>CM065388.1:8002500-8640000 GCA_033060915.1 Euryodendron excelsum
TTTCACAATAATCCTATAAACAATGGGAAAATTAGGTGACTTTTAGAGGCGTCTTAACAGAAACAGTATCAAGATGTCCCCCAGTGACTCAGCAGCAGAGCGGAATTTGGCTTCTCATCTGGTGGTTGGTGGCATGATACCCAGACTCATGTGTTGGCTACGTGTCTAACAGTAGGCTTCTGGACATATATCCAATAGCAATTCCCATAGCTGAGTATTGCTGCATTGTCATCCCTAACATGTGTACCTTACTCACTTTTCAGAAAGTGCATGATAGACACTACATATACACAAAGGGACCGCTTTTCATGTGGCCAAGATAATCGTGTGTACCTTACTCACTTTTCATGCACAATTAAAGAGAACCTTACATGCCAAGGAATCATTATCAGGATATCTAAGTAGCTCCACCTAGGATAAGCAGCAGTAAAATTACGATATTAATTTTCACTCTGATGACGGCATCTCCAAGCTGGTAACCCATCAGAGCCTGGAGATTCCATACTTGTCCTCATGTAAAGCAACCTCAAGGACAAAGTGGACATTGCTCAGGGTTTGTTGAAACTGGATGCAGATAATACATTTGTCTTTAGTGAGATTAATTGTCTAATGCTGGTCTTTCTGAGTATCATATAATTTCCAGATAATTTAATCAAGATGGTTTAATTTACAGATCTGTAAATTAGCTGTCTCTCAAATTTTGGCAAGGGAAACTAGTAGTTGCATTTGCATGTCAGTTACAAATTCCTTGTAGCTTTTATTAATAAATAATAGTGCCAATGTCCTACCCCACCCACACCACACCCCCCAACCCAACAAATTCAAAGGACAGTCAAAGAAAAAACCAAAGAGGAAAAAGACATGTACATCTTCCAAAGAAAATAGTTTACCTGGCAGCAATTCCTGAGTAAACATCTGCAGGCTTCTCTCCTGCAACAAGATTGACTGCAGCTGCTCCTAACTGAACAAATTTAGCGGTTTCAATGAGAAATGGAAATAATTAGACAGGAATCTGGAAAATGTAAATAGAGGATATTGTTAAGGATGAAAGGTAATCAGTTTGTAAGCAAAGGTAAGACAATAGCAATTTTTGCTACCTGGGGTAAAATTTAGGAAATCTTTAAAGATAAATGCTGTCACACACTACTCATGATACAATGACCAAAGAAATGCATGGCACAGGTTTAAAAAGACAAAAAAAATGGATGCCAGCCAGGCTGAAATTAATATCCAGGAATCAAAATTATATTCCCCTTGCCTCTCTACACCATCTACCACCATCATTCAGCCCCAAGCATTTCAGTAAACTAATAAGTGGATACAACACAGAAAAATGAATGAGCACATATAACTGGGAAAATGTGACTCATGACCATTTTAGTTAAAAATGCAAACGTATAAAATTTTGCAATTTTCAACTGTGCCTTCTGTCAGATTCATTGGCTTAATTAAAAAAATTTCTGAGCTCCATCTTGCCCCCGGAAAACCTTAATAATCAAAATAGTATATTTGTTCAAGGAATAATCTGATATCTATTACCCTTTTTTTTTTTTATTCCAAGTGATCTCTAATATTTTCAGAGAGACAAATATTGTAAAAGCAAGATAAATTAACCTCAAAGACATCATAGAACAGAAATAAAAAGTTATAGCCAATTCTGAAAGCTGCAACCAGTACTTCCCTACACAGACATTCCCTGTGTTACTCTGCATTCTTCACTACAAGAACAAGTGGATAACAATAGCAAGAAGTCAACTACTGACACGAACTAAGGATAGAGAGAGTCCATTACCTTGTCCCTTCCAAGGGCAGCATAGTGTTGTAAGCCATTACATGATCCATCCTTCAAAAAGTGTCCACAAAAAAAAAAACCACAACAAACAACAACGAAAAATTTCTTAGATTTGGATAGTGGATGTTCCAAGAAATCAACACAACCACAAAAACAAGATCTGACTAATGCCTGATGTTTTCTGAATTTCAAAAAGAATTAGCAACATAAGGTAAATAAGAAAAAAAAATGTAGAAATCCATTTTCCCTTGTTCCTCGATGTCTTTGTTTGTGACCCGTGTCCCAACACAGATATGAAGTGTAGAAAAGGGAAACCACCAAAAATCTTGGAAAACGAGCAGGGGAATTACTGTAAATCTATTTTGCGGAACACATATTTAACTTTGACCCAATGGTTATGTCTGGGGGTGTTTATGCACATGCATATGAAATGGCAGACAAGTTAGCAAGTTGTGTTCAATGTCAATAAATATGTATTAGCCAGAATACAACTATACAAAATGTCATTGAGCATCACCTGTTAGAAGCTTTAATGTACGCAGACTTGATATCATAGTAGGACATATAACATAAGACAATACACTTTCTTTTTTAAATTTAGTTTCCTGTCTTTGTCCCCAATACTTGTTCAAATAAAAAGTAGGATCTATTACAAGTATTACCAATTAAGGAACATAAATTAATAACTTGAACACGATTTTTCTTCATACATCTAAGCTGATCTCAAGTTCTTTTTATCTTTGCCTCTTTTTCTTTTTTCTTCTTGTTTCTTTTCTTGCTTCTTTTCATTTATTTTCTGAATTAAAACATGCATAGCTGCTGTTAAAGGCTTTGTTGAATTGTTAAGCATCCAAATACACACACACATACAGATTTATAGTCACATGCATACATGTATGTTCTAGATCCCCAGATGAAAATTTATGCAGTCAAACTATGGTACCTGGTGGACAGGCATGTAAGAAATAGTTGTCTCGGGAGAGGAGCTTTTTAATGCTTCAGAAAGATTAATACATGTTGCCAAGCATTGAAATGGATCCTCTGCACCCAACCACCAGCGCCTTCCTTCCAGAGGTCGGTCTGCAGAATCAAAGATATCATCTAGATGATTCTCAGTAAATGCTATTCGACCTTCATATGATAACTTGTCCACACCACCAGCATACAAATTTGCCAGGTGTATCTTCAGCCAGCGTAAGCCAGACTTCCCAATAGGGCGTCCCTCAGCAAACTCCAAAATGCCTCTGCAGAGATCAGAGCCAAGATGGTTCAAATATGGGTGCATTGGGTAAGCCCGGCCACGGAAATCAAGGTTGTGTGGGTAGAAGAAGCCATCCTCATCCTTCATCTTTCGTGCAACCTGGACCACAATTCAAAAGGATCACGATATATCACATCAAAACATCTGATAGCAGTACTGGAACTCAAAAAAGGGAAGCTACTTACAGCAAGTTTTAGTTCTATATCACACCGTTGTGAATGCCTCTCACTGTTCTCTTTTTTCAGAGCTTTAACCTTCCACCTCCATTTCCTGATTTCCGCTTCATCTTCTGTATCTGGTTCATCTGGTAAAGGAACCTACAATTGCAATAGTTGAAAAAGATTTGCTATTAGAACAGCACCTACTGCTAAGTCCAACATCTCCAGTTATTGTGAACTACTTCCCCAAAGGCAGAGAAAAATAAAAAGCCAAAAAAAAAATAAGGAAAAATTTTCTTCTTATAAAAGTAACCAACATCTTCTCGGTCAACCAAGTCTGCAAGACGGCCTCCACTAGCCCATATCCTGTCTATGACACCAAGAACTCTTCGATTTATCCTCCATTTGGTATCACCAAGTGTATTAAGGGCCTGAAACACAGAAAAAAGAAATAATAAACCAGAGCATTATTGCTAGTTGCTACAAACAACAAACAAAAGATTAATTCCACTTCTCCACATGTAAACGTTACAAATTGGTCAGACGAACTTCCCAATGATATTAGTCATGAAAATATTCTATAAATAATTTAATAGCATGAGATAGAAGAACACAAGTAATAAAACCCAAGGTTCCCAAACCTCAAAAACTGGTTCTAAGTGCTTCTTTGGAGTCCTTTTTACTGCATCACGTTGCCGTTTTGCTCCATGTGTGCGCATAATATATGAGGGTAAAAACAAATATGCTCCTCTGTCATACCTGTTGACATAAAAAAAATTAAACAAGCACCGTGAATAATAACCTCGGCATACATTCCTGAAATACTTAGGCACTATACAAAAACCTCTGGTAAACAGTTCTAATTATCAAAGACATCTATTTCTGAGTCGAAATAAAGATCAGTTTTCTTTGATAATCAAGCTGTCAATATTCTCCAGGATAATAAAATTCTGAAAATTACAACCCAGCCATTCAACTAGAATAACCTAACATATATCATAACAAGTTACAATATCTGACAAAACATGGAATATTGTACCCTGTCCAGTTTTGTGGAGGTACCAACATTGGCATGTATGGAATCACCATGTGCCTAGCCTGCTTGGAAAACAGAAATTAGAAACATACTAATTTCACAAAGATAGACATACACGCGGGAAAAAATAATAAACAAAAAGATGCTGCATTTGCCAAATTGCAACAAGAACTTTATAGGTCAGGTACACCTGCTAGCAGTCCTCATCAAGCAATTGAAGTGTTGCAAGAACCGCATGTCATACTTACAGTTTTTTCCAGGCCTTTGCGAACTAGAGGGTCACATTCAATAACTCCATATCTTCTGCTGCCTTTCCTATTGAAACAGGAAACAAACGTACATTCACAGAGAGAGAGAGAGAGAGAGAGAGAGAGAGAGAGAGAGAGAGCTTTCTTTCAATCAAGAAAGATGAAATTTTTACTCACTGTGTTTCCTTCGTGACGGTTTTCAGAGTGTGCATAAATGCAGGGCGAATATCAGGTGGACCATCTCCTAACTGATCGATCGGAGGTTGTATATAGGCAGTATCCATCAACAACTGAATCAAACGGCAGCCAACCTGAAAAGTAAATTTACAGAGATAAAATATTCTAACTGTTACTGTTAATAATGACAAGAAACTGGAATTACATCTCAATTGCAAAGAGAACAAACCTTGACTTGATTATCTTGGCCCCATGGTTTTAACTCATCATGTTCTTTCACTATTCCTCTCACTTGCTGCAGCTTTTGTTTTTTCATCAAGATGGTGACTTTTTTCCTTAATCTCTGTTGTTCTTTAACTACAGAATCAGATCCTTCTTCAGGATTCTTGTTTAATGCATTCTTTTTCTTTGTCCTCTCCAAAAATCTGTGTATCCTAGCCTAGTACACAAAGAAGATGATAATAGATAAGCACTCACCCATTGATGATGGAAAATAACTGGACAGTCTAGTAGGAATAGAAGACATTTTTTTTCCCCGGAAAGAGAGATAATAGGTATAGAGTTTAATTCATGATAGTATGCTAAGAAGGAAGGCATAGATTCTTCTTTGATAGATAAATAACTTCTATTGAAAAACACAAAACAAAAACGCCTAATCAAAGGCGCAACCCTCGTACACCAGATGTATACAAAAAGCAAAAACATCAAGCACTAAATAGATCTTCCATGAAATCAATAATCATAGAGGAAAACTGACACAAATCACCATGTAACCAAAAATGGAAGCTATGTAACAAGGCTAACTTCAGACTATGAATTGTTAAACTTATATCCTCAAAAGTTCAGCTATTACGTTCCCTCCAAAGACACCATATCAAGCACAAAGAAGCCACCCCCCAAGCCTTCTAATTCTGTTTAAACAACAACCACCAGCCCAACATTCCACCAGATGAAACAAAGAATCCGGCATAACCTAAACAATACCAAATAGACCAAAAAGAGAACTCCACAATTCCTTTGCTACATTACAATGCAACAACAAATAATTAACAGTTTCCTCCGCCTTCCTACACATACAACACCAATTAGGGAGCAGCCTCGCCCTCTTCCCTAAATTATCAATAATCAAAATAGCCTCCAAAGCCGTCACCCACACGAAAAAGAGACCTTCATTGGAGCCCCCACTTTCCAAATATTTTTCCATGGAAAGTTGCAAAACAGACCTCCCCTTAGAGCCTGTTTGGAACTTGGGGGAAGGGAGGAAGTGAAGTGAAAATTTTACCTAAGAAAGGGAAGAGAAAGGAGAGGGAAAGGGGAGGGAAACTTTTAAATTAGTCTCTCTCTGTCTCTTTCTCTCTCTTCTTTCCTTCCACTTTCCTTTTTTTTCTTTACAAAACCAAGAAGGGATGGGAAAATACTTTTCCTTCCTCTTGTCTTTCCTTTCCCCTCCCTTCCCTTGCCCAAGTTCTAAACAGGCTGTTAACACATGATAAAACATTTTGATAGAGGATTATGTCAGTCAAAAAACTCATATTGAGGTCCAAAATTCCAAAATGTAACTGTTGACGTGTTTTCCAATAGATTTAGACATTTGAGATGTGGATATATAAGGCCTTGCATCACCGTTGATACGATTACCAACAGATTTAGATATTTGATATGTGGTCATATACAAGACCATGCCAAAAGGTAGCAGTTTTCATTTGTGAGGCAAGGAACAAAATTTCCATTTGTTTCTTTGAAATGGCCAAAATATTTTCGTTTTTTAAGATACCGAAACAAAATACCGGCATAATGAAACTCTATTGTTTCCTTCAGAACAATGGCGAACGGACATGGGGGCGAAGTTTTTGAAAATTCCACTAACATACTCTATATTTTGGGTATTTTGGATAAGAAATGTTACTTTGGCCCCCTCTAAAATTCAAAAAATATCAACTTGCTCCTTCAAAGTTTAAAAAATTTTTCTGAGGTCCTACATACTTCTGAGTATCTGTGATAAAAAATAGTATATTAACCCACTAAAATGCAATTAATTTTACCTTGTACCCTTTTCAAAGTTTTTTCAGGTTTTTTTTTTTCCTCATTTCAACATTTGTTTTTCATTGTAAAACTTAAATTTGAGTTGTCCATACCACTAAAAAAAATATTTAGGCTAGCCCCCTTTTTATAAAATTCTTGGGTCCGCCACTGCATCAGAACACACAGGAACATATAGGAATGCACTAAAACGCAACACTCTTTACTTAAAACAATAAGTTATGCCAACAACAATTTAAAGCTTTTCAATAATTTGGACAATTTTTATTAAGAAAAAATACAAGATATTGTATATTCCTATACTAATATGTCTCACATCTGAAATATTTCCATAATATTCCGTTTTGGTTCTAATCGAAACATCACATCAAGTGAAGTGTCTAGATGGTAAAGTTATGGCCCAAAGCAAGTTTTGCGAACCAATTCCCAGTTGTAAAGAAAATCATATTTTCCACCGAATTAAGCAACCCAACTACATAAAGAGAGTAAATGAAAGGGAAAAAATACTAAGCTGAATCACCTCATGCTCAATCGCTTCACCTATTTGGTAAGCAGCTTGGACCACTCTAGCACTGCCATGTCCTCCTCCTGTCATCAACAACCCCATCAACTTATGCATTGTAATAACTGCCATCATATCCGCCGGCAAATGATCAAAATACGGGGCATAAGCCGTCCTGTTCTTCCCTTCTTTGCACATCTCCTGCTCTACTACAATTGCATCCCGCAAGGGCTCAAACCAACCCAGGAACAATGACTTCATGTAAGGCAAATTGGGTGCAAGCTTCTGCTCGCACATGTCCACTAGAAGTTCTTGGTACTCCTTCGCCGCCTCTTCCCACGCCTCTGTCTCCAACTTCATTTGTCGCCTCCGAAGCATAGTGTACTTCCCTTGCCCCATTCCACCAACCAATTTCGGCTGCTTTGCTTGATGTATGCTGGACTCTGCCTTAGTTATTTTGTCCATCTCCTCTATTAATTCCTGAATTTCGTCACTATCTTCTTCTTCCGTCGAAACAATAGCTTCCGCTACACTTCCGTAACCTCTCACATAACTAGAAAAACTAAAAGCGTCACTAGAGTATGAGTAATTACACATACCCATTTGGTCTTTCCGAGAAAATAATCCACCAATCCGTGCCAAACCCACATGTGAATACCCTGAATTTACAGAGGTCTGGGCCTCAGGAGGCCTAATTTTCTCAGGAAAATCAGAATCTTGAGAAAATTTTACAAAGCTATAAGAAGGTAAAAAAGAATAGGACTCAGTGGAGGATTTCAGCTTCTTCAAAGAAGCCTGTCTCGATAAATTTCTCCACATTTTCAGTAAATGTAAGGATAAAAATTAGTGAGAGATTGAGAGTTGATCAATTGGGTTGCCGACAAACCACGCAGAGAATGCGTAAAAATGATACAGAACATATTAAAAAAAATTATGGTATTTTCCTGGAAAATCAGAGAGAAAACGAAGGAGACGATAAGAAAAAAGAATCAGTGCAAGAAAGATTCGGAAGAAGTGAGATCTACAGAGAGAGCGATAGAAGAGAAGAGAAGGGGGAGGCGCGAGTCAAAACGTTGTGTAGCCGCCTTAAACCCTCCTTAAACCTATGTTATCTCTCTGCGTTGTTTCATGGACTCTGCTCTTCCATAGTTTTTCAGAAACCTGACCCGTTAAAATCACTGGGTTAGTCTTCGGATTCGGAGTCAACTGGCTTAGTAGATGGGCTCGTGACCCATTAGGTAGTGATTTCTATCCTCTGGATCCAGATATTTTTAATATTTGGAAAATATAGAAAATACTTTTAGTTTCGTTTTCAAAAACTGGTTTTTGTCCTTTGGAAAGGTAAAAAATAAAAAATTCATATAAAAAACTTGTTCGATACACTATTTTTGAAAACAACTTTTGAAATTTTATTGAAAAAACTCATTTTTCAGAAAACATTTTTAAATTGTTCTTGGTCTCAAAAACTATTTTTTATATTTATATTGTGCGTATCAGAATATAATCTGTGTAACCATATTATTTTGATAATGTGACTCTCACTTAGTGACGGTTTCTTGTATTAATCAATTCAAATCCTCCCAAAATTATCGTTTAATATTTATTTCCGGTACTATTTGAGGTGCATAAGCATTTAATTATACTTTCCACATCTCCTACTCTTACTAATTTCTCTAATTCTTTTCCCCAGCCATATCTAAATTTATGTAACTTTTGCATGCTATGAATTGTTTAAGCTCAAGCAAGGAATGCTTATGCAGAAGTTATTTTTTTGGTACAAATTAAGAGTCTAATAGATTCAACATATCGGTAACAGCAAAAGAGTCTAATAATCTTCTCCCTGCCTACAAACTTTTTCCCTCTCTCTCTCTCTCTGCCTGCACCTTTTCCCTTGGCTCATCTAAAAATTGCCCAACCAAAAAAGAAAAAAAAAAGGAAAACAATCCAGAAGTTTAATAAACAGGCCATCAATCCTTCCATGGATCATTCTCTGCTCTCACTTCTGATGGCTCAATCACTTGTGTCTCTGAGGCTTCATCAGGACTCGAACCAGATTCTGCAGCACTGTCTTCTAGTGTCTGATCCTCCTCACTGTCCGATCTGCCCCACCTTCCTCCAAGGGCCATTGCCATCATTTCGTATATCTTATTACCCAACTCAGCTGGACTATCCGGCTGCATCAATAAAGGCAAAAGCATGAATAACATGGACTTAAAACTACTCTCGGAACAAAAAATATGCATTTCAATATTTGTGTTGCCCTCACAGAGAATCCACTGGAGATCAATGCTGTGTCGTATAGGAGATCTACAGCTCTCTTGGCATCAGTACTGTCAGATGCATTTTTGCATGCAGCCTGCAAGTGAAATAGCTAAAAATCAGACCACTAGTCCAGGAAAAATGCAGTATCCCAGACCCACTTGCAACAACTGTTTCTCTCCACAACAGAACAGGCAAGAATTGTTCATGACATAATCAAATTATGGTTTGAAAAGCATTTTCTTCAGTCTGGCTTTCAAAATATATCCCATGTACCGAACATAACATGTTGAAAGAAAAAGTATTTCTACGATAATAATTTAACACATTAGTCAACACTTACGTCTGTTGTTTTATCATTAGCGAGAGAGTTTAAGGAACAATTTCATATAAACTTGATGGAATCTGAGGAAAATGAAAAATTATAACCAAAATAATCTAAGTTAACCATCAAGTGGGGTTCTTCCTAAAAATAAAGATGGACAGCAGAAGATGGAAGAATATCTATTAACATTAAAGAACTTTTTTTCTTTCATGACTCACACTCCAATCTATCACTGTGTTGTTAATTTCATAATCTACTTATCTACTTGGTAGATATTGCACAGGATATAGTCACCAGTACACCTGACCATGTCAATAACAAACAGCAGGTAGCGAAAAAACAAAATCAACACCATATAAATTCAGTGAATCAAACTCTGCGGCAAGCACCTTCAAGATGGAACAATAAGTTATAGGAAGTAATAAATCCTAGGGGGAAAAAATAAAATGAACCATTCTTTCATTCTTCAAAACTTCCAGTAGGATTTTGGAGATATTCAAGAAACGGTTATTCATAGCAAAGAGAGTTTCGGAAACTTCTGCAAATTAAGCTTTCTACACTTTTCCTGGCATCTTTAACTTTGCATATCTAGTTTTCCGTCACTGTTTAACTGGCATCTTTTATGTTCATTTTCCTCCTGGTTTCAACTCAAGTCCCTCGACCTAGTAATTGTGGGATTGACATCAAACATTGAAGTACCAATTGACAATTGCAAGGAATAAACGAAATTTAACCAAGGTTGAATAGAATAATCTTACATTTAAGTCTTTAATGATGGGATGATCAGGATTAATCTCCAATATTCTCCTCCCTCTCATGAACTCCAAGGTTGAAGTGTCTCCAAGAGTCTGTGCTTTCATCAACCTGCAAACAAACAGAAAGGATTCCATACCTTCTTGCAAACGGTGTATCACTGTATGTGCCAACATTTATATTTAGACATTGGAAGACCGTAACAAACCTTTCCATATTAGCAGACCATCCAAACTTGCCAGAAACAAGCACACAAGGGGATGAGCTTAGACGATTTGAGACTTGGACCTTCGCCACCTTATCACCAAGCTGCTGCTTTATCCAATCGCAAAGAAGATTGTATTCTTGTTTAGTTTCCCTTTCTTTGACCTCATCCTCATCACCTATTAAAAGATCATGTCATGAGAAAAGATGCAAGCCAAAAGTATCACAATAGTAAAGCTACATGAATAAAACAGATTCGAATTACTGCTTTAAACAACCACATGGAGAAAAGAATAACTAACCAAGCTCCAAATCTTCCTTGCTAATGTCAACAAATTTCTTTTCTTTATAAGTTTGTAGATTCTGAATGGCAACTTCATCAATAGGCTCAACGAGATATAGAACCTATAAACATAGAGATAATATCAGCAATCAAGAAGAATGGGAATCTTCTATACTATCTTCTCAATGAACCAAAAGTCAACAGAAAAATACAAATGCGCACACAAGTTATTTTACATAAGATAAAAAGACCCACACTATAGAATGATTTGAAAATAAAATGATTAGAAGTCACAGAAATAACTGGAGATAAAAGACTCATCCTAGCACAATTTTCGGCCATACCAATAAACAACCATTTGCCAGATCTAGACTGGAAGCAGATATGTTCTTTTCGTGTATGACCAGACTATTTTCCCTTTAATTGAAGACGAATCATTCATGGACATTTTTGGGAGATCATGTCTCGGACAAAAAGCCCACAATCTTAGCTCCGTCCAAGGGTCAACTTCATTTTAAGTGTAAGTGTAAAAAATCTAGATGACGTGCCTACCTCAATATCCTTTTGAAGCAGCTTCTCCAAGAATGGAGCAGTCTTGGCACTTTTCAAGCTGTCTGTTGCCAAATAGTAGATAGCATTCTGGTTTTCACCCATATTTTCAACGTAATCATCCAAGCTAATCAATTCTTCCTCACTTTTGGAAGAGAAGAAACGCAAGAGCGGCGTTATGCGCTTGTGGTTCCCAGAATCTTCAATGCATCCTAACTTCAGAAGCTTTCCAAAGTTCTCCCATAACTTTTTGTAATCCTGTAATAACTTATATCAATTTCCAATACTAAGAGTTATTTATTTATTTTCTTGGGGGGGGGGGGGGGGGGTGTTTGTATGTAATGCTTTATGCGGTCCAAACCTCTTTATTTTCACTTTCGGAGATCTCTTGAATCATGTCAAATGTTTTCCTGACAAGCCTCTTTCTCATTATTCTCACCTGCAAGTTTAAGGAAGAACAGAGCAAAAACATATTAAATTACTAAAAGAAACCACAAAGTGATTAACAAGAGATCAATAAATCCTTGTTACCCGTGCTATTATCTAATTCTTATTCATACAGATAGGCAGAAAATTGGTCTTACAATTCGGCTCTCCTGAAGGATTTCCCGAGACACATTAAGGGGAAGGTCATCTGAATCCACCACACCCTTCACAAAGCTTAAGTATCGTGGAAACTGCAAATAAAACAAATTATTCAATTTATCCCAGTAAGAAACTTGTAACTCAAAATTTTTTTTTTTTTTTGATAAGTAACTCTAAACAGGCACAAATCAAAATGTTGTTTGTTAAGGTTCCTCATAATACATAATATAACTTCGAATTTCATCATAACTTTGTCAACTGCTTCTTGACTAAATAATATATAGAGTACATAAATGCATCATTGCCTGCCATAAAATTAGAAGCAAAGGTGGTAAGATCCATACATCACTAAACACGCTTTGGTCATTCACAACAAAGATAATGTGCAGCAAACATAACATGCTCACCCAAGAAAAGAAGTGCAAATTCCAAGTTTATGCACCCCATGAACATAGGTAAGGCCAAAAAATGGATGAATGGACAAAGGCATAACACACTATGATATCGCAATGGACATGGCTCTAGATAGAGCTGAACAGTTGAAAATAATTCATGAAGCCAAGTCTGAGGTTTTGTTGAGATTAGTTAGAGTGTGCTACCTTTTTATAACTTACTACATACATGGAAGTGGTTTCATCTATCTACTTAGGTTATTGTGTGTGCGTGTGGGCGTGCGCATGCGAGCTTGGGCATGCGCCTTTTTCTGCATACAAACACATTACACATATGGATTGAACACCTCATTAGGAAAATAAATAGATACAAAAAACAAATATAACATAGTATAATTATAAAAAAAACAAGTACATCAAAATTAAACGGCTAACAAACTACCGCAGAAACTTTCTTTTTCCTTTTCATAAGAGAATCCATTCATAAGAGTCTACGAGCCATGGTCTACCCAGCAGTACTTCATATTCTCCTTGCTATTAGGCTAGACTTTGACATGTAAATTGCAGTAACCATTTCTCAGCATATCATATGATTATCTCATAACACCAAAGAAACAAGAATGTTCAAAATTGGCATTCCAATCTCCACCTTCTCCAACTTTGGTTTCACCCCGCCCCCTCTCCTTTTCCTCTATTGGATTTGTCTTTCTAGATTTGAAGCTAGAATACATAGTTTAAAAGTTCGCCATTGGTCAGGTTTTCATTTGAAATTGTGTCATACTTTTAACTTGTTAAAAGTACAAAGACAAATAAGAAACTTTCTGATTTATCAAGGTACAAGGTCTTCCTTGAGTTCCATAGATTGGTCCAATAAACTCAATTCATTTAAATGATTGAGGAGTCTTGAGTTATCAGAGGGAGACAGAGAGAGCACAAAATTTCCTTTTGCTTTTGGAAGTAAAGAACATAAGCTAATACGTTAAATGAGATCACGCAGAAAGCTATGTACCCACTTGTTGAATATGGAAATTAGCTAATAATGTAGATGTCCATAAGATCATATCTAGTTTTCCAAGAAAATGCATGAAGAACAATGTTAAATAACTTATTAAATCTTATGGAACATGCAATCCATGCAGAAAAATAAATAGGATTCTTTTATCTGATATAAACCAATATCAATACGAAGTACTTCTTTATAGTTGACAGTAAAATATTTTTCGACCTTAACTATTTTTATATTGGAAAAAGCAATTCAATGGTTCTCAAGCTATTATGATAAACTTACCAGTTCACCATCAAAATCATCTGAAATAAATACACGTTTCACATGCAAACGTATGTTCTTCGATTTTGGATTCACAATGTCTTCATTATTAAGAGGTGCCATGCCAGGAATATAGAGGACACTTCTAAACTCCACCTCACCCTGAAAATATATTTAAGGAAAAGATAAATTAGGGATGGTACCATATCGAGTGTTTCATCCAATGCAAAAATTAACTACCTCAGTGGTGAAGTGAGTGTATGCAAGCGGATCCAAAAATTCATTAAAAGTCTTCTTGTAGAATTCTTGGTACTCATCCTTTTGAACTTCCTTTGGATTGCGCATCTGCATTTGGAAAACATAAATAACTAAGAAAGTAAATATATCATGCAAAATTTAATATGAAGCAGAATATTATTCAGTGCATAATAGCAAATTTTTGAGACATCACTCAAAACCGAATATCAACAACTTTACAGGAGAGATATTACTTAGACAAACTCACCCATATAGGTTTTGTTTCATTGGCCAACTCCCAGTCCCAATATTTCTCAGTTTTAGTCTTCTTTGTCTTTTTCTTCTCACCCTGTAAACAAGTATAGATCACTTATCTAAATGGCATCCAAACTGAGAATGCAAACAGCAGTGCCCATACTTAATAATTTTAAGTTGTTACCTCTGGCTTGGCTTCTTCTCCCTCTTTTGGTACGTCCTCTTCTTCTACCTGCACAAAATTAATATGACTTTAAAGCTGAGACAGCGACTGTTTTGATGACGAACATATGCTTGAAAACTACAACTGAGAGGAGGATCAGTCATCCTTGTAGCATCCACATTTATGAGATCACTCTTGTATGATAATTTAACGACATATGCAACAATACTTGATCACTCCCTATAGATCGGGCTCCTCCAACAAAAAGACTACACGGAATTGTTTCTTATGAAAGGAAAATGACATCCTCACCTCGACAGTCCTTGATTTTTCTTGCCATGTATAGATAGGGAATGAAATGAACTGAGAATAATTCTTCACCAAACTTTGAATCCTGGTTGGCTCTGAGAATTCGTATTTGTCATCCGGCTGCAAGAAAGACCACAGAATCTTAGGTTTCACTTTATGTTCAGGAAAACGCATCTCAGAAATGGTTATCAAAAACTCTTAATGCTAACTAGTTTGCACTTTGCAGCAGGAAAAATAAACCTCTCTCACAATAATCTACAGATGCAGTTTTCTTGGAACTCTTCCAGATCTATTCTCACCCCACTGCATTAAAGCACCTCAACAATAAGGCATGGAGGCACTACAATGATATTTGCAAAGCCCATGTCCAGCATCTTGATAATTTCTATTCAGTGTAAAACATTTAAACTAACACCCCGAACACGCAAAATAAAGAACTACAGTACCCTTAAATAAAGCGTGATTTGAGTTCCACGGGGAAGGAGCTTTTCAGGATCAGTTTCCTCCCTAATCACATACGAGCTACTGTCAGCTACTGACTCCCAGATATATTGCTTATCTGACCTTGGACTCTTTGTCGTCACTACCACCTGATTGCAGAAAAGACACGAGTCAAACTCATTAACATCTCATACTAGAAACAAAATCCCCTACATCAATAACCTGGGATGAAACCACAAATACATGAATGCCTACTGCACCTTTTCGGCAACCAAAAATGCAGAATAGAACCCTACACCAAATTGACCAATTAAACTATTGTCTGCACCCAAATCCTTATTTTCCTACACAAAAAGTCCACTAGTTAGTTTCAGTACCAAATAACATATACATGTTCAGTTAGAAACTGATAATTAGAAATAGACCATGTAAAGAGAATCACGTGCCTTAAGAGCGTTCAAGAATTTTGAAGTACCACTCTGAGCAATAGTTCCAAGACAGTCTATCAGCTCCTCTTTGGTCATTCCAATACCAGTATCCCTACAGTAGCAGATAAATCCATTTCACAGAGCCGTTTTCATTACCCAATAATATATGAAATAGAAAATAGAATCCAAAATACGTTATAGTGATGGTCCCATTGTCTGGGTCGGGTTTGATGCGAATCTCTAGTTCCCCAGCATCCCCAAGTAAAGAAGAGTCGGTCACGCTTAAAAATCTCAACTTATCAAGAGCATCACTTGCATTGCTGGCACAGAAAAACAAGACCGAGTCAAGGAATAGATCGGTATGGAAAAAAATTTAATTTTTGAAACAAAATTTTCACATGAAGATGAACACAAGCATATAATAAATTCAATCACAAAAATGAACATGCATTTATAAATGATCAAAAAGAATATGACGGCATCTAGGCTTCATAGTTCACAAAATTTCTAAACTCAAATTATAGAGGGAAATTTGTAAGCAGACACTAAATACACATTGCCAACTGAGCTTTATAAGCAGAGCAGGTATATATTCACCTAACAAGCTCTCGAAGAAACACCTCCTTGTGGCTGTATAAGCTATGAACTATCAAATCCAGTAGGCGGCTGACCTGCAGTTTGTTCCAAGTTTAGACTTTTATAAGCTATAAGAAAGAATCTCAACAAGTAGAGGGAAAACAAAAGAAGGGGACACAGGAGGGGAATTGGATATGATGGAAAACTGTACACTCAATCAACTACGCAACAAGCTCAGCTTTCTAAACAAAATTCATAAACTCCCTAACCTTAACACAGAGAAAAGTTCACTAAAAATCGCGGTCTTATCCAATACCCACAACCATAAGTTTCCGAACCAACAATTTTTGTAGTTTTTTCCAGTAAAAATGAACTATTTTTCTGAACAATTCTTTTCAGAGTTCATAGTATCTGCTCTTAATTATAACAACCCATTTCTAAATCCCAATTCAACAAGAAATTGACTCCAGAATGAATTAAATAGAACACTAACAAGCTGGAGTTGAATAGAAAATTTTGAATTAGGCCCCAAGCAACGAAAAGCCCAAGATTCAAACTTGCAAATTCTTCAATTTTCCCGACATTTTTCTTTTTCTATCAGTATCAAACAGATTTATACCCAAATTTCTCAAGCACCAAAACAGCCAAACTAATAGGAATTGGGACAAACCCACCTCGGCTTGGTACTCGTGCCGCTCACCGGACGTCTCAGGAGCTTCTTGCTCCGCAACAGTGGCCTCACACCGAACCACCACTCCTCTCTCTCCTTTCTCGAGCTTCCATTTCAAATCAGACCTAGAAAAGCTGCTTCTGAGACCATTTTGAGGCACAAAAGCACTCCTCTTGAGGTTAAAGACTTTGTTTCTGCTCTTTAACGAAAACGAATAAGAAGGAAGAGAACCAACAGAAGCAGAGGTCAGACTTCTGCTGAGAACAGGGGCCATTGATCCAACCCTAGGGGAAGAATCAAAGAAAGAAACACTCAAATACACTTGTAGCAATAAGCTACAGATGTGTATGCTTAGATGTACGTGGGTTTGTTGGGTGCGCAAAAGAAGATGAGAGAGAGAGAGAGAGAGAGAGAGAGAGAGAGAGAGAGAGGCTTTGTACAAAAACCCTGATTGCAAGAAAAGAGGGGTTTAAGGGGAAAGAGAGGAGAGCGTTCTAGAAAGAGCAACACAATATCATGGTGGGTTTTGTTTGGAAGGTTATGGGTAGAATTATAAGGTGGAGATGCTGCCATTTCAGCAACCATAATATCTATTATATGTTTTTTAAAAAAAATTATACTGATTGGGATTTATTTTTAAAATTAAAATAGATTTTTATTTTGATTAGGCATACTAAATACTTTGTCGCACGATTGTTTGCCTGCATGAATTCAATAGATATTTTGATTCTTTTTATAGAAGCTACTCTCTGTGACTAATGTTGGGTTAGGTCCGTAATACAAATGTTAAGGCTTGTGTCGGTAAAAAAAATGTTACATTCCAACAATTTTTTATTTTTTAAAATATTTTAAAATTATTTATAAGATAAAAAAATTCAAATGTTTTCTAAAAAAATCTATAAAATTATCTTACCAAAGTTATCAAAATTGTCCAATTACTTTTGGCTGTCAAATCAAGAAACTTTTGAACTTGCAAGGTGCATTTCTACTTTTGTATGTATGTTTTACAGCTTATTCAATTATGTCAATCTATCTCACATAAAAAATAAAAAATAAAAAACTATGGCAATTGCCATATCATGAACCCATATGAACAATGATGCCAAAAAAAATTTTTAGTAAAAAATATAGATATGCAAATAAATTATTCCATAAATTAATCAGGCTCAAGACAAATTGAGGCCTAAGGCGACAATTTTAATATGATTTTTATTTTTAATATCATTATTATTATTTATTTAAAATCATTTATTTTATAAATTGGTATTTTTACTTTTGAAATCAACTATTGTGTTGAGTTTGACTTTTTTTCTAACAGATTTTTTTTTTTTCATTTGGACTAAGGCCTCTTCTTTTTAAAGAAAAACTTAGAAATTATGTAAGGCCTTAAACTATATAACCGTTTTTAAAATTTTGGGGCCTTTAAAAAATTTTAGTTGTATAATTTTTTGTTAAGCCAATTTTTTTTTCTAAAGTTCACTTAGTATAGTTGATTTTAAGTCTTCTTTATCTAATAAGATTTTTTTTTTCACCTAGATTATGAAATTCTCTAGAGCAAAAAGATATGAAAACTAAATAAGACATTGACTATAACATTTAATGTTTTAAAAATTTGAGACCTTAAAAAAATTTGTTTGTACAATTTATTTATTTATTTTTAGACTAATCTTTTTTCCATGAAGTTCACTAGTGTAGTTAATTTTGAGCTTCCTTTTTTAATAGATAAAATTTTCTCATCTGATTTAGGTCTTTTTAAAAAAAATAATGTAAAAACTATATAGAACTTTATTAGATTTTAAAATTTTTGGGGCCTTAGGCAATTGCCTAAGTAGCCTTAAGAGTAAGTTGGCCATAACATTAACAGAAGTATTACCCTGTTAACACCACATATCCATTCAGAGGTGCCTTTGAAAAGCAATGGGATCATGTAATTACATTTGCTCTCTACCATATTTGTATTATTTTTAAGCAAAATTCTAAACATGATGAAATTTTTCCAAAATTCCTAACCATGATTGATATGGTGGTAACATTTTTTTAAAATTATAAACCACTTTCGTGAATTTTATTTTGAAGTGAGACGATCTAAATTGTACATCATCCGATAAAATTTTTTAATTAAGCAATGGAATGAAGACCGGAACAAAATCGTCTACATACACTTTGGTCCTCTGTTCAAATGAAGTTGATTTTGTTGGACTATCATGAAATTCCTTAAGGCCAAGGCAGAAGCCACAAAATTGGCTACTGGATAGCAAAAAAGGGTTTTAGATGTGAATTTGGGATAAGGTTAAGCAACTAAAAGTTCAATCTTGAAGTAGAAACTCATAGCACTTGTTGCCTCCATCTCCCTGCAAAGATATTTCATTGGTATGTGGTGTCATAGCATTAGTTTGAATCCCCAATTCATTATTTGCAATTTGGGAGGCAAGCAATAATCCTTACTGCAAAAAAGAGAATTAATTAAGGTTAGAAGTTGGAAGACAGAGAAGGCCAGAACAAAATGATGCTGGTTGGGGTCACATTCATCAGTAATCTGGATAAGATAAGTCCAAATGCTGACTGATATTATGTCCATGAGGAAAGGCAGAGCAGCTAATGATAATGTATTATTTATCTACTTTTATTTTTTATTAAGACATTATGGGTAGTAAGATATCTGCAAAAACATTAAGGCTCTATTTGTTACTGTTTCAATTTATATTTTCGTGTTTTGAAATTCGATGAAATCGCGTTTGGCAAGTTGATTTCAAAAACTGTTTCTATTAAAACCGCATTTGGTAAGTTGGTTCCAGAACTTGTTTCGAAATTTTTTTCAAAAAACACTCTAATTTTGAAAACCATTAAAAAGATGTGTTTTAAGATTCCAGAACCATTTTCATACAAAAATGAAAACGACATGAAAAAGATAGTATTTTCGATGTTCCCATTTTTTTAGTTTTCGAAAGCTAAAAAAACAAGCAGTACCTAAATTTTTTATTATGAGAAGGCAAAAACGGAACTGAAACTAGAATCAAAACCAGTATCAAACAGAGCCAGATTTTTTGTGGTTCAGTACATGTCTGAACTAATCACTAGCTAACCTTCTCATGTTGCACAACCTCTTGAGTTTCTGGGGTATCCTCTTCCAACTGCTTCTCCTCAGTTTTTTTCAAATTTTTTTGGGGCATTTTGATTTGTGTATCCAAACTGTACTAACCAATTATTTGTAATTTATGATCATTTACATATCAAGCAGAGAATCATAACTGTTGTGGAAGTTATTATGGTGCAATGCAGCTGATGCACAAATAGTCCTTTCTTTGACTTGTTCACAAGCTAAAGGACAGAATGACATGTTTGTAAACAAAAAAACCAGATTCATAAATATGAACAGACTAATCTTCATTTACAAGCTGTGCCTCTCAAAGCACTTGTATAATTTATAAAAAAAAAAAAAAAAAACTGAACAAAAATGGGAAAAACACAACCCAATTTCATTCACTGACCTTCCCTTGAATTAGTCCTTTGTCTGCTTCAGACAATCAACATTGCACAACGCAACCGATCTCACCATATCTCCTAAGCTGTCATCATTCAATTTCAGTAACTAATAGGAAAAAAACTAGTTCAATCAGAAGATTTTAGAAAAGAAAACTCAAGAAATAATTTATCTAACCGATCAATGCTGTTCCTTCCTCTTTCTGACAGATCCGTGCTGCTCCTCGGTTTGCCATATTGATCCAAGCTCTTTCTTGATTTCTCCCTCCTGTCTGCACTACTCCTTGGCCGCTCTCTATTCTCTGTGCTAGGCCTAGATTTTTCTCTTTGCCCAAAGCTTGGTCTAGAGTTCTCCCTATGGTCCATGCTCAGTCTGGACTTCTCCATGCTGAGCCTGGACTTGTCTTTGAGGTCTGGGGTGTTTAGAGGATGCTTTGGTTGATCTATACTTTGTTCCAATTCATTTTGAACGCGTGGTAGTTTCTCAATGGCTGTGATAAATTTCTTCACATGCCTAAAGAACTCAGGGAAAAGCTCCAAGTTAAAGTGGCTCCCTCCTTCAAGCCACAAAGGTTCATACTTTTCTTTGCAGAGTTCCCACAGCTTCTTACCATGGGAGATATCCACAACTTCATCATCAGTTCCCTGAAACAGTAATCACAATGTCAAATTGGAAATTGACAAGATTTTCTTCTTAGATTTATCTTAAAATTTTCAATAAAGAAAAGAGTTTAGAATTTTGGATACTTGCATACATGAACTACAAGAACTGGGCAATTGACCAGTGGAATTTTATCGATGTTCTGCAAATGAAAAAAGAAAGAAAGAAAAAAGGATAGCCCTTAATCAAGAACAGGATTTCAAACATCAAAACAAGTTTTATAATTACAACTAATTAATTATAAGAAAACCTTGTATATGTCAAACCAGGGCGTTCGCTTCATGTGGTACATGACTCGAAGGCCAGACAGAATTGCATTATGAAGAATTACAGCCCTCAATTGGGGCAACTGAATAGCCAATTCCAGGGTTGGTCCACTTCCAACTGACTGCCCATACAATATAATGTCTTCTTCCTTCACTCCATATGTCTCTTTAAGGCATTCATAAACAGCTTCTATATCCGCGTATGTGGCTTGCTCGCTTGGCTAAATAGTAAAAGATTGTTACCAAAATCAGCAGTTTCCCAACATGGTTAGACTTAAAAACACTCACAAAAACTTAGTAATTTAACAAAGATCAAAAAGTGGCAAACAAGCTCGACATATGTGTGTATATACATATATTTATGCACTAGGCCTAAAACAAAAAGGTGAGAATTTTGTTCTATTTCCTTTGACCTTCTAGTTTATAAGCCAATCCATTTCTGAGAAGTAACCTTTGATCCATTTTTCTTGCCAGAATGTGTGTTGTGTGCGGTTTAAGCCCATCTAGTTAAAACTTGGCTATAGATTAAGTAGCAATACCTCTCCTGTGGACAGTCCATACCCAGAATAATCATACCTGTAAAGCACAAGAAACCAAACTGATCATCTAAATTACTCATAACCTAACAGAAAAATAATCCAGCTAAACAAATATATTCACGTATTATGTGAAAAAAATGAACTAACCCCATGACATTGACACCAAGTTGATCACTGAGCTCAGTATAGAATTTGAACATTTGGCCTATATCGGTGGCATTTCCATGAGAATACAGCACTGTCAAGGATGCTGACGGGTTCTTCACGTAGATTGTGACTATATAGTTGTCTCTCTTTGTGCGTATCATCGAAACCTCTCCTCTATCTCCGTCGAAAAGACTGGTTATAAGCCTCAGCTTTCCAGTCTGTTCATCGTTGTGTATCTTGTACGAAGGTGGATCAGGAGGGAAGAATGCTAGTTTTGCTGCAATCCATGATGTTAAAGCACCCATTATGAGCTTTGAACTGTTTCTTTGGTTCACAAAAATAGAGGGAGACAAGTAAAGATCTGAGTGTTAGATTCTGAAAAGGGTTTGGATTTGTACAGAATTGTGGATGTTTTTGTCTTTTGAACTGTGTTTTCTTCTGTGGGCTAGAGAGAGAGAGAGAAGGCCAGAGAGATTTCAGTAGTTGAAGAATATCATGAAAGATAGGATATGAAATTAAATGCCACTCTTGAATTCCACACTAAGGTGAAAATTCCATACTATTGTTTTACCTACAAATATTGCTAGTTAGTACTGAAACCAATGTCACTAAATAGAAATATATTGCAACCATCTTGAGACAAAGAAGAAAGAAAGAGAGTTGGTGATTGTTTTAAAGATTACTTCTTTGTGGACCTAAGTTAATAATGGTTATATATAACAAATTAAAATGGTTATCTTTTCTAATCTCTCTGTCTGCATAAATATACATTATTAGATGCATCAGATGGAGCCACGAGACTCTTTTTTTACTTTCCTTAAACAAAAAGAACTTTCTGCACCTCACAGAAACATGAATTTAATTCATAATATCATTCCAGAATTGTAATAATTTGGCTTAATGTGTAGGCAAAAGAAAATTAAGAACTTAATACAGCTCAAAACATTTAGATACGTATGGTAATTAACGTAATAGTACGTATATAGGATGAAAAATTTTGTTTCAGGCACCAATATTCATCAAGCCGGGGTGAATATATAGCTGAAACATTAAGATTGGCACTTCATGAATTGAATTATTTTATAGGAGACTCATATAGGTATCTCATATGTAATTAAAACGTGGTAGTCTCATTTCAACCAGAATTAGAATCATGATGCCCTTTCAATTTTATAAAATGAAATACTTCATGGTATTTCATTAAAGGCAGAATTAGATTTGACAATTCATTAATACCCTGTAAAGTGTAAACCACTTGGATTCCTGTAATAATGGTAAATTTGAAGTTAATATCATTTAACAGGGAAAAAGTGATTTTATGCCCCGGAAAGTGAACGTATGATAAGAGTGTGGGGCTGAGTTGCTAAAGGAAAGGGAACAATTCATAATCACACCATACCTTTATTTTTTTGACCTTATTGTGTTGGTGCTCTCTCTGTCTCTCCATAGAGAGAGAGAGCTGGTCCTATGCCCGTGCGCACTCATTAGGCTTTGCGCTAGAAAGATGGTCTCAAATGATCTTTATAGGGCACCTACCCATTTCTTCATTTTATTATTTGGGTTGAGACTTATCTTTCTGGTTGAGTTTTTCCCATCAATGTAGGAATTAAATATGAAACGAACCTTCAGGCAATTTAATCAATTTTATTTGTATATTCAGATAAGACTTTTTATCGGTCTTGATATAAAGTTTCCCTTCCATTCCAATGTGGGGGGTGATCTTTGTCCCCTTGAACTTATTCGTCCTTTGTTTAAGGGGTTTGTGACCCCTAAAATGGACCAAGCTATGTGTATAACTGTGTTTTATGAGATGAATTACCATGTTATGCATTGTAGTACATCAGATTTCAATACCTCAGAATCCTCGATCCTTGATGTCCTGGGCTTATCTCTCTCTCTCTCTCTCTCTCTCTCTATATATATATATATATTCTCTGTGAATTGGTGGATGATGAAAGTGCAAATAATTTAGTGATGGCTTAATGCCTATCACATATTAACTAAAGCACTGTGATTAGAGTTTCTAGCACACTTGGGGATAACATAGGGGCTAATATGAATTCCATGACTCCCTAGAAATAATTCGTAGGTCTGCCAATGATTCTTGCTTATAAAGTAGCGCAATGGGAAACAATTACATATTATTCTGCTTTCTGTCTCCTCCAGATTATACTTGATCAGATGGCTAATAATGAAGGCAGAGACAAGAGTTGGGTGATCATCACATCTAACGCTTAATGGCTAATATGAATCTCTTGATATGTTGCCAAAAATAAATGTGGGTAGTTAAATACTAGGTCATTGTAAGTCCCTCCTTCAATTCATAAAGGTTCAGACTTCACTTTGCAGAGCTCCCAAAGCTTCTTCCCTTGGGAGAAATCCACAACTTCGTCTTTAGTTCCCTGCAACAACAGCAAAAATAGTGTCAATTAAATGGGACTTTTAAAAAGTTCTGTCTAATCACACTCCGTACTTATTTGAACGTAGCTTTTTAATGGGTTTTGACTTTGATGCCAAGAAGTTAAAGTCAAAAGTCCATAGCTTCCCTCCAATAGACTGAATTTGGAGTTTGAAACCAGTCTTAGACTCTGATTTCCGAACACATCGTATCATAACCAAGGGAATGGACCACCTCATAACCTTTAAAAACCATGAATAAAATCAATGCCACAATGTAAATCTATAGTACCTTTTGAAGGATAAGCAAATTCATGTGCTAAAAAAATATATTTTCCGTAATCTCATGGCATATAATTAACTAGAAGATACACTGGTGGAAAAGAATATTCAGGGATGCGAATACGTACATGAATTACAAGAACTGGGCAATTCACAAATGGAATCTTATGAAGGTTCTGCAAAAGAAGAAACATGGTTACTCATCATTAAAGAACAGGCCGATTTCGAGCACTGAATTAACAACTTTGATATCATCAATCAATAAACATAGGAAAAAACCTTGTAGATGTCGAACCAAAATGTTTGATCAACGAGGTACATGCGACCGAGGAAGACTCGAAGGCCAGACACGAGTCCACTCTGGAGAACCATAGCCCTCAGTCGAGGCAGCCGAATGGCCAAATCTACAGTTGGTCCACTTCCAACTGACTGTCCATACAGTATGATATTTTCTTCCTTCACTCCATGTTTCTCTTAGGCATTTGTAAGTGGCCTCAATGTCCGCATATGTTGCCTCCTCACTCGGCTATAGAAGTTTGCAAAATGAGCAGTTTTTCGATTAGTTAGATTCTCTATATATATACTTGAAAGAAATTAAAAAGGAGACTAGGAGTTCTCATGGAAATAGACCTTTTTATACAGGCAACACGAAAACCATGCTGAATGGTAATCAATAAATTCATATAGGCAATTTTCTTTCATTTAAGCTTTTATTCATTGCTGGCATGCTTAGATGTTAGATTTGTCCAGGGAAAGAAGAACAAAGTTATTTATACATAAAATATGTTAGATTTATTCATTTCTTTTCCTTTCCCTGTTTGTTTCCCTCTATAAATTCAAGATCGAAAGTTGCACTTTTGGAGTTAGTAGGATTTTGAGGTAAATTATCAACTATGAGTTCTTTGCTTACCCATATATAGATAGGTGTAGATATAGATATAGATATCTGACCTGCTTCTCAGATATTTGTGCTATTCACTCACTTCTCTGTGTGATAAACAGAGTAGAAAGTACCAGAAAAGGCCATTCAAATGCTCATATGGGGAATTGAGTTCATGGAACATGGAAAAGGTAACTTCAAGCTCTTCTCGTTGAGCGCAAAACGTTCCGTATCATCGGTTCCACTCTAAGGTACACATCTTCACTAACATTTTCAATCAATTTATTAGTTTGTATGCCACACTATTAGTTATGATCCTAGTGGACCCAACTTATGGTGCGAGACATGGTTTAAGCTATTTTAGTATGGGATAAAATATAAGAATTGATATCACGCGTTCTATTAGACCTGGGTCTTTTGACATATTGGTCAAGTTTCTAACATTTAATATCAGAGTAGTCTCCACGTCCAAAGTTTGAGTCACGGAGAGGGACAACTTGGGAGGACTGCTACCTATTAAAAAAAGAAAGATCTGCAGAGTCACCCAACTCGAAAAGATAGGCCGCTATGAATGTCGACTGTAGAGCGTAGTAGTATGTTACGATTCTAGTGAACCCAACTTATAGTATGGAATATGAGTTGAGTTATTTCAGTTTGAGATGAAATATAAAAATTAATCTGAGGGACAACCTGGGAGGACTGCTACCTATTAAAAAAAGAAAGATTTGCGGAGTCACTCAACTCAAAAAGATAGGCCGTTGTGAATGTCGACTGTGGAGCGTAGTAGTATGTTACGATTCTAGTGAACCCAACTTATAGTATGGAATATGAGTTGAGTTATTTCAATATGAGATGAAATATAAAAATTAATCTCACGCGTTTTATTAAATTTGAATCTTTTAGTATATTAGTCAAGTTACTAACACTATTCAGTTCGACCTTCAAAGAATGATCTCTATCTGATTGTGTGTGGAACCCTAGTGGCACCTTTCTCTCTGTTGGATTCTGGGTGTCCAGAATACCATGCATCAAATTATTTAGGAAGTAAAATGCCTCGAGATCCTTGCATGTACTTTTGGCATAAAATGGCCAAACACTTTTTTGGTGAGACGTGAAACTTCAGACGAATATTGGCAACACAATCCCTAGCTTTGACTTGTGCATGTAGAATTTTATACTTTTTTTGGTTTATGAACTTGTAGAATTTTATATGTTGGACCACATCTTTGACTCGTTTGCACTTTGTATAAAGTCCACATTGACTTTTCTGTGAATCCTCTATACGCGTTTGAACAACAGACAAACACCCAAGGAAGTAAAGAAGACAAAGATGGTGCCTGTAAGGTTATTACTACTGCTCTTTTTTATTACTGGAAGGGTCTCTATCGCACATCCCCACCAAGGTATATCCTGCATGCCCTTCTTCATTTATCTGCAACAAAATTTACAATGTGAGATTAATTTTTAAGGCATACCTGTCCTTCCCTTTCAAATTTGTTATTAATTAATAAAATTATTATCATTATCATCATTATTGGTTTAAACTCTGTAGATGGAAATGTATCTAGAAGGTTAAAAGGTGTTTCAAGTACTGGAGAGGTAAGAACATAAACCATACTCGTTATTGGCATATTAGATAGGATAAGTATTTCCTCTAATCCAAGTTGGAGGCATTCTTTCTACTATGTATACGTGACAGCATACTAGTTGATTATGTTTTTATATATTTATTTTTATTTGAATATTTTTAAAGTATTTTAACATCTTTTACAGATATAGTAATTTTATGATTGGTGCTTAAAATCTAGAGAGAATATAAATAGATTAATAATACAATTTTAATACGTGACAGCTTGGTATGCTGTCACATACACAAGGTAGAAGGAATGCCTCCAACCTAGGTTGGAGGAAATCCTTGTCCTATTATATATATATATATATATAACTTCAAGGAGTTGGCTTGGTGATTAAGACTTGGGGTTTGAAAGTCTGCTCAGTTCAAGGTCTCAGGTTCGAGGTCTCTTAGGTACTATCAGCCCTTTGGAACTACTCAAGAATTTTTGGCTCAGTAATTATTTTATTTGTGCGGGACGAAAGACTGCACAGTTTCTGAGATTAGTTGAGATGCGCGTAAGCTGACTCAAATACGGATTAGCCAAATACAAGAAAGAAGGAGCTATATTCATATATATATATATATATATTTCTCTGTATACGTTGCTGATTGGCATGTATTTTGACCAGCAACTTTGGGACGACATTCTTGCCGCCACTGTTTATTGGAACAACAGGTTTACAGGAAGGAAAATTATGGTCAACAATGTGATGAACCTACAGAGAGTGATCAACACAAAAGGTGAAAGCACTGGGACTTCAAAATTTTCAAATGCAGCGGCAACATGTGATCTTGAAGGAAATGGGTGCTTAAATTTCGAAGATCAGAAGAGTGGTAGGGTTCTTCTCTATCATGAAGAGGTAGATTTGTCTGGTTTTGTAGCTTTCAATGCTGATTACCATGCTCCAAGACACCATCCGCCTAAGAATAAAGAGTTAAACAAATGCAATAAAATAAAACTTTTTAAGGTAGCTTCTCCTTATCCAGTTGACTGCCTTTTCTTCTTTGTTTTGTTTGCAAGATGTTTTAGTGAGGAATAACCTGCTGTGTGTATCATATATGCTTCTTAGGAAACAAATATTGAATGTTGAAATATTAAAATTCTCATTTCAAGATGTAGATGCTCAAAGTTATGCTATGATAGAGCAGTAAATTTGTATGGTCTGTCCCCAGGTTCTCGTGCACTGCTCCGGTTGACAGTGAAGTAAATCTGAATTTTTGGACACCAGTATAATGCTTGTCAAAGACCCTTTGATGGTAAAGTTGGGCTTGAGAATACAATAATACAGAGTTCTTGCTAGGGTATTTTTGGTTGTGCGTACTTTGGAGATGGAGGTTGTCTTCTTTTAAGTTCATGCTTGTGGCCCCCACTGCTTCTACAAATGATTGATGGGAGAATGAGTATCTTCTCACGTAGTTACTCATCATTAGGTAGTCAAGTCTTTGGCAGAGTAGTTGTTGTTGTCTCCCACACATGGTGTCTCCTCTAAGGTGCCTGTTAGGCTGACGATGACGTGTGGCAGAGGAAGTGGTTGTCCCACTACACGTCTTGTCACTTCGACAGTACTTAGCCGGATTCGATACTAGTGGTGGTCCCCACAAGCCAGTTAAAAGGGTGGGGTGAGCATGTTCCTGTTCATGATGGTTGGCCAGATTGATGGACTCTAGTGTGCTCGACCACCCTCTATTTGGCACTGCCAGGGTGTCCCGTTGCGCGTGTTCTCCCTGGTCAATCCCTCATGACCCTGGTCGACCTCTCATAAGGTCTTGGTTAGGATTGACCTGATCGGTCCCCATCATGCTATGTTCTTTTTTGGTAAATTACACTTATCACTCTTACACTTAATACCAAATTTCACTTTAGTCCCTTATTTTTTAATCATAACAACCAAAGATCTACATTTAATCTAACAAAAATGTCATAAGAGATTAAAGTGAAATTACATATAAAAATACAAGGTGCTAACAGTAATAAAACTATTTGTAACTTATTGTTGTGTTAAGGGTTATAAAAAAAAGTAATTGATAACACAAGATTGTTACGCTTGCACACTTACATTTTATAAAAAATCTCACTTTGGTCACTTATAATAGTAACAAAGCAACAAAGACAACAAGAACAAAAGAAGAAAAAAGGCAACTAGTCAAGAACCGCCGCCTACATCAACACATCGCAGCATACTCTTATTTTTAATATCTTTTTATTTCAAACCAAAACATCTACCATTTTAGCTCATAAAATGAACATTTTACTTCAATAAAAAAATTAAAATACTGTAATTGGGTAATAATATGATTATTATTATTAGTTAAATTCTATTTTTACAAAAATTTTCTATAGAAAAGCAACGCTAACGATAGTCACTTTGTTTGTCGCTTCACAACAGTTGCGCTCTCATGACGACTTGTGTCTCTAGTGTTTAAGACTTTTATTGGCAACCGCAAGTTGAATAAACACAACAGTGACAACACCACTTTTCTTTCTTCTTCTTCTTTATTCTCTGTCTACGAACACTTTCTCTTTTTGAAAATCACAAACAACCACCCTTAGTCCCTATCTCTAGAACCACCCTTTCTATCTTTAAAGAGCATGGACCCACAATGTTTGCACCTTGCCTTCTGCCCACCTTTTCTTCCCTCTTCAGCACACCATATAAGTCACCATAGCAGCCATGCACCCTTCTCTTCCTCCTCATCGCTCTTTCTCTCTCTCTCTCTACAGTAATACAAACCCACTGTCCAGCCCCTTTTCTCTCCACTTTCCCTCTCTCTTCTCATTTCTTCCACCACCATCGTGGCCCCTATTGGAGAAACCCAGTGGCCATAACCGAAATGGGTGTCACAGCCGCACCTCCTCTTTTCGTCTACACCATGGCCACAGCCATACAAACCAACCATACCACTTGTTTCCTCCATGACAGCAACCACCATGGCCACTGTGAGCCATGACTTTCTTGGTCTATCCTCTCTTTCTCTCTCTCTCTCTCTCTCTCTCTCTCACACACACACACACACACACACACACACACACACACACACAAAGCCTCGGTCTCTCCTTTAATGAACTTGATAGTGCAACAATCTTGTATAGTCTTGCCCCCAGGCCTTTGACGAGCTCTCTCCCCTGTTGATCGATGTTGATAAAACACAGGTATGCCAAAGGTCCTACAGATCTTGATATGATCTCCTATTCTAAACACACCTGGTGCGGATCTCCTATTCTAAACACACCGGTGCGGTATGGTACCTGCCAAAGGTCCTCCGATGTTCAAGTTATATTCAAGAGAGATGATATTGCTAGAGAGTGTAGTTTTTTAGGGTATTCTTTCATGCGTACTTGGAAAAGGGGTTGTGGTTTTTCTTTGTATGCATGCATGGGAGTGGTTGACAACTTTTCCATGTGGTAGCCTTTCGTTGAAGGGTCAGAACTGTGTCAGGGCACTTGAGAGGGTCGTCTCCACACTCTATGGTAGCGTGTGTTAGAACTGTGTCAGGGGTAGGGCAGTTGCCCTTCGTACACTCCACGCCCATGCTCTTAGTGCTCGCCAGAGCTTCCAATGTCAGATGTAGACCCCGTCGATGTGATAGTGAGGCCGACCAGAGTAGGAGGTCCTCGAACGGTTGGTCTGCTCGGGACCCGAGGGGATGGTGAATCAAGGGTCTGGTCGGGGCCTGACCAGATGGTACGCTGTGGAGTGATCTGATCGGAGCCCAACCAGGCATCCATAAGGTCTTTAATCTAGTCGGGAAAACATAACTACCAGATGCCCCCAATTCATTTGGCCACCTGCTCGGGGCCAGGGGAATTCCACGAATCAGCTAACCCGCGAAAACCACGATGCATTTATGGTAAGGTAGGCTCAATGATGGTTCCAATCGGTATATCTTTTTATGCGCCGCTGCGTGGCGACCCCCGATTGGTAGCAGTTGGTTGACAGGACAGGTCGAATCTCGGCTGTCGATATCTCGTCAGAGCAATTCATCTAGGCCATTGGTTTTAAAGAAAAAGGGGAGTTTTGTTTGGTGGTTACTTCCCTTGTCTCCTCGTTTGCCTTCGTTAGCTTTGTGCAAAAAGAACATAGAGGATCGATAGGGAGAAAGAAAAAAAACCTTCAACCGATTCAACGCTCAACAACTTGGTGGATCGATTGCTTCCAGCCATCCCTCGTTGACCATTCTCCGAACGCTTGATTTGCGACTCACCATTGTGGTAAGGCTTTCTTTTCAGTTATATGTATTGGTTGGCAACCCATTGTGTTTGGGTTTAAGAGAAAAGGGCAAAAATCCCCAACCTCCTAGGGTTTGTTGGTAGGCCAAAGTTCGTTAGGTCGATATTCGAAGAAGTAGCTTTGTTGTTCAAACCTATATTACATAGGATTGAGAACAACAGGCGCCTAGGTACTATGGGGCACCCAAAGCATATAAGTTCAGACTTTGAAAAAACGGACTCGAATGAGTTCAAGGTAGTTAGGCGTGTGGCCGGAGAGGAGGCTTCTGTTGGTAACTTTGGGGCCTTTCTAGAGGTTTTAGAGTCGGGAGAGGCCGGGGTTACCGACTCCGGTGCCAGAGAGGGAGAAGAGTCAGGAGAGCCAGACGAGGAAGAAAATAAGGGTCTTAGGTACGAGGCCATTGGGGTGCCCTCCATTCTAACCAAGGAGAGGGTCGAATATTTGTGGGCCATGTATTAGATCCCACATGGTTTGAAGCTCAGGATCCCCAAAAAGAAAGATTGGGTGTGCTCGGCCAGAAAGGATGAGATCATGGTGTATGAGGGTGCGTTAGCTGGTGGCCTTCGTATGCCCTTTCCTCAGCCCATTAGGAAGATCCTGCAACGGCTTCGCCTTTTGCCTGTGTAGATCCAGCCGAACGGATGGAGAATTCTCCTTGGCTGCGCGATCCTCTGGCAGATTGTCCATACGAAAGACATCACACCAGAGGAATTCTTGTTTTGTTACAGACCAGCCGAAAAGGGCAAGGGCAAGGGCTAGTGGTACTTCTCGGGTAGGTCGAAGGAGTATAACTTGGTCAGTAAGCTCCTTTCATTGAACAAGAACTGGAAAGATCGGTTCTTCTCTGTCAACGGTAGTGGATAGGAGCTTCAATCCTGGGAGACCAACTTCTCTGTTTAGGTCCCCAGGCAATGGGGCTACCCAAGCAAGAAGGGTACGTTATCTATCTACTGAACTCTGTTTTCATTTCTTTTTGTTTGGCGTCGGTGCCTTGACCTAGGTCTGCCTTGGGTGTTAGGTCGGTCCAAGCCCAAACTATCTAAGGAGTTGAGGATGGCCATAAAGAAGGTCCAAGAACACGACGTCCATAATCAGAAGGACCTGGTTATCGTCGAGAGCTTGTCCAACTACTTGCTAGGACCTAAACCAACAAGAGAGGCTCTAGCTGCAGAACGTGAGAGGAATGAGTGTTTAGTTGTTTGCTGAGCCTTTAAACATTGTCTGACTAACTTTCCTTTCACTTGTAGCTGGTTCAGTGCTTGTCGACACTTCGACTCCTACGCCCGTTTCTGATCCAGCGGCTGAAGAGATGAGCTTCAACATTGCTTTCCTGAAGAAGAGGAAGACTGACGGGGTTGGTATTGAGCTCAAGAGCCAAAGAGCAGCCAAGCCCTTGGACTCGAGCAGGAAGGATCCACTTCCGGCAAAAGCTCCCGAGCCAAAGACGAAGGAGGTGCCTCGGGATGTTATGCAGCCTTCTCCTTCCGTATTCAAGCCAAGGCAGAGCTCGGTCGTCCCAGCCAAACAACTGACAATAGCAGAACCCACTACATCCTCCAGAAACATTTTTTGAGAGCACAGATGAAGCGTGGGTGAGGACTGGGGATGTCATTAAGGTTATCAACCTACAAAAGATTGACAAGTACACTAACAGCCGCTTGGTGAAAGACATGAACAACGATCTCCTCAATGTTCGAACTTACTACTTCTTGGCCTTTCTTTTATTTCATTCTTAACCGTTTTCTTAGTCTGTTTTGACATTTCGCTTCGTTGTCAGCCTGTTGCCAGGAACATAAAGTTGGGCCATCGTCTGGCCACCCTTGAGAGGGCGTTCAATCAAGAAAAGAACACTACAGCTTCTCTTGTTACCGAGCTAAACGACATGAAAGAGGAGATCACTACTGCTCGTGGTTTGAAAGAAGAACTGGCCACTACTTGTGCCGAGAGGGATTCGGCTGTAGTGGATCTGAAAGCTAAATGCCACTGCTAGTAAGCTCTTGCTGAACTTCTCGGCCGAGCAGGCCAAAAGACATGACTTGGAGAGGAAGGGAGCCGCTTTCGAAGAAGAACTTGTCAAGGTATGAACCGAAGCGGTGGAAGAGTTCAAGAACGGGGATGACTTCCAGGCCTTATTGGCGCCCACCTTCCTCCAAGGCTTCGACCATGCCAGGGTTAAGGCATCCTAGAAGTATCCTAAGTTGGACTTCTCTAGCCTTGACCCCGTTGAGGAGGAAGCCCCGCTTGCCCTTGAAGGGGTTAATCAGGATGCTGTTGGTCAGGCTACGGCGAAGGCCACTGAAGAGGCACGGCAGAATGCCCCAGAGGTGTCAGCTACTGAAGAGGCTCAGCAAAAGGTCTCTGAGGGGAAAGAGGGGAAAACAGCTTAGGAGCAGACCTAAACATGACTGTAATCCAAGTTCTCTTCCTTTGTTCTTTTTTTTTTTTTTTTTTTTGAAATGGGGCGTTTTGCCTTTATACTCCCTTCAATATTTAATGGAAGTTACTTTTTCAACCCAGTACTTGTCGAGTGCTTTATTTTGATAAGTTGTAGAATGTCTGTAGAATTCTTTCTATTTCTATATGGTTGAATGTTGAAGTTGGATGATGTTGTTGAATATATCTGGCTCTGCTCTGTCACATGGACTGAGCAGATGCTATGCTAGGCTCTGCTCGATCATGTGGACTGGGTATATTCTATACCATTACCATAAAGGACATCTGGCTCTGCTCGGTCACATGGGCCGGGCAGATTCTATGCCATTACCATAAAGGCCATTTGGCTCTGCTCGGTCACATGGACCTAGCAGATTCTATGCCATTGCCATAAAGGCCATCTGGCCTGCTCGGTCATATAGACCGAGCAAATTCTATGTCAATTTCATGGGAGTGGACACCAGTTGAACGGTCGCTTTTATTGATAGTCCGTCGAGTTACAATTATGAGCCTTTTAAAAGCAGTACTTCCTCAAGTGCTCTGCGTGCCACGAGTGTGGAAGTTCCTTACCCTCAAGATTCTTCAGTCTGTAGGTCCCCTTCCTGGTACTGCCGATCACCTCGTAAGGGCCTTCCCAATTGGGCTCAAGCTTGCCCTCCCTCGGATCTTTCGTAGACTGGTTGACTCTTTTCAAAACTAGGTCCCCAGTCGAGAAGTCTTTCGGTTGAACTCTGGAGTTATGGTATTGGCGCATCTTCTGCTGATAGGACGCTACCCTCATAGCTACCTGTAACCTCTGTTCTTCCAACAGATCTAGGTCCACATTCATAGCTTCGTTATAGGTCTCGGGGTCGAACTGCACCGTCCTTGGGTTGGGGAGGCCGATCTCCACTGGGATGACTGTTTCGGTGTCAAAAGTCAGCGAGAACGACGTCTGCCCCGTAGACACTCTCTCCGTTGTTCTGTATGCCTAGAGGATGTTAGGGAGTTCTTCTGCCCACAAGCCCTTGGCTTTCTCCAGCTTCGTCTTGAGGATCTTCAAGAGGAACCTGTTCGTAACTTCGACTTGGCTGTTGGCTTGAGGATGCTTAGGGGAAGAAGTGTGGCGGCTGATTCCTAAGTCGCTGCATAATTGGTTGAACTGTCTACCTTCAAACTGCTTCATGTTGTCCGTGATAACGATCATGGGGATTCCGAACCTACAAACAATATTTTGCCACAAGAACTTCTTCATTTTCTCTTCTGTGATCGTCAATAGTGCCTTTGCCTCCGCCTCTGCCCATTTGGTGAATAGCCACCACTGCGAACTTTCTCTGCCCCTTTCCAAGCAGTAACGGTCCCACAATGTCGATTTCCTATTGGGCGAAGGGCCACAGGGCCTGGATAGGGGTCAGCTCCTGAGATGGTAGTCTTGGGATGTTGGCGAACCGCTGACACTTGTTGCACTTCTTGACGAATTCTTGGGCGTCCTTTTCCATGGTGGGCCAGTAATAGGCTGCTCGCAAGATCTTCTTAGCGAGGGATTGACCACCCGAGTGGTTTCCGCACACTCCTACATGAACCTCTCTCATCATGTACTCTACATCTTTCTCCGTGGCGCAGCGAAGCAGTGGCAAGGTGTGCCCCCTCTTGTAGAAGACTCCGTTCTGTATGAGGTACCTACTAGAGCGGTATTATATCCGTCACGCTTCGTTCTTGTCATCAGGTAGGGCTCCGCTTTCCAAGAAACTTCTGATTTGGATAATCCATGAAGCTTCGGGTTCGGTCTGGTTGACTTTCGGACTATAGATGCTCGGTGAATCAAGAATTTTCATTGGGACATTTGGGTCTGGCTCATTGGATGAGAAGATCCTGGCCAGCCGGTCTGCCTCTTCGTTCTGTAGCCTAAGGACACGTTCCAACAGAATCTTTGCAAACCTCATAGCTAGGCTCTTAGCCATTTGGCAGTATTGTTTCATGTGATCCTCTCGAGCCTCATACTCTCTCTGGAGTTGCTCCACCACCAATTGAGAGTTCCTTCTCACAACTATCTGCCAGGCCCCCATTCGCTGAGCCATTCTGAGTTCAATAATGAGGGCTTCGTACTCAGTAACGTTGTTGGTGGCGGGAAACGTAAAGCAGAGAGCGTATTTGATCTTGTGACCGTCAGGAGTGACAAGGACCACGCCAACATCGCTGGAATCGTCTGTGGCGGAACCATCAATGTTCAAGACCCAATGGTTGTCGATGGTGTTTTCTTCGGGGGTGGCAGTGGGAGGGTTGGTGAATTCTGCGATAAAATCCGCAGCAGCCTGCCCCTTGATTGCCAATCGAGGTTGGAAGTGGATGTCGAACTGGCTGAGCTCGACTGACCATTTGACCAAGCGCCCCGATGTTTCTGGCTTGTGTAGAACGCTTTTCAAAGATTGGTCGGTGAGTACCACGAGCAGATGGGCTTGGAAGTAAGGTCTCAAGCGACGAGCCGCTGTCACCAGGGCAAGGGCCATAAGCTCCATTCTTGGGTATCTTTCTTCTGCGGCACGTAGTGCCCGACTAGTGTAGTATATTGGCTTCTGGATTCCTCCTTCTTCTCTGACAAGAGTTGAGCTCACCGCTGTTGCCGAAACTGCCAAATTCAAAAACAGCTCCTCATTCGGGACAGTTCAGCTAAGCAGCGGTACTGAGCTCAGGTATTACTTGAGTTGGTTAAAAGCTGCTTCACATTCCTTAGTCCACTCAAACGCCTTACAAAGAATTTTGAAGAAAGGCAGGCACTTGTTGGTGGACCTAGAGATAAACTTGTTCAAAGCTGCCACACGCCGTGCCAACCGTTGAACATCCTTTATCTTCTGGAGAGCTTACATGTCAATGATGGTGTGGATCTCTTCTGGATTCGCCTTAATCCCTCGGTGTGAGACCATGAAACCTAGAAACTTCCTCGAGGTGATGCCGAAAGCACACTTAGCGGGATTGAGCTTCATCCAGTATTTGTGTAGTGTTCAGAATGTCTCTTCGAGGTCTTGCAAGTGACTTGTGGCCTCTTTGCTTTTCACCAACATGTCGTCTACGTAGACTTTCATATATTTGTGATTTGAACATGAGGTTGACCAGCTGTTGGTATGTTGTCCCTCTATTCTTTAGTCCGAACGGCATGACGTTATAACAATAGAGCTCCCAGTCAATGATGAAGGTCGTATGCTCCTGGTCGCGCACGGCTATCCGGATCTGATTATACCCTGAAAAAACATCCATGAAGGTTAGCATTTCAAACCCTACGGTGGAGTTGACAAGAAGGTCAATTGTTGGCAAGGGAAAACTGTCCTTCGGTATACTTTGTTCAGGTCAGTGAAGTTAACGCACATTCGCCATTTTCCGTTGGACTTTTTCATCACGACGACGTTGGAGAGCCAGGTGGGGTATTGCACTTCTCTTATAAACTTCTCTTGAACCAGTTTCTCGGCTTCTTCAGCCACTGCATCATTCCTTTCCGGCGTGAAATTCCTTCTCTTTTGCTTGATCGACTTGGCCTTAGGGTCGATGTTTAAGTAATGAGCTACTACTTGTGTATCAATACCGGGCATGTCCTCGTGAGACCAGGCGAACAAATCAATATTTTCTCTTAGGAACCTCCACAACTCCAGTTTCAACTCCTCTGGTGCGGCAGCCCCAATCTTCACTGTTCTGTGCTGCCTTTGAGTACTGACAGGAACATCCTCGAGCTCCTCCTCTGGGTTGCTCCTGCTGACTTTTTCTTTGTCTCTTGGCTTGAGCTCTTCGATGACCAGGGTTTCTTTGCTTGGTTCCCCTTTAAGGGAAGCCAGGTAACACTCCCATGCCTCCTTCTGGTCGCCCCTTGCACTTCCGACCTCGGTCTCGATCAGGAATTTAATCCTGAGGTGGTAGGTGGACGTGACAGCTTTGAACTTGTTTAGAGCCGTTCATTCAATAATGGCGTTGTAAGCAGACGGACAGTCTATTATCAGGAAATGGATCATTTTTGTTGCTCGATGTGGTTCCTCCCTGATCATTCCCAAAAAAGGTGATACTTAACCGCAAGTGCACAGCCACGATGTAGTAATAATTTCTCGTAAGTACGAGGTCGATCCCACACGGAAGATGGTTTACGTAAATAGGAAAACTTACCGTGGATCAAAAATATTAAGAAAAAAACTCCAATAAACAAAAATCTGATTTTAGGTTGAGAAAAGATTTGTTATCTAATTTAAACTAAGAAATAAAAAGCCTCGAAATCAATTGTTCCAACCAATTGCGTCTCTTAGAATCCCAAAAGAGGTAATTTAATAATTCAAATCCTTCAACTACGTCGCGAGTCTCGGATTCGGAAGATTTAGTTTTAAAACCAATAGTTCTTCCAATCTTCAACTTCTAAAATAGATTGGGTTGTTATAATCAAGGATGTGCATCATCGATTCGTGTAGCGCATATATTGAATCCAACTCATGCACAAACGTTACAAGGTAGCAATATACTGAGTATGGTATTCACGCATAAGCGCTACCGAACATAATAGGACGCCCAGGTTTTTGAAAGTATCTTGAACAAATAAGAAGAAGAAGAATCAATAATGACAGCTTTGAACTTGACAGCTTTGAACTTGTTTAGAGCCGTTCATTCAATAATGGCGTTGTAAGCAGACGGACAGTCTATTATCAGGAAATGGATCATTTTTGTTGCTCGATGTGGTTCCTCCCTGATCATTCCCAAAAAAGGTGATACTTAACCGCAAGTGCACAGCCACGATGTAGTAATAATTTCTCGTAAGTACGAGGTCGATCCCACACGGAAGATGGTTTACGTAAATAGGAAAACTTACCGTGGATCAAAAATATTAAGAAAAAAACTCCAATAAACAAAAATCTGATTTTAGGTTGAGAAAAGATTTGTTATCTAATTTAAACTAAGAAATAAAAAGCCTCGAAATCAATTGTTCCAACCAATTGCGTCTCTTAGAATCCCAAAAGAGGTAATTTAATAATTCAAATCCTTCAACTACGTCGCGAGTCTCGGATTCGGAAGATTTAGTTTTAAAACCAATAGTTCTTCCAATCTTCAACTTCTAAAATAGATTGGGTTGTTATAATCAAGGATGTGCATCATCGATTCGTGTAGCGCATATATTGAATCCAACTCATGCACAAACGTTACAAGGTAGCAATATACTGAGTATGGTATTCACGCATAAGCGCTACCGAACATAATAGGACGCCCAGGTTTTTGAAAGTATCTTGAACAAATAAGAAGAAGAAGAATCAAGAAGATATAGCGGTGAATTCAACCTTACCTCCATTGTTCATCCTCAATCCTCAATCAATCTTCACAATCGATCCCGAGTTAAGAAATTTAGCCGCTCATGGCCATGGAAAACAATTAACTATGTATTGAAAACTTTCTAGAATGTAAAATCTATAAACGAACTATGAATCTTGAACTAATTACAAAAACTATGGATTCTTGAACAAAATCTTGAATTAAAGCAATAAAACTTGAATTTAATGGAAGTAATTACAAGAATAATGACAAACCTAATTACTCCTATGAATCTAGATTAAAAAGTAGTAAAAACCCTCAAGAAATCGTCTCCCTCCTCCAAAAAATCGAAGGGATATATATAGAGATCGCAAGCAGAGTCCTAGTAGGAATAGGAATTTCGACCCAAAAATCCTTCTTAGAGTTCGAACTCTGTTAGGAGAGTTCAAACCCTCAGAGCAATGTTTTACCCATTTTCCTTCTTAGAGTTCGAACTCTATCAGGAGAGTTCGAACCCTTAAGCTTGTATATGCCTCTTCTATTTCCCAAACCTCTGAGAGTTTGAACCCTTCATAAGGAGTTCGAACCCTAAGGCCAAAATACCATTTTTCTTCAATTTTTGCTAGCCACCGTTCGAACTCTCAATTTCTTCTTGTTTTGACCATTCGAATTCCCATTGCATTTTTCCACACTTTTTAGCTATCTTTCCTTGTCTTTTTACGGCTTCAGTTCAAGGCTTTTGGAGTCCATTTATAGAAATGCTTGTTAGACACAAAGTTGTATAACTTTGCGAAATCTTTTCAATGGTGTATCTTTCATTTCATTCCAAGCTACGGATGATAAGTTGCACGTTTTCCAAGATAAATCCCAACAACGGCCCTCGATATGCGTGCCCGCACTCTGGATCGCTTTTATGACTCCAAATCCTCTTCTTTATCGACATTTACCTGCAATGAACTTAAAATACGACTCTCAGTACAATATACACTAAAGAGGGCATAATTAACCTAATCTAGAGTTAACTTAGGTCAGTTTAGTTGCATTGAACTGCACTTATGCAGCTCAATCACTCCCCAAGGGTCACCGGTAAAATAATGGACTTGAGGGGAACTACCCTTTCCCTTGTAAAGTTGACTAAGGGAGAGTTGACTGGCTGCAACTTCTCCTTGTCAATCTGCATCTTCTCGAAGGCCCCCCAGAATAGGATATTCGATGAGCTCCCGCTGTTAATCAGGACTCTCCAAGTTTTGAAGTTGGAGATCACCGAGGGTTTGACCAAAGGGTCATCTTGTGGCTAATGTAGCTCGGCAGCTTCTTCTTCCGTGAAAGTGATCATGGGGCCTTCGGTTTTCGTCTTCTTGCTGGTCACCCCGACCAGCATCACTTCCATCTTGGTTCAGATGTCCCGAATGTACTTCTTCCGTACTGAAGAGGACTCCATTCCTCCTGCAAACCCCTCGGCTATGACCCTTATCTCCCCGATGGGCTGGGTGTTGGTTTCGACTAGCATCGGGCTATGTCAGTCTCCCCGCGTTCAATCTCGGCTAGCTACATATCGACTGAGTCTGCCTTGTTTGATCAGATCATCGATCTGTTGCTTCAAGTCAATGCAGTTTTCCTTGTCATGCCCGTGATCGCGATGGAACCAACAGTACCCCTTTCTATTCCACATGCTCAAAGGCGTTTTCAGACGCTCCGGTCATTTCAGGTCCGGATCGTCTCTTATCTCCATCAGGATGTCCTTCGGTTTCATCGTGAGGGGTGTGAACGTTCAGTCTAGCCCGCGATAGTGTTCACGCCTCTCTTCTCCTCGGCTCCATGTCTAGTTGTTGGTCCTGTTTGTCTTTGCTTCTTTTTCCTCGTTCGATGTGCCACTTGACCTCTTCTTATTCGTGCGCGAGCTGCTCCCTCCGTCATTGTCTTACCTGGTGCTCATGACATCTTCTGCATTCATATGCTTCTGAGCTTGAAGCATCACCTCGGTCATATCTTGGGGTGGCCTTTTCGACAAGGAGAAGAGGAGCTTTCCAGTTCTTATGCTGCTCATGAACGCCGTGACGGCCACCTTTTTGTCCACGTCATTCATGGCTAGAGTTTTCTGATTGAACCTCCCCATGTACTCCCGCAGCATCTCCTCTTTCTTCTACCTCACAGTAAACAGGTATGCTACTGGCCTTCTTTACCTCTAGGCTCTGATATAGTGGCTCACAAAGAGCTTGCTAAGTTTAATAAAGGTGGAGACCGTTGTTGGTTTGATCTTGTTGAACTAGGTTTGCGCCGAACCTTTCAATGTGACGGGAAAGCTCTGCACATGATCTCGTCCGGCACTACCTGCAAATGCATGAGTGCCCTGAATGTCTCCAAATAGTCCACTGGATCTTTGAAGCCGTCGAACACATCCACAGTCGGCATTTTGAACTTCAAGGGAAGTGGGTAGTCTATCACCTTCTGGGTGAATGGCGAAGCCGTTCTACCAATGAGTGCGTCCACAGTGTTTGGAGCCTTGGCCTCCATAGCGGCCAAGATCCTCGCCATCTGGGCCTGCATGGCGCTTAATTGTTTGTCCCAAGCGTTAGAGCTTTCCGGTTTGTCGCCTACCATTTCTGTTCTTGACGGGATGACATGGCTGGTTTGTGCTTCCTCGATGTAGGGTTCACGACTGAGGAGTGGGTCTTCAACCCGTCCTCCATTGCCGTTTTCGTTGCCGTTGGGGGGAATGGAAGGCTCTTTGTCAACCTCCTAATTCTCCCGTTCCACCGTCGGCGGGGCAGCTGGTGGTGGAACCCCTCCAGACGAAGCTAGAGCTCATTGGAGCAATTCTGTGTTTTGGCGGGCCAATTGTTGCATGTTGGCCATCTTGTCAGCCACCGTTTTCTCTAGGGCGACTATCTTCTCTGCACTTAAATTTGCCATCGAGCTTCCTTCGGGGTGAGTGTTAATTCCAAACCTAATCAAGACCATGAAAAATCACGAGAATAGTCGGTTCCCACAGACAGCGCCTACTGATAATGCAACAATCTCATGGCGTCTTGCCCCAGGCCTTCGACGAGCTCTCTCCCCCGTTGATTGGTGATCTCCTATTCTAATCACACCGATGCGGTGCCTGCCAAATGCCCTCTGATGTTTAAGTTAGATTCAAGAGAGATTATATTGCTAAAGAGTGTGTAGTTTGTTAGGGTATTCTTTCATGTGTACCTGGAGAAGCGGTTGTGATTGACAACTTTTCCACATGGCAGTCTTTTGTTGGAGGGTCAGAACTATGTCAGGGCACTTGAGAGAGTCGTCTCCACACTCCATGGTGGCGTGTGTCAGAACTGTGTTTAGGGTAGGGCGGTTGCCCTTCGTACACTCCACGCCATGCTCCGAATGCTCGCCAGAGTGTCCGGTGTTAGATGTGGACCTCGCCAATGTGATAGTGAGGCCGACTAGAGTAGGAGGTCCCTAAACGGTTGGCGGTTCGGGACCCGAGGGGATGGTGAATCAAGGGTCTAGTCAGGGCCCGACTAGACGGTAAGGGATTTGATTGGGGCTCGACTAGGCATCTATGGGGTCTCTGATTTGGTCGGGAAAACATAACTACCGGAACCTATGGTTGGATTTAGTTTGTTCACTTGGCATGTTTGTGGTCATGGGACACGGTCGGTAAACACACCTCCCTCTCTGTGTTCTAAAAATTTCAAACAAACTCTAAGGATATAAATTTGCATATTCTCAAAAATATAACTTGGCAAATGGGAGCACTCAATATTTTTGTGAGATCGAATGAAAAATTGTGAAGGAAAAAAATTGTATGATAAATTGAATTTTTAATAGTTCCTAATGGATCATCAAAAAGAGCATTCCAAAGGAAATGTAAAATCTAAGGGTATAGATCGGGCGATGTAGAGATTGTGTTTGTTACAAATATTACAGAAGAAGTTTTAATGAGATGAGTGAGATGCTTTTAGAGAGAGAGAGGTGCGGTGGCTATGGTCTATGGATATGACAGTTTACAGAAGAGAGAAAAATGTGATGGTTTTATGAAATGTAGCCATGGTTTTAGATAATGCGAGAAAATGGATTTGGCGAGAAAGGGAGAGCTGTAAGAATGGCTTGCCATGGTGATTTGGCCTGTTGTTCAACTAGGCTTGGCTGGAGTGTTTCTAGAGCAAGGGAAGAGAGATGGGCTAATAGTTGTCTATAGAGAGAGAGAGAGAGAGAGAGAGAGAAAAAAGAAGGGGCAGTTGCGAAGAAGACAAGAAATTTCTTGATACCGCTAGACTTTTTAATCGTGGAATTCACTTTTTGAAATGTATACTCAATTTCATTTGACAACCGAGTGTTTCCGTATCGGTTACTCTGTTTTTTCAATGGATTACACGTGTAAGATAATGGGAAGCGATGATCCTTTCTCCACTGATAAAACGATTGCCCTTAACATTTCCCTTCTATAGAATCGTTCACCAACCTGACGCGTGATTTAATTTTAAAGTAAAATAATTATAAATAAATATATCATCCTGCACAAATTTTTTTATTAAAGTATAATTACTCTTACCCTTATTATTGTTATTGTAATAGCATTATTAAGTCGCCTCTTCGCTGCTAACCCATTTCAGTCCAATAAAAGGATGGTGGTCGTCGTCGTCGTCGTAGTCACAATAATATCATTATTAATGCGACTTTTTCACATTCACATCAGCTCAGGGACTTGTGACAAAATTGTGACAACAAAGCAAAGTGACCTCACAAATCCACGTCTTACCTAATCAATGGTCTATAATTCTACCATCCCATCTGTGTTTCCTCTTCTCTCTCTCCATAACTCTACCAATCCCAGTTACTGCTGGTACCTCTCTCTCTCTCTCTCTCTATCGAAAGCCATGTCTAGCTCAGCGCAAGGTGTTCACCTCCTGATCTTTCCATACCCAGCACAAGGCCACATGCTAGGTATGCTGGACCTAACCCACCAACTAGCCGTCCGTGGCCTGGCCATAACCATTTTGGTCACACCCAGGAACCTCCCAATCCTGAACCCTCTTCTCTCAACCCACCCTTCAATCCAGACCCTGGTCCTTCCCTTCCCCCACCACCCTTCTCTCCCCTCCGGCGTAGAGAACGTCAGGGACATCGGTAACGCCGGCAACTTACCCATCATCAACGCACTCGGTAAGCTTCATGATCCAATTATTCAGTGGTTTAAGTCCCACCCAACACCCCCTGTTGCCATCCTCTCTGATTTCTTCCTCGGGTGGACCCTACACGTGGCCCACAAACTTGGTATCCCCAGGCTTGCTTTTTACTCGTGTGGCTCTTTTTTAGCCTCCGTGCTTAATTTTCTTTGGCAAAACATCAACACTGTCCGCTCTGTACCTGTGGTTAGTTTTCCTGATTTACCGAGGTCGCCGAGTTTTACTGCGGAGCATCTTCCTTCAATATTCCGGCTTTGTAGGGAATCAGATCCTGATGGGGAGTTTCTCAAAGATGCCATGCTTGCAAATATATCCAGTTGGGGGTGCGTTTTTAATTCTTTTGATGCATTCGAGGGGGAGTATTTGGAACACCTGAGGAAGAAAATGGGCCGTGAGCGTGTTTGGGGAGTTGGGCTGCTTAGTTTGGCGGGTGGGTTAGAAACAATAGGTCGGGTCAACCGGGATACGGATTCCGGTGATGGGGTGTTGGCATGGCTTGATGGGTGCCCCGACGGGTCTGTTTTGTATGTTTGCTTTGGGAGTCAGAAGTTGCTGAAGAGGGACCAAATGGAGGCCTTGGCTTCTGGGCTTGAGCAGAGCAAGGTCCGATTCGTTTGGGTGGTCAAGTCATTGACAACCCAACAAATTGCGGACGGGTACGGGTGTATACCGGACGGGTTTGAGGATCGGGTGTTCGGGAGGGGTACGGTGATAACGGGGTGGGTCCCCCAGATGTCCATACTGAGTCACCGAGCCGTGAGTGGATTTCTGAGTCACTGCGGGTGGAACTCGTTGTTGGAGGGAATAGCGGCTGGGGTGATGATATTGGCCTGGCCAATGGAGGCTGACCAATTTGTGAATGCTAGGCTGTTGGTGGAGGACATGGGAGCCGCGGTCCGCGTGTGCGAGGGTGCGGATGCGGTCCCCAACTCGGCCGAGTTGGCTCAGACCATTGCCAACTCAATGAGTGGAGACGTAGTTCAAAAGGTGAGAGCAAAGGAGCTGAGAGACAAGGCAGTAGAAGCGGTCAAGGTGGGTGGGAGCTCTTGGAGGGACTTGGAGGATTTAGTGAGAGAACTGGCCCAACTTCAAATAAAAAATGTTTGATACCTGAAGGTTGTTTGTACTTGGCTTACCCAATAAGTTCATTTGAGTGTCTTTTTGAGACGAATAGCTTTATTACGACTTTTTAACAATTGCTTCAAGACACGCGCGCGCGCACATATATATATATATATATAGTCACAGGGTTTATGCCTATCCAACACACATTTCTGAAGCTTGAGCAACGAGGTTGGCCTATGAAGGAAAGATAATTCAAAACCAAATCAGATTATACCAAGACTCGGCAGACAAGAGAATGTGATATTGGCAACTCGCAAGGATGGGTTATTCTAGGGTCGACACATTATGTGGAAGACGGGCCTACACTATTTAATAATATTTATAAGGTCTAAAATCAAATTTCAAGTTTGCTCAAAATAAAATGTACAAGTCTTTTAATTTAATCCAAAAAATTTTAATTAAAATTTTTTGTCACAAATTGAACATAAATTATGTTTTAACTAAAGTGGTTTGCATTTTTTTTATTAATTAAAAATCAAGCGCTAAAATCTTGTAACTAATTTTTTCTCTAAAAATAAAATAAAATAATATAGAATCTAAATACGTATAATACATTAAAATATAAAAATAAATTGTTCGACTACTTTAAATAAAATTTCAAGCGTGTCTATTAATATAATTGGGCTTATAAAAATCTCAAACTTCACAACAGATAGGCAAATTGGAGCAAGGACAATTATTATTTTGGTGGGTTTTTTTCTTTATGCAATCTGGACATGTGCCACTCTAAACTAAATGGCCATTCAATTATTTTTTGGAGCAATAGGTCATATTTACTAGGGTGTTTACAGGTCGGGTTAGGTAGTGACCCACCAATCGAACCGTCAAGCTCAGGTTCAGAAATAATGGAACTAATTTTTGACTTAATTTTGGGTTCGGGTCAATCGAGTTGCTTAAGATAGTGACCCACCAACTGAATCATCAAGGTCGGGTTCATAAATCTTGAAACCAATTTCAACTCGGTTATGGATCGGGTAGGGTCAGGTTGGGGCTAGGTCGGTCGGGTTGGCGGGTCAGACGGATTTTTGAACACCCCTAACATTAACTTCACTTCTTATAAATGCAGTGAATAGCAAATATTACATGGTGCTCCAAAAGCACTTAATAATTTATCTCTTTTTTTTTAATCTCCATTCCAAGCTCTGTTTTAAAATGAGGTGACAAGCTTGTTATCTAGAATCTAGTGAAACCTCAATGATGCTAGCTAGACCATGTAACTCTACAAAAATTCCTCAAATTGAATGTGCAAAATTGTAATAAAGTGTCATTGCTTAATTGGGGTGCTACAAGTTTTCAGTAAAAAGTTCATTTCCCACAGTTCTTACGAAAAAATATTACACCCTTTGAGTTAATAAGTCTTTGTTGGCTTAGACTTGCCCCGTCTCTAATACTTTGTAGGGTTTCAATTGACAAGAAACACCCAAAAGCATGTTTTAGTTTTAAATTACAAAATTTAAATACAATTTATGGCCCAGTTATTTTAGAGTATATTTTAATACACTAATATTGTAGAATTTTTTTATACAAATGGCCTACCAAAATGCTAGACATGTCTTTAGAATTTAAGTACATAATAAAAAACGAGATTCATGAACACATATCACATTTGGTTTTCTGTTTGTGTAAAAATATTTTATACTATCTGTGTATAAAAATTAAACTCATAATTTATTGCGATTGGTTTCAACCATTTTAATATGAGTTCATATCCTATTTATGTCTTTTAATTTTTTTTTGTAGGTTTTTGTCAACGTGGTATCCCCAGGATTGATTTTTACTCATGCGGATCTTTTTGAGTTAATTATACTTTTTATTTTTGCATTTTACATCAAATTTTACTTTAGGACTTTTATTTTGAATTGTAACAATTTATCAATTACACTCTAACGTGTTGCAATATCAATCTTGTGTTTGCAAAATAGAAAAAAAAAATTACATGTGATAGCTACATGGCTTTTTTCAAGGGATAAATATGTAAAATTTAACCATTTTTTATCCCAAAGGCTTACACGTATTGTCTGTGAGTTGAATTGTGACTTTTTACATGAAACCTAATTATATTATATATATCAGAAAGTTAATTATACTCATGATTTTAGAGTAATTTGAGAAGAATTTATGGTAAATTATTGTGAAAAAGCATGATCTTACACCTTTGTCCCTTGAAAAAGGTAACATGCATATGTCATATACAAATTTTTTGTTTATTTTCTAAACAGAATTTAATAGAAGGTTAACATTGCAGCATATTAGAAGTGTAAAAGTTAATTGTTACAACTGAAACTGAAAGTCTTGAAGTCAGATTTAGTGTAAAGTGCAGTGGTGTAAAGTGTGATTAACCCATATATATATATACATATATAATGTGAAATTGGTGGATGATGGAAGTGCAAATGATTTATTAATGGCTTAATGCCTTTTACATAGTAATTAAAGCACTATGATTACAGTTCTAGCACAGTTTGGGACAACATATGGGCTTATATGAACCATGAGTCCCTAAGAAATAATTACTAGGTCTGCCAATGATTCTGCTTATAAAGCAGAACAGTGAGACACAATTACATATTATTCTGCTTTCTGTCTCCTCCAGTTTACTTCGATCGGATGGCTAATGAATCCAGAGAAAAGAGTACGGTGATCATCCCATCTAACGATTAATGGCTGAGATGAATTTCTTGATATGTGGCCAAAATAAATGTGGGTAGTTAAATACTAGGTCATTGTGAGTCCCTCCTTCAATCCATAAAGGCTCATACTTCACTTTACAAAGTTCCCAAAGCTTCTTGCCTTGGGAGAAATCCACCACCTCATCATTAGTTCCCTGCATCAGTAAAAGCAGTGTCAAATTTTATAGAAATTTATACAAAATTTCTATATAAAATGATATGTATTATTAAGAGTCTTTTACTTTAAAATAAACACTTATTATAATACTATATAAATATTTTTTTTTTTGGGTAAAAATAGTAAATGAGAAATGATATTCTTACAAAATTTGAATGCAAAATGATGTCCCAGTGACAATTTTGTTATTAAAAGTCATTATAATGAGTATTTGTTTTGAAGTAAAACGCTTTCTCATTAAGACACATCATTTTGTGAAAAAATTTTATATAAATTTTTTGTTTGTATTCATACAAAATTTCTATACAAAATGATATGTCTTAAAATGTTTTCGTTTAATCAGACACAGTACTTGTTTGGATGCCATTTTTTTTTATGAGCCTTTGGCTTTCTCACTAAATTTAAAGACAAGAGTTAAATCCAAAACTAATAAACTAGGATTGACATAAAGTGGCTTCTCTCCAATTCTTAGACTGTCATTACCGTACATTGTATCATAACCAAGAGAATGGACTAGCTTATACCCTTTCAAAATAATTATTAAATCAATGCCACAATGTAAATCTATAGTACCTTCAGAAGAACAAGAAGATTTGTGCGCTAAATTAATACATTTTCTGTAATCTCATGGCATCGGGCAATTTTGGTCTGCAGTAAATGCCATATATCTAGAAGATATAAAAACGGGTGGAAAAGAACCAGGGATGTGTATACGTACATGAATTACAAGAATTGGGCAATTCACAAATGGAATTTTATGTAGGTTCTGCAGAAGAAGATCAAACATGGTTACTCATCAATAAAGAAAAGTCCGGTTTCGAACAATGAATTAACAACTTTGATATATATATATATATATATCATTACTAAACAAACATTGGGAAATTAAACCTTGTAGATGTCGAACCAAAATGTTTGATCGGCGAGGTACATTCGACCAAGGCAGACTCGAAGGCCAGACAGGAGTCCACTTTGAAGTACTACAGCCCTCAGTCGAGGCAGCCGAATAGCCAAATCTACAGTTGGTCCACTTCCAACTGACTGTCCATACAGTATGATGTTTTCTTCCTTCACTCCATAGGTTTCTCGTAGGCATTTGTATGTCGCCTCTATGTCAGCATATGTTGCTTCCTCGCTCGGCTGTAAAATTTGCAATAATATTAGCAGTTTTTCTCTCTATGTACATAATTGAACGGAGAGAAAAAGGAAAATAGTTCTCATGGAAATAGAACTTTTTATACCAACACGAAAACCATACGGAATGGAATTCGATAAAAGCATATAGGCAATTTCTTTCATTCCAGTTTTTATTCATTTTTGTATGCTTAGATGTTAGATTTATCAAGGGAAAGAAAAAATAAATAAATATTTATTTGATTACAATAACAAAAAAAAAATATAGTTTTTATTATTTTAGAAATACCCTTTTTTAAGTCAACCAAACAAAAGAATGGAATCTATCTTCTTTCACTTAATTTTCTTTTTCTAATTTTTTTCCTTTTTCTTTTTCCTTTCCCTCTGTAAATTTAAGATAAAAAAAAAAATAGTGTTCGTATTCTGAGTGGCATAAGTAGGATTTTGAAGTAAATTGTCAACTATTAAGCATTGCTACAAAGCATCTCAATTGTCAACAATGATTTTTTTTTTTTGTTTTTTGGGTAACAACAATTTTATATCCAAAAAGTTGCAAAGATGAAATTATTCTTGAATTGTTCCTGAATCCTGATTAAGACAAAGTCCTGCAATAACGTAGCCTTTGCTTTAAGCATACTTACCAAACCACAGCCTAAAAACTAGAAATACTATCTTGTGAATGCTTAGCATGTATTGAAAATGATTAAGATTTTAAACACTTATATGACTATATATTATTAAATTGTTGTACCACATTAACATGATGACGTGATACTACTGTTATACCTAATATTTTCTCATGTTGATGATGCTTGTTTAACCTCGTTACAAATAGCGTACCTGTCCGGTGGACCATCCATACCCAGAATAATCATACCTGTAAAGCACAAGAGATTAAATTAATCATCTCAACCCTTAGTCATCACATGCACTTCAAATGAAACAAACATGTATATATATTGGATCTAATACTGACGCGATGACATTGATACCAAGTTGATCACTGAGATCAGTAATGAATTTGAACATTTCGCCGATATCAGTAGCATTGCCATGGGAGTAGAGCAATGTCAATGACGCTGAACGGTTCCTCACATAAACGGTGACAATATAGCTGCCTTTCTTCGTACGCAGCCGCAACGCTTCCCCCCTCTCCTGAGGAACACCATTAATCCTCAGTTTCGCAGTTCGTCCATCTGTTTCTATTGTATACTGTGGATCAGGAGGGAAGAATGCGAATTTGGCTGCAATCCACGATGCTGCAGCGTTCATTTAGTTGTGAATTTTTGGGTCACAACAACAGAAGAAAATGAACAGTTCAGGAGGAGTTTTGGATTTTGCTGTGTTTAAAACAATGTTTGGCTCGTGGGATTTATAGAGAGAAGGAGAGAAATGTTAAAGTAAAGGGAAGATAGGAAGATAAGAAGATAGAAAAAGTTATATTCTACGTGAAATCCACGCGAGTGAAGAAATTCGACAGTGACGTATAGAAGAAGAATAATACAGTACCAATAATGTTTGAATCACGCAAAAGAAATTTACTAAAGGGACTTGCTCTAATATATTTTGCGGTTTGGACAAGTGTTTCCATGACTTCTGAAGTTCTGATCGAAGTTTTCACTTTCATTCAAGTAGTAGACTTAAATCCTTGTTCCAAGAATGTTTGAACTCCAGAATCTGGTGCCCACTAGTTAAAAAGGCTAACCTTCAGTCTTAGGACCTTAAATCTGCTTCTCCTTTAGAAAGGTCCAAAATATCAAACTCATTAGCTTAGTTAACTCATGCCCGTTCAGAATTTTGCACATTAAACATAGTACCAAGAAATACTTTTTCAGAGAAAACTTGCTTCATGAAAACTCGTTTTCAAAAAATATAAGACGAAACTATTATAAAACTATAACGAAAACTTTTCAAAAATGTTGCCGAGATGTTTATGAAACTCTAATATAATTTGAGGAAACTTTGTTAGAAATTAACAAATATTATGGACTCTCTCTAAAAATTCGCTTCTCATAATTTTTAATATCTTTTATAATCTTAAATTTTATTTTTAGCAATAATGTAATATTATTTTACTAGATGTCTATTGAAGTTGTGTAGTATTAGTATTATAAAAGTATTCTTAGTACTTTATATTATGTTTTTAAAGATTCTTACAATATTCCTTTATAAATACTCTATTTTAAGTTTATATGACTTAACATTTTTTGTTTTTCATAATTCAATAACTCCACGTTTCACGCTTCCAATTTTTTCGTATCGTTTACAGCTCCTTTTCATTCTAACAACTATGCAATGAACGCCCATGTGGCTGGCTTACGGACTCTGGGTGTTCGATCAGCTTTGAACACCACACAAGAAGTTTATGGGAAAAGCAGGAATCACTTTGGGTAAAATGCAATGTGCGTCTAAAGAAATGCATAAGAAATGTGCAAATTTGAGATTTAAAAAAAAAAAAAACACAGATAGCATTTTAACAAAGGAACATGCATGTGTCACAGGTCAGTTGTGCAACAAGTGGATTTGACTCATGATAAGTGGTATCAAAACAAACTCAAGATACTACCATGTGGCTCAAGAGAAAATATTGGTTACAACCAACCACGTCATAATTTTGATGTGGTGTAATGAACTAATGATATGAAGCCATATAACCATTTTAAATCCTAATTATTAAGATTTCATCTTGTTTTATATGAAAATTTTTAAATTTTAAACCCAACTCATTTGATAATTAAGATTTACATGATTATTGACTTTAATTAATTGATCCATTGTATCACATTAGCATGATGACGTATTACAACAATTGTATCCAATATTTACTCGTGGCTCGGGGCACTACAGTGTGTGTTCCACTAACAAATGTGGGTCTCCCTTGCAAAGGTGCTAGAGATTGAGTAGGAGAGATTATCACGGTTGCACACGCTTGTATTGAGTCTTATATTGAATGTGTACTGGGATGATACTTAGGCATATAAACGCGTCCAAAAAAACCCTAAATGTCACTAGTCTTTTTATATGTACAATCGACTCGCGACAATATGCCATGTGTACTACTAATTTTGAACCATCATTTTTGGGCTGAGCTATGGTTGGAGGATATGGTTATAGCCCAACTAGAGCATGATATCCTTTTAAAAATCTGAGATGTTGAACCCTCGCCTCGGTTCCAATAAAAAAATAAAACTAAAAAGAACGTTCGCCTGGGCTAGTCCAGCGCGCCTAGCTAATTTATAACCCTCCTCCCGATCCTCTCTTTTGTACAATAGTACCCTAAAAAAAAACAAGGGACCTAAGGCCAACTCTTGTTAATTAAGTAGGACTTTAAGAACCTTGTTCACTCGTTTGAGGCAGTTAACTAGGGGGTCGCTACAATCTATTTTAGGATCAGCTTGGTAGAGCTTTATTTTAAATTTTTTTGGCTTGACTTTTTTAGTTTATAAGTAAAAAAAATAATTTTTTTCTAATTTTTTTTGCCTTTCGACTAGTCTTTTAGTTTATGAAAGCAAAAAAACTTATAAGTCACACTAAAAAAATCAAAGTTATACCAAATGGGCTCTTAATTTTGGGACTTCTAAGTACGTGTCAGTAGAGTTTTTTTTAATTATTTCGATTACAACCTCTAATCTACAACAAAGCCCAGAATCAAGAGGCCTCAACCATGAGCCGTTCCTGAATCTTTTGGGTTGGCCAGTTTCACATAAATTGCCATTTTCTGATTAGTTTGCTTCATTCCTGATCATAATATTAGGATCTAATCATGAATTACTTTTCTAATTCTTGGTTCTCACGAGCCCCAACGATTCAGTATTTATATTTGCACACAGCTCTATGATACATACAAATTAACCTGCATAAGGGCATTCTATTCCCCAAGGCATGTGGACAACAGACGTGGGTTTAGGCTACATACCATGCACCAACTTTCATAGGAACCAACCTTGAAAACCATGGGCAGATGGTTTTGGGCACAGTAAATAGAGACAGTCTACATGCTCTTTTCTCAAGATACTCCCACTGAAATAACTTGAACCCGCATCTTCGGCATCAAAATTTCTAAAACCAAAACCAATCCCTTTTGTTTAACATTTAAATATATATATAGTTTTTGGAGATAAAAGGATATAGATTCAATGCAGTATTCACTTGTCTGTGTTTTCAATCTCTATATTTGATGCTGCTGTCTCTTAATTCATTTCTTTCGTAGTGCACTGATATGATCTACTATGGTTTCTTCATTTTATAATATATATATATATATATATATATATATATAAAGTTTGTTAATGCAAGAAAACAACTTGAATGCAGGAGTTGAACTGTAGTCTATAAGTTAAGGTTTTAGAGGCAAGCTTTGTGGGAGAAGTAAATGAAGGGGTAAAAACAATGACTACATGACTTAGCTAATTGACAAGGGAGATGACCTGCTTCTCAGCTATGGGGAATTGAGTTCATGCAACATGGAAAACCTAACTCTTCTCGTTGACCGCAAAACATCCTGTATCTTCCATTCCACGCTAAAGTACGCATTTTCACTCACATTTTCAATCCATTTACTAGTTCTATGCTACACTACTCAAAGCTCTGAGTGAATGTGTGTGGAACCCTAGAGGCACCCTTCTCTCTGTTGGATTCTGGGTGTGTCCAGAAAATCCATGCATCAAATTCTTTACCAAGTAAAACGCCTCGAGATCCTTGTACTTATGGGAGTCACTCCATAAAATGGCCAACCATTTTTTTTTAGTGAGATGTGAAACTAAAGGCAAATATTAGAACCCTAATCCCTAGTTTTGACTTGGGCATGTAGAATTTTATACTTTTTTTTTATCTTGTAGAATTTTTAAATGTTGGACCACATCTTTGACTTGTATGCATTTTCAGTGAGTCCTCTTAACAGGTTTGAACAACAGACATACACATACATCCAAGGGAGGAAGGCAGGAAGGAAGACAAAGATGGTTTCTGTAAGGTTACTATGCTTATTACTACTCTACTTTTTTATTACTGGAAGGTTCTCTATGGCACATCCCCACCAAGGTATATCCAGCCTTTCCTTGGTTATCTGCAACTCAGTTTACAATGTGAGATTATCATTAAAATTAATAACATGTTTAAATTTTGTAGATGGAAATAAAGCTAGAGGATTAAAAGGGGTTATAACTGGAGAGGTGAGAACATAAACCATACTCATTCTTGGCAAATTATCTATTTAGCGCTACTCGTTCTTGGCGTTTATCTATTTAGTTCTAGACAATATATATATATATATATATATGTTGCTGATTGCCATGTTTATCAGGAACTTTGGGACGACATTCTTGCTGGCACTGCTTATTGGAACAACAGGTTTAGAGGAAGGAAAATCCTAGAGAGACTGAACACAAAAGGTGCAAGCATAGGGACTTCAAAATTTTCAAGTGCAGCCGCAAGATGTGATATTGAAGGAAAGGGGTGCTTAAATTTAGAAGACCAGAAGAATGGAAGGGTTCTTCTCTCTCATGAAGAGGTAGATTTGTCTGGTTTTGTAGCTTTCACTGCTGATTACCATGCTCCAAGACACCATCCGCCTAAGAATAACTAGTTAAACAAATGCAACAAAGCCTTTTAAGGTAGCTTCTCCATTACCAGTTAAATGCCTTTTCTTCTTTGTTTTGTTTTTGCAAGATGTTAGCCGTGTATCATATATGCTTCTTAGGAAACGAATTTTGAATTGTAAAATATTGAAATTCTCATTCCAAGATGCAGATGATCGTAGTTTGGCTATGTTTTTAGTTGGGTAAATTACACTTATCGCCCTTGCATTTTAAATTTTACACAATTTCACTTTAGTTTATCATTTTTTAATTGTAACAACTAAAGCTCTATATTATGGTTAACTTACAATATGAATCTTTAGTAAGCCATCATTTGTCTACCTAACGGAAAAATGTCAACTAGAGACCAAAGTGAGATTATGAGTAGTTATTCTTTGTTTCATCTCACAACCATAATCTTTGTGCATAATTTTCACAGAGGATGATGTAATTTTTTTTGCTCCTTTCATTTCAAAGTTGAATACCCAGGATCATAACGTGTTATAATTTAAAAAATAATACTGTCACATAATTTTGAACAAAATTTGTGTTTGTCTATCATTTTCTTAAGAGTAATGCTATACAAATATTATTTTTATTTAAAATTTTCATAGAGAATGATGTAATTATTGGATATCTTTTCATTTCAAACTAAAATACTCACTATTTGTGGTCATAACATGAACTTATTCTTTTATTTAAAAATTAAAATACCATTACCGGGTAATACCATTATTATCATTATTGTTTTTTTTTTAATCAGCATTATTATCATTATTGTTATGTAAATTCTAGTCTTATAGAAATTTTCTATAGAAAATTTTGCCAACCTGATGTGATAGTGGTATTTTTTAAAAATATATGACAAAATGATGAAACAAACAGTTATAACACTTCTGTTAATGTAGAATTACTCTTATTATTGTTATTTGTAATAGCATTATTAATTCGCCTTTTCACTGCTAACACATTTCAATCCAATAAAATTGAGGTCGACGTCATCGTCACAATAATAGCCATTATTAATTCGCCTTTTTTATTTCATATTTGCGTCACCATAATACTTTATTATCTTAATGGATTACGTTTTTTAAATGATGTTTCAACATGGTACTTTGCATTTCAAAACATTGAATTTAGTAATCCAAAGCTATCCCAAAACTTTTTCTATTTATATCTTTAAAAGTCACCTATCATAGAAAAAATAAATTATAATGAATAAAAATATAGAAGGATAGAATTTTAACATAACAATATGTCAAAAAATAATCATAATACTCTTAAAATGCATTTTTAAATAATTAATTTAAAAAATATAAATTATATTTTATTAAATATTTAATTATTAAAAAAATTCTTATAAAAATATTTTAATTCTAATAATATATTTTATAAAAATCTATCCTTAATATATTATATTTTAAAATATGTGATATACTATGTTTTTCTCCTCATTCCACGTAACAAAATAATCTGGATTTCAAATAAAATAATTTCAAATTCAAATCAGCTCAGGTGGAGACTCGTCAATAAATGCATATATAATGAATAAATCCCACGTCTGTAGACTCTGTACCCAAAATGATATTATTTTGATATTTGTAGTAGTAATACTAAATCAACCTGTGAATGCATAGAATTTGAAAATGCTATCTGCAGTTGTTCATCACCGGAAGAGACCAGCAATAGCTGATGTATATCGCTGATTTGACACTCATGCGTAACCCGCAGCCAACATTTATCAATAGCCCCTACAAAGGAATAGGAAGACAACTGCACGCAACTAAAGCGACCTAACAATTGTGACAACGCAGCAAAGGGACCTAAAAAATCCACGTCTATCCTAACCATTGGTCTAAAACGACCACGTCTTAACTCCATCCAAGGTGTTTGCCTCCTGGCCTTTCCATACCCAGCACAGCAGCAAAAGGTCCACAAGCTACCTATGCTGGACCAACCCGGCAACAAGCCCTGGGTGGCCTGTCCATGACCATTTTGGTCACACCCAAGAACCTCCCAATCCTGAACCCTCTCCTCTCAAGTCAACCCACCCTTCAATCCAGATCCGGGTCGTCCTCTTCCCACACCACGACAATTTGAATGGGAGATAGCAAAGTGACCTCTCAGATCCACGTCTAAGCTAACCATTAGTCTATAAGTCTGCCTATCCAACCATTGACTTCACATCTGCCTCTTGTTACTCTCTCTATCTCTCTCTCTCTCTCTCTCCACTTGCCCTTCCGAGTTTACAATTGTTGGTCGTCTTCCACAGTTCCTTCCATCTATTGCCAGTAATTAACATCTCTCCCCCCTCTTTCTCCCTCTAAAAACCCATGTCTAACACCACCCAAACCCAAGGTGTTCACCTCCTGATCTTTCCATACCCAGCACAAGGCCACATGCTACCAATGCTGGACCTAACCCACCAACTAGCCGTCCGTGGCCTGACCATCACCATTTTGGTCACACCCAAGAACCTCCCAACCCTGAACCCTCTCCTCTCCGCCCACCCTTCAATCAAGACCCTGGTCCTTCCATTCCCACACCACCCTTCTCTCCCTTCCGGCGTAGAGAACGTCAGGGACATCGGTATCGCCGGCAACGTACCCATCATCAACGCACTCGGTAAGCTTCACGACCCGATAATCCAGTGGTTTAAGTCCCACCCAACACCCCCTGTTGCCATCCTCTCTGATTTCTTCCTCGGGTGGACCCTACACCTGGCCCACCAACTTGGTATCCCCAGGATTGTTTTTTACTCATCTGGGTCTTTTTTAACCTGCGTGAGTAATTTTCTATTTCAAAACATCAACACTGTCCGCTCTTTACCTGTGGTTAGTTTTCCTGATCTACCGAGTTCGCCGAGTTTTATTGCGGAGCATCTTCCGTCTATATTCCGGCTATGTAGGGAATCAAATCCTGATGCGGAGTTTCTCAAGGATGGTATGCTTGCAAATATAACCAGTTGGGGGTGCGTTTTTAATTCTTTTGATGCATTGGAGGGTGAGTATTTGGATCACCTGAGGAAGAAAATGGGCCACGAGCGTGTTTGGGGAATTGGACCGCTTAGTTTGGCGGGTGGGTTAGAAATGGGTCGGGTCAATCCGGATAAGGACTCCAGTGATGGGGTGTTGGCATGGCTTGATGGGTGCCCCGATGGGTCTGTTTTGTATGTTTGTTTTGGGAGTCAGAAGTTGCTGAAGAGGAACCAAATGGAGGCATTGGCTTCTGGGCTTGAGCAGAGCAAGATCCGATTTGTGTGGGTGGTCAAGTCAGTGACAACCCAACAAATTACTGACGGGTATGGGTGTATTCCGGACGGGTTTGAGGATCGGGTGTCCGGAAGGGGTATGGTAATAACGGGGTGGGCCCCACAGTTGTCGATACTGAGTCACCGAGCCGTGAGTGGGTTTTTGAGTCACTGCGGGTGGAACTCGACGTTGGAGGGAATAGTGGCCGGGGTGATGATACTGGCCTGGCCCATGGAGGCAGACCAATTTGTGAACGCTAGGTTGTTGGTGGAGGACATGAGAGCCGCGGTCCGAGCGTGTGAGGGCGCTGATGCGGTCCCCAATTCGGCTGAGTTGGCTCAGACCATTGCCAACTCAATGAGTGGAGACGTAGTCCAAAAGGTGAGAGCAAAAGAGCTGAGAGAGAAGGCAGCAGAAGCGGTCAAGGTTGGTGGGAGCTCTTGGAGGGACTTGGAGGGTTTAGCCAGAGAACTGGCCCAACTTCAAATCAAAGCTGTTTGATAACTGAATATTTTTTGTACTTTATGAGTAACTAATAAGCTCGTTTGAGTGTCTATACAAAAATAAACACAGTTAGATCGTTTTCCTTTTTAAGGCCGGTTTGATAATGTTGTTAATTTATATTTTTTGTTGTGTATTTTTATTATTTATTTTTTATAGTATGGTGATAAAAATTTGTAGGTTATCGTTATACCAATAATATTATATCAATGTTTTGATAAAAGAGAATACACCAATTTTAGTGTTTTTAATTTTATTTTTTTGAAGTTTGTAAATAACTAAAAAAAAAATTTAAACAAATGCTATTTTTTATTTTTTAAAAAAAAATAAAAAAAGAACAATAAACGTTACCAAATGAGGTCTTTTTGCTGTGTGTTTTTTGTGGTTTGGTGATAGATATTTGTAGGTTATCATTGTACCAATAGTACTAGACCAATGTTTTGGTAAGAGAGAACACACTCATTTTATCATTGTACCAAATACCGTACGTACGATCAAAATATTATATGTACAGACTTCGTACGATCCCGTATACGCTGAATACAGCCTTCTAAAGTTTGAAATTTTGGCAGATCGTACGTACGGTAAACAGTACCATACTACGGTTGAACGACCGTACGTACTATTGACTTTTATCGCATGTACGGTAAGCCACTGTACCGTACGGTCAGTTTATTTGAATAGATCTTCGATAGTTATATGAAATCGATATATTATGAATTCTGGTAGCTTTTCTGATTTAGAAGATATGACCTTTCAAAGTTTCAACTCTGCGTGTTTTAACTAGTTGTATTACAACTTTAACAGCTTTTACATTGACAGCATCATTTTGAAAAGCACACTCTACCTTCATTTGAAATGCGCCCGAAACCCTCCACATTAGGCTCAAAATCTATACAAAATAGAATAATTTTAGTTGATACTAAAATTTAATTAAAAAAGCATATAAACTCCTAAACTAAGACTAACAAATGACAAATTAAAATGTTATAATTACACTTTTAGAGTGCAATCAATAGTGCATTGCAAATAGAGAGAGACAAAGGGATAAAGATTGAGAGGGATAACTGGAGAATTGATTTTCCAACTATAAAAGAATGCTTTGCATCAAGCTTGATTGCCATTCCTAGTGGCTATATGAAAAATAATAATAATACTAAAAGCGGGGGAAGCGGAGCGAGATGGGGTAGGAAAAAAACTTACTTCATTCTTACCTCTATACCCATTTTGCATCCTCAATTCTCGTCCCAAACGAGATAAATTTGATTTGACCTCTATTTTTTTTCCTAGTCCATTACTATCTCTATGACGTAGTGCTCCAAGAGCACTGAATAATTTGTCTTATTTATTTATTTTTTGATCTCCATTCCAAGCTCTGTTTCAAATTGTATTCTCAACTCGTAAGGTCTCAAATATTTGACATATATGTTTATCTCCTTTTTATTTTATACTGGTATTGTGCAAGTACACCACTAGTATATATATAATACCACGATCACATTTTGACAAATTTCTTTTATTATAATTTTTTTTATAAGCATATAATTTTTCTATTTGAAATATATATGCATTTTGGAATCATCGCCAAGTGTCCTATTGTAAGGTTTTGTCTTATTTGCAAACTATAGAATTGAAATACCAAATTCATTGTTGAAACGGTTTGGTCATGGTTTCAATTTCCATTTTTTGTTTTTGGTTTCTAAAATTTCAATGAAGTAGCGTTTGATAGATTTTTTTTTAAAATTGTTTTCGTCAAAATTGCATTGAGTAAGTCGGTTTCGAAACTTGTTTTTGAGAATTTTTTTAAAAAACATCACAGTTTCGAGGAACCAATAAAAAGGTGTTTTCTAAGTTTTTTGAATCGTTTTTATTTTCAAATAAAAATGATAAGAAAAATAATAGTGTTTTTGATTGTCCCTCTTTTCCTTTTTTGTTAATGAAAATAAGAAAAACGAGATGTTATTCAATTTTTTAGTTCTAAGAACACAAAAAACGAAAGCAAAACCTAAACCAAGCAGGCTGGCTGCTCAAAATATTCAAGCCCTTGAGATGGATTGACATAGGGGACTACTGTCAACAAGTAAATTTACTCAAAATAAGACATAAAAACACAAGAGAGAAACCAATTTTTAAATAAGAATTCTTACACTGTATTTATAAGAGAAATAAAATCCTCAACATGATAATGCTCAAATTAGGATGAAATTAAGAAATATAAAAAATTACTAAAAATATAAAAAAATTCCAGTTAAACTCAAATTTAGATACTTTGATCTAAAAAAATATTATTAAAAAAAAGCTAAATTAAAATTTTCTAGACCAAATTATTGCTAAAATAAATTTTTCTTAAAATTGTAAAAACACAAACTTCAAGATTGAAATGACTGAATTCGGAAAAAGAAACTTTATAGTTTACCATAAATTTTTATCTCTAACATATTTCCAATGAGATCCGCAGCTTTCATAGAATTTTGCATTGGGACATGATCGATTTGCATAATTCTTCCCATATAAATTGGAAAAATCCATTCTCGAGTTTATACTATGAATGAGCACTATACAGTGAGTTGAAATAAAATAGTCCATAAGTAATTTCTTGATGAACCATAAAGAAAATAAATTGCATATTACAAAATAAAGTGGATTAGTGGTGATTTGTTTGAACGTATTAAAAAAAATAACCGACAAAGTCTATTTGTTTTCTAAAGGTAATCTTTTCACAGTCTTCCCTTTTGATTTATCCATTAACGCGTTTGGATCTCCATAAAAAAGGATGGTGGCTTACTCCAAAGCACAAGTAGATCGAGAGTAGTTGTTGATGTAAATAGGCAATTATCCAATCTGCTTATGATAATAATTTATTTATTATTGGAGTCCTTCCAAGATATTTCATGATCATGCCCTCATTTTGAGAAAAATAAAAAAAGTTATTTCTTATTGAACTGTAATAATGTGGAGATGATGGTAATGGTTTTTTTTTTTGCAGTAATGCTTTCTAACTCATATTTGTTCAATCAATGCGTAAAAACAAAAAAAATCAACGCTTAAAGCACCGTTAATGCTTCTTAAGTTGAGTTTTTTTTTTTTTTTTTTTTTTTTCTCATGCCTTAGAATTCGTTAAATTTCCAAGTTAAATTTGGCAGTTTCGTAAGATGAACTCCTCAATGGAAGTCACTCTTTTGACCTATATATAGATAGCTTATTTTCGTTGATAAAATTGAAAGTAGCCAGGTAGGCAACCAGGACCATTTCATTTCCGTACATTCATCAAGTACTCTCTCTCTCTCTCTCTCTCTCTCTCTCTCTCAAGCACACACCCACGCACACCTCCCTCATAACTTTTGCGCATAAAACATTATTTGAGACCTGCCCATATAATTGATACTCGCTTAGAATCAACATTAGCCGACATTTTAGGAGAGGGGGACGTGGGTCATCCTTTTATTTATTTATTAATTGTGAACACCATATTTTATGCATAAACTTGTTTGACTACGAAGTCCAACTACCCAGAGAACTTACCAAAGGGGCAAAGAGGCACAACAAATTCTTCATCTCTTTCAAAATTCTCTTCCATGGTGGAAACGAGTAAGCAGTTATCTTTATTTAGTTAAGGCTCACCCATTTAATTAAGACTTCAAGAATTACGTTTCAATGGGAAGAGTAGTCAGTAATTTATCCACCTTAGAAAACTAATTTCGTTAATTATGTTGGAGTAGGATAGATTTAGGCAGCATCTTGATGAGCAAGACTTGGGATTTTGGCTCTTCGAAAATGCAGTGCTCATTGTTTTTTTTTTTTTTTTTCTGTCCTTCCTTTCATCACGTTAGTCGAATAGGACATCAGCTGTATTCAATCTGCTCGAACAGTTTACTCAAATTTTAGTTCAATTTTTTAGATTTTTTTAATTATATATATATTTTTTGTTGGAGCACGAACCTAAGACCCACACGAGCTCAAGTGTCCCCATTTGCCACTTGAACCAAGTTCCAGGGTATTTAATAAACTTGATTTAGCTAGCTCCTACAAAAGATATGGAGATTAAAACAACTAAATATTATGTAGGTAGTTTTCCCTATCATTCTCACATGTATCACTTTTAGGTTAATTATACTTTGTACTATTGCACTTTACATCAAATCTTTCTTGAGTATCTTCATTTTTAGTTATAATAATTAAGCACTTGCACTTTTAATTTATTTTAATATCAACCTTTTATTTGGAAAATTAATCAAAAATTTACATGTGATTACCACATACATGGCTTTTTTCAAAAGATAAATATGTAAAATTTAATCATTTTTTATTTGAAATACTCACATATATTCCACGTGAGTTGAATTGAGAATTTTTACAAGAAACTTAATTACATTATATACATCACAAATTTGATTACACTCATGATTGTGTAGTGATTTAAAAGGAATTTATGATAAATTTTTAGGAAGAAGTATGATTTTTCATTTGTCTCTCTTAAAAAATGCAACATGCTTGTTAAATACAAATTTTTCGTTTATCTTTTAAACGAAAGTTAGCAGAAGGTTGATATTACAATAAATTAAAAGTGTAATAACTTAATTATTATATTTCAAAAGTAAAGGTCCTGAAGTAAAATTTAATATAAAGTATAAGGGTTTAAAGTGTAATTAATCCCAAGTTATAATTGCACTAGCTAGCATACATTGTTTACTTCCATACACCTTTTACAGGTTCGAGCAAAGATGGGGAGCAAATACTTCTTGTTACTTGTATTGTATTGTCTTCTTCATCTCCATCATATGTTCCTTACGACATGTCATGCTCGCCTTGCACCAGTTTTTTTAAGTATTTGGAGACTCTACAGTTGGCCGTGGCAATGAACATCTTCCTCAAGTTACTACGAACGCCAATTATCTGCCTTATAGTGTTGATTACAAATTTCTTTTTGGGGAGTTGAGTGGGAAATTCACAAATGGGTTCACAGTTGCAGATCTTATGAGTGAGATTTAGCGCAAGCAATTAAGTTTTTCAAATTAACTGTTTTCTGAATTCTACCCAATAGTGTTACTTATAGTTATTATGGGGCTGGTAGTTTATGTGATATAAACTAATTTTAGGAGATAAGCGCAAGATATTTTGAGTTCAAAATTAAAATCTTGGCTATGTTTTAATTTACCTTGGTATAATTCGCTTCAGACATTTATAGGTGCATTCGAGCTTTTAGCTGGCTCGAGCTTATTTGTAAGAAAAGATTTAGTGTCTTAAGCACTTAGCCTTGTGTAAGAAAAGACGTACGCTTTGTGAAAAACCATGTTTGCTTACCTTACCACATACAGGAGGGGTGAGACTAGAAGTGTTTTCTTTTCCTAAATCTGTTTGATGTTGGCAATCCTTTTCTTCTCATGAAGGTATCTCGCTTAAACTGCCAATTCCACCACCATTAAATCTTCAGCCAGAAGAATGGAAGAATTTGACCACCACTGGAATGAATTATGCATCAGCATCAGCTGGTATTCTCCCCGAGACAGGAACTGCATTAGTAAGATTAATCCCCCTTGTGATCTCAAAATTAAAAGACAAAACCTTGTTGGTTATTCTCAAAATCACAGTGATATAGGAATATAGATTCGAAAGTAGCTAGTGAATGAATGACAGGCTACTAACACCTATCCCACATGGAGACATAAAACATTCTGTATGATTCTAATTATTGAACAAATGCCACTTATAAACTTCGATCTTGATGAGCTTATATATTTGCAGGGAAGGAATTTATGCGTGAAGGAACAGATTCGTATGTTTGGGGAAACTGTGGGAAGATTCTTGCCACAGAACTTCAAGACTGCGCAATACTTGTCAAACTCCATTTTTGTGATTAGTATTGGCAGTAGTGACTATATCCACAACTATCTCCAGTCCTATAAATATAACAATAGCAGCCTATAGAATGGTGAAGAATTTGCAAAACTCCTTGTAAAGGAGCTTGCTAATCATTTGACGGTACTCACATTACTCAAACCTTCTTACGGGCAAATTCTTTCGTTCATCAAGAATTTACTGTTTATGCCTGTTATAATTTGGAAGAACCAACTTATATGCCCCAAAATGGTGCTAAAATTGATTGTTATTGAAATATTTCTTTCCTTGGTTTCTGTCTGAGGCTGCGTACAATTACAGGACTTGTATAACCTTGGCGCAAGGAAGATGATTATATTTCAAATTGGCCCGCTTGGTTGCTATCCTTATATACTAAACAGGATTAAACTGAAAACTAGATGTGCGGAGGATGTAAACAAATTGGTGTCCATTTTCAATGAGAAGCTTGATGCGATGCAGAAAGAACTGAGTTCAAAGCTAAACGGGACTAGATTTCACATAGTAGGTACTTACCAATCCATACAAGGCATGGTCAAGAATCCCATGAGTGAGTAATTAGATCCATGTTCACAGCTTTTACTTTTGTAATTGGTGTAGAGACCAATCCTCTAGCTTTTTATTTTTTTATTTTTTTATTTTTTTGTTTCTCGAGCGCTGACAGAATCGAGAGAGCCGTGTTGTCTGGTTGAAGAAAATGGAAATGGCTTATGCATACCAGATAAACGCCCATGTCTGAACAGACTAGTGTATCTCTTCTGGGATGGACTTCACTTGACTGGAGCTGCTAACAGAATTATTGTAGATGAATTCTTAGTTAATTTGGTATGAAAGCTATTGCTGTCCATATGATATTGGTCGACTGGAGGCAAAGAAATAATTACTAGTTACCTAAAAGTTATGTGTGTGTGTGTGTATGTGCGTGTTTAGTCTTCTTTTTCTCATTTGTTTTGGTTTTACATCCTTAATACAGTAGTGTGTGTGTGTGTGTGTGTGTGAGTGTGTGTGTGTGTGTGTTTAATCACCAAATCAACCAAAAAAGTGCAGGCTCCTTACTTATCCTCCAATGCCCTCCTTCCAACCATAGCCTTTGATTTAAGGTCAAAAAGTTATAGGGCATAGAACTAATATTATACATGATAGGTCTTACGTGAGTCCACGAATACCAAAACCACAATGCATTTACCCAAGCCACAATCAAAGTCACAACACGGGTGTTGTAATAATTTTCTCTTGAATATAGGACTACAGCATTTAACTGAGATTGAACATGGAAAATAGCAGCCTGGGGCATCCCCGTTTTGACATAATACCTAAGGCGCGCGGCGATGTTTATTTATTTTTATTTTTTGCTAGGCCAATACAAGAGGAGATAGAAAAACAAAATGTCAAAAACAGAGCAAAGAACAGCAAGATATATACCCAGCAACAAAAGAAAAGGTAAGAAACAGAAAAAGCATCGGATGCAAAAATAGTGATCGAACAAAGCGAGTAATCCAAATGAGTGGACCACGCTAATTTCGGGTTGCAATCCATACAGATGCCAAACCGCCAAAAACTAATAAAAACAAAAAAAATGAGAGAAGGGTCCTAGGAAAATTATATTTTTTTTGAAAATAACCACTTCGATTAGTAAAGCTATTAAGAACATCAAAACTTTGAGAAGGTTCTTAATTGATCACATAACAAGCTTAATTTCTTGAGAAAAGAGCAACCAAAGGAGGTGACAAACCACCTCCAAAAATTTCACAGAATTACATCATCTGGAGAAAAAAAAAAAAAAGGAACTGAAACGTATGGAAAGGAACTGTTGTATCAAACACCATGATCAGCTCTTTGAATACAGCTTCAGACTCCTCTGGTTCAGCATCTCCTTCTTGCTCGTCTGTAGGTTTTGATGGAGCTTGACCTGCCTCTGGAGCTTGCTTCTTCTTCAAGAAGCGTGGAAACACCTTCTACGGCCATCTTGAAGCTAGGTTTGTGCTTTCACATTACAAGCATCCCAGATTTGAAAAAGTAATACTATACAACAAAAAAATTCATATAGAATTTATTATCAGAATGATGTTTCTAAGTTGTGATCCTATCACTTCATAATAAAGAACCCATCAAGGTGTATATTAATTACAAAACTGCCATTGCAATATTATTTTGGTACAAAATTCTGTACAATAATTTTAGAAAAATAGTATTTTCCGATCTGAAATATACAAGCATGTAAGTTACATATTTTTTCATTCTTACTTTTGATAAATAAGAAGAAATTTAGTTGGTGAGACTTGAACCTAGGCATTTATATAATAAGCCTATTTATATATGATAGGCACCATATGACATCACAAATGTAAATGTAGGTTGCTTCCAAGTGCCAGAAAGTAAGTGCAAGAGAACAGAGGAAAATGGTTGTACCTTTTCCTCTTTCATGTACGAAGTTGCACTGTAAACTCCAGTGTAATTAAACTCATTTTGATCGATCACGTACTCATGATTCAATTGCGTGTGGAGCCATCTTAGCCAACCCATTGTACTTAAAATCAAGTATCAAGTTATTAAAGATCTTAAACATCCATCAGGTAAAGAGTAGAAACCAAAGAAGATAAATAAAGAAATAAAAGAAAAAGAAAAAGAAAAAGAAAAATGAGAAATGCTAAGAAATTAAACCATAAAAGTAAATAGTTCAACGTCTCATTGTCACCACAACTTTAACAGACAAACAGCTAATTGTTTTCATAGAACCATCCCATATCAACTAGTTCTTCAATGGTATGTTTTACCAGTTGCATATTGTCCCTGCAAAGCACGACAGGGCAAATATATGATTGGCATATTGACTGGTGTGGGAAGCATCAAAGAACAAATAGTCATCTCTATTCGTGCATGGAGTAGTCTCGCGGGTGCAAACCAATTGCCCTTGAATCTCCTCTCCGCAACATGGGTGTTTCACATCTTTGAGCCCTACAAGAGAAGAACAGCCGACAATAAATTGTACAGAAGAAGGAATTAAAGTTCTTTAATTGCAAAGAATATTTACCATAGTCTCCGGGGTGGGTCACTATGTCATGCAGAAGACTATGGCTGTTTGCCAAGCTAGCTCTAGCACCTTTGTGCTCAGCTTGCCAGATCTTCAGAGTTTCAGGAAGTTTATTGATATAAGGCATCACAAGCAGGTTCTTGTATTCGTTGCATCTCTTAGTTCTCGGATCCAACATGGATGGTAAACAACCTAGGGGTCCTATGTTGTTCACCAGGAATTTTCTTGCCCCAATCCGATATAATCTCTGCAAGGTTTTAAGGGGCCGGGCTTGAAATTTTCAATTAATATCAGAGAGTACTGTAAAGATTAGAGCATTATATATCTTGGTCTTTAAGTCAATTCAAACGAAGATTACCGTTAAGCAGTTCCTCAACTGAAGTAAGAGGGCGCTTGCAAACGAGAAAGGGCTCTCATTTGCTTTAGGGCAAGAGAATATGTAGTCATTTGCCCCTAGGGATATGAAAAACACGGATCGAGCAAGATACTCGGAGCACAGTTCCGAGTCTCTAATCAGGAAGGGCAAATCTTCAACCACAGTCCTATTAAACAGTTCGATCTGACGGACGAAAGTCAAGCAATCGAGCTGAAAAAAGAAAAGGAGAAGGAAGCAAAATATGATAAGAAAAATACGGACTTGAAAAAGGAGAAAGAAGAACCAAAACTGAAGGAGTAATGTTAAATAAACTTTCCATACGCAAATGTAGTTTTCTGTATGACAATTCTCTACAAAAGGAATTCTTCAAACAAAATTGCTTTGTTTTTTGTTTTTCACCTGGCCTGGACTAGTGCTGGTGAGCATACCACATCCACCGGACCCAAAGTTGATACCCCCACCGTTATTCCTTCTTTCAAACTCCGACATGCCACTAAAAGCAGAAGGAAGTGGCACGTTTAGATGCAAGGCTGCAACACAAAACATATGCATGAGAATCGAAGATAGTAAACTGAATGGAAGATAATTAAGTAGTGGAAGTTGCCTCTTACCCAGGAAATCGGCGGCGGTTTTTCCGTTTGTAAAACGGCCTGTGGGTGTGTTGTTAAAGTCTATTCCATAAGGCAAAAAATTTGCCTTCACACCATTTTCCATGCTGTTGTTTCCGGGGTCGACAGTGGAATCTCCAAATACGTACAACGCTGGAACTGGCCGAAGGAGCACAGGGCTGGGATGATACCGAGGAGAAGCACATGATGAGAAGAAGAGCGAAGAGACGAGAAGAAAAGAAAGAGCAAGTGTGGCGGCCATGGATGACGGGAAGAGGAGATAAAAAGAAAGAGAGTAAGAGGGAATGCTGATAATTTGCATGTAGAGAGTCTTGTATTTTATAGAACAACTAAGGCCCTAAGGTGGCCTTTGCTCATTAGTGCAATGTGGGAACTTTCGTTTTCTTAGATTCTAGTTATAGTTGATGTCATGACGATTCAAAGGCAGATCAGTAAGCGGCCGGAATGATGAGGACATCAAGTCTTTATAGTTCTTTGAACAAGGCACGTCGCCTGTCAAATTTACAGATCGGCCGAGCTATATAAAATGCAGGAGCTAATATTTCATGCTCATAGACAGTGAGAGATGGACTGTTGTGGTAGTGTGAAATCATAAAGATCAAAATAGGTAATAGATCAAAAATACTAGACTATATCAAATATCGGGCTAGTGAAACGCATTAAAACCAGACCCCTCCTTCAATTTGGATCATAAAGAAATGGAGAGGCCGTGGTACTGTTCTTATTTATTCTTTATATATAGAAGAACCCATCTATAGCTATGATAGTCCATTAATTAATTCCCAACCTTGGGTCAATAGAAGCAAGGGACCACTAAATAGAAGCAAGGGACAACTAATTAAATAGTTCAAGTGACCTGAAACATACCACGGTCATGTTGAGCCGAAGAGCAAAGGGAAAAAGACCACAAGCCAACCTATCGAGTGTACCTAAACCTTTGGATCTCATCGAAAGAGCTGCAATTTATTTGCTGATCAGCAAAATATAGAATTTGGGTGGTTGAACTACACGAATTAAGCTTAATTGGTTTGAGTATGTCTCGTAATTATATTCCCAACCTAAGAGCTAATGTCCCAACTCCTCCGGATATGACTATGCTTGACCTCCCATATCCAAATGTTCCTACTTCAGAAGTGCGCACTTCACCTTTAGCATGTACTCTCTATTTAAACACTACCTAGCTCCCAATTCCACATGAATTTTGAGAAGGAATAAACAAAATTTATCTAAACAATTATTCATAAGTTAGAGGATTGTATATTCAAATGATGGAAGAAACTAAGAAGTACAAGTAGGAAGGTAGGGTGGTGGTGTAATACTCAGTGGAAATCACAAGTGATGATCTTGATCTAGATTGCACGAAATTTGGTGGTCTCGTTAAAAATTTCCACAACTATTCATGCTTTTATATTCCTTTTTTGGAAAAGAGAAAAGGAAAGAAAAAAAAAAGTTCTTACTACAATCTATTTAATAATTTTGATGACTTAAATAGTATTTACGGTATGCTTGGATCTTAGATGTGTGGAGGGAAATGAATAGGAAAGAGGAAATATAGGAAAAGAAAATGAAGTAAAGAAAAGCTAACAAGCATATTTTTTGCTTAGTTTGGATTACAAAAATTGAGAAGAACAGATCTAATCAGCACAATTTGGCAAAATAGATAAGATAGTTGATTTTTGAACAGTGGTTAATGTAATGACAATCCAAACGCCAGACCTGCATACTTAATTGTCACAAGGTTTCATTAATCTTATGTGCCAACGTTATTATAAGGTGCCTCTATTTTTGTAGAAAATGTTGTACATACCATCTGATCCATACAATGTTAATTGCTACACAGCATATGGTTTGTAGAAAAGAGTCTGCATTTATAGAGCACCAAGGGAGGCCTTTGGTTCTTCAAACAAGTCATAGGGCCTCTTGACCACAGAATCAACCGAAGTAAATGCAAAATCCCATGGTGGCTAAACAAAATTTGATATACAGCTAGTAGAATTCGTTATAGGATAAAGAAGGATATTCGTGACAAAGAACACCTTACAATGACAGGAAATAATGTTGATGTATATATATATTCCTGACTTCAGATACGATTTAACACAGGTTCTACATGTGAAGGGGACCTCTTTGTGAGCTGCATCCTTCGTTATAATGATACTAATTTGATCAGTTTAGCAGTTTTGGCGCATTAATTTTCTTCCATTCTTTTCAAATTATTTTTTATCACCTAAGAGAATAAAGAAAGAGTAACACCATGTAAATAGAGCTTTTGTCATGGTAATGCTACACAATCAAAATTTCATGCAAAATTTTTATACATAATTATATAGCTAAATAGGAGTTGTTCAATATAATACAAAATACCTATCATGATAACTCTTAATAAAAAAATATCATTGTTGCACTATTCTAGTAGAATTTTTTGTATAAATTTTCTGGATTGTATTTTTTTTTTTGTACAAAATTTCTACACAGAATGATGTGGTTGTTTGTGATCATTTCATATCAAACTAAAACACATACTATTTTAGCTCACGATTCCATAATTTTCACTGCCGTCTTATTTTCAAGAATAGCCCTACTTTTTTAGCAAGGGAAATTTGTCCTTATGTGATTTTTATACAGAAAGCTCCTTACAAAATTTTTACACAGAAAATTTTATGAGAATGAGGTCGCATTAATATTTTTCAAATTATGAGCCCAAAAAGTGCATGGTTGTTTTGCTTTGAAAGGAAAAAAAACCATAAACACACACTTCATTCTATATGAAAATTATGTATAGAAATTTTGCATGTCCAACATCATAAAATAACTTCTAAACATCATCTTCAAGCCTCTCGAAAGGTTTGTAGGGAGAAGCATAACACTTGAACGAGTAAAATGTAGGCTATTTATGTTCAAGAACATTGGTGGGAAGATCTCCACATCCAGAATATTGCATTCTGTGATTTTTGGGTGCCATTTAAGAAAGCTTATTATTGTGCTCGGCCATCAATTCTTAGCCTGTTTTTTTTCACAGAATCGGCAGAAGTATACATGTCTTTGATCACAGAATCGGGCCTAAGTAAATGTATTTGGAGATGGCTGAACCAGCCAATTTCAGTTTGTGGAACCTTGAAGGCGGTTTTTCTTTGTGATTTCTCAGCTGCCAAAGTACTAATACTAGAACGAAGTGTAGTGCACTTTCATGTTCACTGTCAATGGTTCTAAAGCAAAAATTATCCCATAGGTTCGATCGCGCATGTGTCCGATCAATTGAAAGTAGAAATAGCACACAATAGAGCCTATATTTATCTGATATGTCTGCATTTTATAATTCAGATATGTGTTCTGGACCCATAAAATAAGTGTTCCTAATCAGATTGCCATGGTGAGCATTAGTTTTCTTCCCTTCTTTTTTCGGATATCATTGATTCCTTGTTTCATCCAAGGAGGTATTTAAGAAGAGAATAGCCTATCGAAAATCATCGTTCAACTCTTTCCAGAAGTCAATTGTGACGCCTAAGATATACAGAAATAGGAAATATGGGTGATTAATTCTAGAAACTTTTGCGCCAGTACATAATGTAAGAACACAAATAGATACAAATATGGATTATGTGAAAGGGTTGGAGAATCAATCCATGATTTTTCACGTAACAATTCTCTGAGAATAATAAAATGTCCTCAAGAGTTGCTTAGGGTTGTCAAAATTTGAGAAAAACCAGAATAAATGGCCAAACCCATAATATTACAACAACCAATGGCAAAAAAAAAAAAAAAAATTCACAACCAATGGCAACCAAATCAGTAGCAATCAATCCCATAGGCTATACCCATTACAATGGGACTGAAACCTCTCGAAATATCATGATTGTATTCTTGAATATCAAGTTTAGTAACAGTAACGATGAATCCTACTTGACTATACTCATTCCTATACCCCTTAATAGAAATTTTTAGTTGTCAGGAATTATGTACAACGAGTAAAATTTGTCAAAAATGCTCTAGGTTAGGACTTTCTAGGCCCAACAAGTGGGGAAATTTTTTGAAAGTTCGGCTCGACTTAAGCAGAAGCTTAGGTTGTAACTTGAATTAGGCCAGGCTTTCCATAATGTAATGTGGAATTGTTAAATCTAGTTGCTTGTGTTTTTGCATTGGACCTTAGTCACCTTACTGGGCTGCTTTTAAAAAAGTAGTGTCCATGGAGCACTAGTTAGTAGAGTTGGGCCACCCTTCTGAAGGATATGGTCTACTCTTGTCCGAAGCTGTTCTGGGTCTTGTGTTTTTATATGAAAACATATATATTTATGTACAGCCCTGACCCAGAGTATATCTACCCAGATATTTTTCCCAAACTAAGCCCAACTAAACCAATTGCAAAGTTTTTGGAGAAGTTTACAAATATGCTTTGGATTAGACTGAGGTGATCCAGGGCCCCCATGGCATGTGGCCCTAAAAAAAACACAAAGGAGACTAAAAATGAACATGGACTACCAAGATTGAATGGCCGAGGGCCCGAGATAATGCTTTGCCAACAATTCATTTCAAGTTACTTGCCTCCATTTATTCTTTGACTATTGCTTGATTACAAATTCCACTCGCTCTCTCCTCCCATATACATAAAATCAAAATGCCTTACAAGTCTTGCATGCTTTTATAAGAACAAAGAATGTAGTGTGACATATTTCCCTTTCTAAGTAAGATGGCACTATCACATGCAACCATTAAAGGTTAGGCTAATTAAGTATTGTTAAATGAATCAGAATTAATCTTAATAAATCCAAATTGAATGTCATAAAAAAATATACTAAAAATACAACTAATGTTAAATGAAATAAATTAAACTCCTCAATTGGGTTATGTAGTTAAATCTTAGTAATGAAATGTTCAAATTTAGTTAATTAAGAAAAATCCTTAATCATATATATATATATGCTTATGCAAATTCTATTTGATGCAATTGAAACTACACATAAATCACAATTCATACATAAATAAACATGTATACGGCATGATGATATACATAAAATGAGATGCATGGTCTAGAATGTTACAATTACCACCCCCCTCCCCCCCACCCAAAAAAAAAAAGAAAAAAACACAACGTCACTCCGTAACTCACTATCTTCACTTTGCTCTGCTTTCATTGAACTAAAAAACCACACTGGATTAAAAAAAAACACATCACCCCGTAACTTACAATCTTCACTTTGCTCCGTTTTCATTGAACTAAAAAACATGCTGAATTATCACAAGAGGGTTTTTTTTTTTTGGGGGGGGTAGATTTTAGTTATTATGCAATTATTTTTATAGAAGAATGTCATTTTGGGTATAAAATTTTGCATGACTTAGCACGTAACTAAATTTCGTTTAGAATCAAAGTAACCTACAAATTGGAGAGGAGGACGTGGGGCATCCTTGTGAATATGCCGGATTCTATCCTATCAATTATGAAGTTCGACTACCCAAAGAACTTACAAAAAGGGCAAATAAACATACTCAATTCGTAATCTCATGCAAAATTCTTTTACACGTGTAAACAAATAATTGAGCAGTTATCAATCTTTTCCTAGTTAAGGCTCACCAATTTAATTCAGACTTTAAGAATTACGTCCGTACGTTTCATTGGTAGTGGTTGTCATAAGCTATCGATCCACAGTGGAATCCAAAATTCAATAATTAATTGTCGTACTCATATAAATAAATAAATAAATATATATATCAATAAATAATTGTACCACCATACATTACATCGCTTACTTGAATGCCATATTTTACAGGTTGGAGCAAAGATGGGGAGAAAATCGTTTTTGTTGTTTCTCTTCTATTGTCTTCTTCTTCATCATATGCTTTTTGTGAGATGTCAAGCTCTCCGTCCTCGTGTTCGAGCTTTATATGTGTTTGGAGATTCTACGGTTGACTGTGGCAATAACGAACGTCTTCTTGATGCTACTATGAAGGGAAACTATCCCCCTTACAATATAGATCAAGCGTTTCGGGGAAATGGCAAATTCACAAATGGGTTGACAATTGCAGAGCATATAGGTGAGAATTAGTGCAAGCGATTGATTTAGAAATATTTGTTCGATCATGTACATATTATATATATTCCATTTATAGAAATATTTTACTTAAAAGATAATAAAAATTATAAAATAACATTAATTAAAATTAAAAAAACACATGTTCAATAATTTAAACATCAAATTATATATAAACTCTTATTATTTTTATTTTGCAATTGGATTCGATGGTATTTTTTTCAAATTTGTAATGTGTTTTTATATGCGCAAGTGATGGACATGGTGTCCAAGTGACAGATAAACGTGTCTCTTAAATTTTCGAAGCATGTACAATTATAAAAAAATATTAAAAATAATAAAACACATTTAGACATATGCCTAACACACATCAGAAGAGTGTCTGTTATTCTCAGAGCAAGAACTAGTATATATTATGATCAGCCATATGTTAATTACTATTCATTATAGGCTACCTAGACATCGAACATTAGTCATATATGATATAATCTAATTTTAGGAGCTAATTAAGGACAATATAATATCAGGTCATGGACATTATAAACTTAGCTGGCTCAAGCCTATGTGATGATCACTTGTTTTAGAACAACCGCAATATAACTTAGTCATTGGCCTTTTGAAGGTACTGTCACTCATCTCATAATTTTCGCCTTACAGAAGAAAATTATATGTAGGCTTTGTAAAAAACATAGAATTTTCACACTTCCATTTAATATTGTATGTGGTTTATTTTCCTATTTCTCTTTGATAACATATTGGCAATCCTTTCTTCTCATGAAGGTACCTCACTTAGAATGCCAAATCCATCTGCATTTAACTCTCTGGCAGAAGAATTCAAGAGCTTATTTATAAGAGGAATGAATTATGCATCTGCATCAGCTGGTATCCTTCCCGAGACAGGAACTGCATTGGTAAGAATTTTTTTTTTGTTCTCAAAAATAATACTTCACTAATTATGCAAAAAATTGCAGTGTAATAGGGGTACAGATTCAAATGTTTATGTATTATGAAGAAGCTTTGCAAACTTCTTGATGAGCTTATTTGCAGGGAAGGAATTTGTGCATGGAGGAACAGATTCGTATGTTTGAGGAAACTCTGAGAAGATACTTGCCATGGAACTTCAAATCTTTTCAAGAATTATCACAATACTTGTCAAAGTCCATTTTTGTGATTAATATTGGAAGTAGTGATTACATTCATAACTATCTCCAGTCTGACAAATATAACAGTAGCAGGCTATACAATGGTGGAGAATTTGCAAATCTCCTTGTAAAGGAGCTTGCAAATCATTTGACGGTACTTACATTACTCACCTTGTCTTGTGGACAATTTCTTTCTTTGATCAAGTTTTGATGCCTAGAGCTGTTGCTAAAATTGGTTATCATTGACATATTTCTATCTTTGGTTTCCTTATGAGGACGTATACGTACAATTACAGGATTTGTATAATCTTGGCGCAAGGAAGATGATTATATTTCAAATTGGCCCGCTTGGTTGCTATCCTTATATACTAAACAGGGTTAAACCGAAAACTAGATGTGCGGAGGATGTAAATAAATTGGTGTCCATTTTCAATGAGAAGCTTGATGCGATGCAGAGAAGATTGAGCTCAAAGCTTATCGGCCCCAAATTTATCATAGTAAGGACTTACCAACCCATAGAAGGCATGCTCAAGAATCCCATTAGTTTCGGTGAGTAATTATTCGTGTTTACAGCTTTTTTACCTTTGTATATGATGTAGAGACCAACCTTCTAGATTTTAATTTTTTTTTTGGCGTCCTCTCTCCAGGGCTGATAGAATCAAGAGAGCCGTGTTGTCAGATTGAAGAAAATGGAAATGGTCTATGCATACCAGATAAAACCCCATGTCTGGGCAGAAAATTGCATCTCTTCTGGGATGGAATTCACTTGACTGAAGCTGCTAATAAATTTATTATAGAGAAATGCTTCGACTGGTATGAAAGCTATTGCTATCCATACAACATTGATCTACTGGTGGCGAGGAATTACTAAATAGTTCCTTAAGTTTGTGTGTGTGTTTTGTATTGAAAATTATTTCGTTTCTATTTTGTTTTGATTTGCATCCTTCATCTATGTTACCTAGACTTGAGTACAGGTATTGGGTGCAAGTACATGTCTAAGTGTCAGATTTATTTATTTATTTATTATTTATTATTTTATATTTGAGGACACTCAGACACGGCTAAATTTCATACTTTTTAAATATGTATTTTGTGTTTTAAGGTGTAATGGTATTTGTAAATTGAAACATAACATTTCATGCATAGAAGTCTCATGCTTAGTTTTATAATAAAATTAATTAATTTTACATATTTGTTAAATACATGTCCAACTAGTCATATCAGATCCATATCCCATACTCTTATTTAAGTATCGAGTGTCAGACATAAATATTTTATAAATTTAAAAGAGTCCAACTAACATACTACTTGATATCTGAGGGATACAGTCCTAGTGTTGGTTCGTAAATTCCACCTATGGTTCTCACCAATTTCAACAGCCTCCCCCTAGGCCCTGAGATATTTGATTCCAAAGCCATCTGTCTAGTGACCTCAGTTACATCCATACACCTCTAGATTCAAGATTTTTTTTGTACACGGTGGTAAAATTAACATAATAAAAAAATTAAATCCTATATTTTAGTACAAATCCGTAATTTTAGTATATTAAATTTTAAATTCAAATGTAATCTAATAAAACTATAATTTTATTATCAAACCTCTAACATAAAGCACATTTATGAACACAAGTTATAATAACCTAATATATTAAAGCACAACTTAACACTAATTAGACAAAAATAACAAGCTAGCAAATAAATAAAGACAAATGCTAATATGTGCCCTTAAAATACATTTTAAATAAATTTTGTCTGGTTGTATAAAGTATTGTAAATTATGTTTTTACAACTAGACAAAATTTACTTAAAATATGCTCTAAAAGTAAATGTTAGCAAGACCATAATCAAAATAAAAGAATAAAGAATCAAATCCAAATGCTCAATAGTTACACGAGATAGCAATACAATCTCCTATGAGTATGAATTAATGACCCACAGGTTAGTAAACAAAAATTTTGATCTTTTTTATGTTAGAGCCTGCAAGTGGGTTATAAATTGTGGGGGCTGCCAGTAATTTTTTTTTTTTTTTGGCCAAAACAACGCATTTAGACAATATATATAGCAGGGCTATTGGGTGCCATGGCACCCCTCACAATCTACACGGTTTCGCCCCTGAGCAAGAGCATCAACACTGAATGCATTAGAGGTCAATGGGCCTTTGACAAAAAGCAAAGGACTAACTTCTAATTCGAAAAACAGTGGAATAGAAAAACCAGTGGCAATGAATGGTTAGAGCAGAAAGAACCATTCTTCCTACTACAAATGCCTCCAACAAAAATCATATAGGTTGGAATAGAGAAAAGACAAAACATGAGGGTCAAGATTCATATACTATTTTTGTGGATAATTTTCCACGGTCTATGAACAGAGTATGGCTGGGAAAGATCTTCCAAAGATGCAGAGACGTTATCGATGGTTTTGTCTCACACAAGATCAGAAAGGGGAAGGAAGGCTCTTTTGGGTTTTATCAGATATAGGACTTATAAGGAAGCATATGGGGCTATCAACACCTTCAATGACATATGGCTATTACATGGTAAACCATTCATGAAAAAAGCAGTGTTTGCAAAAGTTAATTCTAATGGTGTTATGAGGACAACGAAGACAACTTATAAGCAGCATTTTAGTAGCAAGGCCTTTAGAGATGGTAGATCTTATCTGGAGGTTGTAAGAAAAAACCAAATTTATAAGGAAGAAAAGAAGGAATTACCTAGTGACAAGCATGTGATTGAAGCGGATGCTATCGATGAGCAATGGCAAAATGTTGTGCAATGGCAATAACAAAAGATTATTTTTCCATCTATAAGATTGAAGAAGAGATGAGAAGCGATGGGGTGGGTTGCAGTCGAGTCAAACTAGTGGGAGAAGGAAAAGTGCTACTACAATTTCAAGACGAAGGAGACAAAAAGGCTTTTATGGATGGCCCAAGAGACTGGTTGGAGCGATAGTTTTTGGTAGTGTACAATTGGTCCTGTAAGGAGTTCAATTTATCTAGACAGTGCTGGGTTTCGATCAGAGGTGTCCCATTACATGTATGGAATGAGGAGGTGTTCAGAAAAATTGGGTTCTATATGGGAAAATGTGTTGATGGTTGATTACAAAACAATTTCAAAAGAGGAATTAGTTTGTGGAAGAGTGTTAGTGGAGACTGATTCAGTTCAGAAAATTCAAGGAAGTTCTTCGTTGAAGGTGGGCAAATGGTTGTACAGCATTATGGTCCACGAGGAATATGGGCATTGCGGGTTTCTGAACAAAGGTACTACAAAAAAGAAACAATCACCAAAAGAGGACAATGGTTCAATTGTCTCGGAGAAGTTCGATTCAGAACTGAGCATCAGAGGGAGAGAATCAGAGGAAGGACTTCTGGTAATAAATTAGAATGACGAGGAAGACGCTGAGGTGGATTCTGAAACATAGAAAGATTTCCAAGTGATTAACTAGGAAGAGGAAGTTGATGCTGACGTGGACTCTGAGTTGGCATTAACGACCCAAGTGGAGGAATCAGTTGATGCCAATATAGCTAACGTCATTAATAATGTAGAGATTAAAATGGGTAGGAGGGGGTTGGAGGAGCCTTTGGCAAGGTCCCAGTTTTTTCAAATGGATCATTGGAAATAGGGATTATTCAATGTAGTAATGAAGGAATGGAAACATATAAAATTGGGAAGGATGATGAGGCTGTAGATGTATTTTCGGTAAGAAGTAAGGAAGCCTTTGAAGAGGATGGTATCAAGGGGGGTTTGGAGTGTTGGGCCGCATATGAGGGAATGGGCCAAAGGGTTAAGAAAAGTAAAGAGTCTGGTGTGTTGGGCTTATGTGATCAAGGGAGAAAAGGGCCTCATATCAGCAATATTGTGCCAGTTCATGACTACAATATATTAGGTGACCCGATCCAAGAGTCAGCAAACTGGCCATCATGTCAAATGGAAGACAAGGGGAAATTAAGGTAAAAAGCAATAGTTATGTTCAAATCATTGAGGAAGGATGTGACAAATAGAAAAAGTGCAGGTATAGTGAAATAAAAAAATAGCAAGGATAAGGATAAGACTAGCAGTGGTATCAGGGAGGAAGGGTTGTCGATGTTGTCCCTATCATTGCAGAACATTAGAAATCGGAACAGATTGCTGATTAGTCAGATGGAAGCCCATTACCGAGTGGAAGCAAACAAGACAATTGAGATAGGGAAGAAGGTAGGGCTTAACTTCCATTCCAATGATGACCATTTCAAAGTTATTTTGAAGAAGATGGAGTGGAATGATCTGGAAGGTGAGCAAAGGAAGAGGAAAGTAAAGTCGAATGGTAAGTAATGTTTTGGTTAGTTTCGTATATGGGGTGTTTGATTAAATGTGTCAATGAAAATCTTAACTTGGAATGTTAGGGGTTTGGGTGGTAAAAACAAAAAAAACATGGTCAAAAAACTAATTAATGGAAGAGGCATTGATATGGCAATGATTTAGAAAACTAAATGGGTAAAGTGTAATAGGTGGAAGGTGAACGTATTATGGGGCATTAACAAGGTTGAATGGGTTAAAGCAAATTCGGTGGGGGCATCAGGTGGACTGTTAATCCTATGGAAGAAGGACTTTTTCCAGGTGTCCCATGAGGTTGTGGATAACAACTTCATTTTTATGCAAGGGGAGGTGGTTGGTGGGCATCAGTGCGCCTTTGTAGACATTTATGGTCCTAAACTAGTTGCGGTTCCTAGACAACTGTGGGTCAAGCTACTATCTTTAGAGATTGCAGTTAGGGTTCCCATTTGTTTTGGGGGTGATTTCAATGAGATCATGAGACCATCTAAGAGATTGACCTATCCAAGAATGGACATAGGTATAAAATTGTTCAGAGAGTTTGTTAGTAATGCAAATCTAGTTGATGGGGCTCTTCAAGGAAGAAGATTCATGTGGTCAAATATGTAAGAGAATGAAGTATGGAGTAGAATTGATAGGTTGTTGTTTTGTGATGGTTGGAATGATATTTTCAAATGCTCACAATGGAGTTTGCTTAAAATGTTCTCAGATCACTGTACAGTGCTACTAACTGATGAGGTGAGGGATTGGGGTCCAAAACCCTTTAAAAGTTATGAGTCTTAGTTTAAGCTAAAGGAGTTTTCAACAATGGTGGAAAGATATTGGGAAGGGGCAGAGATTCAAGTGTGGGGGGCTATGTTCTGCTGAAAAAATTACAAGGCCTGAAGGTGAAAGTTAAGAAATGGAAAGCTATGGGTTGTATCAACTAGCAACAAAAAATAAAGATTATGGAAGCAAAACTTCAAAGATTGAATCTACATGGGGAGTGGCAAAGGAATGTTTCTAGTCAGCTTCTCAAGAGAAGAGAGCTAAAGAAAGAGTTAACAATTATGTGTAAAAGTGAAGAGGATGATTCCAGACAAAGATCGAGAATGTTGTGGCTCAAAAATGGGGATAGTAATTTAGTATTTTTCTATGCAGCTATGAGATCAAGGCAAAGGAGGAATTTCATCGGCCAGTTGTTTAAGGACAATGAAGTGTTAGTTAGTCCAATGCATATTAAAGAAGAAACGAAGGAGTTTTCTTGAAAACATTTATCAAGAACCTATGCCCAATTATCCTTATTTAATTGGCAATCTGAGGAGGCAGCTGAGTATTGACAGTAGACTGGAGTTGGAAGTTGAGATTACTAAGAAGGAAATTTTGGAAGCAATTAAAGATTGCAATAGAAATAAAGTACCGGGCCAGATGGTTTTAAGTTAAGTTTCATAAAGAAGTATTGGAAGGTTATTAAGGATGATGTGGTCAGATTCATTAAAGAATTTTCATCCAATGCCAAGTTAGTGAAGGTTATCAATTTTGCCTTTATTACTTTTATACTTAAGGTGGAGTGTCCAGATAAATTAACTAATTTCAAGTCTATAGTTTGCTATCTTCCATGTACAAAATAATTGCTAAAATTCTAGCAAATCCATTAAAGAAGGTCATGTCTGAAGTTATCAGTGTATCCAACACAACTTTTATAAAGGGGAGACAAATTCTTGGTGGGATTTTGATTGCTAATGAAGTTATACACAAATGGAAGAGAAAGACAATGAGTGGAGTTCTTAAATTGGATTTTGAAAAGACTTATGATACAGTAAATTGGTCATATCTGATGAATATGATGGAGAAAATGAGTTTTGGTAAAAAAATGGTTAAAATGGATGAGGGAATTTGTCTCTTTAGGGCAGCTATCTATTTTGGTTAATGGTTCAACAACTGGGGAGTTTGCTATGCAAAGTGGTCTTCGACAAGGGGATCCTCTGTCTTCATTTCTATTTAACATTGCAACTGAGGGCCTGAATGTGCTACTTGAAAAAGCAATTGCTTTAAACATTATTAGGGGTATAAAAGTAGGCTATAATGGCCTTGTATTGCCTCACATTCAATTTGCAAACGATATATTAATCTTTTTTGAGGCAGATATGGAAGAATTAAGCATTTTGAAGAGGTTATTGAGATGTTTTAAGTTACTTTTAGGATTGAAAATCAATTTTTAGAAGAGTGCAGTAGCAGGGGTGGGGTTGAATGAGGTGTTTCTTGTGGATGTCTCTCATATTTTCACATGTAAGATTTAAAAGTTTCCTGTAAAGTATCTTGGGCTCTTTCTAAGATATAATCCATGATCTGTGAAGTCTTGGGATGTTGTGATTGAGAAAATAAAAGATAGGTTGGCTAGGTGGCAGAAGAAAGTTTTATCCATTGGAGGTAGGATGACTCTGATATAGTAAATCTTGGCAAATATTCCTATTTATTATCTATCGCTCTATAAGGCCCCAGTAAAAATTTGTAAGAAGATTGAAAAGATCGAGAGAAGGTTTTTAAGGGAGGATGCAGAAGGAAAAAGGTAGTTACATAGTGTTAAATGGAATAGAATTAAAAAGGGTAAGAACAAGGGAGGTTTGGGTGTTATATCTATATCTACAATGAACAAAGCTTTAAAATGGTGGTGGAGCTTCACCAAAGAGAAAGAGGCTTTGTGGAGACAAGTTATTTGTCATAAATATGGGTATGAGGATAGGGATTGGAAGCCAGAAGAGGTATAAGTGAACAAAAATTCAAACATTTGGAAGGAAATACTAAAATTAGGATATGGGCAGTTTGATTCTAAGGATCTGATATGGAATCATTTTAAGATCAATTTGGAAAATAGGCAGAGGTCTTTATTTTGGAAGGATACTTGGATATGTGATAAACCTCTGAGTACTATGTTTTCTAGATTGTTTTCTCTTTCTGTGCAAAAATCTGGTAATGTAGCAGAGGTGACTGATGGTAGGGGTTCTTGGAACTTGGTGTTTTAGAGGCAACTGTTAGCATGGGAAGCAAATGATTATGGTCAATTGCTCAAGATTCTTGAACCTGTTGTGCTGCAGGAACAAAATGAGGATAATTTAATTTGGGATTTGGGGGAGGATGGTGTTTTCTCTGTTAAGTCATGGTGTGATTTTGAAGGTAATTACAATTTTAGGGATTCAAAAGTTGTGTCTAAGCTTTGGAAGGTATGTGCCCCTTTCAAAACTCAAATTTTTGGGTCGTTAGCTTTTTTTGAAAAGATTAAAACAAAGGTATTATTGTCTAGAAGGAACTGTTTGCCTCATGGAACTTCTACGAATTATGTTATGTGTCAATTGGTTCAAGAGGATTCTAATCATTTGCCATTATCATGTTCTTTTGCATGGAAAATATGGAGTTACATTATTAAGACATAGGGGTTGGAATGGGTTTATCAGGTAAGTTTGAAAGAGCATTTGTTGTGGTGGCAAAGCATGAGGCTCACAAAGTTTGAAAGGTGGATTTGGGAGGCTTTGTTTATAGCTATGATTTGGGAAATTTGGAAGAGTAGGAATAAGGTATGTTTCAATTGATCTTTTGTGGTATGGTGGGAGGTGGCTGACAATGCAATTCTTCTAGTAGCTTTATGGGTTAAGGTATTCAAGCCAACGGTTCTTTTTTCCATAGATAATATATGCTATTCTTTCAAGGGTGTCAGATAATTAAGGGGATAATCGTTATTAGGGGAGGATAGTTTCTTTGTCAACTTTCTTTGTGCTTGTTGTTGATTAGATTCTTCACTTGTTTGTGAAGTCTCATTGGTTTTTGGTTTGGTCTTGGTGTGGCTAAGACTGGTTGCTCATAGGGAGCCATGGTCTGGCCTATCCCAAGTTTGTATTTATTTCTCCTTAATGAATTTTTCTTTAGCCTCTAAAAAAAAAGTATGAATTATTGTGATAGAGTTGGATTTCACGAAAAAAAGGTTATAAAGAAAAATGTCACCAAGATGAGAAGCAAAAAAATATAGTCTCAACAATACAAATCAAGAAAGTGCATATTTATATACACATGCAAAATATTTTTCTTATTTACAAGTTGGAACCTAAATTAAAAGAGCAATGTTATACGTAAACCAATTTCCCAATTCATTTTCTCACTCAAAAGACACAATGTAGTGGGACCTAAAGTAATAAATGTATGTGGAACCCATTCACCAGTGTTTTGTGAGTATGTGTAGGAAAATATAGTGAGTAGGGGTTTACGAAATACCTGAAGCAGATTACAATACAATGTACGGTTCGCTTGCTTGCTTTACGGGCTTTTTCAGTAACATGTACAATACACCACGAAGCAATCCAAGATCTCTTAAGTGTCTTCCTCATTGTATAGTAGAGGGGTACTGGAGTCCAATACGAGAAACATACGTTCTAAATTCTAAGGCTCTTAGGTGGTAGCCTTAAAGAGAACTAGAGATAGAAAGTAATCTAGATAGAGAGAGAGCAATATGATAATTCTCTAATACAATCTGTGTATAACATATATACACCATGATAAAGATAAGACCCACTTATCTTTATATTCTAGGAGATTAAATTTGATAAAGATAGCTCATTATTTTCTTATCAATATGAGATGATATATATACTAAATATATATAAATGTGCCTATGTAGACATATCGTGGGCCCCACAAAACATCTCCCACTTGGACCAAGGGGCATCCATAATCTCATCTCATGAATCTCTCATTATGTTTAGCTCTCATACAAGAAAATGGAACGTGCAACAGACGAGAAAGTGATTACACCTTAAAAGTGTAATCATAAGCCCTTAATTTGTACTTTGTTAAACTTATATTGTAATTAATTGTCTTATTTTAGTTTGATTATGTCTTGTGTGTGCTTTGTAGGTTATATAAGTTAATAAAGGCAAATAGACGTAAAGAATAATCAAAGCGGGTGCAAGGCGAATAATTCAGTCATGAAAATTTAGACCCGTCTTGGCATTTTAGCCATAACCTTTTACTCCAATCTCTGATCGAGCTGATTTTTTAGCTATTAGAAAGAAGATTTCAAGAGCTACAACTTTGTCTCTAATGTGCATTGGCTGAATCAACCTCTAAGGTGGTCAAAATCAAGCTTCAATGTGGATGGGTGAATGGTGACTGTTCGATCAGTCTAGCAAACTTCAGAGAGGCTGTTTTACCGTTCGATCGGTGAATAGTGCCGATCGATTGGTGAACAATGTTCGTGAATAGTGAATAGTGAGCAGTGACCGATCGAATGCTACAATGATCGTTTGATCAGCCATTAGATCAGTAAATAGTGCCGATCGATCGATCATTATAGATCTGGAGCATAAAAGCTCTGTTGTTTGAAAAAATGAAAAGGATGAGATAGTTAGGGTTTGTAGCATCTAAGGGGGCGGGGGGAGAGCTCCTCCAAGGTTGGTTTTTATGTTTTTGTTCATTTTTAGCTTAGATTTATATTTGTAATGTTAATGTAGGAGTAGCAATTGTAACTTTCTTTCATTGTAATGTATTTTCCTTCACTTTCTTGCACTTTTCTTCACTTTCCTTGTAACCAAATATTTTTATTATTTAAGCAAACTTTAGATTTAATTGTTCATGCTTTCTCTTTACATTTGTATATGCTTTTGTAATGGATTCAAGTAGGTAGATTTATTTTGGATGTGATTGTGAAGATCCATCAAAGATCGTCAAGGATTTTAATGGGGATGTATGATCTTCAAAGCTTCATTTTTAGATTTCTATAGTTCTATGTGGTTGAGTGTTGGATGTATTCGAAAATTTAGATCCATAACCTATTTGGTAATAATTAAGCACAATTGACTAATTGGTATAGATATTGCACATTTTTAAGATTTGTTTCTATGGTTCTATTAATTGTTTTAATTTATACACTCAACTAAATATGAACTCAAGGTTTTATGGTCAAATATTTCGAATCAAGAATCCACGGTGTGTTCTTGATTTGAGTTATAAAAATCCTCTATTGAAATTCTTGTTGTGAATTAGTAGATTGAATAAATCATATCCAAGCTTTCCATTTTAATTGCTTTAAATTTAATTCAATTGCCTAGTTAATTGCTTTAATTTTCATTGCACTAGTTAGTAAATCAAAACTGCATAAAAAACCAAAAGATTTTCGGTCATTTTATTTTTCATTTGATTTTAGATCCAATTCCCCACATAATTGCAATTCAATCCTAGGTTAGATTAGTGTGAGTTGAGTATTAGAGCCTATATTTGGCTAGGTCTCTTGGTAGAGAACGATACCGGATTACCGGTTTATACTTTATCGCGACCCCCGTACTCCTGCGGGGTACTAACTCCATTTTGTAGTTTTCGGAGTGAGTCAAGTTTTTGGCGTCATTGTTAGGGACCAAAGGTACGAGGCGAATACTATTGAGCTTTAGATTGGAAAGCAATTGGAGGATTGGATTTCCATCAATCTAGCACAGTGGAGGAATATTTGGCTTAGGCCATCGGTAACTTCGTTCCTTTTTATTTTTTATTTTTATGTAAATACAATGATAGATTTTCATTCATTCTTTTTCTTTTTATTTTAGGTTCATTTTGTTTCATTTATATATATTTTGTTTTGTTTTAATAATTGATTGGAGGATTGCTAGTGGAGAATTAGGGATTGTGTATATTGCAAATTGGTGGTATATAATTTGTGGAGATTGGAGGTTTGGTTGGATTAAAATTTTTTTTAAATTGGTGAAATTTATTATGCGGAGATTGGAGGTTCGGATGCCGAATTATGCATTGTTGTGTATGATGTGTTGAGACGCGGTGCGCTACATTTGTTTGTGCATTACATCCATCTTCCTTTATGCATTTCATTATATTTGATGGCACATTTTCCTACCATCCATCATCCAAGATGTCTATGAGAGACCACCTTAGAGCTAATGGCCTAAGGGAGCCCCCTTGACCACCTCCCTATTTTGGGGAACCCCATGGTGGCAATAACAACATTCATGAGAATGGTGGTGTGAAAACACCTCCATGTAAATCTCTTAGAGACTATATTCGGGCTAATAAGCTTAAAGCACAAGAACCATCCAACATGTTTATTAGAGAATGCCTTAGAGCTAATTGTCAAAGGGAGCCTCCTCGACCACCTCCCAATTTTTGAGGGTGTAATGAATTTAACATTGGTAGGGGACGTGAGGGAGCCTTTTCAAAGCATCATCAAGAATTCCTTCAAACCTAGAAAAACCCCTTTGACTATTTTCGTGAAGCTTCATGAATTTATTACCACCATGAGCATGTAGAATATCGACTTCTGCCTCAAGAGAGCTTTAATGAAAATCACCATGCTTTTTACCCTAACCAAGCGCAAACCCATCCAATTGAACAAATCCATCCCGTCACTAACCTTAGGATTGAGGACATATTGTCCAAACCATCTTTTTCCAAGTCTTTGTGTCTAAGGAAGCCATTCCTACGGTGAGTAAGAAAACAATTAAACATGAATTTCGGGATGAAGAATTTGAGAGAGTGGAGTCTGAAATTGGAGACTCCAAACAAGAAGAGAGGGGTAGTGATGAGATTACCCTTAATGATGATCTTGGTTTATTAGATGTTGGGAAGATGGAAGTCAATGAGAATGTTGTTGGTCTAGAGGTCATTCCTACCATGTCTAGGAATCATAAGATCCCTACTTTTACACCTCTAACACCTAGTCCTATTCTACCGGAGACTTTAGAGCTCCATGTCCCAACCTTTGAACCAAGCATCATTACCATGGTCGACCAAAAAGAGAGGGAGGGTCAATCACTTCATGACATAAGTATAATGGGCACCTTTGTGCATGATTATTTTCCATTTTCTACATACCATGACCCTTTTTACTCATATGTGCTTCAAGGGTATATCATTGAGTTCATCAAAGTGGCCATTGTCTATTTTTATGCTTGTATGAAATCTTTGAAAATCTCTAAGTTGGGGTGTGGGATGATGACAAATTTCCACTTTGTGGAATTGGGTGATTTTCTCTCTCTAATTTGGGTAGGAGTAGGAGTAGTTGTTTTATTTCCTTGTTTTTCTTAGTTTGTTTCTCATTCTAAGTTTGGGGTGCCTTATTTTCCTTTTTTTTTTTCCACCATGTATTTGCATTCCATGCTTTGTTCTCATGCATTGAGGACAATGTGTCATTTTAAGTTGGGGGTGGGGTAGAGGCTTTGCCTCTATTATTTTGTTTTTGTTTATTTGTCTTGCACCCTATAAAAAAAATTATTTTACTTGTAAAAGTGCCTTTTGAGATTAGAAGATAGGAATTTTTGCATGTTTCTTTATTTAAAATGATGTTAATTCACTTCTCATACCCAACATTTTGTAGAGATTGCTTAATTAATACTTTTATAGAGGGGATTACATTATTGTGCACAATCATGCTTTACAACATAGTTTGTTACTAGTTTTTGCTTTTCCATTCTTACATTAGTGGAGATTATTACCTTGTGAGCTTTAAAACAATTATCACCTTTTGGAACGTTTACATTTACTCAAGGATATTTCTTCACCCTCATTTCATTCTATAGCTTTATTATGCTTGTATTTGGTTCATTAGTTGAGTTTTGATCTTGTTGTTGACACTTGTACTTTATGAAATGCTTCAGTTGTACAACTTGGGATATGATTCTTTGCCATATTCTTCTTGATAGCATTTTATTTCACGTTGCCAAACCTTGCATTCCTCTTTACCCTTGTTGATCTTTTACCTTTATCCATTTGAATTGTGCAAAGTGATTTCATCTTTTGTATTGCAAATGGACGCCTAAGTGAGAAAAGAGTATTTTTGTATTGCTAAAGAAAAAAAAAAAAAAAGAAGAAAAAGAGATTGATTTGGGGAATTCAATGCAAGAGAGCATATTGTAATATGAAAAGTAGTTGTTGAATCTAGAGGGGATGATAAAAGGATGGAAACAAAAGGAGAAGTAAGCAAAGAAAAAAAAAAGAATTAAAAAAAAAAGAAGAAAAAGAAGAAAAGGAGTTCAAAAGTTGAAAATATTTTAAGAGAAGAGTGAGAAGTGAAAAAGTGCACTAAATGTTGAAAAGGGAGAGTTGTAGTTGTTTTGCATTTATCATTTTATGCCTTGATCACATATTATATGACCATTTTCTTCCTCTTCTTACCCTAACCTTTCACCTCTTTTACATTGTCCTCTTCACCTTTACATGGCATAGTTGATCCAAGTTGTGCTTGATTAAAGTTTTCAATAAAGTATAAGCTTTATTTTGTCAATTTCTTTGAATCAATGCTTAACTTTGAATATTCTTTCATAGAGCTATGCTAATGTCGATGCACTTCTATCTTTTCAGTTTTTGTAATTGGTATGCTCACTTGATTTGTCTCTTTACATTTACTCCATTATTGAGCATACCGTTGTGAGAACCATGTTGAACCTTTAATTGTGAGTGTATGTTCGGTGAGGTTTGAATCAAAATGTTTAAATGTTTGGATTTGCATAAATGAGTTCATTTGTGTTGTTTAGCATGATTCTTCATCCACACACATAAACCTCGCTTTTGCATGACTTGTTGCATATTCTTACAAGTGGTAGGAGTTTGGAGTGGCATCTAATGTTGATTTAAGTAGGATTACGCACTCATTCCTTATTCTTATCTTGATTGGCAATTCACAAAAATGATGTTTATGGGTATCATCACTGTAAACCCTTACGAGACACCACTCGTCCACTAGGGTAACCCAAGGGTTTAAAGGCTTACTGTATAAGCTAAATACACCCGTGACTCCTACGAAAGTGGAGATTATCCTTTATGTTTTTTTGATAGTTTTTGCTAAGGACTAGCAAAATGTAAGTTGGGAGTTGTGATTGCACTCAAAGTGTAATCATAAGCTCTTAATTTGTACTTTGTTAGACTTATATTATAATTAATTATCTTATTTTAGTTAGATATTTATTTGATTATGTCTTGTGTGTGCTTTATAGGTTATATAAGTTAATAAAGGCAAATAGATGCAAAGAATAATCAAAGCGAGTTCATGGCGAATAATTCGGTCATGAAAATTCAGACCTATCTCGACATTTTGGCCATAACATTTTCCTTCGATCTTTGATTGAGCTGATTTTTCAGTCATTAGCGAGAAGACTTCAAGAGCTACAACTTTGTCTCTAATGTGCATTGGCTGAATCAGTCTCTAAGGTGGTCAAAATCAAGCTTCAATGTGGATGGGTGAATAGTGAGCGTTCGATTGGTTTGGCAAATTTCAAAGAGGCTGTTTTACAGTTCGATCGGTGAATAGTGCCGATCGATCGGCGAATAGTGCTCGTGAATAGTGAATAGTGAACAGTGATCGGTCAAACGTTACAGTGATCGTTCGATTGGCCATTCGATTAGTAAACAGTGCCGATCGATCGGTTATTATAGATCTGGAGCATAAAAGCTCTGTTGTTCGAAAAAATGAAAAGGAGGAGATAGTTAGGGTTTGTAGCAGCCAAGGGGGCGGCGGGAAAGCTCCTCAAAGGTTGGTTTTTTATGTTTTTGTTCATTTTTAGCTTAGATTTATGTTTATAATGTTAATGTAGGAGTAAAAATTGTAACTTTCTTTCATTGTAATGTATTTTCCTTCACTTTCTTGCACTTTCCTTCACTTTTCTTGTAACCAAACAGTTTTATTATTCAAGTAAACTTTAGATTTAATTGTTCATGCTTTCTCTTTACATTTTTATATGCTTTTGTAATGGATTCAAGTAGGTAGATTTATCTTGGATGTGAATCTGAAGATAGATTTATCTTGGATGTGAATCTGAAGATCCACCAAGGATCTTCAAGGATTTTAATGGAGATGTATGAACTTCAAAGCTTCATTTTTAGATTTCTATAGTTCTATGTGGTTGAGTGTTGAATGTATTCGAAAACTTAGATCCATAACCAATTTGGTAATATTTTTGCATAATTGACTAATTGGTATAGATATAGCACATTTCTAAGGTTTGTTTCTATGGTTCTATTAATTGTTTTAATTTATACACTCAACTACATATGAACTCAAGGTTTTATGGTCAAATATTCCGAATCAAGAATCTACGGTGTGATTCTTGATTTGAGTTATAAAAATCATCTATTGAAATTCTTGTTGTGAATTGGTGGATTGAATCAATCATATCTAAGCTTTCCATTTTAATTGCTTTAAATTTAAATCAATTGCCTATTTAATTGCTTTAATTTTCATTGCACTAGTTAGTAAATCAAAACCCAATAAAAAACTAAAAGATTTTTGGTCATTTTATTTTAGATCCAATTCCCCACATAATTACAATTCAATCCTAGGTTAGGTTAGTGTGAGTTGAGTGCTAGAGGCTATATTAGGCTAGGTCCCTTGGGAGAGAACGATACCGGATTATCGGTTTATACTTCATCGTGACCCCCATACTCTTGCGGGGTACTAACTCCATTTTGTAATTTTCGGAGCGAGTCAGAAAGGTACCGGTGATGAGTGTTATATTAAGTTATCATTTAACTAACATAACACTACAATTCAATTATCTCGTGTATGCCCTAAATCACCAAATCACACCAGATCTTTGTCGAGCCCAGATTTTTCGCACTCGAGGAATACTCACACAAGCGGGAAAAATGCTATACTCTCTGATTAGAACTTACCCTCCTAAAAGAATGAGTGCGACTAGGTTTGAATTGAAAATAAATTTGAATAAAGGGCTTTTGGAAAAAGTTTGGAGTCGCCACCTAACTTGATTAAGGTGAGTTAGGTCACCTAAAAACTAAGCATAATCTGAAAATTACACTTAGGATTTTTGAAAAACGATTTTGAAAATATCTTCTCAAGAGAGGGTTTTTTTTTTAGGAAAATAGGTTGTTTGGCAACCTTTGGAAAACATTTAGCCTTTTTGAAAAATAACTTCTTTTTGGTCTTTGAAATAAGTGATCTAGGTTCGGAGGTTGGTTATGTGTAAGGAAGACGCACTAAGCCGTCACTCTACCCCGCCCTTTCGGTACTTACATGTCAATCTACCCTAAATTCACCTATGAGAGTCTTTAACTAGCTAATGTTCAATCCTATTTACTTTAGAAAACAATGTTTAGAAAAACATGATGCATGATATGCAAGTGCAATAGAAGAAAGTTAGAAAAGTAGATTTGGAAAAAGATTTGAAAAGAAGAATTTGATTTGATTTTAGAAGAAAGATTTGAAAGGATAGATTTGAAATTGGAAAGTTTGCAAAATTAGAAATAGAGATTTGGCAATAGAAATTTGAAACTGTAAATTTGAAAATAGATTGGAGATAAAGATTGTGAAATTTGAGATTTGGAAAATGTGGAGGAATTTGAATTTTGAAAGAAGTTGTGACCGCACCCATGAGGGTTGCCTACGTATTCTTTTAGAGAAATTAGGTCAGTCGTAGTTCGGACTAGAGTCCGATAGAAGATAGAAGAGTTGATTGGAAGAAAGAGATTGAATTAGAAATTGGATTAGAAGATTGGGAGATTAAACTTTGATTGAAAGATTTGAAAAGACTTGACTTTGGAAAACTCGGTTTTAGGAAACCTAGACTTAGGAAAGAGAGAATTTAGAAAGGACTTGAGATTAAGAAATATTGGACTCGAATGTTGGACTTGGAAGATTTAGGAAAGGATTGGATTTGGGAAAGATACGAATTAGGAAAGGTCCGACTTAGGAAAGTTTCGAATTAGGAAAGTTTCATTTTTGGAAAGTTTCGAATTAAGAAAGTTTTGAATTAGGAAAGTTTTCAAATTAGGAAAGTTTTGAATTTGGAAAGTTTCAACTTAGGAAAGTTTTGAATTTGGAATGTTTCAACTTAGGAAAGTTTTGAATTTGGAATGTTTTGAAATAGGGAAGTTTTGAAAATAGGAAAGTTTTGAGTTTAGAAAATTTTGGATTTGGAAAGATTTCAAGTTTAGGAAAGTTTAAGATTTAGAAAGTTTTAGAGTTTTAGAAAATCTTGAGATTAAGAAAGGTTTGAGTTTAAGAAAGATTTGAAAACTTAGGTTTGAAAGTTAATATTTGAAAGAGGGTAGAATTAGGAAAGGGTTGAATTAGGAAAGATTTGAAAGCTCAATGTTTAATGAAAGATTTGAAAGTTTTTAGGAAACTTATGGTTTAGGAAAGTAGGAAATTAGAAAAGATTTAGATTTTGAGTTTTAAAATTTAAGAATGATTTTTATGTTCAAGTTTGGAAAACTTAGGATTTAGGAAAGTAAAAGATTAGGAAGGAGTTGGGTTAGGAAAGATTTGGATTAGGAAGGGATTGGGTTTCTATTTCCTAAAGCAAGGGATTAGATTTTGTTTCTAAAAGAGAAGGTTTGATTTTGTTTCGAAAAACGGAGGATTGGATCTAGTTTCCTAAACGGGAAGATTTGATTTGGTTTCCTAAAGGGAAAATTTGATTTGACAAGGATTTGGAAATGGGAAGTTTTAGAAACCCTAGATTTGGAAGGCTATAATTTTGACATAGAAAACAAGAGGTTTTGGAAACCTAGGTTTTAAGGCAAGTTTGAAAACCATGTTTTGGGATAGAAAATTAGGGTTTCCTCATTGTGAGCTCTAAGGCTTGACTTGGGCTCTAGGGAAAGAGTTTTTGAAAAGTGTGCTTTTGGAAACGAAGATTTTTAGAAGGGAATCCTAGAGAGGAGTTTTTTGGAAAGTGAATTTGAAGATAGAGTTTTTGGAAAGAGAGTTCAAAGAGAAGGAGTTTTTGGAGAGAATTTTTTTAGGAAAGAGACCTAGGGAACGTTTTTGGAAAGTGGATTTTGAAGAGAGCGTTTTGTAAAGGAGTTGAAAAAGAAAGTTTTGAAAAATAAACTTTTGGAGGGAGTTTTTGAAAACAACTTTGGAAAGGAAAGTTTTAGGAAAGTATATTGAAAAAGAGATTTTTAGGAAGGGATTTTTGAAAATAGAGTTTTTTGGAAAGTGTAAAAAAACGTCTCACTTTCCTAAAGCAATTCTAACCATAAAAAGGTTAGAACCACTTTGAGAAAGTGGTTTTGAAAACAAGGAGATTTGAAAATATGGATCGCATCGGTCCCTTTAAATATAACACTTTCCTAAAGTAACCCTAGCCATGAAAAAGCTAGAATCATCCTAGTATTGTGATTTTGAAAACAAGTTTTGAAAAGGAGATTTTGATGCAATTTTGAAAACAAGTTTAATGCAAGCTTTGAAAACAAGTTTGAAAATAATTTTTGGAAGATGCAAGATCATGATATGCACAATGCAAATTTGGGGTCGTGAACATACAAGGTTAAGGCTTCACCACATAATCAAGGGGGCTGAATCCACGTGGTCTCCGGTTAGCCTAAAGGAAAGCCCCTGACACGGTGACCCTCCAATAGTCTAATCCTACACATGGACCGGGAGTCCCCTTGTTTCAAGCATGCAAAGAAAGGGGGGGAAAGAGATGGGGGATTAAAATAGAGAAAACCCAAGTGGGTTAGGAGAGAGAAGAGAGAGGGGGGAAGTGCGAAAATTTAAATAGAAAGCCTACCTTGTGTCTTGTTTATTTTGCGTGCCTTGCTTGTCTTCGGTCGTCGTTTTGATCTTCGTCTTCAATTTTCACGAGTTGTCTTCAAACTTCAGATTGCAGCTCTTCAAGTCTTCAAAAGAGGGTTGAAGGCTAGTGTATGAGTGTATGGGGGGTGTGTATGAGTGTAGAGAAGGCTAGGGTTTTAGTGTATGGTGGCTAAGGTTTGGAAAACCTAGGGAAGCTAGGGTTTGGGGAGTGTTCGAGCTCTGTATATCGAATATTGGTGTTTTTAGACTGAGTTTGCGGACCTCCTTCACGCTGGAAGAGGCTCTGTATTTATAGAGAGAGGAATGCACAGACGCTTGTTACAGTAGCACCAGGCCAAAACTTACACTGGTGCCACTAGGAGTGGCGCCAGCCATTTAGGAAATATTTAAGGTCGGCAAGCAACGTATCTTTGACTAGATTTGAGCGCTTGTACTAGTGACTACCATGTAATTTTTAGCCTGGCTTCACTAGAAGTGACTCCAGAAAGTCTGGGAATGATTTAAGGAATCGAGAATGGCCTGGAAGGCCGGAAAAGAGCATGAACACTTAGAATAGTGTCCCGGAGGTATTTGAATTGAGAAATGAGGATAGTATGTGTCGGAAGGGTTAACCGAGCCTTTAGGGGCAAAACAGTCAATCGGGTTGGAAAGCTGCCGGGACGAACTTATACTGTTCCGAAAGAAGACTCGAGATTTGGAAACATTATTTAGAATGTTCCCAAAGATTGCCAGTTTGATTCCCAGAGCCGGTGTGGTCGGAAAAAGAGACTGGCTCATTAGGGGCAAAACGATCATTTTGTACTGGGTTTGCCGGAACTGATTCGGAATGATCCTGAAAGGTAAAGGGAGGTTGAGAACACTATAAAAATCGGTCTCAAAAGGTTACCGATTTGATACTCAGAGCCGGTGTGGTCGGAAAAGGAGACCAGCCCACTAGGGGCAAAACGGTCATTTTGTGCCGGGTTTGCCGGAACTGACTCGGAATGATCCGAAAGGACAAAGAAAGATTGAGAATACTATAAAAAGTATTCTCGGGAAGTTACCGGTTTGATACCCAGAGCCGGTGTGGTTCCCGGGGCGTTCGGATGCCTAGGGGCGAAATGGTCATCTTGACTGAAAAGTCTCGGAATTGGGCCAAAGGGTAGTTTGGTCATTTTTCACTGAAGTTGACCTGGGTTTTGAGTGTTTCCGCCACTCTGACGGCGGTTGTCGTGACACAGGGGTTTGTTGGCAATTCTCTATATCGACCTGTTTACGAGTATTTCCGCTACTCTGACGGCTGTGATGTTTGCGAGTATTTCCGCTACTCTGACGGTTCGCTATCATTCCAGAGACTGCTTAATCTCGGAAAGCTGCTAAAGGGGCTTAGGGCCTGAGAAGTCAACTTTCTCGGAAGGCGTACCTAAACGGATATTTCTGCATTGGCGGGCTAGCAGGCGCTAAAGGTGGACCGTTCTACCATCTAGGGGACTTGGGGTCTCGTCTCGGTCGACAGGTTTAAAGGGACTTACCGTTTCGAAGAGATTTTTTTCGAAAAACGTGCCGGACCATCTCGAGGAATAAATTGTCTCGAGAGAGGGATTGGATTTGGAAAGGGGTCTTATTGTCTTCAGAAAGACGTGCCTGATTTGGAACCGTCTCGAGGAATAAACTGTCTCTAGAGAGGGATTGGAAAGGGGACTTACCGTCTTCAGAAAGACGTGCCTGATTTGGAACCATCTCGAGGAATAAACTGTCTCGAGAGAGGGATTAGAAAGGGGACTTACCGTCTTCGGAAAGACTTGCCTGATTGGAGTAGATTTATCATCTCGAGGAATAAACTGTCTTGAGAGAGGGATTGAAAAAGGGACTTATCGTCTTCGGAAAGACGTGCTTGATTGGAGTAGATTTATCGTCTCGAGGAATAAACTATCTCGAGAGAGGGATTGGAAAGGGGACTTACCATCTTCGGGAAGACGTGCCTGATTTGGAACCATCTCGAGGAATAAACTGTCTCGAGAAAAGGATTGAAAAGGGGACTTACCATCTTCGGAAAGACGTGCCTGACTTGAAACCGTCTCGAGGAATAAACTGTCTCAATAGAGGGATTGAAAAGGGGACTTACCGTCTTCGGAAAGATGTGCTTGATTGGAGTAGATTTACCGTCTCAAGGAATCAACCGTCTCGAGAGAGAGGTTGGAGTTGGGATTGGAAAGAACAATGCCCCTAAGGGCATTTTGGTCATTTTGCCTCTATTTGGGCCTGGCGGGCCTGTGAAGCGATGGACAGACAGGATTTGGACTTAGAAAGTTGGTTTCGATTGGAATATGCCCACAATGACTTGAACACAAGTCTGAACGGAGTGTAGACTGTCGAGCGGTAAAAAATGGGGTGCTTACAATCTTGTACCTCTAACCCCTCTTGTAACTAATACAGAGTCACGAAAGACTTCTCATTGCATTTATGCTCATGATCGTATCTAAAACTAATATTAACACAATCGTCCGGGCTATGAGAAACAAATCATGAGTGTGATGTCAAATGATCTTTCCTTAGCCACTTATGTCAATCCATATAAATTCAACTGCTTTCTTATACATGTTCCACTGGATCGTATTCCTTGTAACCCTTGCATAACATGTTAAAGTAGTAACATCAAGCTTCAAATTCATGACATAGTTCTAAGTCCCAAAACGTATAAGCTTGGACTTAAAGTCTATAGGGCTCACACAGTGACAAAGCAAGGATCTATTCTGTCACTCCTACAATAGTCGTCTTACAGCATATACAGTATGGTATGTATGCTATGATGAAGCTCCCACTCAGGGGCTGTCACACTCAGGGTTTGTTTAGTCGCTCTTACCAGTACCTAACTTGAGCTTCTCGAGAATCTCACATCTGGCTTTTTGCGGGCTTCATGGAGGTGTGGATAACTCCATGTTTGACTCATACAATCTCATCTTAGCTTTTACTAAGGCAATATATATAAATAAAAACAACCCTTGCTCGCTTTCTAAGCGCTAAGGAGATCACATTATCATGGTACCTATGTGATTATTCAGTGCCTTATCTTGCTTGCTATCTCAGCGCTTGGGCGATCGCCTTTGTGAGAGGATCCTGGTGACATCTATTTATAATACAAGATATGTGCACTAATTAAATCAAGTATCAATCATGCCTATTAATGAAAACTGATCTCATAATGCATAAGATATAATCCAAAGCATCCAACAAAATAAGCATATCATATCCTATGTAATCACAAACCCTTAACATGCTTATAAAAAACATCTCTAGTAATGGATTTGGTTAATGGGTCAGCAATCATAGTGCTGGTGGAGACATGCCTTAATACCACTTGCCCTTGTGCAATAATGTCTTGAATGAAGTGATACCGAGTATCAATATGCTTAGTCCTCTCATGGTACTTGGGATCCCTTGTATAAGTTATATTGGCTGTGCTATCACAATGAATCACAACAGCCTCATCAAGATAACTTGTGATACTGAAACTTTGTAAGAATATCCTCAACCATATAGCCTCCTAAAAGCAACAGTACATGCCATATACTATGACTCTATGGTAAATAGGGAGACACAGTGCTATTTTTTACTACACCAAGAAATAACTCCACCTCCGAGTATAAAGGCGTTACTCGTGACAGATTTATGCTCATCGCTATTAGCAGATCTATCTGTATCACTGTATCTAACTAATTTGGGACCACCACCTTGGTAGAATAAAACGAGGTCTGTAGTTCCTCGCAAATACCGAAATAGCCTCTTAACTACAGCCCAGTGCACAACTCTTGGATTACTTTGATATCGGCTGACCATACTAACTGCAAAACATATGTTGGGTTGAGTACACATCATAGCATACATCAGATTACCGACTGATATATGGAACATTAGCCATTTGCTTCTCCTCTTCCTTTGTCTTAGGACACTACTCAATACTAAGAATTTGACCCTCGTCCATCGAAGTGTTAATGGGTCTTGAATAGTGTATATGAAACCGTTCTAAAATTTTCTTTTTGTAAGTCTCTTGAGACAAACTAAGAAGCCTCTTAGACCAATCTTTTGAGATCAAGCACATAATCCACCTGACCCATGTCTTTCATCACAAATGTGGAGGACAGTCACTCCTAAGTGATGACAATCATCTCCAAGTCATTTTCAGCTAACAAATTATCATCCAGATAAAGTGAGAGAATAAGAAACTTATTTTTACTCTTTTTAACTTACACACAATGGTTCTCTCTTCAGCCATCATGAAGCCCATATAAACACATTTATTAGCTGATTTCACTCTAAAAATATAATCTTAATCCCCTAATTATTGGTTTGTTAGCCCTAATACGTTTCTTAAACTAAGTTTTTAGTAACAAATTGCTCTAAACGGGTTTTTCTTTGCGTATTGTAGGTTTTCGGGCTAAAATGGTAAAATGGGCTAAAAATGCAGTAAGACCATTCGGACGGTGGTACTACCATACAGACGGTGGATTTACTATTCGGACGCACTGTTCAGATGGTAATTTCCACCATTCAGATGGTAATTTCCCATTCAGACGAACAGTTTGGACGGTCATTGCACTGTTCGGACGGTCATTGCACCGTTCGGACGCACTTCAAATGGCACAGGACACCGTTCAGACGCTACATTAGACGGGCAACTTTCAAAGTCAAGTTTTTGTGTTCGAAGCCATTCGAGAGTCATGTTTTTGCATTTGAAGACTGTTTAGATGGTTAAGCCAACCGTTCGGATGGTAAAATTGCTGTCCGAACGCACTTTGGATGCACATCAGATGCACTTCAAACGGTTGACACAAATTTGGCCTTCAACTTAGCAGCAGCCGAAGGAAAAAAGGGGGATTGATTTGGGCAAGAATTACGGCAGCTGACAAGAAAAAATTTGAGAAGAATGTTTGGTTGTGGTTGTATTTGTTTTGGATTTTGTAGGTAGGATTTTGAGAAAAATGTTTTGGGATAAAATCTTGCTAGATATTTGTCTCATTCCTTGTTATCTTCCTCATCATTTTCTTGTAATCTAAACAAGAGTTTTTGTTCAATAAATTCTAGATTTATAGCTTTAGATAAGAGTTGATCATTTTTGCAAGCTTTCTTCTATGGATTTCTCTAGCTAAACCTATTATTTTTGTGCAAAATGTAAAGCCCCACCAAGGAAGGCATGGGAAGTGAAAGGGGAGTTTTTAAATCTCATTGAATGTCTATATTGTGTTTATTCTCTATTTTTAAATTGATTGTTGTAGAAAACTTAGATCTATAATCATGGTTTAGTAACTTGTGGTTTATTTATAAGAATCTCTCAAAGGTAATTAAATCTAATTCCAATTAAAAAGAGAACCTTAGATTTCAAAGCTAAATATTCTGAATCAAAGATCCTTTGGAAGATCCTTAATTTAAGTTAATCCAAACTTTCCCTTTCAAACTCCATGCTAAAATTGGTAGGTTGAAGCAATTGCACCCAAACCTCTTTTATTCCATTTAAATCCCTACTCATTTTCACTCGAATTTCTATTGGCTTAAAACTAATTTAATTTTAATTGTTTTTATTGTGGTAGAATTCTCAAGTTTATCAAATTGCTTCATTTAGATTTTCAATTATTCAAATTAGTTTTTTAATTGTCACTTTCAATTAATTGATTAGTTAATAGTAAAAATCAATCCACAAACCCCTAAAGATTTTTATTCAATTTAGTTCCCATAGATTCAATACCATTCTTGTCTTATAATTATAATTTGAATAATTCTCAAATTGTACTTGTTCTTATTACTAGATTTGCACAAATCCCATGGGAATACACGATAGTGGGAATGCCTCTATTTAAACTACAAATGCTTTTGATGTGTCCATTGGAAGGACTGAACCATTAACTGTAGGGCCTAATTTTCCATACTTATGGGAGGAATTGTAAACATATCCAGCAAATCCCCATGGGCGCAAGCCATCCAAGTTAGGCTTCTAGTCTTTTCATAACTCATATGGAATGGTAGGAACTAACTTTGAAGGCACTCAGTTAAGGATGTAGGTGGTAGTCAAAAGGGCATCCCCCCAAAAACTTATTGGGAGGTTTGCTTATGCCATCATTGACCTAACCATATCTAGAAGAGTACGATTCATTCTCTCTGTAACACTATTTTGTTATGGAGTACCAGGAATCGTTAACTGCTTGCATATCTCATTTTCTTTACATATATCTTTGAACCGATCAGACAAATATTTTCAACCTCTACCATTTTGAAGAACTTTCAAAGTCTTCTCTTTCTAATTCTCAACCTCTGCTACAAAGCGTTTGAAATAATCCAAAGCCTCGTAGCGGTGAGAAAACAGAAACACTAAACCAAATCGAGAGAAGTCATCTATAAATGTAATAAAGTAGGATATGCGATGTCGTGCCTTGATATTCATTGGTCCGCATATGTCAAAATGGACTAGCTCTAACAGATGAGAAGCCTTAATTGGTTTACCAAAAGGGTTTTTGCATAACTTTCCAACTAAATAAGGCTTACAAATAGGTAGGTTAACTTTGGCGAAAGAGCCCAAAAGCCTTTCTTTAGTTGGTCTAGCCATTCTTTCTTGTCCTATATGACCAAGTCTAAGCATGTCATTTAATTGAATCAGACACCACATCGAAAAAAGAAGATACAACACAAATAAAAGAATTATTTAAATCCAAATCCAACATAAAAAAATCATCCTTTAATGTATCATAACCATAAAGCTCACTACTGAGATAAATGGGCATACTACTGTTCTCGAATTTGAAAGAAAATCCTAACTGCAATAATAAAATAACTGAAAGTAGATTATATTGGACAGTTGGTGTATGAAGCACATCATAAAGGAGTAGATTGCGCCCAATGTGCATCTTGAGATGATAAGTTCTAGCTCCCAAGACATCTTCATGCATTCCATTTTCCATAATCACCTAGTGTCTACCCACTGGGACCCAACGATAATCTACATATTCAGTTCTATCTCTTGCTATATGTTAGTTATTCCTGTGTCTAAAATCCAACCAGGGAGATAATGAGTCACAAAGACATGCGATTAAACAAAAATATTGAGAGAGCTGGTGTTATGGTTTACCTTCTTAGGCTCAGTACAATCCTGAGCGAAGTGACCCTTCTGTCCATAATTATAACACTTTAGCTTGAACTTATCTTTTTTCCTACCATGCCTACCTCTACAGCGTTTGGACACTCTGCCATCTTTTGGCCTCAGATTCTTAAGTTTGGCTTGTCTAGCTCCACCTTACTATTCATTGCGTTGGGGCTTATAACCCTTACAATGTCTAGCATGGGAGACAAGTATAGTGTTGTGGATCGCATCTACACCATCTGCCTTAAGCTTCAAATGGTGAGATATGCCATCAAGGTTCTTGATCCTCTCATTTTGCGTGAGCACAAGTTTCACCAGTCCCCACGTAGGTTCAGGTACGGACCAGATGACAGCTAGAATCTATTGCTCATTTGTGAGATTGTTACCAGTTGCTTTCATCTCTTTGATCATAGCAAACATCACCCTAAGATGCTCAATCATAGTATGCTTTGGTTCCATCACATATTGATTGAACCTCAAAGTTAAGGCATGCAGCCGAGTGGCAGTGATGCCACCATACTTAAGACATAACTATTTCTACATTTTTTTGGCAGTGAGGAGTTTCTCAAATTCCCCCATGAGGTCATCATACATGCAACTTAGTATAGTAAAGCGCACAGATTTGTCCCTCTTAAACCAAATGTCATAAGCCTGTTCATCACGGTGATGCTGGGCCGTGTTGCTTGACTCAAGCAGGGTCATGCTGTTGGTCAAATGGTCAAGCAATTCTTGCTTGTTGAGGAGGTACTAAACTTTCCGCAGCTAGATATCATAGTTCTTTCCATCAAGTTTCTCTCTATTATTAAGGTCATCAATTACGTCCTATGAAACCATTATACTACATACATTACGTAGGGAATTAATTAAGCACATACATGTAATATTTTTTCCTAAATCCAATTAGACCACAAAATTCTACCTTACATCAAAAGATCAAAAATTTTGCATTTTTAGATGCTACTAATCATCTCAAATGATATAAGTTAGAATTAAATGTTCAATTAATATAGAATAAAATATGGGGAACTATTCCCACTTTTCACAGTGCCCAATTACATGCATATAGGAAAAATGAGCCCAAATAAGGACTCCATTGGCAATTTGGTGCATCATGTCAAAATAATTCAATATTTATAAATTTAGTGCGAAACACATCCCCTTACAAGGATTCTCATAAATAAATTAAAAATTACATTCCTTTTTACAAATGAGAAAAACCTACTACATCAAATCTAATATATAAGCAATAAGTAAATGCGAATGTCGCACCTTCTTCGTATCCAAAGAATTATTTGGTAACAATAATAAATAAATAACATACATTCATCACATGAGTACCTCAAAATGCCAATGTCACCTCCATTCAATTCTATACAACACATACATTGGTCACTTGAATGGAGGGTAACCACACTCACCACCTATAGAAATGGGTATATGGTCCAAAAATAATCCTAAAGTATCAAAACATAGTGCGCCAATATGGCATGTAAAATATCACATCATTATACAGTATATAATTACATAAATGTGACCATAAATAATTTAAATGCTACTACTGCAATAAATGTGATGTAATGATCCTAGGAAAAAATTTAGAACCATTAGTCTATTTTAAAACTCATTTAAAATAATTGTCCTTAAAAAATACCATTTATTCATTGATAAAAAATAAAAAATTTGTATTAAAGGGTATTTGTGTCAAACAAAACACATAGTTGTGACATACATGTCTAAAGGAGTCCGTAGGAAAAAAATCACGTCAAAAACAGAGTTCGGTAGATCCCATAACACGCTACACACAAATTGTGAGGAGCAAATTTAGATATGTAGAGTATCCCTGCGTACTAGTTGGTAGCAGAAAAGTATACATGGGAAACGAGTTCAGTGTGGATGTCATTGGGATTGGCACTTGTTGGCTAGATTTGAGGGGTGGTCGTACTTTTGACCTTCTATTGCTCCCCGATTTTTCACACCCGAAAAAGACAAGTCAGAAGAACACAATGCTCTCTCGTTAGAACTCATCCTCCTAGAAGAACGAGTGCGACTAGGTTTGAATTGGAAATTTGATTTGAATAAAGGGCTTTTGAAAAATATTTTGAGTCATCACCTAACTTGATTAACGTGAGTTAGGTCACCTAAAACTAAGCACAATCCGAATATTACACTTAGAGTTTTTGAAAACAATTTTGAAAACTTCCTCAAGAGAGGGATTTTGAGAAAATAGGTTGTTTGGCAACCCTTGAAAAGATTTAAGCCCTTTTTTTTATTTATTTAAAATAACTCCATTTGGCCTTTGAAAAGAGTGATCTAGGTTCGGAGGTTGGTTACTTGTAGGAAAGATACACTAAGACATCACCTTACCCCGCCTTTGCGGTACCTACATGTGTATTCACCATATGTTCACTTATTTATAATATTTGATTAATAAACATCCAATACTATCCACTTTAGAAAAGAGTTTTGAAAAGAAGTTAACATGATGCATGATATGCAAATGCAAGAATAAGACTTGATTTTAAAAGTGGATTTGAAAATAACTTGATTTGATTTTGGAGATAGATTTAAAAAGAAGACTTGATTTGATTTGAAATGGATTTGAAAAGATTGATTTGATTTGAAATTGGAGAGAAGGTTTTAGAAATTAAAAATAGAGATTTGAAAATAGATTTTTAGAATTAGAAACTTGAAATAGGTCATGGTATTAGCAATTTGAAAATAGTTATGGAATTGAAAACTTGAAAAAGGTTATGACTGCACCGTTGAGGGTTGCCTGCGTATCCCTTCTGAGGAATCAAATCAGCTGTAGTTTGGACGAGAATCTGATAGAAAATTTAGTTTGAAAAGAGTTTGATTTGGAACTTGGATTTAATGATTGAAAATTGAACTTTGATTTGAAATTGACTTGGAACATTTGAAAAGATTAGACTTTAATTTAAAATAGAACTTGAGGATTTGAAACAAACCTTAGAATTGACTTTGAACTTGATTTGAAAACATTGAGTTTTGAAAACATCTTGACTTGAATTGATATTTGAACAACCTTCTTAATTTAGAAAATTTTTTTGGAGAAGAGTTGGAAGCTTCCTAACTTTAGGGTTAGAGTCGAACTAGGGTCTAGACATCCTAGGACTTAGGGTAACCTAAGGTTGAAGCACGTAATTGAATTGAATTTGACTTGAACTTGAAAAGCTTGATTTTGGGAAGTTTGGATTTAGGAAACCTAGACTTAGGAAGATATGATTCAAGAAGGACTTGAGATTAAGAAAGATTTAATTGGAAAGTTTGATTTAGAAAACATGGAGAGTTGGAGTCTAGGAAAGATTGAATTTAGAAAATATTGAAATTAGGAAAGTTTCAAAATAGAAAAGTTCCGATTTAGGTAAGTTTCATTTTAGGAAAGTTTAAAATATGAAAGGTTTTGAAATTAAAAATTTTTGAATTTAGAAAGTTTCAACTTAAGAAAGTTTTGAATTTGGAAAGTTCCCTTGTTAGGAAAGATTTGATTAGGTTAGAGAAAGATTTAGAATTTGGAAAGTTTTAGAATTAAGAAACGTTTGGGTTTAGAAAGATTAAGAAGCTTAAAGTTTAAGAAAAAATTTGAAAGTTTAAGTTTTGAAAATTTAAGATTTAGGAAGGTATGAGATTAGGAAGGATTGAAATTAAGAAAGATTTGGATTAGGAAGGATTGAGATTAGGAAATTTTGAAATTAGGAAAATGTTTGGATTACGAAAGATTTGATTTCTATTTCCTAAATAAAAGATTGGATTTTATTTTTAAAAAAAGATGATTTGATTTTGTTTCCAAAAACAAAAGACTTGATTTAGTTTAAAAAAACAGAAGATTTGATTTGACATAGAATTGGAAAGGTGGAGTCGTGAAAATCTTAGATTTGGAAGGATATTAATTTGATATGAAAAATAGGATTTGAAAATCCATAAATTTTGGTATGAAAAATAGGTTTTGGAAATCTAAGATTTGACGTAGAAAATAGAGATTTTGGAAATCTATGTTTTGAGGCAAGATTGGAAATCATGTTTTAGGAAAGAAAATTAGGGTTTCCTAACCATGGTTCTAGGGTTTGACTTAAACTCCAAGAAAAAGGGATTTTGAAAAATAGATCTTTTTGGAAAGAGAGATTTTTAGGAAAGATATTTTTGGAAAGTAAATTTGAAGAGAGTTTTGAAAAGGAGATTTTTAAAGAGATTTTAGAGAGGGTTTAGAAAACAATGTTGGAAAGAGAATTTGAATGTGGACTTTTACAAGTCTTTAAAAATATCCCACTTTCCTGAAACGATTTTAACCATGGAGGGATTAGAACCATTCTTGGATTATGGTTTTGAAAACAATAAAGATTTGAAAATATGGACCATGAAAATCACTTTAAATGTAACACTTTTCTAAAGTAACTCTAACCATGAAAAGACTAGAATGACCTTAGGATTGTGATTTTGAAAATAAGTTTGGAAAAAGAAGATTTAATGCAAGTTTTGAAAACAAGGTTTGGAGAGATGCATGACCATGATATGCACAATGCAAATTAGGGTCGTGAACATACAAGGTTAAAGGGTTCACCACATAATCAAGGGGGTCGAACCCACGTGGTCTCTGGTTAAACTAAGAGAAAGCCCCCGACACGGTGAACTTTAATAGCCTAATCCTACACATAAACTGGGGAATCCCTTGTTTGAAGCATGTAAGAAAGGGGGGGGGGGTAGAAATTGGGATTAAAATAGAAGAAAACCCAAGTGGGTTAGGAGAGAGAAAAGAGAGGGGGGAATTGCGTAAACGTAAATAGGAAGCCTACCTATTGTCTTCTTCATTTTGATTGCTTTATTCACTTTGTTTTACTTCGGTCTTCAAGAGCTTCCAAGTTGCAGTACTTCAAGTATTCAATGGAGGCTTTAGAGGCTAGTATATGAGTGTATGTATGATACGGTTTAGTGCATGGGGGCTAGGGTTTGGAGAACCTAAAGAGAGCTAGGGTTTAGAGAGGTTTCGAGCTCTGTATAACGAAAAACATAGTTTTTAGACTATGTTTGCAGCCCCTTTTCACGCTGGAGGAGGCTTTGTATTTATAAATAGAAGACTGAATTGACGCCTGCTGCAATATCGCCAGGCAAAACTTTATACTGGTGCCATTAGGAGTAGCACCGGGCCATTTTTTGGCTTGACGCCACTACTACTGGTGCCAGCCACTTAGGAAACTTTTAAGGTTGACAAACAACATATTTGTCAAAGATTTAGGCACCTCTACTAGTGACTACCGTGTAATTTTTAGCCAAATTTCACTAGGAGTGACTCTAAAAGGTCTGAGAATGTTCCAAAAGGTCGGGAGTGGTCTAGAAAGCTGGAAATGGATAGAAACCCATAAAATAATGTCTCAGGGGTAGTGGACTTAAAAAATGATGTCAGGATTTGTTGAAAGGGTTGACCAGGCCATTAGAGGCAAAACGGTTAATCGAGCCGGAAAGCTGGCAGGATGGATTTTGGAATGTCTCGAAAGGAGGCTTGAGGCTTGGAAACATTAGCTAGAATGTTCTAGGATGTTGTTGGTTTGACACTCAGAGCCGGCGTGGTTGGAAAAGACGATTGACCCACTATGGGTAAAACGGTCATTTTGCATCGGGTTTGCCAGAACTGACTTGGAATGACCTAGAAATGTATTGAATGATTGAGAATATTATTAAAAGCATCCCCAATGGGTTACCAATTTAATACCCAGAGCCGGTGTGGTTCCCGGGGCGCTCGAATGCTTAGGGGCAAAATGATCATTTTGACCAGATGGTCTTGGAATTTGTCCAAAACTGACAGAAAGCTACTTGAACGTGCTGGATTGTCATTTTTTAGAACAATCTTAAAAGTGTGGACTTACCGCTTTGAGAACTTAGGTATTTTCTTGAAAAAGCGTGTTGAAAAAGCCCTAAGGGCAGTTTGGCCATTTTTCACTAGGGCAGACTAGCAAGCACTAATGTTGACCTAGGTTTTGAGTGTTACTGTCACCCTAACGGTCTGTGATAAGTTGGTTTTTAAAGGTATCTCGTTCTTTGGTAAACGTGTCACGGCCAATAGGCGAATTCGGTCCCGTGACATAAGGGGTTTGTTGGTAATTCCCAATGTCGACCTGTTTACGAGTGTTTTCGCCACTCTGACGGTTGCGATGTTTATGGGTTCTTTCATTACTCTAATGGTTCACAATCATTCCGGAGACTACCTGATCTCGAAAAGCTACTAAGTGAGCTTATCACCTGAGGAGTCAACTTTTTTGGAAGGCATGCCAAATAATAGACATTTCTTCATTTGCGGGCTAGCAGGCGCCAAAGGTGGACCATTCTACCATCTCGGGGACTTGGGGTCTCGTCTCGGTCGACGAGTTCGAAGGGACTTGCCATTTCGTAGACTTTCTCGAAAAACATGCCAAGTTGGAGGGTCTTACCGTCTAAGGGATCAACTTTTTCGAAAGACGTACCAAATTCGATTTGAACTGGAACTGGACTAGAATTGGATTTTAATCTTAGAATTGAAACTGGAAATAGGGACTTACCATCTTTGAGAAGACGTGCCTACTGGAATTGGATCGGACAATGCCCCAAGGGCATTTTGGTCGTTTTGCCTCTTTTTGGGTTGGATGGGTACGCGAAGCGATCGATTGACTAGATTACGTCTAGAAAATTGGTTTGAACTAGAATGTATTCATATTGACTTAAATACTAGTCTGGACAGACCGGAGATTGCCGAGCGGGAAAAATGGGGTGCTTACAACTGCCCCTCTTTTTCTGTCTTTGCTTGTTGAAGATAAAAAACGATAGAGTAAGAGTCCCATGTTGACTGTGAGGCGGTCAGAGGGACGAACTTTGAAGATTTTTGAAAATTAGAGTTTGAACATGGAGATTTGGCCCAAAGGGTGTTCAAAATCTAGTTTTGGCGGGAAAAAGGCAAAACTACTCGGAATTTGACATTGTTTGTGGCGCCCTTGTTAAATTTGGCTTAACGCCACTGCTAGTGGCGCCAGGCTTAGGATCAAAACCAACAAACTACTGGTTCAACGTTTTTGCGGGATTTTAAAAGTTTTCAAAAAACCGAGAACCTTTAACTCCATTAGGTGAGTTTTTGATTTTACGTTGATTTTGTTGTATAGAACTCTATTTGAGTCATGCAAATAATCGAGATTGATGCTTTGACGTATTTTGGATGCTCTGGTGATGCTATTTTGATGTTTTGATGCCCGTTTGATTTAGTTTGGGCAATTTGGAATGTTTACGTATAGATGGTTTTTGTAAGAATTAGAGATTTGTTCCTACAGTTTTGCGTATTGAGTTTTCTGGCTACATTTTTATATTGTGTGCCTTTGAAAAATGTGTTTAACAGTCATGTGAAGTTTCATGATTTTTTGAAAGCTTTTTGAATTTTTAATTTTTTAAAAAATAGAAAAATACTTAGAAAAATAGAAAAAATAGAAAAAATTGAGAAAGTTTTAAAGTTTAGTGGTTAGAGAAATGTAGGAATATTTTAGAAAGGAAATGATTTTGAGAAATTTTGGAATAACTCTGAAGACTATTAATTTGTTGAAAAATAAAACAAGTCGCTTAAAATATTTAAAAATTTGAAAAAATATGCGCGGGTGTTGGTGTTATGTGATTATGATGCTGCGAAGTGCATGATTTGTGTTTTGTGTTGATGTTGTGGGCATTGTAGGGACCACTTTTAAACGAAACTTTGCTGAAATTTTTTTAAATTCAAAAAAGAGTGAGAAAAGTTTTGGAAAAAAATCTTTTTGAAGGAAAAGATATAAAACCATTGAGAGCATGGCCTTTTTGGCGGATAAGGCTCCGAGAAACTCGGACAAAATTTTCAAAATGAAGAAAGGTTAAAATTTTTTAAATGAAATCTTTTTGAAAAAAAAAGGGTAAAACCTTTGAATGTGGGGCATTTTTGGCGAAGAAAGCTCTGAGAAACTCGAGAAGGCCTAAAACTATTAGAAGAAAAACTTATGGAGAATTTTGGAAATGAAATTTTGAATAAAGACTTTTAAGAAAAATATTTAGAAATTTGAAAATAGATTTTGATTTTGAAAAACTTGGGAATTGACAAAAATATTGGAAGATTGAAAAGTTGAGAAATCTTTAGGAATTGATTTTAAAGAAAGCTTTTTGGAGGAGGATTTTTTTTTTAAAACCTTGAAACTTGATTGGAGTAGAAATCTTTTGGAGTTGAAACTTGACATAAACTTTGATTGAAAATTTTTAATTTTGCTTTGAAATGAATCTTTGACTTTGGATTAGAAACCATTTTAAAATTTGGACAAAATTTGTAGAAAATTTGCTTTGACTTGACATTTGAAACTTTTGAAGGCACAATGTTTAGAAGATTCATTTTGACTTGAAACTAGAAATCTTTTGAAAGGAAAAAGTGTGGGAAATTCTTTTTGACTCAAAACTTGACATTTTTTGAAAACAAAACGTATAGAAAATTCATTTTGATTTAAAACTTGACCTTTGAAGACAAAATGTTTAGAAAATTTATTTTGACTTAAAGCTTGACTTTTAAAATCAAAATGTGTAGGAATTTCATTTTAACTTGAAACTTGACCTTTTAAAATCAAAATGTGTTGAAAATTCATTTTGACTCAAAACTTGACCTTTTAAAATCAAAATGTGTAGGAAATTCATTTTGACTAGAAATTTGACATTTTAAAATCAAAATGTGTAGAAAATTCATTTTGACTTGAAATTGAAAATCTCTTTGAAAGCAAAATGTATAGGAAATTCATTTTGACTCGACAGTTTAAAATTTTCCTTTTAAAAGACAAGATGTATAGGGAATTCATTTTGACTTGAAACTGGAATTTTAAAATCAAAATGTGTAGGAAATTTATTTTGACTTATCACTTGAAACCCTTTCTTTTTTTTTTTTTTTTAAAAGATAAAATGTACAGGAAATTCATTTTGACTTTAAATTGCAATTTTAAAATCAAAATCTGTGGGAAATTCATTTTGACTTATCATTTGGAAAAAAAATTTCATTGTTTCCCTTTCTTCTTTTTACTTCTTATCTCTTTTTTCTTCATGAGTTATACTGACCTCATGTCAAATATTCTTACCTTGATCTTCAGGATGACATGCGCGATTTTGTGTCCGTTGAGAGCTTGGCATGACAACTATCCCCCAGATGGGCGGGATATCCTTTGTTAGTCCTTTGGTCGGGTGGCCTCACTCCTGTCGGTGCAGCTTATTCCAAGATTTATGGAGACATTGATTCCCTTTTGGCAGCCTAGCTTGTCTCTTTTCCGTTTTGGAGAGTGTGAGCTTACCCCCACTCCTCACGAGTATGGTCTTCTCCTTGGTTTCCGAGATGATTCTACTGCATCACGGTTGTCTCATCTCAGCTTGGACTCCGGTGCGCAGTTCTTTCGTCTACCTTTCTGCCTCAGCTTTCTTGCATTCCAGTGAAATTCATATTTTCTTGCCTTGAGTTTACGACAAGTATGAGGGCTCATTCAGGTGATTAGCATACTTCTTAGGATTGGTCTATTTTTTGCATGGTTGCTCTAGCTTTGCTTATTCTGAACTTCATAATGTTTCCACGAGGAGATGATTTGGTTGACTGCCGATTATGTGCATTGCTTGCCAGGGTTTGTGAGGGGCAATCTTATGCTCCCATGGTTGTGGGAGTGACCTTCGTAAGCTTTACTAGACTTCAGTAGGGGGTCGATGCTCATTTTCAGGGATATGCTTCCATATTCTAGCTTTAGGCGATTGGACAATTATTCATGGTATCTCGAGTTAGAAGTTATTTGATTGGGGAGGTTGAGGGTGGGTCATTGCCCTATTCTCTGTTTCTTGTCAGCCATGAAAATCTGAGCTTTCTAAGGTGTGTGCCAGTGCTGGAGATGTCTGAGGGGTGGCTTTAGCTCCCTTTTATGTTTCGTTTTGTTCCTCGTTTCCTATTTGAGAGAGAGAGAAGACATAGAGTTAATTTTTGTACAAAAATAGTTTACTTATGCCAATTTTAAAAATGCACAGGTAAAGGGGTGAATGTATGTTATACTCCTTTTTATTTATTTTATTTTTTTTTATGAATGCACATGGAATTAGATGCATGACTTATTTTGCATGCCCTACTTTTTGATATATATTTTTTTATGAATGCACAAGTTTATATAGAAATGAAATTTAATGCATGTTATACTTTTGGATGAATGCACCTACAAGAAATGGAATTGAATGCATGCCATGCTTTTTTTTTTATGAATGCATGAATAGATACAAGCTACATAAGAATTTAATGGATGTACAGGTTATACATGTCATGGATGCACTAGTACTACATGTATATAGGCTATTTACAAAGAACGTCCCAAGATTGCCCCAAGGCTCATACTCTCGAGATTTTGTTTCCTTTCTAGGATTCTGCCACATTCAGTTTTGTCCAATTCTTATTCGGGTGTGATAGCATTTACACCATTCTCCAAGGATCTTGACCTTTCGGTTTGCTATTATATCCTTACTTTTTACAAGGCTGCTGCTTGGGGTTTTTCTGACGTCACTTGGTTTTCTTTCTTAGATTTTCAAAATGCAACCGTGGCTTGAGCGATAACTCGCATGCCCTTTCCAGAGCGATAAACAGCTAGGCCCTTAATCCAAGAAGACTTCGTTTAGGACCATAATGTAGGCTGAGTTTAGAGGTTGTAAGAAACAAAGGATATTTAGACTCAAAGATCTTCTTTTTGATTGCTTAAACTAAAATCATCTGAGCACACCTTGGAGCATGAGATTACCCTTGCATTCCTTTCTAGTTCTCCTTTCTCATCCTATTTGTCATGGTATTGTTTAGGATTATTTGGACTAAGCACTTTTCTTTGATCAGAGAGGATTTTAATTTGGACCATAATGTAGGCTAGGTTAAGGCGTTTATGAATGAAAGGGTATAAAGACTCAAAATTATCACTTATGGGGTTTTGAAAGACCAATGATCACCTTTGGTAATTTAACTTCCATTCACTGCTTTCTTTTTTCCTTCATACTCTTGTTATTCTTCTAGACCGCTTTCTGCCTTCTAATTTGAGCTTTTTTTTTCCATTAAGAAATTTGTTGCTAAGTCGACTTTTGGATATGCCAACTTTTTCATTTATATTTTGGGATGACAGTATCTTCTTTTAAAGATTACCACGAACACAATATCTTTTTTACTAGAGACGCCTTTGACGCCATAACTTCTTGAAAATTGCCACTTTCATCGTTGCTCATTAGTTTCCACTTATGACTTTTGCCTTAACCCAATGTGGGAGGTGACTATCTGGTCAGTTTTCTTGAAAAATTATAACCAGCTCAAGTGGGCTTTGCAAAGAAATTTTTTTGTGTATGGTAGCAGAATTGAGGGTCTCTTATTATTTCGAATTGAATTACTTAGTTCATAAAGCCTTTATACAAAATTTAGACAATGTTCTTAGAGATGGTGTGTTTCTGCTAGTAAACCCCTACATATTCTATCAAATCAATTACTTTGTGCTTACCCCGATAGGGGAGATGGTTCTTAGTTTGGGGATATCTGAATAGAAATCACTTACGGCTCTAATGGGCTAACCAAATGATAGTGTTTGTTTGGGATAAATAGAATATTGGCTTCTCATCATTTTGAGGACTCGGCTGCCCATCGCTTAGCCAGGATATCACACAAGTATTGCCTCTTCGATGAACTCCACACCTCTTTGTTGAGAGTTTTCTTCCTATCTCTCACTCTCTCTGTGTCTCTCAAAGGTTTTAACCACCATTTGAATGGGTTGCCTATGCTATCCCATCCTTCAAGTCGAGTCATTATTGAATGGGAAAGAATCCCTAAAAGCAATAATCATCCATAAGAGTATGAGACAAAGGGGATAAACATGAAACTACCTATTTTCATTTTAAAACATGATTACATGGTATGGAATGTTTATTTAAAGAAGATATGCGAGAAATAGAATGACAAAAAGAAAATAGACGAATTTTGTAGAAACCTCCCCTTTCTTGTGGGCCTCTTGGAGAGAACCCCTAACAAGGTTTTCAAACTATGTCAACTTCTTTGGTATTTCATTCTCTGGGTGTATCACCAAACGAAGGAGGGAAAATTGACAGATCTTTTGCTGTGTTTGGCATGCATTTGGAAATTAGGAGATTCTTTTGTAGCAATGCACGAGTTTGATAGGACTTTGCAAACGGTGAAGCCTTCTTCTACATGGACGGTGATTGTCGCGGCATGGTGTGGAAGTAACATCTTGTAGACGGATGGTTAGTTCTTCTTGCTCCTTAATGTATGTTTGGTCTCTTCTAACAACTAGGCTTATCCTTCCATGAGTTTGAATCAAGTGGAGTACTAGAGGGATTCCATAAATTTAGTTATGCTCTTTGACCTAGAAAAAAAAAAAATAGAACGTTGTCAGCATGTGAAGTTGAAGGTTCTATGCGATGCATGTCCTATAGAGATCCCTTCTCTGAGGAAGTCTGGGCATGATGCTTAGCCATTTTGGAGACGGAGTTTTGCCCCTTATGCAATACAATACCTCCTCGGCGTGGGCCAATTGATATTTCTTTGTTTGGGCAATCCCGTCTCTAAGGACGGAAAGAGATTTGGGCCTTTCTTGAGATATGATTCTATGCATGCCACGAATCCCTAGGGTTAAGGAACCCTTAAGAGTTTTGGTAGGTTCGATTAGCATGAGATTGGATTGCCCTTTTCTCTCTACGGTTGATTAGATGCATGAGAATGCAATGACTTGAATTTCTTGGAACTCTTGTCTCAGAATGGATATGGATGCATAAGCATAATAGAAGTGAACGTGTGAGCAGTGTGACGACAATAAATGAATGGTTTTGAAAGACCCGCTTCTTATCTTACTTCTACCTTCGGTTCTCTTGGTACTCAGAGATGAGGAGGGGGAGGATAAAAGATAAGAAATGAAAGAGAAGTTAGTTTCTTGATTTAAAATTTTTTATGCAATGCATGTCCTAGGAGTGTCTCTACTTTAGAGGAAGACTAAACATGATGTATTGACTCACTTCTTGGAGATAGGGGGTTTATCCTTGTATGCAGATACCTTACCGTTTAAGTGGGAACATACATTGATTTATACATACATGTAATTGCGAAAAGAAAAATGATACATTGAACTTTTTGGTTTAAAATATAAGAAAATCAAAGTACATTTTAATGGGGGGATGGGGAACATTATCCTTTGGACTTTCACCTACCTACTTTCATAATTGAAATCCTAAACTACTCTTGAGTTTTTGAATTCGCCTTCTTTGGATTTGATGTCGAGGAGGTCGTTGAGAGACCTTGTTGATTAATTGCCCCTTGTCTTCTTGGCAACCCTATCTCTGTAAGCATAGAGGGATTTGGGCCCCTCTTTATGGAATAAATATGCATGCTACGAATCCTTAGGGTTATATGGGAACCCTTAGGGTTTGGGTAGGTTTAATGCAAGGGAGAGTAATCTTGGTGTCACTCTTGATAGGTTGATTATATGCATGAAGATGCGGTGACTTGAGTTACTTTGGAACTCTTGTCTTGACATGGAATATTGAATGCATGAACATGGATGCATAGAGTAAAGAGAGAGAGAGAATACATTTGTAAGGTAAACATGGATGCATGAGTAGTTAGATAGGCATTATAACAACAGGAATACAAACATTATAACAACCAGAATAGATAAATTTATAGGAAAATAAAAGCAGTCACCCTTTCCTCCATTGTTTTGAAATCAGTGCACGTGTCTTAAATCCAGCAGATGGACGGTTATGCATGGTGTCTATATGAGTATGAAGTTGAGGGTTTACTGATACGTTCTAAGAAGGCTCGATTCCCTGATCTTCAAACCTAGGCCCACTCCCTAACGTGGTGCCATTATCGGTTGGTGATTCAAGTGGGGGAACCTTCAAGAGGCCGTAGGTGAAGAAATTGACACAGCATCTTACCCACAACTAATATACCGTTTTCCCTTTTAACTAGAAGGGACATATTAAGGTAGATAATACAAATATGCAGAATGCAAGTGCACGTGCAGTGCTTGTGTGATTTTTGAAAATTAGAGGAAAAAGCCCAACAACTCCCATCCATCCTGTCCATTAAATACATTTATTTATACACATCAGTTAATATAACATGAAATAAATTTGTGAACAAGGGTCCACCTACAAAAATAAATATGCAAAAGTCAGTACTTGAATGACAAACTTAATGCAAGATAGAATAAATATGAGTAGAGTGCAAACAATGACATGTTTTTTTTTTTTTTTTTTTTTAGACAATCTTGGAAAAACTTGATTTTGAGAGTTTGAAGTGGATAGAATTGGACAAATTAATCAAAGACTCTAAAGGGGTGAGAGTGAAGAGAAATGATATTGGCCTAACTCTCTAAGTATTCCCTAGTGGAGTCGCCAGCTATGGCGCTCCGATTTTTCGCACCCGAAAAAGATAAGTGAAAAAAACACAGTGCTCTCTCGCCTGAAATCATCCTTCTATAAGAAAGAGTGTGACTAGGTTTGAATTGGAAATTTGATTTGAATAAAGGGCTTTTGAAAAACATTTGGAGTCGCCACCTAACTTGATTAAGGTGAGTTAGGTCACCTAAAACTAAGCACAATCCGAAGATTACACTTAGGGTTTTTGAAAATAATTTTGAAAACTTTCTCAAGAGAGGGATTTTGAGAAAATAGGTTGTTTGGAAACTCTTGAAAAGATTTAAGCCCTTTTTTGAAAATAACTCCATTTGGCCTTTGAAAATAGTGATCTAGGTTCGGAGGTTGGTTACGTGTAGGAAAGACGCACTAAACCATCACCTTACCCCGCCCTTGTAGTACCTACGTATCTATTCACCCTAAATTCACTCATTCAGAATCTTTGATTAATAAACGTCCAATATTATCCACTTTAGAAAAAAAATTTGAAAAGAAGTTAACATGATGTATGATATGTAAATGCAAGAATAAGACTTGATTTTAAAAGTGGATTTGAAAAGAACTTGATTTGATTTTGGAGATAGATTTGAAAAGAAGACTTGATTTGATTTGAAAATATAGATTTGATTTAAAATTGGAGAAAAGGTTTTAAAAATTAAAAATAGGGATTTGAAAATAGATTTTTAGAATTAAAAACTAGAAATAGATCATGGAATTAGAAGTTTAAAAATAGTTATGGAATTGAAAACTTAAAAAAGGTTGTGACTGTACCCATGAGGGTTTCTTATGTATCCCTTTTGAGGAATTAGGTCAGTCGTAATTCGGACGAGAGTTTGATAGAAAATTTAGTTTGAAAAGAGTTTGATTTGGAACTTGAATTTGAAGATTGAAAATTGAACTATGATTTGAAATTCACTTGGAAGATTTGAAAAGATTGGACTTTAATTTAAAATAGAACTTGAGGATTCGAAATAGACCATAGAATTAAGTTTGAACTTGATTTGGAAATATAGAGTTTTGAAAACATCTTGACTTGAATTGACGTTGGAAAAACCATCTTGGTTTAGAAAAGAATTTTTGGAGAAGAGTTGGAATCTTCCTAACTTTAGGGTTAGGGTCGAACTAGGGTCTAGACATCCTAGGACTTAGGGTAACCTAGGGTTGAAGCATGTAATTGAATTGAATTTGACTTGAACTTGAAAAGCTTGATTTTGGAAAGCTTGGTTTTAGGAAACCTATACTTAGGAAGATAGGATTTAGGAAAGACTTGAGATTAAGAAAGATTTAATTGGAAAGTTTGATTTAGAAAACATGGAGAGTTGGAGTCTAGAAAATCTTGAAATTAGGAAAGTTTCAAAATAGGAATGTTCCGTTTTAGGAAAGTTTCAAATTAGAAAAGTTTAAAATAGGAAAGGTTTTAAAATTGAAAAATTTTGAATTTAGAAAGTTTCAGCTTAAGAAAGTTTTGAATTTGAAAAGTTTCCTTCTTAAGAAAGATTTGATTAGGTTGGAGAAATATTTAGAATTTGAAAAGTTTTAAAATTAGGAAAAGTTTGGGTTTAGAAAGATTAAGAAGCTTAAAGTTTAAGGAAAGATTTAAAAGTTTAAGTTTTGAAAACTTAAAATTTAGGAAGGTATGAGATTAGAAAGGATTGGAATTAAGAAATATTTGGATTAGGAAGGATTGAGATTAGGAAAGGTTGAAATTAGGAAATGGTTTGGATTAGAAAATATTTGATTTCTATTTCCTAAAATAAAATATTGAATTTTATTTTCAAAAAGAGATGATTTGATTTTGTTTCAAAAAACGGAGGATTTGATTTAGTTTCCAAAAAGGAAAGATTTGATTTAGTTTAAAAAAATGGAAGATTTGATTTGACATAGAATTAGAAAGGTGGAGTTGTAGAAATCTTAGATTTGGGTGGATATTGATTTGATATGAAAAATAGGATTTGGAAATCCATAGATTTTGGTATGAAAAATAGGTTTTGGAAATCTAAGATTTGATATAGAAAATAGAGATTTTGGAAATCTATGTTTTGAGGCAAGATTGGAAATCATGTTTTAAGAGAGAAAATTAGGGTTTCCTAACCGTGGCTGTAGGATTTGACTTGAACTCTAAGAAAAATGAATTTTGAAAAATAGCTCTTTTTGGAAAGAGAGATTTTTAGGAAAGATATTTTCGGACAGTAAATTTGAAGAGAGTTTTAAAAAGGAGATTTGTAAAGAGCTTTTGGAGAGGGTTTAGAAAACAATATTGGAAAAAGGATTTGAATGTGGACTTTTACAAGTCTCTAAAAATATCTCACTTTTCTCAAACGATTCTAACCATAGAGGGATTTGAACCATTCTAGGATTATGGTTTTAAAAACAATAAAGATTTGAAAATATGGACCATGAAAGTCATTTTAAACATAACACTTTCTTAAAGCAACCCTAACCATGGAAAGACTAGAATCACCTTAGGATTGTGATTTTTAAAATAAGTTTAGAAAAAGAAGATTTAATGCAAGTTTTGAAAACGATTTTCGATGCAAGTTTTGACTTTTAATAGCCTAATCCTACACATAAACCAGAGAGTCCCTTGTTTCAAGCATGCAAGAAGGGGGGGGGGGAGGGGTATAAGATGGGGATTAAAATAGAAGAAAACCCAAGTGGGTTAGGAGAGAGAAGAGAGAGGGGGATATTGTGTAAACGTAAATAGGAAGCCAACCTTGTGTCTTCTTCATTTTGCTTGCTTTATTCACTTTGTTTTACTTTGGTCTTTAAGAGTTTCCAAGTTGCAGCACTTTAATTCTTCAATGGAGGCTTTGAAGGCTAGTATATGAGTGTATATATGTTAGGGTTTAGTGTATGGGGGCTAGGGTTTGGAGAACCTAAAGAGAGCTAGGGTTTGGAGAGGCTTTGAGCTCTGTATATCGAAGTGCAGAGTTTTTACACTGTGTTTACAGACCTTTTTCACGTTGGATGAGGCTCTGTATTTATAGACAGAAGACTGAACCAGCGCCTATTGCAGTGGCGTTAGGCACAACTTTACACTGGCGCCACTCCAGGCCATTTTTTGGCTAGGCGCCACTACTAGTGGTGCCAGCCACTTAGAAAACTTTTAAAGTCGGCAAACAATGTATCTTTCAAAGATTTGGGCGCATGTACTAGTGACTACTATGCAATTTTTAGCCTGGCTTCACTAGGAGTGACTTCAGAATGTTTGGGAATGTTCTAGAAGGCCGGGAGTGGTCTAGAAAGCTGAAAATGGATAGAAACCCCTAAAATAATGTCTCAGGAGTAGTAGACTTAAAAAATGATGTCAGGATTTGTTGGAAGGGTTGACTGGGCCATGAGGGGCAAAACGGTCAATCAAGTCGAAAAGTTGTCGGGATGGACTTTGGAATGTCTTGGAAGAAGGCTTGAGGCTTGGAAACATTAGCTAGAATGTTCCAGGAGGTTGCCGATTTGATACCCAGTGCAGGCGTGGTTGGAAAAGATGACCGGCCCACCAGGGGCAAAACAGACATGTTGCATCGAATTTGGCGGAACTGACTCGGAATGACCTAGAAATGCATCAAACGATCAGGAATATTATTAAAAGCATCCCTGAAGCATTTTTGGTTTAATACCCAGAGCCAATGTTGTTCCCAGGGCACTCGGATGCCTAGGGGTAAAATTGTCATTTTGACCGGATGGTCTTGGAATTGGCCCGAAATCGACTGAAAGGTACTTGAACGTGCCAAATTGTCTTTTTTTAGGATAATCTTAGAAGGGTGGACTTACTGCTTTGAGGACTTAGGTACTTTCTCGAAAAAAAACATGCTGAAAAAGCCCTAAGGGCAGTTTGGTCATTTTTCGCCAGAGTGTGCTAGCAGGCACTGGTATTGACCCGAGTTTTGAATGTTTCCGTCACCCTGATGGTATATGATGAGTTGGTTTCTAAAAGTATCTCTTCTTTTGGTAAACGTGTCACAGCCAAGAGGCAAATTTGGTCTCGTTACTTAAGGGATTTGTTGGCACTTCCCAATGTTGACTTGTTTATGAGTGTTTCTGCCACTCTTATGGTTGCGATGTTTACGAGTACTTCCATTACTCTAATGGTACGCAATCATTCCGGAGAATGCCTGATCTCGGGGAGCCACTAAGTGGACTTATTGCCTGAAGAATCAACTTTCTCGGAAGGCATGCCGAATAACGAACATTTCTTCATTGGCAGGCTAGTAGGCACCAAAGGTGGACCGCTCTACCATCTCGGAGACTTAGGGTCTCGTCTCAGTCAACGGGTTTGAAAGGGCTTGCAATTCTAAAGACTTTTTCAAAAAACGTGCTAAGATGGAGGGTCTTATCGTCTAAGGGATCAACTTTATTAAAAGACGTGCCAGATTCGATTTGAATTGGAATTGGACTCGAATTGAATTTGAACTGGAACTTGATTGTAATTGGATTTTAATATTGGACTTGAGACTGGAGACAGGGACTTGCCATCTTTGAGAAGACGTGCCCTTTGGAATTAGACCGGGCAATGCCCCAAAGGCATTTTGGTTGTTTTGTCTCTATTTGGACTGGATGGGCCCGCAAAGCAATCAATTGACTAGATTACGTTTAGAAAATTGGTTTAAACTGGAATGTGTCCATATTGACTTGAATACAAGTCCGGACGGACTGAAAATTGCCGAGCGGGAAAAATGGGATGCTTACACCTTTATGATGTACTTTACGCATTGGGGATGTGGTGGAATATGCTTCCAGATACTAGTTTACTTAATCTAGGTTATCGTTTCTATTTTGAGACTTAGTCTGTACGTATTTATCATGGGTATGTCTACTATGTTTCTGGATATTTGTTGAATGGTTTTATAAGCATCCCATTTTTGCCCACTCGGCAATCTTCGGCTTGACTAGACTCACATTCAAACTGACACAGACAAATTTAAGCCCATACTGGCTTTCTAGAGCTAATCCAGTTAATTAATCACTTTGCGGACCCGCCAGGCCTAATAGAAGCAAAATTACCAAAATGTCCTTATGGCATCTCTTAGCCCAATTCCAGTTAGCACATCTTCTTAAAGACTGTGTAAGTCCCTATTTCAACCAAATTTCCAATTCCAATTCTAGTCCAAGTCAATCAAACTCAATCCAGCCTGTCTTTTGAGAAAATTGATCCCTCATACAGTGAATTCATCCAGCATAACACGTTTCCTGAGAAACCATAAAATCCCTTGGAACTATAAGTCCCTTGACACTTATCCATCGAGACAGAACCTAAGTCCCTAAGAAGGTAGATCGGTTCACTTTTGGCGCCTGCTAGCCCACCAATATAGAATGTCCGCTATCCGGCACGTCGATCGGGAAAGTACATAAGGCCCCGAGATGATAAGACTATTCAGCAACTTCCCAAGATCAGGCAGTCAATGGAATGAACACACACATTCAGAGTGACGGAAACACTTGTAAACATCACAACTGTCAGAGTGTCGGAAACACTCACAAACAGTCAATATTGGAAATTGCCAACGACCCCCCTATGTCACCAGACCGAACAAGTCTCTTGGTAGTGACACGTTTATCAAAGAACGGGATACCTTTGGAAACCAACTTGTCATACACCGTTAGAGTAATGGAAACACTCAAAATCTGGGTCAATACCAATGCATGCTAGCCTATTTTCATAAAAAATGACCAAACTGCCACTTGAGCCTTTTCGGCACTCTTCTCAAGAAAGCACCTAAGTCCTCAGAGCAGTAATTTCATTTTTTCAAGATTGTCCCAAAGATAATCTAGCACGTTCTAGTGTGTTCCAATCATTTCTGGATTTATTCTTAGAATGTCGTGCATCGGTTTTTGACCAAGTCCTTTTAGCTTGGGAAAAAGCATGAAACTCTGTCATTTGAACTCATCCTCCTAGAAAAACAAGTGTGACTAGGTTTAAACTTGAAATTGATTTGATGAGGGCTTTTCTAGAAAAATAGTAGTCACCACCTAACTTGATTAAGGTGAGTTAGGGCACCTAAAACTAAGTATAATCCGAAGAATAAACTTAGGGTTTTTGAAAAAGGTTTTGAAAAACTTTCTCAAGAGAGGGTTTTTAAGAAACTAGGTTGCTTGGCAACCTTAAAAAAGTTTTAAGCCCCTTTGAAAATAACTCCATTTTGGTCATTTGAAAACAGGAATCTATGGTTTGAGGGTTGATTACGTCCAGGGAAGATATCCTAAGATCATCACCCTACCCCGCCTTTTTGGTTCTTACATGTCTAATCACCCTTTGTTCACTCACTAGAATAACCAGTTACCATTATCCACTTAATATCCACTTTAGAGTTTTGAAAACGGAATTTAGTCATCATTTTTTGGATGAATGATATATGATGCAAGTCTGGGGGAAAAATGTTTGAAAAGATGGAAGCTTTGAAGGATTTTAAAATAAGGATCTTGAATTGATAGAGAGTTTTGAAAAAGGACTTGAGTTGAAATAAGAGTTATGACTGCACCATTTTAAGTTGTCTAAGTATCTCATTTGGCGAGAATAAGGTCATTCGTAATTCGGGCAAGAGCCCAATGGAAAATAGGTGCATTAGGGCCTTTGGAATGTTTGAAGACGTTTTGGGGCCATTGGAAGGGTTTGAAGACACTTTGTGGTCTTTGAAAAAAAAGAACTTGAGAATTTGAAGTCGGATATTGGAGTGTTTTTGGAATAGATCTTGAAAGTTTTTGAAAGTGTTCTTGAAATGGGATGTTGGAGTGTTTTGAAACGCTTTTGGAACAACTCGAGGGAGTTTTACTTGAGAAAGTTTTGAAAATGTTTTGAAGTCTTGTTTTGAAAACCTTGGAGGTTGTGTTTTGAAATGCTTTAATGAACTTGTCTTCGAAAAAGTTTTGAAAATAGTTTTTGAAAACACTTAGGGCTTTGGAACCCTAATACGGACAACCTTGAAGGTTGTACTTAATGTATCACCTTCTCTTGAGATCTCTAACCATAAAGGGTTGGGGACACTCTAGGGTTGTGAAATTCTTGAAAACATTTTGAAAATGGCTTTTGGAAAATGTTAAGTATTTGACCACTTTAGTTGAGACAAGGTTGAGTAAACCTTTTCGAGAACCTTTTGGAGACATTTTGAAGGTAGAACATGGGAACATTTGAAAAGGTTTGAAGTTGATTTTGAGAAAAGAAAAGATGCAAATGGTTTTTGGGTAAGTATGCTATGAAGATAGTTTTTGGGTTGAAGGATTATTTGAAGAGGGATCCTTGAATTAGAACCTTGAAGTTTACTAACTTAGGTTAAGTTGACTTAAGGTTAGGGTGACCTAAGGTTGACTAACTTGAATTAGGTTAACCTACGGTTAAGGTGGCCTAAGGTTAGGTTAACCTAAGATTTGGACAACTAAGGTTAAATGAGACTAGGGTTGGATTGACTTAGGATTAACTAACTTGGGTTAGGTTGACCTAGCGTTAAGAGGACCTAAGGTTAACTAACTAAGGTTAGGTTAACCTACGATTTGATTAACATAGGTTGGACAAGTAGAGTCAAGTTAACTTAGGGTTGGATGAGGCTTTTGAACTAGGGTTTTATCCGTTTTTAAAAGGGGTTTTGGAAAACAAATCATGTTATACAGCAGACTCTTATAAAGAAACCTTTTGAAGATCATTTCCATGAAACCTTATATGGTGGATGTTTGAAAACCATTCCGAAAAAGGTTTTCCTTAGGACCATTATAACCTTTATCTTGAAAAGAGTAGGAGCTTTAAAAATCAACATAACAATGACAACTTTTTGAGAAATTGTTTTTAATGAACTTTTGAAAGCTATTTTTAAGAAGAAGGTCTTGAAAACTATTTTTGGAAAAGAAAACCATTTTAACAAGTTAGGAATCCTATGACCAATGATAAGGGAGACCACTCAAGAGAGGGTTCCATAGGGCCATTCCAACCACTAAACTTGTGAGAATAGAAACCTTTGAAGTCAAAGCATTTGAAAATCATTTTTATACAAGAATAGAAAGAGAAGGGAACCATTCTAACAAGCTACAGTTCTTATGACCAATAATAAGGGAGACCACTCAAGAGAGGGTTCCATGGGGCTAGTCCAACAACTAAACTTATGAGAATAGAAACCTTAGAAATCAATAAGTTTATGAACCATTTTTATGCAAGGATGCAAAAATATGAGCTAGGGATTGATGGAGGGCTTTTCTTAGGGCATGATTACTTACAGTTTAGGATAGGGCATGATTACTTACAGTTTCATCCTAAACTTTAAGGGCCAACTCTTGGAACCACTTTAAAGAGAACATTGAAATAAGGAGCTTGAAAATGGCATGAAAATGGGAATAGTGCAAGTTTTGGAACACATGGTTATGAACATGAAAATAAAGGCAAGCACACAAAACATGAACAAGATAGTCATATGCAAAGAAGGTCATGAATTCATACAAGGCTAGAGACTACACCACATATTCAAGGTGCTCTAAGGTTATACCATATTAAAGTAAGCTAGTGAGAGATCCCCCTACACGGTAGCTCTCAATAGATTTCTTCTAGGCATGAGTTGGGAGCTCTCTTGTCTCAAGCATACAAGAATGAGAGGTAAAAGATGGGAATTAAAATAGAGAATAACTTAAGTAGCTTAGGAAGGAGAAAAGAGGAATAGGGGAAGACAAAAATATAAAAAGAAATACCACCTTTTGCCTTCAAACATTCTCAAACTTCATTAGATGCTTGGACTTGATTTTGAAAGGACTTGGAAGGGGCTGGAATAAGGTCTTCTATGGCATGGAGGGCCTCGTATGGGAAGTTTATGGGCTAGAGTAAGGTAGAATGCAACCTAAGTGTTTGGAGGGAAGAATATATTGGAGGATTTCGGATTTTTGGAGCTATTTGTCCAGAGTTTTGTTACAATTTTTTATTCTAGAAAATGCAAAGGGGGAGGCCTATATTTATAGGCAACTCTGGAGAGACCTAGCTATCGCGCTCAGATTTTTCGCACTCGAGGAATACACACACAAGCGGGAAAAATACTGTACTCTCTTGTTAAAACTCATCCTCCTAAAAGAATGAGTGAGACTAGGTTTGAATTGAAAGTTGATTTGAATAAAGGGCTTTTAGAAAACATTTAGAGTCGCCACCTAACTTGATTAAGGTGAGTTAGGTCACCTAAAAACTAAGCATAATCCGAAGACTACACTTAGGGTTTTTGGAAAATAATTTTGAAAATACTTCCTCAAGAGAGGGTTTTTAAGAAAACAGGTTGTTTGGCAACCTTTAGAAAACATATAAGCCTTTTTTGAAAATAACTCCATTTTGGTCTTTAAAAATAGTAATCTAGGTTCAGAGGTTGGTTACGTGTAGGGAAGACGCACTAAGCCATCACCCTATCCCGCCCTTACAGTACCTACATGTCTATTCACCTTAGATTCACCTATGAGAGTCTTCAACTAACAAACATCCAATCCGATCCACTTTAGAAAAAGAATTTTGAAAAGAAATTAACATGATGCATGATATGCAAATGCAAGAGATAGAGAGTTTGAAAATAGATTTGGAAATAGATTTGAAAAGAACTTGATTTGCTTTGAAAAGAGATTTGAAAGGATGGATTTGAAATTGGAGAGAAGGTTTTGGAAATTGGAAAAAGGTTGTGGAATTGAAAATTTAAAAAAGGTTATGACCACAACCAGGAGGGTTGCCTACGTATCCCTTTAGAGGAATCAGGTCAGTCGTAGTTTGGACCAGAGTCCAATAAAAAATAGAAGGTTTGATTGGAAAAAGAAATTGAATTAGAATTTGGATTGGAAGATTGAGAGATTGAACTTTGATTGGAAGATTTGAAAAGATTTGATTTTGGAAAGCTTGCTTTTAAGAAACCTAGACTTAAGAAAGACTTGAGACTTAGGAAAGATTTGACTCGAGTGTTGGACTTGGAAGATTAGGGAAACTGGAATTTAGGAAATGTTTGAATTAATGTTTGAATTAGAAAAGTTTTATTTTAGGAAAGTGTCATTTTAGACAAGTTCCGTTTTAGGAAAGTTTCATTTTAAAAAAGTTTTGGAATTAGGAAAGTTTCAACTTAGGAAAGTTTTGAATTAAGAAAGTTTCAACTTAGGAAAATTGTGAATTAAGAAAGTTTCATTTTAAGAAAGGTTTTGAAATAGGAAATGTTTCGTTTTAAGAAAGTTTTGAAATTGGAAAGTTTTGAATTTGGAACGTTTTGAAATAGGGAAGTTTTGAAAATAAGAAAGTTTTGAGTTAAAAGTTATAGATTTAGAAAGATTTGAAGTTTAGAAAGTTTAGGATTTAGAAAGATTCAAAGTTTGAGTTTTAGAAATTCTTGAAGTTAGGAAAGGTTTGAATTTAAGAAAGATTTGAAAACTTAGATTTGGAAAGTTGAGATTTGGAAATGTATGGAATTAGAAAAGGGTTGAATTAGGAAAAGTTTGGAAGCTTAAAGTTTAAGGAAAGATTTAAAAGTTTAAGTTTTGGAAACTTAAGGTTTAGGAAAGTATGAGATTAGGAAACAGTGAATTAGGAAAGGTTTAAACTAGGAAGGATTGAGATTCCTATTTCCTAAAACAAGGGATTGGATTTTGTTTCTAATGAGGTGATTTGATTTGGTTTCCAAAAACGAAGGATTGTATCTGGTTTCCTAAATGGGAAGATTGGATTTGGCTTCCTAAAGGGAAGATTAAATTTGGCATGGGTTTGGAAAGAGAAGTTTTAGAAATCTTAGATTTGGAAGATTAAAGTTTTGGCATAGAAAATAGGTTTTTTTTTTGGAAACTTATGATTTAGATGTAAAAAGTGAGATTTTGAAAACCTAGGTTTTAAGGCAAGATTGAAAATCATGTTTTTGGAAAGAAAAATTAGGGTTTCTTAATTGTGGGTTCTAGTGTTTGACTTGGGCACCAAGAAAAAGGATTTTTGGAAAGTGAGTTTTTGAAAAGGGAGTTTTTGGAAGGAAATCATAGAGAGAAGTTTTTAGAAAGTGAACTTTGAAAAGAGTTTTAGGAAAGAAGTTTTTGGAAAGTAAAACTTTGAGAGAGTTTTAGAAATAAGATTTTGGAAGGAGATTGTTAGAAAGAGTTTTTAGAAAAGAGACTTAGGGAGAGAGCTTTCTAAGAAGGAAACCTAGGGAGTGTTTTTAGGAAAGGAATTTTGAGGAGAGTGTTTTGGAAAGGAGTTTAAAAAAGAAGTTTTGGAAAATAGATTTTTGGAAAAAGTTTTTAGAAAATAATTTTGGAAAGAAGAGTTTTTGGAAAGCATATTGAAAAAAAGGGTTTTAGAAAGAGAGACTTTTGAAAAGAGAGTTTTTAGAAAGTATAAAAATGTTTTTCCTAAAGCGATTCTAACCATAAGAAGGCTAGAACCACTTTGATAAAGTAGTTTTGAAAACAATAAGGATTTGAAAATATGGACCATGTTGGTCACTTTAAATGTAACACTTTCCTAAAGTAACCCCAGCCATGGAAAGGCTAGGATCACCCTAGGATTGTGATTTTGAAAACAAGTTTTGGAAAAGAAGATTTTGATGCAATTTTGAAAACAAGTTTAATGCAAGTTTTGAAAACGAGTTTGAAAACGATTTTTGGAAGAATGCAAGATTATGATATGCACAATGCAAATTGGGATCGTGAATATACAAGGTTAAGGCCTCACCACATAATCAAGGGGGCCGAACCCACGTGATCTCCGGTTAGACTAAAAGAAAGCCCCCGACACAGTAACCCTCCAATAGCCTAATCCTACACATGGACCGGGAATACCTTTGTTTCAAGCATGCAAAGAAAGGGGGGAAAGAAGATGGGGGATTAAAATAGAAGAAAACCCAAGTGGGTTAGAAGAGAGAAGAAAGGGGGAAGATGCGTAAACTTAAAGAGAAAGCCTACCGTATGTTTTTTTTATTTCGCTTTACTTTGCGCACCTTACTTTTCTTCGGTTTTCGTTTCAATCTTCGTCTTAATCTTCGGGAACTTTTCTTCGATCTTCAGGAGCTTCGAGTTGTAGTACTTCAAGTCTTCAATGGAGGGTTGAGGCTAGTTTATAGGTATATGGGAGTGTGTATGAGTGTATAGGAGGCTAGGGTTTAGTGTATGGTAGCTAGGGTTTATAGAACCTAAAGGAGACTAGGGTTTTAGGAGGCTACGGGCTCTGTCTATCGAAAAGTAGGGTTTTCAGACTGAGTTTGCAGACCTCTTTCACGCTGGAGGAGGTTCTGTATTTATAGAAAGAAGGAGGACCTGGTGCCTGTTGCAGTGGCACCAGGCAAAATTTCCTCTTGGCACCACTAGAAGTGGCGCTAGGCTATTTTTTTGGCTTGGTGCCACTAGTAGTGGTGCCAACCACTTTGGAAAGTTTATAAGTCGGCAAGCAACGTATCTTGAGAAGATTTGGGCACCTGTACTAGTGACTACCCTGCAATTTTTAGCCTGGCTTCACTAGAAGTGACTCCGAAAAGTCCGGAAATGATTTAAGGGACTAGTGTAAGCACCCCATTTTGACCGCTCGGCAGTCTACACTCTGTCCAGACTTGTTTTCAAGTCAATGTGGGCGTATTCCAATCGAAATCGATTTTCTAAGTCCAAATCCCGTTTGTCCATCGCCTCGCGGGCCCACCAGGCCCAAATAGAGGCAAAATGACCAAAATGCCCTTAGGGGCATTATCCTTTCCTTTCCGACTCCAACCCCTCTCTCGAGACTGTTGATTCCTCGAGATGGTAAATCTATTCCAATTTAGGCACGTCTTTTTGAAGACGGTAAGTCCCCTTTTCCAATCCCTCTTTCGAGACAGTTTATTCCTCGAGACGGTTCCAATTCAGGCACGTCTTTTCGAAGACGGTAAGTCCCCTTTCTAATCCCTCTTTCGAGACAGTTTATTCCTCGAGACGGTTCCAATCAGGCATGTCTTTTTGAAGACGGTAAGTCCCATTTCCAATCCCTCTCTCGAGACAGTTTGTTCCTCGAGACGGTTCCAATTCAGGCACGTCTTTTCGAAGATGGTAAGTCCCCTTTCCAATCCCTCTCTCGAGACAGTTTATTCCTCGAGACGGTTCCAATTCAGGCACGTCTTTTCGAAGATGGTAAGTCCCCTTTCCAATCCCTCTCTCGAGACAGTTTATTCCTCGAGACGGTTCCAATTCAGGCACGTCTTTTCGGAGACAGTAAGTCCCCTTTCAAATCCCTCTCTCGAGACAGTTTATTCCTCGAGATGGTTCCAATCAGGGCCCTTTTAGTAACTTCCCGAGAATGCTTCTTATAGTATTCTCAACCTTTCTTTATCTTTCCGGATCATTCCAAGTTAGTTCCGGCAAACCCGGTGCAAAATGACCGTTTTGCCCCTAGAGGGTCGGTCATCTTTTCCGACCACGCCGGCTCTGGGTATCAAACCGGTAACTTCCCGCAAATGCTTTTTGTAGTGTTCTCAATCTCCCTTTACCTTTCCGGATCATTCTGAGTCAGTTCCGGCAAACCAGGTATAAAATGACCGTTTTGCCCCTGGTGGGCCGATCTCCTTTTCCGACCACACCGGCTCTGGGAATTAAACCGGAAACCTTTGGGAACATTCTGAATAATGTTTCCAAATGTCGAGTCTTCTTCTAGGATAGTCTGAGTCTGTCCCGGCAGCTTCCCAATCCGATTGACCCTTTTGCCCCTAAAGGCCCGGTCAACCCTTCCGACACATCCTATCCTCACTTTTCAAATCAAATACCTCTGGGACACTATTCTAAGTGTTCCTGCTCTTTTCCAGCCTTCCGGGCCATTCCCGGTCCCTTAAATCATTCCCGAACTTTCCGGAGTCACTCCTAGTGAAGCCAGGCTAAAAATTGCATGGTAGTCACTAGTACAGGCGCCCAAATCTAGTCAAAGATACGTTGCTTGCTGATCTTAAACATTTCCTAAATGGTTGGCGCCACTAGTAGTGGCACCAAGCCAAAAAATGGCCTGGCGCCACTCCTAGTGGCACCAGTGTAAAGTTTAGTCTGGCGCCACTGCAACAAGCGCCAATGTTGTCCAACATCTATAAATACAGAGCCTCTTCCAACGTGAAAGAGGTCCGCAAACTCAGTCTAAAAATCATATAATTCGATATACAGAGCTCTTGCACTCCCTAAACCCTAGCTTCCCTAGGTTTTCCAAACCCTAGCCACTATACACTAAACCCTAGCTTCCTATACACTCATACACACCCCCATACACTCATACACTAACCTTCAACCCTCCTTCGAAGACTTGAAGAGTTGCAATCTGAAGTTTGAAGATTGAAGGCAGCTCTTGAAGATTGAAGACGAAGATCAAGACGAAGACGAAGACCAAAGAAAGCAAGGCGCGCAAAATAAACAAGATACAAGGTAGGTTCTCCATTTAAATTTCCGCACTTCCCCCTCTCTCTTCTCTCTCCTAATCCACTTGGGTTTTCTCTATTTTAATCCCCCATCTCTTTCCCCCCCTTTCTTTGTATGCTTGAAACAAGGGGACTCCTGGTCCACATGTAGGATTAGACTATCGGAGGGTCACCGTGTCGGGAACTTTCCTTTAGGCTAACCGGAGACCACGTGGGTTGGACCCCCTTGATTATGTGGTGAAGCCTTAGCCTTGTATGTTCACGACCCCAAAATTGCATTGTGTATATCATGATCTTGCATCTTCCAAAAATCGTTTTCAAAGTTGTTTTTCAAATCATTTTCAAACTTATTTTCAAAATTGCATCAAAATTCCCTTTTCAAAAACTTGTTTTCAAAACCACAATCCTAGGGTGATTCTAGCTTTTCCATGGCTAGGATTGTTTTAGGAAAGTGTTACATTTAAAGTGACCAATATGGTCCATATTTTCAAATCTTGTTGTTTTCAAAACCACTTTCCTAAAGTGGTTCTAGCCTTCTTATGGTTAGAATCGCTTTAGGAAAGTGAGATCTTTTATACCTTCCAAAAAACTCTCCTTTCAAATCCCCCTTCCTCAAAATCTCTTTTTCAACATACTTTCCTAAAATTCTCCTTTCCGAAATTGTTTTCTAAAAACTCTTTACAAAAATCTATTTTTCAAAACCACCTTTTTCAACTCCTTTTCAAAATGCTCTCCCCAAAATCCACTTTCCAAAAACGCTTCCTAAAAATCTTTTTAAAAACTCTCTTCCCAAAATCTTCTTTTTAGAAATTCCTCTATAGGATTTTCTTTCTAAAATCTTCGTTTCCAAAAACACACTTTCCAAAAACTCCTTCTCTTTAAAATCTTTTTCCAAAAACTCTATCTTCAGATTCACTTTCCAAAAACTCCATCTTCAGATTCACTTTCCAAAAACTCCTCCCTAGGATCCACTTCTAAAAAACATTCGTTTCCAAAAACGCACTTTCCAAAAATCCTCTCTCTTTAGAGCCCAAATCAAACCCTAGAACTCACAATTAGGAAACCCTAATTTTCTTTCCAAAAACATGATTTTCAAACTTTGCCCCAAACCTAAGTTTTCAAAATCTCTTGTTTTCACATCCAAACTATACACGTTTTCAAAACCTATTTTCTACGTCGAAACTATAATTTTCCAAATCTAGGATTTCTAGAATCTCCCTTTCCAAATCCTTGCCAAATCCTATCTTCCCTTTAGGAAACCAAATCAAATATTCCCGTTTAGGAAACCAAATCCAATCCTCCGTTTTTGGAAACAAAATCCAACCTTTTCTTTGAGAAACCAAATCCAATCCCTTTCTAATCCAACTCTTTCCTAATTCAAATCCTTCCTAAACTTCCACTTTCCTAAATCTTAAGTTTCCAAAACTTGAACATAAAAATCTTTCCTAAATTTTAAAACTCAACTTTCAAATCTTTCCTAATTCAACCCTTTCCTAATCCTACCCCTTTTCCAAATCTCAACTTTCCAAATCTAAGTTTTCAAATTTTTCCTAAATTCAGACCTTTCCTAATCTCAAGATTTTCTAAAACTCTAAAACTTTCTAAATCTTAAAACTTTCCAAATTTCAAATATTTCCAAATTCAAAGTTTTCTAAATTCAAAACTTTCTTAAGTTAAATTTTTCTAAACCTCCAAGCTTTCTAAATCTTAAACTTTCTAAATTTCAAATCTTTCAAAATCTAAAACTTTCTAAACTTAAAACTTTCTTATTTTCAAAACTTCCTTATTTTCTAAACTTTTTAATTTTCAAAACATCCCTATTTCAAAACTTTCCTAATTTGGGAACTTTCGTAATTTGAAAATCTTTCTTATTTCCAAAACTTTCTAAATTCAAAACTTTCCAAAAACGAAACTTTCCTAAAATGACACTTTCCTAATTTGAACCTTTCCTAATTCAAACATTTCCTAAAATCTAATCTTCCCAAATCTTCCAAGTCGAACATTCGAGTCAAATCTTTCTAAATCTCAAGTCTTTCCTAAGTCTCCTATCTTTCCTAAGTCTAGGTTTTCTAAACCCCCATTTTTCCAAAACAAGTCTAAATTTTTCTTCCAAGTTCTATTTTTCCAAATCAAAATCCAATCTCTTCAATTCCAAAATTCTAAATTCCAATTTTCAATCTTCTATTCTAAGTTCAATCTCTCAATCTTCCAATTCAAGTTCCAATTCAATCTCTTTGTTTCAAATCAATCTCTTTTCAATCGAACTCTTGTCCGAACTACGACTGACCTGATTCCTCCAAAAGGATACGTAGGCAACCTTCATAGGTGCGGTCACAATTTCTTTCAAATTTCAAATTCCTCCACATTTTTCAAATCTCAAATTCCAATCTATTTTCAAAATTCCAATTCCAAATGTTTATTTCCAAATTTCTATTTCTAATTTCTCAAAATTTTCAATTTCAAATCTTTATTTTCAATTCCCAAAATCTTCTTTCCAAATTCAAACTTCTATCTTTTCCTTTTCAAATCAAATTAAATCTCTTTTCAAATCTATTTCTAAATCAACTCTCTTCTATTACACTTGCATATCATGCATCATGATAGTTTTCAAACATTGCTTTTCAAAGTGAATAGGATTGAACAGTAGTTAGCTGAAGACTTTCATAGGTGAATCTAGGGTAAATAGACGTGTAGGTACCGAAAGGGCGGGGTAGGGTGATGGCTTAGTGCGTCTTCCCTACATGTAACCAACCTCCGAACCTAGATCACTGATTTCGAAGACCAAAACGGAGTTATTTTTTTTTCTAAAAAGGGCTAAATATTTTCCAAAGGTTGCCAAACAACCTGTTTTTCTTAAAAACCCTCCCTTGAGGAGATATTTTCAACATTGTTTTCCAAAAACCCTAAGTGTAGTTTTTAGATTATTCTTAGTTTTTAGGTGACCTAACTCACCTTAATCAAGTTAGGTGGCGACTCCAAATCTTTTTCAAAAGCCCTTTATTCAAATCTATTTTCAATTCAAACTTAGTCGCACTCATTCTTCTAGGAGGGTGAGTTCTAACGAGAGAGTACAACATGTTTCCCGTTTGTGTGAGTATTCCTCGAGTGCGAAAAATCTGGGAGCGACAACCAGGAATGGCCCAAAAGGTTGGAAAAGGGCAGGAACACTTAGAACAGTGTCTCGGAGGTATTTGACTTAAAAAATGAGGATAGGATGTGTCGGAAGGGTTAACCGGGCCATTAGGGGCAAAACGATCAATCGGGTCGGAAAGCTGCCAAGATGGACACGAAATGTCCCGGAAAAAGACTCGAGATTTGGAAACATTATTTAAAATATTCTCAAAGGTTACCGGTTTGATACCCAGAGCCGGTGTGGTCGGAAAAGGCGACTGGCCCACCAGGGGCAAAATGGTCATTTCGCACCGGGTTTGCCGGAATTGACTCGTAATGATCCGGAAAGATAATGGAAGGTTGAGAATACTATAGGAAGCATCCTTGAGAGATTACCGGTTTGATACCTAGAGCCGGTGTGGTTCCCAGGGTGTTCGGATACCTAGGAGCAAAATGGTCATCTTGACCGGAAAGTCTCGAAATTGACCTGAAACTGACTAGAAGGCAGCTAATCATACCGAATTGCTTTTAAGACAATCTTGAAAAGGTGGACTTACCATTCTGAGGACTTAGGTGTGTTCTCAAGAAACATGCCGAAAATGACCCTAGGGGCAGTGTGATCATTTTTTACCGAAGTGGGCTAGCAGACACCGGTGTTTACCTGGGTTTTGAGTGTTTCTGTCACTCTGACAGTGGTCCCATGATATAGGGGTTTGTTGGCAATTCCCTATATCGACCTGTTTACGAGTATTTTCGCTACTCTGACGGTTGCGATGTTTGCGAGTACTTCTGCTACTCTGACGATTCCCGATCATTCCTGAGACTGCCTGATCTCGGGAAACTGCTAAAGGGACTTAGCGCCTGAGGAATCAACTTTCTCAGAAGGCGTGTCGAAACAGACATTTCTTCATTGGCGGGCTAACAGGCGCCAAAGGTGGACCACTCTACTATCTAGGGGACTTGGGGTCTCGACCCGGTCGACGGGTTTGAAGGGAGTTACCATTCCGAAGAAACTTTCTATGGAAAACGTGCTAGATTGGATAGACTTACCGTCTCAAGGAATCAATTTTCTCAAGAAAGGGATTGGAATTGGAATTGGACTTAGAAAGGGGACTTACCGTATCTAGGAAGACGTGTCTATTGGAATTGGAAAGGGGACTTACCGTCTTCGGAAAGACGTGCCTATGGGATTGGACCGAACAATGCCCCCAAGGCCATTTTAGTCATTTTGCTTCTATTTAGGCCTAGTGGGCCCGTGAAGCGATGAATTTACTAGTCTAGACTTGAATTCTAGAATATATCCATATTGACTTGAACTCAAGTTTGGACGGACTGTAGACTGCCGAGCGGTCAAAAATGGGGTGCTTACACTGGCGCATGTACTATATGCACTTGGGCAAAATTTGCCCAAGCGCATGTGCTACATGCGCCGGTACTGTTCCATTGGCAGAATGCCATGTGGCACCCATTGTACTAGCTAAATTTTAAGGGCTAAGCAAAGTTTGATTGATTTGATGAAAATTTGGGCGCATGTAGCTTACGCTCTGTTGCCGGGAGTGTTCGTTTAAATTTTGCTTTAAGAATTGTGCCAACCGGGAAGGTTTCAGAGAAATCGGTTGCATACACAGTGTTCTCCTAGGATTTCTCGTGAACTGCTGAGTTTTCAAAAAACTTGAATGGTGTTCGGAAGTGTGAGATATCTTCCCAAAAAGTGTGTGTAAGCACCCTATTTTTGCCCGCTTGGCAATCTCCGGCCCGACCAGGCTAAGTTTTCCAACATCACAGCACATGCAGGTTCAAGATGAGCCTTTCAATCTCCAATCCAACCAATTGGTTGCTTCTCAGGCCCACAAGGACCTGTTAGAGCCATAAGCACCATTATTCCGGACAGTTTTTTGGACAAGGCGGTCCTGGGAACCAACACTATCCAGGTAGCTTCCCGGGATTGGGCGATTTCGGGGACCAACACCTCATCAAATTCCAGACGGTTCACTTCTGGTGCCCGCTAGCCCGCCAATGTAGAATGTCTGTTATTTGGTAGTTCTCCAAGACCGGGTGTTCTTAGAGACCAACACCACGCTTCTAGGTAGCTTTCTGGGACCAAGCATTCTCAAAAACCAATACCACCCTTACAAGTAGCTCTCTAAGACCGGGCATTCTTAGAGACCAACACCGCACAGATAGTTTTCCGAGACCGGGCGGTCTCGGGAACCAGCACCTAGGTCAACACCAGCGCCTGCTAGCCTGACTCGGTGAAAAATGACCAGACCTGCCCTTGGGCATCCAAGCACGTTTTAAGAAAGTTCAAAATCCCTCAAAACGATAAGTTCATCCTTCCAAAATGTTGTTAAATCGTTAGGCGGACCCTACGATATTAACTTGACCCTAGTTGACCTACCCTAGGTTAACTTAACCCTAGTTACTTCACCCTAGGTTAACTTGACCCTAGTTACCTAACCCTAGGTTAACTTGACCCTAGTTGACCAACCCTAGGTTAACTTGACCCTAATTCACTCACCTTAGGTTAACTTAACCCTAGCTAGTCTACCCTAGTTCAACTTAACCTTAGGTCACCTATAATCATAGGCTAACCCAATCTAGGTTAGTATGCTTCAAGGTTCCAACTCATGAACCCTTTTTGAGTGATATTCCAATTTTAAACTATACTCATTACCCACTTTTCCCAAAACCTTCAACCCTCTTGAAATTTTAAAATCAACTCGAAGATGTTTCCAAAAAATATTTTCAAAAGATCACAAACCTAAGGTGTCCCTAGCCCTCTTATGATTAAGGACCCCAAAGGAAGGTAGCATATCAAGAACAACCTCTAAGGTTGTCCACATTAGGATTCCAAACCCTTAAACATTTTCAAAAACTAATTCATCAATACATCCCAAGGTTTTCAAAATGAGACTTCAAAAACACTTTCAAGTTCTCTTGGGTCACACCAAAGCATTTTTCCAAAACTCCCTTAAGTTGATCCAAAAACATTTTCAAAGCACTCCACCATCCAATTTCAAGTCAAAACTTCCAAGACTACAAAGAGTCTTCAACTTCCAAAACCACAAAGTGTTTTCAACTTCCAAAGACCTCAGAGTGTCTTCAACTTTTTCAAAGACCTCAAAGTGTCTTCAAACTTTTCAAAGGCCCCCCAATGCGCCTATTTTTCATCGGGCTCTTGCCCGAACTACGATTGACCTAATTCTCGCCAAATGAGATACGTAGGCAGCCTAAAATGGTGCGGTCACAACTTCTATTTCAACTCCAATCCCCTTTTCAAAAGTTTTTATCAATTCAAGATTCCTATCTCAAACCCCTTCAAAGCCTCTATATTTTCAAATCTCTTCCAAGGCTTGCATCATGCATCATTCATCCGAAAAGTGATGACTAAATCCTTTTTTAAAACTCCAAAAGTAGATATTAAGTGGATAATGTTAACCGGTTATTCTAGTGAGTGAACAAAGAGTGATTAGACATGTAGGTACCGAAAGGGCGGGGCAGGGTGATGATCTTAGGATATCTTCCCTACACGTAATCAACCCCCGGACCATAGATTTCTGTTTTTGAAAGACCAAAATGGAGTTATTTTTCAAAAGGGCTTAAATCTTTTCAAAGGTTGCCAAACAACCTATTTCTTTAAAAACCCTCTCTTAAGGGAGTTCTCAAAATCTTTTCCAAAAACTCTAAGTTTAATCTTCGGATTAACACTTAGTTTTAGGTGCCTTAACTCACCTTAATCAAGTTAGGTGGCGACTCCTATTTTTCTAAAAAAGCCCTTAATCAAATCAATTTTCAATTCAAACCTAGTCGCACTTGTCCTTCTAGGAGGACGAGTTCTAGTGACAGAGTTTTGTGCTTTTGGTCTTTGAGCCGAAAGGACCTTGGACCCCTAATAATCGGGGCGCGATAGCTGGCGACTCCACTGGGGACACTTAGAGGGTTAGGTCGTTAACATGTCTCTTCACCCTTCACTCACCCAGAATCTCTGATTACTTTGTCCAGTTTTATCCACTCTTTAAAATTTTCAAGTTTCCAAAGCAAATTCTATTCTCCAAAACAATTTTCAAATATGTGTTATCACTTGCATCCATCGCTTACGTGCATACTCATAAATTAATCATCCATTTTACCTTGCATTGAGTTTTTCGAAAAGTTACTAACTCTTTGCATTTGTCTTTTGTGGGTGGATCTTTGTTCACATTTTTATTTCATGTCTTATTTATTGTCATGTATGTGATGAATGGACAAGATGTGATGTGTGTTGTTGGGTCATTTTCTCCATTTTTAAAAATTCCACACACACTTGGTGCGCTCACTTGCATTTGCATCTTGCATATATTACTTGGTTACTACCCTTCTAGATAGAAAGGGGAACAGTATATTGACTGTGGGCGGATGCTGTGTTAACTTCTCAGCCTACGGTCTCTTCCCCGCTCGAACCACCAACCAAAGATGGATTTCACCCTTTCGGGGGTGGACGCTGGAGGTTTGAAGGTTCAGGGACCGAGCTTTTTAGGAAGCATTAGTAAACCCCCAACCTCATGCTTATATAGCACCCTATGCATAGCTGAACCTCTGCCGAATTCAGGACACACGCGTCAATTTCAAAATCAAGGAGGAAAGGGCAACCTCTTTATTTTCCCTTATATATTTTGTTTAATCCATGCTGTTATGCTAGTTAATTCTTACTGTTTCCATGTACAGGCATCATAACTGCTCATGCATCAGAATTCACTTCAAGACAAGAGTTCTCAAAGTAACTTAAGTCATTGCATTTTCATGCATCCAATCAACCCTTAGAGAAAGGCTCAAAGACCTTCTCGTCTAAATCAAGCCAAACCAAAACTCCTAAGGGTACCATAAGACCCTAAGGATTCACGGCATGTATCAAAGTCATCTCATAAAGAGGGGCCCTAATCCCTCTTCGCTGATGGAGACAGGGTTGCCAAGAAGACAAGGGAGCAATTCAAATCAAAGGCTCCTACTAACAAGGCGAATCCGGAGGCTTAAGAGTAGTTTAGGATCTTATGATGTAAATATATAATAGGTGGAAATCCCAAGGAAAATGTTCTCCCTCCCCACTTCTATGTATTTTCGAGAAATTCTATATACCCAAGAGAATTCATTTTAATAAGAGCGTTCTTATTGATAAATGAATGAATGAATGTTTAAATGGATGAATGAATAGGGGCAGGTATAGTATTTGCAAATCCCCTATCTCCAGACATGAGCCAAAGCATCATATTTAGTTCCCCTCAAAAGGCAGGGGCATCCTTAGGCCATACATCGCATAAAACCGTTCCAAATCAAGGACCTAACATGTAATCCTTTTGTTTTGTTTTTCTTTATTTATTTTCTTTTCCTTCCCCCCCCCCCCCCCCCCCCCCATCATCTCACCAAAAGACTAGCAATAGCTTTTGGCGAGACTACTCGCATTGTAGGTCACCATTACTCCAAGAAAAAGACGAAGAAGAACACGAGCATCCACTGTACTACGAACCCCAGTCCTTACTCGACAACGAGCGGCGCAAATGTCAAGTGAAGGCAACACTCGTGACCAACCAAATAGCTCGGTAACACGCGAAGAAGTAAATGAAATGAAAGCCAAAATAGATGAAATGTTCAAGTTTATGCAATTGATGGCTTTCAAAGGGCCTGTTATTAACCCATTGGCTTCGACATCCCATCCCAAGGAAACTGAGATGATCTCGCCAAAAGTCATCCTGCGAACTGATGGCGTGATGAAAAGCAAGGAGCTCCCCAAAGTGGTGCACACTGAGGAAGAGGAAGAGGACAACCCGGAAACCATCTTGCTAACGGCCACATCAAAGAAAGAAGGCCTGAGCCCCCTCGATCTTAAGATACAAGGCTTGAAAGAATCCCTGCGAAGCCTGTAAGGTTATGACACCTTCGGTGGGATGTCCTATGATGAACTCTGCTTTCTCCCTAACCACCCAAGACCACCTAAGTTTAAAATGCCCGACTTCCAGAAGTATGATGGGAGTGGGGACCTTGTTGTACACCTGAGGTTATACGATGGGGCACTAAGTGGTCATGGGAATGACCCCAAACTTCTGATGCAATTGTTTCAACACAGCCTAACTGGGCTCGCCCTACAATAGTTTGCTTGCCTAGACTTGAGAAAAATAACAAACTAGAATGAATTAGTCATAGCCTTCCGGTCTCAATATTGGCATAACAGTGACCTGACCGTGGACAGATGTGCCTTGATGATGATGACTCGAGGCAAAAAAGAAAGCTTCAAAAGCTATGCTTTGAGATGGAAGGAAGCGGCTGCACAAGTCAACCCCCCGCTGCTAGAGAAAGAATATATATAGTCGTTCGTGAATACATTCCAAGGTTTGTACTCTGAGCGCCTGTGCTTAAGTATCAAGAAGAGTTTTTCCGAGCTGATAATGCAAGGGGAGATGATTGAAAATGGATTGAAAACCAATAGGATCACAGATCCCTACACCAAGACTAGTGAGGGATTTGCAAGTGCGGCCAAGAAGGTGGCGACCACTCGGGGCACCGACAAGAAAGAGGGAGAAGTATATGCTATCCTACCTATGCAGCAGCAGTCATATTACCCCCAATACCAAGCTCGACCACTGCCACTTTCTCCCATCATCAACATCCCCATTATCAATACCCAAGTACCCGCAACTGGACCCGTCACAGCTCGACCCTACCTCAATACCAACAAAAACAACCGGTGGAACCGAGAGTTTACGTGTTTGGCATGCACCCAGACAGAGGCTTATCACGAGCTTCTCAAAGCCAAACACCTAAATCCTATCCCTCCACGACCTTTGCCAAGCCCGTTGCTGCTAACTTTCAACCATGCCCTCACCTGCGAGTACCACTCCAGAGGATAAAGACATGACACGGAGTCCTGCTTTTCATTGAAGCAAAAGATCCAAGACCTCATCGATAATAAGGTCATTAATACCCAAGAAACAAAGCCGACACCCACCCCCAATGTCACGGCAAATCCCTTGCAAGACCATGCTGTCAACATCATCATCGAGGATGAGGTAGATTCGGATGGCATCATAATCGCAGAGTACTTCGAAGGCGAGTCAGACATTGAAAGTGATTGGGAGGAAGAACTGCCACCATGCCCTATCTATCTTTACAATATAAGTTGAGAGCAAGACCCTTTCGACTGGCCTGTAGATGAACTCGTTGCAAACATTCCCAATGATACTGCACCTGTGGATGGCTAGGGAGAAGAATTCCTACATCCTAGATATGCTGAAGCCGAGGCTCGCCTGAAAGAGGAACTCTTCGACTATGAGGACATGGGCTGGGGCATCTATGAGCCGAAACTGCCAAATTCACCATTCGAATTCAACGAAGGCGATCTGGATAGCCTGTTTGCAGAGATTGACAAAAAGGAAGCTGAAAAAGAAGAAGCTAAGGAAAAGTCGTCGCAAGCCTCTGAAGAAAGCCTGGTTATGAAATCCCAAGAAGCCGAGCAAGAGAAAACTGCCCAACTAAAGGAGAGCCAGCAGGGGTCCCAAGATGAGACGCACAACCTCACTGACCCCACTAAAGAAGAAGAAGGAGGAAGCCCTGATTGCACTATGACCACTAATCTCTGCCACTCCACAGCTAATGCATCAATTCGCCTAACACAACCAAGTGAGGAAGCCGGTGAATGGAGCATGGAGGAGGTAGGCGTGGTCCCAAAGCCTACCTGAAGAAGTGATTGTCAAAGAGATGTTCGTCTGCCAAACTTTGTCCTTTCTTGTTAATTTTTGTTTCGTTAACTCTACTTTTATCTTTTGCTAATCAAGAGCTCATCATGTAAACATAACTTTTGAAATGGAAGAAGTTGAAACTTGCATTTATCATCTTTGGTACTTGCTCTTTTTCAGAATTTTCCTTTCTTGTCGTTATACCCTAACTTGAAAGGAGGAATGGTACGTGCGTCCTCGCCTGTGGGAACCATTTCTGATCCAAAAGAAAGATAGCGAAAGGAAGGAAAGAGAGTGGATCACAAAAAGGGTGGCCTCTGAAGGATGCCATGGTAAAGTAGTCGGCAGTTAGACCCTCAAAAGGAAGAGAAACCCTCATTTCAAAATCCCTGGAATATCAAAAGTAATTCCCTCGATCAGCCCACTCGAGCCATAAGTTGTTTTTCTTCAAACACCCTAACTAGGAACCACCCCCTACATTGGGGCAAGTGCGAGTAACAAAACAATTAAGCTAACACCTGTTATTTCAAAGGATGATGCTAAAAGCTCTAAAACTGAACTTCATAGACTAAGCAATCTTGTTTGGAAGGAAGAGGGGCCATCTATTTTGCTACCATACAGTTAAAAGAATCCTCTTTGAAAAATCCCTTTTGAGCCAAATTATATTCCTTCGAAGAACCCTCACTGGTGATCATCCCCTACAATGGGCGAAAGCAAATTCAGAGGAAGAAGTGACGAAAAAAGAGCATGGAGAGAAAGAAAGCCCCCTCATACATCGAAAGAGGAAGGAAACAAGGCAATACTCAAAGAAAAAAAAAAAACAAAAAAAAAAAAGGAGGAGATGATGATTGATGCCTCTTGAGAGTCAATAGATTGTGCAAACGGTAATACTGGGGTAAAAACTAAAAGAAAATGACAAGCCCTATATGGGTGCGAGTTCGTACAAAAAGGGAAGAGAGAAAAGGGGAAGATTAGCCCACAAAGATCTGAAAAGATGATCACCGGTAAACCCTAGAAATCACATAACACTTTGAGCCTTCGATACCATTCCCTTCAAAAACCCGCAACCTGGCCACATTACAACCCACAGAAAGTCCCCTTAGTTTAGGGAAGATTGCTTAGTCTAAACAAGTTCAAAAGAAAATGGCGATATCCGAAAATGAAAAGGGAACAAAGCAGCAAAAGCTTACTCAAGGTAGTTCTGGTTACTATCACCCAAAAAAAAAAAATCGTTTGAGCCTGAATACCCCTTCATTCCTCGCTTTTAACTGAGCCTACATTACGGTCAAAAGTAAAGCCTTCTCGGATTAAGGATGGAAACTGCCCGTTCCTTTGCTAAAGGCTACTTCGCTGTCACCTAGAGAGCCTGCTAGGCCCCCAAGAGAAAGTCAAGTGAGTGACAGTATGAGTGACAGTATCTCAAATAAGAGAGATGGGAGTCAGATCAGAAAATGGAAACCCTAGGAATGAGGCAACTATTATCTCGTCATGGCAAGAAAAGAGCATAACAAAAAAGGAGGGGAATTTCTGAAGGAAGAGCAAAACGCCAAAATGATAGTTTCTAGCAAACGCCCCATTCTACCTCTAGGCCGGTCGTTATAAAGCTATACACCTACATGCTTTGCCTGAATGTGTGCGATAATATACTCACCTTTTTTCACACTTACTTAAAGTTTGCATGTGTCCACCATTTCTTATGTTTATCATAACTACTGAACTCCTTTGTTCACATTCATATGCATCATATATCCATATGCATGCATGCAAAACAAGACTAGAAGAAAGAAATAATCATCATCACATGTAAAAAAATAAAAAGATAATAAAAATAATGTACATAAAATCATCAATCATCATCCATAAGGGCCAACACACGGCCTCGAAAACATAAACAATACAGTTAATCTAACTAAACTAAAGCTGTATCAACAGATGAAAAGGGGCGCCTCAAAGAGCAGGGTCGTCGTCCAAATCAAAGTCACCTAAGTCCGGCACATACGGGGAAGGCTGGTTGGAGGAAGCTCCCTCGTCAAAAGGACCCTGGCCAAAGAAAAAGGTAAAAAAGAAAGAAGAGCTAGCGTTAGAACACAGGGGATGCACAAAGAACATGAAAATGACGAATCATAAATAACATACCCAACGGGCCTCCATCAGAGATATGCGAGCAGTCAGGGCCTCGACGTCAGCACGGTACTGATCTCGTGCCTAGCAAGCTGCTAGATACTCCTCCTCGGAAACAATGCCCTGAGCTAGACGCCACAACTCCACGATCTCATGATCAACCACCTGCCCTCCAACCACTAGGTCCAGCTGAGTGAAAGCACCAGTAGACCTCGCCTTGAAATGAGCCTCGTAGTCCACATCTGGTGGAAGAAGGAAGCACTCGCTAGGAACCCTGACTATATAAAGGATCTCCACCCCGGCTCGATAAAGTCCAAACATATACTGAGGAGGATCCATGGCTGCACGGAAGTCGGTGTGAAGCTGCCGCCAGTGGCGCTCCCCCAAATATGTCTCCCACGAGACAGGGCCCTAGAAGGTGACCTGCAATCTGGACAAAAGAATGACGTCCCTCATACTGGCATACTGGGAAGACCGGTGGTAAAGTGCCCAAGTCACATTTCGAGGCCTCAGTAACTCCAAGTTAGCCCGGAGGGCTAAAAAATCTGTGAGCAAGGACCACTAGACTACCTACTGCCTGGCCCACCTCGTGGCCTGCGGGAAGGCATCGCCAGCTAACACCTTCGATCGGTGGACAGGCAAATACTCATAGCTCCACCATATCAGAAACGGCCAAAAGCTCGTCAAGCTCCCCCAAGACCTGGATATCCTCACTCTCATCCCTCGTAGGAAGCAGGCAAATGTGAAAGCGCCCCAAGCAACATAGTCCAACGCATCGAGATCCGCTACCAGGCACACCAGAGACAAAGGGACCATCGACCTATTATTGTTGCAAAAGCAACTAAAGACGACGTATAGCACCAACTGGTACCTCATGATAATCTGGTCATCTAGAGAAGGCTTAAAAGCAAATGCTGTCTCTGCTGAGCATAAAAGTGAAGCGGGAAAACTTGAACCTCCAATCCCTGGCATCCCCAAGAGAAGACAGGCCTCCTCCAGAGGCACATCCCGAAAAGAAATCGGAATCCCTCCAAAGGATAGTCCGGTAATCATGGCCTAGTTTTCCCGACCCACTCTCTAACAACCCCACGGCGATCCCGTGATTAAGTTTGTCCATCTGCAGGGTCATAAAGGCATCGAAACCAATCCGGTGCAAGAAGTCCTGATAAGATGGAGCTGACGCTTGCATAACCCTTAAGGTCGAGATACTGGCCCCTCTAAAGGAATTATGGGTAGATGATGGCATCTGACCGTAGTGCGAATACAAGCTCGGGTGGAACGCCAAGTCTCGTAGCGGTGGGATATCAGGGATTGCTAGCTGGTCGTCGGTAAATGAAGTATCCCTTTGCCTATCCCGAACAGAAGCCATGCCATATCCAGTCCACAAATCCACAGATGAGTCAGCATCGTCCTCAACCCTCTCATCAGGAGCAACCGAAGGCTACCCTATCGCAGAACTATCACTGGAGGTTGTCCTGCTCAAGGACCGTCAGGACCTGCTGCAACCGCCCCAAGCAGAACCAGCTCTGCTGCCACTCCGAGCTGGACCACCTTTGCTACCCCCTCGAGCGGGGCCACCCCAGCTACTGCCTCTAGCAGAACCGCTCTTGATACTGCCCCTGGCTGAGCTACCCCGGCTGCTACTGCCCTCCTTGGGCTCAATCCGTGGTGCCTTCCCATGACGCCTCTTGTCCGAACCGTCACCCCCGGCCTCCAACATCCTGAAAGAATGACAACATTCAAAGAATCAATCAGTCACCATGTATGAAAAGCACAAAAATAAATGCGTCAATGTATATACATAAAAGAGAAAAAAAAAAAGAGAACATAAAAACAAAGAAAAAAAGAGAGAGAAAAAGGGAAAGAAAAGAAAGAAGAAAAAGAGGAGGGGCTAGGGCCCCATCCATCTCTGTTTAAGATTTTCTAAAGGTTTTCGAAGCTTTTTCCTCAAAAAGTTTCATTTCAAAATTCACCAGTTTCTCGGGCTTTCCCCTTCAAAAGCCATGTTTCAAGATTTTCTAACGGTTTTCTGAACTTTTTCCTCAAAAAGTCTAATTTCAAAATTTCAAAACCGGTCTCTCAGGCTTTCCCCTTCAAAAACCCTATTTCAAGATTTTCCAACGGTTTTTCAAACTTTTTCTCAAAAAGTCTCATTTCAAAATCTCACCGGTTTCTCGGGTTTTCTCCTTAAAAAACTGTGGTTCAAAAATTTTCTAATGGTTCTTGAGACTTTTGGCTCAAAAAGTCTAATTTCAAAATTTCAAAGCAGTTTCTCGGGCTTTCTCCTTCAAAAGCCCTATTTCAAGATTTTCTACAGGTTTTCAGAGTTTTTTTTCCTCAAAAGGTCTCATTTTAAAATTTCACTGGTTCCTTTGGCTTTCCCCTTCAAAGGCCATGTTTCAAGATTTTCTAACGGTTTTCTGAACTTATTCCTCAAAAAGTCTAATTTCAAAATTTCAAAACCAGTTTCTCGGGCTTTCTCCCTCAGAAGCCCTGGTTCAAAGATTTTCTAACGGCTTTCTTAACTTTTTCCTCAAAAAGTGTCATTTAAACAAATTCAAACCGGTTTCTCAGGCTTTCTCTCTCAAAAGCGCTCTTTCTAAACATTTTCTAATGGTTTTCTAGGTTTTCCCTTCAAAAACCCCGTTTCAAAGTTTCACCGGTTTCTCAGGCTTTCTCCTTCAAAAGCCCTGTGTCGCGCTAAGTTTTTTCGCACTCGATGAATACACACACGAGCGGGAAAAATGTTGTGCTCTCTTGTTAGAACTCACCCTCCTAGAAAAATGAGTGCGACTAGGTTTGAATTGAAAATAGATTTGAATAAAGGGCTTTTAGAAAAGATTTGGAGTTGCCACCTAACTTGATTAAGGTGAGTTAGGTCACCTAAAAATAAAGAATAATCCGAAGACTACACTTAGGGTTTTTGGAAAAAGATTTTTGAAAATACCACCTCAAGAGAGGGTTTTTAAGAAAACGGATTGTTTGGCAACCTTTAGAAAACATTTAGCCCTTTTTTGAAAAATAACTCCTTTTGGTCTTCGAAATCAGTGATCTAGGTTCGGAGGTTGGTTACGTGTAGGGAAGACGCACTAAGCCATCACCCTACCCCGCCCTTACAGTACCTACATGTCAATCTACCCTAGATTCACCTATGAGAGTCTTTAACTAACTAATGTTCAATCCCATCCACTTTGAAAAAGAATGTTTGAAAAGATATGATGCATGATATGTAAGTGCAAGATAAGAGAATTGATTTAGAAATAGATTTGAAAAGAATTTGATTTGGTTTGAAAAGAAAGAGATAGAAGCTTAAATTTGGAAAAAAAAAAAAAAAAGGTTTTGGAAATTGAAATTGAAGAATGAAAATGAAAATAAATCATGGAATTGGAAACTTGAAGAAAATTGTAGGATTGGAGATTGGAAGGAAATTGTAGAAATAGAAATTTGAAGAATGGTGTAGAATTTGAGATTTGAAAAATGTTGTGAAATTTAAAATTTGAAAGGAGTTGTGACCGCACCCATGAGGGTTGCCTACGTATCCTTTTGGAGGAATCAAGTCAGTCGTAGTTCGGACAAGAGTCCGATTGAGAATAGAAAAGTTGATTGGAAGAAAGAGATTGAATTGGAAATTTGATTGGAAGATTTGAGAGATTGAACTTTGATTGGAAGATTTGAAAAGACTTGACTTTGGAAAACTTTGTTTTAGGAAACCTAGACTTAGAAACTTAGAAAAGGAGGATTGAACTTGACTTGGAAAGATTTTCGAAAAGAATTGACTCAAATGTTGGACTTGGAAGATTTGGAAAGATTAGATTTAGGAAATGTTCGAATTAGGAAAGGTTCAAATTAGGAAAGTGTCATTTTAGGAAAGTTTCGTTTAGGAAAGTTTTGAATTAGAAAAAGTTCGAATTAAGAAAGTTTTACTTTGAGAAAGGTTTTGAAATAGAAAAGTGTTGAATTTAGAAATGTTTTGAATTAGGAAAGTTTAGTTTAAGAAAGGTTTAGAATTTGGAAAGTTTCAAGTTAAGAAAGTTTTGAATTTGAAAAGCTTAGAATTTTAGAAAGATTTTAAATTAAGAAAGATTTAGAAAAGGTTTGAATTAAGAAAGTTTTGAGTCTAGAAAGTTTTGAATTAAGAAAGTTTCATTTTAAGAAAGATTTTGAAAGAGGAAAGGTTTTGAAAATAAGGAAGTTTTGAAAATAAGAAAGTTTTAAGTTTAGAAAGTTTTAGATTTGGAAATATTTGAAGTTTTAAGAAAGTTTAGAATTTAGAAAGTTTTAACTTAAGGAAGTTTTGAACTTGGAAAGATTTGAGTTTAGGAAAATATTGGAAAGTATAGATTTGGAGAGTTAAGATTTGGAAAAGGGGTAGAATTAGGAAATGGTTGAATTAGGAAAGATTTGAAAGTTGAGTTTTAAAATTTAGGAAAGATTTTTATGTTCAAGTTTTGGAAACTTAAGATTTAGGAAAGTGGAGGATTAGGAAGGATTTGAATTAGAAAAGATTTGGATTAGGAAAGGATTGGATTTTGCTTCTAAAAGGGAAAGCTTGACTTTGTTTCTAAAAACGGAGCATAGGATCTAATTTCCTAAACGGGAAGATTTGATTTGATTTCCTAAAGGGAAGATTTGATTTGACAAGAATTTGGAAAGGGAAAGTTTTAGAAACCCTAGATTTGGAAGGCTATAGTTTTGACGTAGAAAATAGGTTTTTGAAAATATGCATAGTTTTGATATAGTTTTGGAAACCTAGGTTTTGAAGCAAGTTTGAAAACCATGTTTTTGGAAAGAAAATTAGGGTTTCCTAATTGTGGGTTCTAGGGCTTGACTTGGGTTCTAAGAAAAGAGTTTTTAGAAAGTGTGTTTTTTGGAAACAAGTTTTTAGAAGGAAATCCTAGAGAGGAATTTTTAAAGGGAAGATTTTGGAAAGAGAGTTTTTTCAGAAAGATTGTTGGAAGGATATTGTTAGAGAGAGTTTTTAGGAAAGTGAATTTAGGGAGTATTTTTAGAAAGTGAATTTTGAGGAGAGAGAGTTTTTGAAAAGAGAGCCTAGTGAAGAGTTTTTTAGAAAGAGATTTTTAAGAAAGAGATTTAGGAAGATGTTTTTCTAAGAAGGAAACCTAGGGAACGTTTTTGGAAAGTGGACTTTGAATAGAGCATTTTGGAAAGGAGTTTAAAAAGAGAAACGTATCTTTGACTAGGAGCATTTTGGAAAGTTTGTAAGTCGGCAAGAAACGTATCTTTGACTAGATTTGGGCGCCTGTACTAGTGACTACCATGCAATTTTTAGCCTAGCTTCACTAGGAGTGACTCCAGAAAGTCCGGGAATGATTTGAAGAGGCCGGGAATGACCCGGAAGGCCGGAAAAGAGTAGGAACACTTAGAATAGTGTCCTGGAGGTATTTGACTTGAGAAATGAGGATAGTATTGTAAGCACCCCATTTTTGACCGATCGGCAGTCTACACTCCGTCCAGACTTGTTTTCAAGTCAATGTGGGCATATTCCAATCGAAACCAATCCTCTAGGTCCAAATTCTGTCTTTCCATCGCCTCGCGGGCCTGTCGGGCCCAAATCGAGGCAAAATGACTAAAATGCCCTTAGGGGGGGCATTGGCCTTTCCTTTCCAATTCCAATCCCTCTCTCGAGACAGTTTATTCCTCGAGACGGTCTGAGTAACGAAATACTCACAAAACCGTTAGGGTAGCGGAAATACTCACAAAACCGTTAGAGTGGCGAAAACACTCAAAACCCAGGCACATCTCTTCAGAGATGGTAAGACCCATTTCCAATCCCTCTCTCGAGACAGTTTATTCCTCGAGACGGTTCCAATCCAGGCACGTCTCTTCGGAGACGGTAAGACCCCTTTCCAATCCCTCTCTCGAGACAGTTTATTCCTCGAGACGGTCCGAGTAGCAAAACTACTCACAAAGCTGTTAGAGTAGCGGAAGTACTCACAAAGCCGTTAGAGTAGCGGAAATACTCGCAAAGCCGTTAGAGTAGCAAAACTACTCACAAAACCGTTAGAGTGGCGGAAACACTCACAAAACCGTTAGAGTAGCGGAAATACTCACACCGTTAGAGTAGCGGAAATACTCACACCGTTAGAGTGGTGGAAACACTCAAAACCCAGGCACGTCTCTTCGGAGACGGTAAGACCCCTTTCCAATCCCTCTCTCGAGACAGTTTATTCCTCGAGACGGTTCCAATCCAGGCATGTCTCTTCGGAGACGGTAAGACCCCTTTCCACTCCCTCTCTCGAGACAGTTTATTCCTCGAGACGGTTCGAGTAGCAAAACTACTCACAGAACCGTTAGAGTAGCGGAAATACTCACAGAACCGTTAGAGTAGCGGAAATACTCACAAATCATCAACCCCGTCCGAGTAGCGGAAATACTCACAAATCATCAACCCCGTCCGAGTAGCCGAAATACTCACACCGTTAGAGTGGCGGAAACACTCAAAACCTAGGTCAACACCAGTGGCTGTTAGCCCACTTCGGTGAAAAATGACCAAATTACCCTTAGGATCTTTTTCGAGACTTTTCGGTCAAGATGACCATTTTGCCCCTAGGCATCCGGATGCCCCGGGAACCACACCGGCTCTGGGTATCAAACCGGTAACCCTCTGAGATTGCTTTTTATAGTGCTCTCGACCTTCCCTTCTCTTTCCGGATCATTCCGAGTCAGTTCCGGCCAACCCGGTACAAAATGACCGTTTTGCCCCTGGAGGGCCGGTCTCCTTTTCCAACCACGCCGGCTCTGGGTATCAAACCGGCAACCTCTGGGAACATTCTAAATAATGTTTCCAGATCCCAAGTCTTCTTCCGGGACAGTTTGAGTCTGTCCCGGCAGTTTTCCGGTCCGGTTGACCGTTTTGCCCTTAAAGGCTCGGTCAGCCTTTCCGACACATCTTATCCTCACTTTTTAAGTCAAATACCTCCAGGACACTATTTTAAGTGTTCCTGCTCCCTTCTGGCCTTCCCGGTCATCCCCGGCTCCTTCAAATCATTCCTGAACTTTCTGGAGTCACTCCTAGTGAAGCTAGGCTAAAGTTTACATGGTAGTCACTAGTACAGGCGCCCAAATCTAGTCAAAGATACGTTGCTTGCCGACCTTAAATCTTTCCTAATTGGCTGGCGCCACTAATAGTGGCGCCAAGCCAAAAAATAGCCTGGCGCCACTGCAACAGGCGCCAGGCTTGTCCAACTTCTATAAATACAGAGCCTCGTTCAACGTGAAAAGGGTCTGCAAACTTAACCTAAAGATCCCATATTTCGATATACAGAGCTCGAGCACCTCAAAAACCCTAGCCTCCCTAGGTTTTCCCAAACCCTAGCCACCCTGCACAAACCCTAGCCTCCTATACACTCATATACTCCCCCATACACTCATACACTAGCCTTCAACCATCCTTTGAAGACTTGAAGAGCTGCCATCCAAAGCTTGAAGACAATCCTTGAAGGTTGAAGAAGAAGATCAAGACGAAGACCGAAGACCGAAGACAGCGCAGCGCGCAAATTAAAGAAGATACAAGGTAGGCTTTCTCTTTAAATTTCTGCATTCCCCCCTCTCTCTTCTCTCTCCTAACCCACTTGGGTTTTTTCTATTTTAATCTCCCATCTCTTTCCCCCCCTTTCTTTGCATGCTTGAAACAAGGGGACTCCCGGTCCATGTGTAGGATTCGACTGTTGGAGAGTCACCGTGTCGGGGGTTTTCTTCTAGTCTAACCAGAGATCACGTGGGTCCGGCCCCCTTGATTATGTGGTGAAGCCTTAGCCTTGTATGTTCACGACCCCCAAATTGCATTGTGCATATCATAGTCTTGCATCTTCCAAAAACCGTTTTCAAAGTTGTTTTTCAAAACGTTTTCAAACTTGTTTTCAAAATTGCATCAAAATCTCTTTTTCAAAAACTTGTTTTCAAAATCACAATCTTAGGGTGATTCTAGCTTTTTCATGGCTAGGGTTGCTTTAGGAAAGTGTTATATTAAAAGTGACCTTTTGGTCTATATTTTCAAACCTTATTGTTTTCAAAACCATTTTCGTAAAGTGGTTCTAGCCCTCTTATGGCTAGAATTCCTTTAGGAAATTGAGATGGTTTTACTCCTTCTAAAAACTCTCTCTATTCAAAAATCTCTTCCCAAAAATCTCTTTTTCAACATACTTTCCTAAAACTTTCCTCTTCAAAAATTGTTTTCAAAAACTCCCTTCCAAAATCTATTTTCCAAAACTCCCTTTTTTAACTCCTTTCCCCAAAATCCACTCTCTAAAAACGTTCCTCAAAAATCTTTCCAAAATTTTCCTTCTAGGAACTCCCCCCTAGGATTTTCCCTCTCAAAATCTATGTTTCCAAAAACTCTTTCCAAAAGTCTTTCCAAAAACTCTCTTCCCAAAATCTTCCTTCTAGAAATTTCCTCTCTAGGATTTTCTTTTTAAAATCTACGTTTCTAAAAACACACTTTCCAAAACTCCTTCTCTTTAAAATCTTTTTCCAAAAACTCTCTTTCCAAATTCACTTTCCAAAAACTCCTCCCTAGGACTTCCTTCCAAAAACTCGTTTCCAAAAGCGAACTTTCCAAAAAGCTCTTTCCTTAGAGCCCCAAATCAAGCCCTAGAACCCACAATTAGGAAACCCTAGTTTTCTTTCCAAAAACATGATTTTCAAACTTTGCCCTAAACCTAGGTTTCCAAAATCTTTTGTTTTCTACATCAAAACTATCCTTGTTTTCAAAACCTATTTTCTACGTCGAAACTAGAATTTTCCAAATCTAGGGTTTCTAGAATCTCTCTTTCCAAATCCTTGCCAAATCCTACCTTCCCTTTAGGAAACCAAATCAAATCTCCCAATTTAGGAAACTAGATCCTATCCTCCGTTTTTGGAAATAAAATCCAACTTTTCTCTTTTAGAAACCAAATCCAATCCAAACCTTTCCTAATTCAATTCCTTCATAAACCATAAGTTTCCTAAACCTAAACTTTAAACCTTTCTTTAAATTTCAAAATCCAACTCTTTCCTAATTCAAATCCTTCCAAAAACCATAAGTTTCCTAAACCTAAACTTCAAACCTTTCTTTAAATTTCAAAATCCAACTCTTTCCTAATTCAAATCCTTCATAAACTTCTACTTTCCTAAACCTTAAGTTTCCAAAAACTTGAACATAAAAATCTTTCCTAATTCAACCCTTTCCTAATTCTACCCTCCTTTCAAATCTTAACTTTTCAAACCTAAGTTTTCAAACTCTTCCTAAACTCAAACCTTTCCTAATCTCAAGATTTTCTAAAACTCTAAAACTTTCTTAAACATTCTAGATTTCAAATCTTTCCAAGTTTAAAACTTTCTAAATTTGAAACCTTCTTAAGTTAAATCTTTCCAAACCTAAAAACTTTCTAAATTCTAAGCTTTCTTAAGCTTCCAATCTTTCCAAATCTAAGACTTTCTAAACTCAAAACTTTCTTAAGTTGAAACTTTCTTAATTCAAACATTTCCTAAATTGAAAACTTTCCTTTTTCAAACCTTTCTTATTTTCAAAACTTCCTTGTTTTCAAAACTTTCCAAATTCAAAACTTCCTTTTTTTCAAACATTCCAAAACTCAAAACTTTCTTAATTCAAAACTTTCCTAATTCTAACCTTTCTTAATTTCAAAACTTTCCTAAACCTAAAACTTTCCTAATTTCAAACTTTCCTAATTCGAAACTTTCCTAATCCAAATCTTTCCTAAATTCCAAGTTTCCAAATCTTTCCAAATCTTCCAAATCCAACATTCCAATCCAATCTTTCTTAATCTCAAGTCTTTCCTAAGTCTCTTCTCTTTTCTAAGTCTAAGTTTTCTAAACCTTCTCTTTTTCAAAACAAGTCCATTCTTTTCCAAAATTTCATTCCAATCCCCTTTTCTAATCTCAAATGAAATCCAGTTTTCAATTCAATTTCTTTCTTTCAATCCAATCTCTCTCTTCAAATCAATTTATTTTCAATCGGACTCCGGTCCGAACTACGACTGACTTGATTCCCCCAAAGGAATATGTAGGCAACCTTCATAGGTGCGGTCACAATACTTTTCAAACTTTCAATTCCACCCTCATGGGGGCGGTTTTCAAAATCTTTTCAAATCTCAAATTCCAATCAATTTTCAAATTCCAATTTCAAATTTCTATTTTCAAAATTTCAAACTTTCCAATTTCAAATTCTATCTCTTCAAATCTATTTTCAAATCAAATCAATCTCTTTTTAAATCTATTTTTCAATTCTCTTAACTTGCACTTGCATATCATGCATCATGCTAAATTAGTTTTCAAACATTGTTTTTCAAAGTGAATGGGATTGAACTATAGTTAGTTAAAGACTCTCATAGGTGAATCTAGGGTAGATTGACATGTAGGTACCGAAAGGGCGGGGTAGGGTGATGGCTTAGTGCGTCTTCCCTACATGTAACCACCCTCCGAATCTAGGATCACTGATTTCAAAGACCAAAAAGGAGTTTTTTTTTTAAAAAAGGGCTAAATGTTTTCCAAAGGTTGCCAAACAACCTGTTTTTCTTAAAAACCCTCTCTTAAGGAGATATTTTCAAAATCGTTTTTTCAAAAACCCTAAGTGTAGTCTTCAGACTATGCTTAGTTTTTAGGTGACCTAACTCACCTTAATCAAGTTAAGTGGCGACTCCGAATCTTTTTCAAAAGCCCTTATCTTAAATCAAATTTTCAATTCAAACCTAGTCGCACTCATTCTTCTAGGAGGGTGAGTTCTAACGAGAGAGTACAACATTTTTCCCGCTTGTGTAAGTATTCCTCGAGTGTGAAAAATCTGGGCGCGACAAGTATGTGTCGGAAGGGTTGACCGAGCCTTTAAGGGCAAAACGGTTAATCGGGCTGGAAAGCTACCGGGACGGACTCGGATTGTCCCGGAAGAAGACTCGAGAATTGGAAACATTATTTAGAATGTTCCCAAAGGTTGTGGGTTTGATTCCCAAAGCCAGTGTGGTCGGAAAAGGAGACCGGCCCACCAGGGAAAAAACGGTCATTTTGTACCGGGTTTGCCGGAACTGACTCGGAATGATCCGAAAAGGTAAAGGGAGGTTGAGAACACTATAAAAAGCAGTCTCAAAAGGTTACCAGTTTGATACCCAGAGCCGGTGTGGTTCCCGGGAGCATTTGGATGCCTAGGGGCAAAATGGTCATCCTGACCAAAAAGTCTCGGAAAAAGTCCAAGGGGCAGTTTGGTCATTTTTCACCGAAGTGGGTTAGCAAGCACAGGTGTTGACCTGGGTTTTGAGTGTTTCCGCCACTCTGACGGCGGTCGTCGTGACACAGGGGTTTGCGAGTATTTTCGCTACTCTGACGGTTCGCAATCATTCCCGAGATTGCCTGATCTCGGGAAGCTGCTAAAGGGGACTTAGCGCCTGAGAAGTCAATTTTCTCAGAAGGCGTGCCTAAACGGACATTTCTGCATTGACGGGCTAGCAGGCGCCAAAGGTGGACCGTTCTACCATCTAGGGGACTTGGGGTCTCGTCTTGATTGACAGGTTTAAAGGGACTTACCGTTTCGAAAAGATTTTCTTCGAAAAACGTGCCAAACCATCTCTAGAAATAAACTGTCTCGAGAAAGGGATTGGAATTGGAAAAGGGTCTTCTCGTCTTCGGAAAGACATGCCTGATTTAGAACCGTCTCGAGGGATAAACTGTCTCGAGGGAGGGATTGAAAAGGGGTCTTATCCTCTTCGGAAAGATGTGCCTGATTTGGAACCGTCTCGAGGAATAAACTATCTCGAGAGAGGGGTTGGAAAGGGGTCTTATCGTCTTCGGAAAGACGTACCTGATTTGGAACCGTCTCAAGGAATAAACTATCTCGAGAGAGGGATTGGAAAGGGGGCTTACCGTCTTCGAAAAGACGTGCCTGATTTGGAATAGATTTACTGTTTCGAGGAATCAACTGTCTCGAGAGAGGGGTTGGAGTTGGAATTGGAATTGGAAATGATAATGCCCCTAAGGGCATTTTAGTTATTTTGCCTCTATTTGGGCCTGGTGGGCCTGCGAGGCGATGGACAGACGGGATTTGAACTTAGAGAGTTGGTTTCTGTTAGAATATGTTCATATTGACTTGAGTACAAGTCTGGATAAAGCGTAGACTGCTGAGCGGTAAAAAATGGGGTGCTTACAGCTGCCCCTTTTTTTCTGTCTTTGCTTGTCAAAGACAGAAAATGATAAAAGTAAGAGTTCCATATTAACCGCGAGGCAGTCGGAGGGACGGACATTAGGAATCTTTCGACAACGGGGGTCGAAAACGGATAGCGGGCCAAAAAGGCCTTCGAAAATGAGATTTGGCGGGAAAGGGGGCAAAGCTACCCAGAATTGGACACTGGCGCCACTAGGAGTGGTGCCTTTGGTAAGAAAGGCTTGGCGCCTTTGCTAGTGGCGCCAGGCTTAAGGACAAAACCAGAAAATTTTCTGGTTCGAACACTTGCGGCATTTTGGAGAGATTTTGCAAATCCGAGAGACTTCTCGAGAAAATCGACTTGAATCTTGAAGGGGCACTTCTTGGAGACCACGGGTGATTGCCGAAAGGAGACCACGTAGCTGAAAAAGTCACAGAAAAGAGAATATTTCGCCAGAGAACTTTCAAAAAGTGAGTTTTCAAATTTTGTTGATTTTGATGTGTAGAACTTCGTTTGAATCATGTGAATAGTGGAACTTGATGTTTTGATGTGTTTTGAACATGATGGTGATATTATTTTTGAATTTTGGTGCTTGTTTGATTGAATTTGAGTGATTATATGTGAATATGTGAAGGGAGTTTTTTGCAGGAATAGGGGATTTGTTCCTACAAGCTTGGGCATTAGGTTTTCTGGCTATATTTTTGTGCAATGTGCCTTAGAAAAATGTGTTTAACAACCATATGAAGTTTCGTGATTTTTTGAAAACTCAGTGAATTTTTTATTTTTTGAAAAATAGGAAAATACTTAGAAAATTTAGGTAAATGATAAAACTTAGGAAATTAATGGAATTTTTAGAGTTTAAAATTTGAAAAAGGTAGGAATATTTTTGGAAATCATTTGAAATGATCTTGAAGAATTTGAAGGCATCTTTGAAAACCATGGATTTATTGGAGAAATAAAACATGTGTTTTGAAAATTTTGAAAAATTGAAAAGTGTGCACGGGTGCTGATGTTATGCGATTGTGACAATGTGAAGTGCACGTTTTGTGTTTTGTGTTGATGTCATGGGTGTTGTAGGTGCCATTTTTAAACGAAATTCTGCCGAAATTTTTAGAACTTAGGGAAAGAGTTAGAAAGAGTTTTTAGAAATAAAATTTTTTTGAAGGGAAAAGACAGAAAACCCTTGAGATATGATTTGAAGTTGAAAAATCAAGATGTGCATGTAAGAAATTTGTTTTATCATTTGAAATCTTTCATTCATTCTGTTTGTGTTAGTTGTTTATTTTATTTTGTTATTATTTGAATTGCATGTATGGTATGTTAACATCTCTTACCTTGGCTTACCTTTTCAGGATGGCAGATGTAGATGATGACAGTTCTGAGAGGAGGTGCCACTCGGGGAAAGCGGCTCGAACAAATTCCACTGGCGGTTCTAGTCGATCTAGAGGTAGTCAACGATCTACCGAACGATCCTCCTCCAGTCAGAGTGGGTAGGGGAGTAGGCCACCTGTCGACCCTTTTCCTTCGGTTGAGCAGGCTTTCGTAGAGGAGATTGGTGCCGAGGAGGAGGTACCGGGCCCTAGGGATCAGGTGACTAGTTATGGGAGAGCTTCTTCCAGGCATAGGCAGACGGACGCTGACTTGGGAGATCTGCAAATACCGGACTTCCCACCACTCGGGGATCTTGCTTATCACCCCAATGTGTACTCCAGACAGCATTTGCCTCCTTTGCAGGTACATACAGCTTTCAGAGGGGCCGTTCATCAGGTCTTTGTGACTATGCAGCGGGCTGCCCCATCATACCGTGCCTTCTTGGCAGAGATCGGATTCGGCGCCTTTATGGGATTACAAGCTAACCGCCTGAACCGGCATTTGGTACTAGCACTTGTTGAGAGGTGGTTCGGGGAGACCGGGACTTTTCATTTTGTCAGCTTCGAGTTAGGTCCCACTCCTTTGGATTGGGCGATTATTACAGGACTCTCCTTTGTCGGCGGCAGATCACCCTGTATCCAGTCAGTAGGGACGAGGCCTGTTTGCTATTGGACTTGCCTCCTCCTGAGCATTCTGCCTTCCCAGTCTCTTGGATCAGTTAGGATGACCGTACTTTTGCTACTGAGCCATCGCCTGCCAGGCGGGACATCATGAGACGGCGACTTGTTTTGTATATCATCTTTAGTTGCTTCTGCAATAACAACAAGTCACTCGTGCCATGTCGTTTGGTGAGTATAGTAGCCGATCTTGGAGCTTTATCTGAGCTGGACTAGGGGTCCTTCTCCTTTGGCTGCTTTCTTCAGTCGATGCGGGTCCGGACTTCTTCTTGTTGGGGCAGCATGACTAGTTTTTAGCCTTTCCTCGTTTGGTGGAGTTACGAGTACCTTCCTGTTCGTCACCCTGCAGTTGTTGAGAATGATCTCTATCATCGTGCTTTGAGGTGGGCTCGTGACCGGGTAGCCCAGCGATCGGAGAATACTGATTTTGTGACGCTCTAGGCTAACCTGGAGCTAATTAAGGTGAGGGATGTGACCTGGCGGCCCTTCATTGGATTAGTCCATTATGAGACAGTCCGGTACTTGGTCCCATTATCCTTGTCAAGAGCTGCTTTTCTCAGTGATGACACTTGGGAGTCCTATCTTGGAGAGCGACACTGGCGGCAGTTTCATGAGAAGTTCCGGTCAGCAGGGGCTTCGCTAGAGTATATGTTTGGAGCCCTGGTAGCGGGAGTGCCTATCCTTTATCAAGAGCGTCAACTAGGTGCCGAGTTCTTGCTTCCTCCGGATACAGATTATGCTGCACACTTTGGGGCTCATTCGGTCGGTGCCTTCACCCGGTTTGAGGTAGTGGTCGGCGGGTATGCTGTTGGCCAGGAGGTGGTTGACTTGTGGCGCCAAGCCGGAAGATATGTGCCCCAGGTTGAGTTTACTGCTGTGAGAGACTAGAGAGATCAGTACCAGATGGAGCGGGATTAGTACCAGGCCGAGGTAGCTTCCCTGACGGCTCGGTTATCGCAAATGGGCGGTGGGGGGGTAAGTTAATCTTTCTTTCTTCTTGCTCTACTGCTGTTTTAGTTCGTCTTTCATATAGCTGAATTTTGCTCTATCCTCCCTACAGGATGGCGGTGCTTCGAGTAGTTATCCCCCTCCTCTGATACCGGGTTTCGAGAATTTTGATCCAGATGATATTGACTTTGACCTGTGATGTACGCCCCTTGTGGAGACTCTAATCTTCTTTTGCCCCTTGTCCCTGAGTTGTATTTATGTTAGACAGTTTTATTTTGATATTTTGTACAAAAATGAATATTTATGGTATTCAGATGCATGGATAGACAAAAACATTTATGATCTTTTCAGCTAAGTATATGATCAGATGCATGTGATGGATGATGATGTTGTGTATCTATTATATGAGTTGATATTGGTGATTTATGTTTCTACAGGGAGTTATATCTTATGTATGCAAAGCTCCTGCCAACTCTTTTTTTTTTTATTATTATTTTTTATTTTGATTTTCATTTTTTTTAAATTTTTTTTATAGAAGTGTGTTAACTAACAGAATGACGAGGGTGTTGTTGAACTCAAATATCTCTAGGATGGTAACTCCTTTCTTTTTGGGAGTCAAGCCTCTCCTCTGACTCAACCCTATCTTGGTTGGATGATAGCACTTTGCACCTTTCTCAACCTTTTGATCACCTCCAACTCTCTATCTTAGGGTTAGTGTATATGGTTATTGGGCTGAGACTCTCAACTCTCAGGGTTTTAGCAACAACTTACTTGACCTTTGGCAAAGCGATAAATGGCCAGTCATTTCAATCTGAGGAGACTTTGTTTAGGACCGTAATGTAGGCTAGGTTATGGGGTTTTAGAAATAGCGGGATATGCAAGCTCAAATTTGATGTTGTTTTTGATAGGGTTTAGATCCATACCATCGTTGACTACTTTTCAGTAGGATTAGCATCCTTCTTTAGCTTTGGTAGCGTATCTAGCTCATTTAGATCAAACAATCTGCTTTCAATCAGAGGGGACTTTAATAGGGTTGTAATGTAGGCCATGGTTTCATGGTTTTGCAAGAAAGGGTAAAGGCTCGAACCTATTATTTCTACTGGGTTTCTTTGTAACCTAGGATCACCTTTGAATGACTTTTTGCTTGTGACCATATACTTTTCAGGGTGAAAATGACCTTGTTCTTTCACCCTTTCTATATACTTTTTGAGATAAACATGACTTTCTTCTCATTTGATCTTCTTATCACGCTTTTGAAGATGACTCAATCATGGCTCCTTTAGGCCTTTCCTTAGAATCATGGTTTTCTTCTTCTTCTTCTTTTTTTTTTTTTTTTTGGCTTCTTGCCCCTTGGCAACTCCTTTCCTTTGCTTTTTCTTTCTATTCCTTTATGAAATGAATAATTCTTCGACCCTTTTCCCTTAGATCTTTTCCTTGGCAGTTCAATCTACCCAGTGTGGGCGATGATCCCTAGGTTGGGGTTTTGTTAGGAAAAGGTAGGCGGCTCAACGGGTTTGCCAAGAGGTTACTTTTGACTATATGGGAAATGAAATGAGGGCCTCTCTTCACTTTGAATTAGATTGCTTAATCTATAGAGCTTTCATTGCTGCCTTAGTACAGCGAGGGTGGATACCATTCCTAGAGTTCTCAAACTATTGTCTGCCCCAGTATGGGGAGGACAGTCTTGGATCAGGGTTGACAAAGAAAACTTCATTTGTTGTGAGGCTCTAGAGGTTAAACAAAGGGAATATGAGCACATTTGTTTATTTATTAGTGATTCATTCCTTTTATTTATATGTGGGGAAGTGAAAGATGGCCCCTCTTCATTTTGATAAACTGGCCGCACATCGCTTAGCTTCGGAGTCCTGCAAGTACTGCCTTTGGGTAGTATCCTCACTCATCCTTATCCTCTCTCTCTATGTGGAAAACTGATCATTTGGTGAGTGGTTAACTCATGCTATCATCCCTTCAAGTTGGATCATTCCATAAGACACACCATGCCCCTTGTGGAGGAAGTAGTTACCACTCATAAGAGAAGATAAGACAACAGAGATGACATAAAAGACCATTATTTAACTACTATTATCATTTTTATGGAAAGCATAGAGTTTCTAAGCAAAAATGGAATGTAAACATCAATTTAAAGACAGAAAGTAAAAGGGATAGAAAGAAAGTGGGTGAAAACACCCCTCTCTTGTACGCTTTTGCAAGGAACCCTTTTTTAGTAAGGTCTCGGGACAATTCCCACATCTTCGATGCTCCATTCGCAACCCGGATCCTCGGCTAAGGCGAGACAAGCAAAGGCTTCTCCTAGAGCTCCAAAGATGTTGACACTGTTGATGCGGTTGTCAGCCTCCTTCTTGTTCTTTGCAATGGGTTCTTCTGTAAATGGGGTGACCAGCTCACCCCCTTCCAATTCGAAAGGCTTTGCCTGTTCTCTTGACTCTTCTAGCTCGCAGCCCATGTCTTCATAGTTGTACTCAGTTGTAGGCCAAGGGTTTTTTGGTAAGTGATGTTCCGCCGCGGCATACCTCGGATGTAGAAACTCAGCACCCCATCCATCAACAACTGTGTTCTTGGTCATTTCATCTTCCGGAAATGTTGGCTCCTCAAGGGGCCAGTCAGAAGCATCAGGCACCTCCTTAGGGTTATAAAGATAAATCGGGCACAATGGGAGATCTTCCTCCCAGTCACTTTCTTCATCGGCCTTCTAATCGTTCTCATAACCTTTGGCCCCGAGCTCGTCAAATTCTCCCTCGCCTTCCATTTCTACTAGTATCATATTAACGGTGTGATCCAGCAGGGGGTTAGCAGTCACATTGGGAATAGGAGCAAGTTTTACCGGCAGCAAATCTTATTATCGATCAGGTCTTGGATTTTGTGCTTGAGAGCAAAGCAGCTTTCGGTGTCGTGCCCCTGGCCACCTGAATGGCATTCACATGTAAGAGCGGCATTAAAGGTCAGGGCAGAGGGCTTGGCAACGGGCGAGTAGGGACGAACTTCAAGATGTTGTTCTTAAGAAGGCTATGGTAAGCCTCGGTTTGGGTGCAAGCTAAAGTGTCGAAAGTACGAATACGTCGAGCAGGTCTATTAAAGTTGGGTAGTGTCTCATCGGGACCATAGTTAAGGGTAGGAACGGGCATGGTTAAGGTGGGTAAGGGCAGGACTGGGGGTGATTGGAGCGGGGGTCGGTATTGGGGTGGTTGGCTAGGCAGAATAGCGGACACTTCGCTTTCTTTCCTGATCGTGCCCCTTGTAGTGGCCACCTTTTTGGCTATGTTGGCGGTATTTTCTCCAATCTTGGCATAGGGATCTGTAATTCTTTCTGTGTTGAGGCCGTTTTCTATCATCTCTCCCTGCATGATGAGCTCGGAGAAGCTTTTTCCCATGCTTGTGCAGAGCTTCTCATAGAATATAGCTTGAAATGTATGTACAAACAGTTGTACATACTCCTTTTCCTCCAGCGGGGGATTAACTTGTGCAGCGGCCTCCCTCCATCTTAGGGCGTATGCTTTAAAGCTCTCCTTCTCACCCTTGCTCATCGTCATCAAGGACCATCGATCAGAAGTGAGGTCGATGTTGTGACAGTATTGGGCTTTGAATGCATTGACTAGCTCCATCCAGGTTGTGATCTTCCTTAAGTCCAGACGAGCAAACCATTGCAGAGCCAACCTTGTGAGGCTGTGTTGGAATAGCTGCATAAGGAGTTTCGGATCGTTGCCATGTCCACTTAGCGCTCCAGCATATAAACGAAGATGAGCAACGGGTTTACCGGTACCGTCGTACTTCTGAAAGTTAGGCATTTTAAACTTAGCAGGTCTCGGGTGGTTAGGGAAGAAACAGAGCTCATCATAGGAAGTGAATCCGTAAGTATCATGACCATGGAGACTTCGCAACGAATCTTCCAATCCTTGGATTTTCAGACTGAGAGGGACTAGAGAGGCCTTCTTTATGGTAGGTGAAAGCAATATGGTCTCTTTTTCTTCAGCGCTGACCCCTTTGGCGTCTTCATTAGTCCTCCCAGCATTGTCAGACTGAAGCATAATCCTTGGATTAGTGGGTTCCAGATCTTTGGATGAAGTCATAGATGATGATGGGACTGCAGTAGCATCCTTTATGGCCACAGTTTGAATGAGTTTGAGCATCTCATCCATCTTAGTCCTCATTTCGTTGACTTCCTTTAGAGAGACTTGAGAGAATTCTTTAGGGTTAGCAGCCATCAATGATGCTCTTTGCCAGGTGATAATGGGATCCCTAGGTGGATGTTGCCCCTTTTTGGGAGCAATGTTGACTCAGTACAAGGTGACCTCTGTAAATAAAAGGAAAAGACAAAAGGACAAGAACACAAGTTGCAAATTAGTTTCTAGTTTTTAGAAAACTTTATGCAATGCATGTCCTCGGGTGCCCCTTTTTAGGAGGGAAACTAGTATTGATGTATTGACCCACTTTTGGAGATAAGGGATTTGCCCCTGTATGCAGATACCTTACCGCCCGGCAGGAACCTTCAGCCATCCATGCATTCATTCATAAAAGTAAAAAAGTACATTAAATTTTGGGTTTAAGATACAAAAGAATTGAAATACATTTTAATAGGGGGAGGGGGAACATCTTCCTTTGGACTTCCACCTATCTACTTTTACAAAGGAAAACCCTAAACTACTCTTGAGTCTTCGGATTCGCCTTCCTTGGATTTGATGTCGAGTGGGTCGCTGAGGGACTTTACTGATTGGTTGCCCCTTGTCTTCATGGCAATCCTATCTCCGTGATCATAGAGGGATTAGGGCCCCTCTTATGGAATGAATTGAGATGCATGCAATGAGTCCTTAGGGTTACGTGGGAACCCTTAGGGTTTAGGTAGGTTTAATGCAAGGGAGAGTGACCTTGGTGTCACTCTCAATGGGTTGATCATATGCATGAGAATGCAGTGACTTGAGTTACTTGGAACTCTTGTCTTGACATGGAATATTGAATGCATGAATATGGGTATGCGAAGAGTATAAAGAGAGAGAATGCAATAGCAAGATAAACGTGCATGCATGAGTAGTTAAATAGTCACTATAACAGTAAGAATATAGGTATTATAACAACAGGAATATACAGGTATAAATGAAAGTAAGAGCAGTCGCCCTTTCCTCCGTAATTTTGAAAACAATGCTCGTGTCTTAAATCCGGCAGAGGTTCGGCTATGCATGGTGTCTATATGAGTATGAGGTTGAGGGTTGACTAATGCGTCCTAAAAAGGCTCAGTCCCCGGATCTTCAAACTTACGCCCACTCCCCGAGGTGGTGCCATGATCGGTTGGTCATCCGAGCGGGGGAACCATCAAGAGGCCGTAGGCGAAGAAACTGACACAGCATCTTGCCCACAACCAATATACCGTTTCCCCTTTCTAACTAGAAAGGACATATCAAGGTAATAATGCAAGTATGCAGAATGCAGGTGCACATATAGTGTGTGTGTGATTTTTAAAAGTGGAGGAAAGAGCCCAACAACTCCCATTCATCCTATTCATCACATTCATGCATAGCAGTTAATAAAATTTAAACAAAATGTGTACCTACAAAACAAAGATGCAAGTGTTAGTATGTGAATGACAAGCATGATACAAGATAATATGAATAAATGCTTGTTTCTTGAAAACAATTTTGAAATTTTGGTTTTGAAAATTTAAAGTGAATAAGATTGAACCAAGTTAATTGAAGACTCTACATGGGTGAAGGGTAAAGAGACATGACTACGGCCTAACCCTCTAAGTTTCCCCAGTGGAGTCGCCAGCTGTCGCGCTCAGATTTTTCGCACTCGAGGAATACACACACGAGCGGGAAAAATGTTGTACTCTCTCGTTAGAACTCACCCTCCTAGAAGAATAAGTGCGACTAGGTTTGAATTGAAAATATATTTGAATAAAGGGCTTTTAGAAAAGATTTGGAGTCGCCACCTAACTTGATTAAGGTGAGTTAGGTCACCTAAAAACTAAGAATAATCCGAAGACTACACTTAGGGTTTTTGGAAAAAGGTTTTTGAAAATACCACCTAAAGAGAGGGTTTTTAAGAAAACGGGTTGTTTGGCAACCTTTAGAAAACATTTAGCCCTTTTTTGTAAAATAACTCCTTTCGGTCTTCGAAATCAGTGATCTAGGTTCGGAGGTTGGTTACGTGTAGGGAAGACGCACTAAGCCATCATCCTACCCCGCCCTTTCAGTACCTACATGTCAATCTACCCTAGATTCACCTATGAGAGTCTTTAACTAACTAATGTTCAATCCCATCCACTTTGAAAAAGAATGTTTGAAAAGATCTGATGCATGATATGCAAGTGCAAGATAAGAGAATTGATCTAGAAATAGATTTGAAAAGAATTTGATTTGATTTGAAAAGAAAGAGATAGAAGCTTGAATTTGGAAAAAAAGGTTTTGGAAATTAAAATTGAAGATTGAAAATAAAAATAAATCATGGAATTGGAAACTTGAAGAAAATTGTAGGATTGGAGATTGGAAGGAAATTGTAGAAATAAAAATTTGAAGAATGGTGTAGAATTTGAGATTTGAAAAATGTTGTGAAATTTGAAATTTGAAAGGAGTTGTGACCGCACCCATGAGGGTTGCCTACAAATCCTTTTGGAGGAATCAGGTCAGTCGTAATTCGGACAAGAGTCTGATTGAGAATAGAATAGTTGATTGGAAGAAAGAGATTGAATTGGAAATTGGATTGGAAGATTTGAGAGATTGAACTATGATTGGAAGATTTGAAAAGACTTGACTTTGGAAAACTTGGTTTTAAGAAACCTAGACTTAGAAACTTAGTAAAGGAGGATTGGACTTGACTTGGAAGGATTTTCGAAAAGAATTGACTCAAATGTTGGACTTGGAAGATTTGGAAAGATTGGATTTAGAAAATATTCGAATTAGGAAAGGTTCAAATTAGGAAAGTGTCATTTTAAGAAAGTTTCGTTTAGGAAAGTTTTGAATTAGGAAAAGTTCGAATTAAGAAAGTTTTACTTTGAGAAAGGTTTTGAAATAGAAAAGTGTTGAATTTAGAAATGTTTTGAATTAGGAAAGTTTAGTTTAAGAAAGGTTTAGAATTTGGAAAGTTTCAAGTTAAGAAAGTTTTGAATTTGGAAAGCTTAGAATTGTAGAAAGATTTTAAATTAGGAAAGATTTAGAAAAGGTTTGAATTAAGAAAGTTTTGAGTTTAGAAAGTTTTGAATTAAGAAAGTTTCATTTTAAGAAAGATTTTGAAAAAGGAAAGGTTTTGAAAATAAGGAAGTTTTGAAAATAAGAGAGTTTTAAGTTTAGAAAGTTTTAGATTTGGAAAGATTTAAAGTTTTAAGAAAGTTTAGAATTTAAAAAGTTTTAGATTTAGAAAGTCTTAACTTAAGAAAGTTTTGAACTTGGAAAGATTTGAAATTTAAAGAGTTTAAGATTTAGAAAGTTTTAAAGTTTGAGTTTTAGAAAATCTTGAGATTAGGAAAGGTTTGAGTTTAGGAAAAGATTGGAAAGCATAGATTTGGAGAGTTAAGATTTGGAAAAGGGGTAGAATTAGGAAAGGGTTGAAATAGGAAAGATTTGAAAGTTGAGTTTTAAAATTTAAGAAAGATTTTTATGTTCAAGTTTTGGAAACTTAAGATTTAGGAAAGTGGAGGATTAGGAAGATTTGAATTAGGAAAGATTTGGATTAGGAAAGGATTGGATTTTGTTTCTAAAAGGGAAAGCTTGACTTTGTTTCTAAAAACGGAGGATAGACTCTAATTTCCTAAACGGGAAGATTTGATTTGATTTCCTAAAGGGAAGATTTGATTTGACAAGAATTTGGAAAGGGAAAGTTTTAGAAACCCTAGATTTGGAAAGCTATAGTTTTGAAGTAGAAAATAGGTTTTTGAAAATATGCATAGTTTTGATAAAGTTTTGGAAACCTAGGTTTTGAAGCAAGTTTGAAAACCATGTTTTTGGAAAGAAAATTAGGGTTTCCTAATTGTGGGTTCAAAGGCTTGACTTGGGTTCTAAGAAAAGAGTTTTTGGAAAGTGTGTTTTTTGGAAACAAGTTTTTGGAAGGAAATCCTAGAGAGGAATTTCTAGAGCGAAGATTTTGGAAAGAGAGTTTTTTAGAAAGATTGTTGGAAGGAGATTGTTAGAGAGAGTTTTTAGGAAAGTGAATTTAGGAAGTATTTTTAGAAAGTGAATTTTGAGGAGAGAGAGTTTTTGGAAAGAGATCCTAATGAAGAGTTTTTTAGAAAGAGAATTTTAAGAAAGAGATTTAGGAAGAGGTTTTTCTAACAAGGAAACCTAAGGACCGTTTTTGGAAAGTGGACTTTGAAGAGAGCATTTTGGAAAGGAGTTTAAAAAGAGAAGTTTTGGAAAATAGATTTTTGGAGGAAATTTTTGAAAACAACTTTGGAAAGAAGAATTTTTAGAAAGCACGTTGAAAAATGAGGTTTTAGAAAAAGAGATTTTTAAAAATAGAGTCTTTAGAAAGTACTAAAAATGTCTCACTTTCCTAAAGCGATTCTAACCATAAGAAGGCTAGAACCACTTTAGGAAAGTGATTTTGAAAATAAAAAAGGTTTGAAAATATAGATCATGAAAGTCACTTTAAATGTAACACTTTCCTAAAGTAATCCTAGCCATAGAAAAGCTAGAATCACCCTAGGGTTGTGATTTTGAAAACATGTTTTGAAAAAGAGGATTTTGATGTAATTTTAAAAACAAGTTTAATGCAAATTTTGAAAACAGATTTGAAAATGATTTTTGGAAGATGCAAGATAATGATATGCACAATGCAAGTTTGGGGTCGTGAACATACAAAGTTAAGGCTTTACCACATAATCAAGGGGGCTGAACCCATGCGGTCTCCGGTTAGCCTAAAGGAAAGCCCCCGACACGGTGATCCTTCAATAGTCTAATCCTACACATGGACCGGGAGTCCCCTTGTTTCAAGCATGCAAAGAAAGGGAGGGAAAGAGATAAGGGATTAAAATAGAGAAAACCCAAGTGGGTTAGGAGAGAGAAGAGAGAGGGGGAAGTGCAAAAATTTAAATAGAAAGCCTACCGTATGTCTTGTTTATTTTGCGCGTCTTGCTTGTCTTCAATCTTCGTCTTGATCTTTGTCCTCAATCCTCAAGAGTTGTCTTCAATTTTCAAACTTTAGATTGTAGCTCTTCAAGTCTTCAAAGGAGGGTTGGAGGCTAGTGTATAAATATATGGGGGTGTGTATGAGTGTATATGAGGTTTAGGGTTTGTGTATGGTGGCTAAGATTTGGAAAACCTAAAGAAGCTAGGGTTTAGGGAGTCTTCGAGCTCTGTATATCGAATATTGGTGTTTTTAGACTAAGTTTGCGGACCCCTTTCACACTGGAAGAGGCTCTGTATTTATGGAGGTAAGACAGACCTGGCACCTGTTGCAGTGGGGCCAGGGCAAAATTGCTCTTGGCGCCACTAGGAGTGGCGCCGGCCAGTTAGGAAAGTTTGTAAGTCGGCAAGCAACGTATATTTGACTAGATTTGGGTGCCTGTACTAGTGACTACCATGCAATTTTTAGCCTAGTTTCACTAGGAGTGACTCCGGAAAGTCCGGGAATGATTTGAAGAGGCCGAGAATGACCTGGAAGGCCAAAAAAGAGCAAGAACACTTAGAATAGTGTCCCGAAGGTATTTGACTTGAGAAATGAGGATAGTTTGTGTCGGAAGGGTTGACCGAAGCCTTTAGGGGCAAAACGGTCAATCGGGTTGGAAAGCTACCGGGATGGACTCAGATTGTCCCGGAAGAAGACTCGAGATTTGGAAACATTATTCAGAATGTTCCCAAAGGTTGCCGGTTTGATTCCTAGAGCTGGTGTGGTCGGAAAAGGAGACCGGCCCACCAGGGGCAAAACGGTCATTTTGTACCGGGTTTGCCGGAACTGACTCGGAATGATCTGGAAAGGTAAAGGGAGGTTGAGAATACTATAAAAAGCAGTCTCAGAAGGTTACCGGTTTGATACCCAGAGCCGGCGTGGTTCCCGGGGCGTTCGGATGCCTAGGGGCGAAATGGTTATCTTGACCAAAAAGTCTCGGAAAAGGCCCAAGGGCCAGTTTGGTCATTTTTCAGCGAAGTGGGCTAGCAAGCACCGGTGTTGACTTGGGTTTTGAGTGTTTCCACCACTCTAACGGCGGTCGTCGTGATACGAGGGTTTGTTGGCAATTCCTTATATCGACCTGTTTGCGAGTATTTTCGCTACTCTGACGGTTCGCGATCATTCCCGAGATTGCCTAATCTCGGAAAGCTGCTAAAGGGGACTTAGCACCTGAGAAGTCAATTTTCTCGAAAGGCGTGCCTAAACGGACATTTCTGCATTGGCGGGTTAGCAGGCGCCAAAGGTGGATCGTTCTACCATCTAGGGGACTTGGGTTTAAAGAGACTTACCGTTTCGAAGAGATTTTCTTCGAAAAACGTGCCCAACCGTCTCGAGGAATAAACAGTCTCGAGAGAGAGAATGAAATTGGAAAGGGGTCTTATCGTCTTCGGAAAGACGTGCCTGATTTGGAATCGTCTCGAGGGATAAACTATCTCGAGAGAGGGATTGGAAAAGGGTCTTATCGTCTTCGAAAAGACGTGCCTGATTTGGAACCTTCTCGAGGAATAAACTGTCTCGAGAGAGGGGTTGGAAAAGGGTCTTATCATCTTCGGAAAGACATGCCTGATTTGGAACCGTCTCGAGGAATAAACTGTCTCGAGAGAGGGATTGGAAAGGGGACTTATCGTCTTCGAAAAGACGTGCCTGATTTGGAATAGATTTACCGTCTCGAGGAATCAACTGTCGAGAGAGAGGGTTTGGAGTTGGAATTGGAAAAGATAATGCCCTTAAGGGCATTTTGGTTATTTTGCCTCTATTTGGGCCTAGTGGGCCTGCGAGGCGATGGACAGACGGGATTTGGACTTAGAAAGTTGGTTTCGATTAGAATACATTCATATTAACTTGAATACAAGTCTGGACGAAGCGTAGACTGTCGAACGGTCAAAAATGGGGTGCTTACAACACACAAGTAAAAAAAACATTGTACTCTCTCGTTAGAACTCACCCTCCTAGAAGAATGAGTGCGACTAGGTTTGAATTGAAAATTGGTTTGAATAAAGGGCTTTTGGAAAACATTTGGAGTCACCACCTAACTTGATTAAGGTGAGTTAGGTCACTTAAAAACTAAGCACAATTAGAGGACCATACTTAGGGTTTTTGAAAACAATTTTAAAAATACTTCCTCAAGAGAGGGTTTTTAGGAAAATAGGTTGTTTGACAATCTTTATAAAATAATTAAGCCCTTTTTGAAAATAAACTCCATTTTGGTCTTTGAAAACAGTGATCTAGGTTCGGAGGTTGGTTACGTGTAGGAAAGACGCACTAAGCCATCACCCTACCCCGCCCTTGCGGTACCTACATGTCTATTTACTCTAAATTCACCTATGAGAGTCTTTAACTAACAAATGTCCAATCTTATCCACTTTGTAAAAGAATTTTTGAAAAGAAACTAACATGATGCATGATATGCAAATGTAATAGAAATAGAAAGCTGAAAAATAGATTTGGAAATAGATTTGAAAAGAAATTGATTTGATTTAAAAGAGATTTGAAAAGATAGATTTGAAATTGAAATTAAAAAGTGATTTAAGAAGATAGATTTGAGAAAAGAGATTTGAAAAGAATTATGGAATTGGAAATTGAAAGAAGGTTGTGGAAATAGAAGCTTGAAAAAGGTGGTGACCGCAACCATGAGGGTTGCCTATGTATCCTTTTGGAGGAATCAGGTCAGTTGTAGTTCGGACAAGAGTCCGATAGAAAATAGATTTTTAATTTGAACTTAGAATAGAAGATTAGAAACTGGAATTTGGAATTGAAAGGATCAAGAAATTGGAAAAGATTAAGATTTAGGAAACCTAAACTTAGGAAGATAGGATTTAGGAAGGACTCGAGATATAGGAAATGTTTGACTCGAATGTTGGACTTGAAAAATTGGAGAAAGATTGGATTTAGGAAAGATTCAAATTAGGAAAGGTTCAAATTAAGAAAGTTTCAAAATAAGAAAGTGTCATTTTTGGTGGGCCTTAACCAAAAATAACTTAACCAAATTTATCGGCTTCAAATTTATCATAGCAAGGACTTAACCAACCTATAGAAGGCATGCTCAAGAATCCCATTAGTTTGGAAAATACTATTCTTCCAGAATTTTTGTACAGAATTTTAAACCAGAATCATGTGGTGTAAGTACCCCATTTTTGACCGCTCGGCAGTCTACACTCCGTCCAGACTTGTTTTCAAGTCATTGTAGGCATATTCCAATCGAAACCAATTCTCTAAGTCCAAATTCAGTCTTTCCATCGCTTCGTGGGCCTGTTAGGCCCAAATAGAGGCAAAATGACCAAAATGCCCTTAGGGGCATTGTCCTTTCCAAAATCTTTCCAATCCCACTCTCGAGACAGTTTATTCCTCGAGACGGTTCCAATCCAGGCACGTTTCCTCGGAGACGGTAAGACCCCTTTCCAATCCCTCTCTCGAGACAGTTTATTCCTCGAGACGGTTCCAATCCAGGCACGTCTCTTCGGAAACGATAAGTCCCCTTTCCAATTCCACTCTCGAGATAGTTTATTCCTCGAGACGGTTCCAATCCAGGCACGTCTCTTCGGAGACGGTAAGACCCCTTTCCAATTCCTCTTTTGAGACAGTTTATTCCTCGAGACGGTCCGAGTAGCGAAACTACTCACAAAATCGTTAGAGTAGCGGAAATACTCACAAATAGGTTAATATAGGGAATTGGCAACAAACTCCTGTGTCACGACGACCGCCGTTAGAGTGGCAGAAACACTCACAACCCAGGTCAACACCAGTGTCTGTTAGCCCACTTTGGTGAAAAATGACCAAACTGTCCTTTGGACCTTTTTTGAGACTTTCCGGTCAAGATGATCATTTTGCCCCTAGGCATCCGAATGCCCCGGGAACCACACCGGCTCTGGGTATCAAACTGGTAATGTCCCGAGAATACTTTTTAGAGTGTTCTCAACCTTCCTTTACCTTTCCAGACCATTTCGAGTCAGTTCCGGCCAACCTGGTACAAAATGACCGTTTTGCCCCTAGAGGGCCGGTCTCCTTCTTCGACCACACCGGCTCTGGGTATCAAACCGGTAATGTCCCAAGAATACTTTTTATAGTGTTCTCAACCTTCCTTTACCTTTCTAGACCATTCTGAGTCAGTTCCGGCAAACCCGGTGTAAAATGACCGTTTTGCCCCTGGTGGGCCGGTCTCCTTTTTCGACCACGCCGGCTCTGGGAATCAAACCGGCAATCTCCGGGAACATTCTGAATAATGTTTCCAGATCCCAAGTCTTCTTCTGGGACAATCCAAGTTCGCCCCGGCAGCTTCCTGGTCCGATTGACCGTTTTGCCCCTAAGGGCCCGGTCAACCTTTCCGACACATCTTGTCCTCGCTTTTCATATCAAATACCTCCAGGCTCTGGTGGGCCGGTCTCCTTTAAGTGTTCCTGCTCCTTTCTAGCCTTCCAGGTCATTCTCGACTCCTCCAAATCATTCCCGGACTTTCCAAAGTCACTCATAGTGAAGCCAGGCTAAAAGTTGCATGGTAGTCACTAGTACAGGCGCCCAAATCTAGTGAAAGATACGTTGCTTGCCGACTTATAAAGTTTCCTAAGTGGCTGGCGCCACTAGTAGTGGCGCCAAGAGCAATTTTGCCCTAGCGCTACTGCAACAGGCGCTAGGTTTGTCCAACTTCTATAAATACAGAGCCTCATTCAACGTGAAAGGGGTCTACAAACTTAACCTAAAAATCATATATTTCGATATACAGAGCTCGAGCACCTCCAAAACCCTAGTTTCCCTAGGTTTTCCAAACCCTAGCCACCCTACACAAACCCTAGCCTCCTATACACTTATACACTCCCCCATACACTCATACACTAGCCTTCAACCATCCTTTGAAGACTTGAAGAGCCGCCATCTAAAGCTTGAAGGCAACCCTTGAAGGTTGAAGAAGAAGATCAAGACGAAGACCGAAGATTGAAGACAAGCAAGGCGCGCAAAATAAAGAAGACATACGGTAGGTTTTCTATTTAAATTTTTGCACTTTCCCCCTCTCTCTTCTCTCTCCTAACCCACTTGGGTTTTCTCTATTTTAATCCCCCATCTCTTTTCCCCCCTTTCTTTGCATGCTTGAAACAAGGGGATTCCCGGTCCATGTGTAGGATTGGGCTATTGGAGAGTCACCGTGTCGGGGGCTTTCTTCTAGTCTAACCAAAGACCACGTGGGTCCGGCCCCCTTGATTATGTGGTGAAGCCTTAGCCTTGTATGTTCACGACCCCAAACTGCATTGTGCATATCATAGTCTTGCATCTTCCAAAAACCGTTTTCAAAGTTGTTTTTAAAATCATTTTCAAACTCGTTTTCAAGATTGCATCAAAATCTCTTTTTCAAAAACTTATTTTCAAAACCACAATCCTAGGGTGATTCTAGCTTTTCCATAGCTAGGGTTGCTTTAGGAAAGTGTTACATTAAAAGTGACCTTTTTGGTCTATATTTTCAATTCTTATTGTCTTTCAAAACCGCCTTCCTAAAGTGGTTCTAGCCCTCTTATGGTTAGAATTGCTTTAGGAAAGTGAGATGTTTTTACTCCTTCTAAAAACTCTCTCTTCAAAAATCTCTTCCTAAAAATCTCTTTTTCAACATACTTTCCTAAAACTCTCCTCTCCAAAATCTTTTCCTCAAAATTCACTTTTTAAAAACACTCCCTAAATTCACTTTCCTAAAAACTCTCTCCAAAAATCTTTCCAAAAACTTTCTTTTCAGAATCCTCCTTCTAGAAATTCTCCTGTAGGATTTTTCTTTTAAAATCTACGTTTCCAAAAGCATACTTTCCAAAAATTCTTTCTCTTTAAAATCTTTTTCCAAAAACTCCATCTTCAAATTCACTTTCCAAAAATTCCTCCCTAGGATTCCTCTTCTAAAAAACATTCGTTTCTAAAAACGCATTTTCCAAAAACTCTTTCCTTAGAGCCCAAGTCAAGCCTTAGAACCCACAGTTAGGAAACCCTAATTTTCTTTCCAAAAACATGATTTTCAAACTTTGCCCCAAACCTAGGTTTCCAAAATCTCTTATTTTCACATCCGAGCTATACATGTTTCCAAAACCTCTTTTCTACGTTAAAATTCCATACTTTCAAAACTAGGGTTTTTAGAATTTCCCTTTCCAAATCCTTGTCAAATCAAATCTTCCCTTTAAGAAACCAAATCCAATCTCCCCGTTTAGGAAACTAAATCCAATCCTCCGTTTTTGGAAACAAATCCCAAACTTTTCCTAATTTCAAGATTTTCTAAAATTCAAACTCTAAAACTTTCCAAATCTTAAACTTTCTAAATTTCAAATCTTTCCAAGTTCAAAACTTTCTAAATTCAAAACTTTCTTAAGTTAAATCTTTCTAAATTCTAAACTTTCCTAAAACTTCAACTCTTTCCAATTTCAAAACTTCCTTGTTCCCAAAGCTTTCTTATTTTCAAAACTTCCTTATTTTCTAAACTTTTCCACTTTCAAAACTTCCCTTTTTCAAAGCATTCCAAAATTCAAAACTTTCTTAACTTAAAACTTTCCCAATTCTAAGCCTTTCTTAAACTAAACTTTTCCTAATTCAAAACATTTCTAAATTCAATACTTTCTTAATTCAAAACTTTCCTAAAGTTGAAACATTCCAAATTCAAAGCTTTCCTATGTTGAAACTTTCCTAATTCTAAAACCTTCCTAAATCGAACCTTTCCTAATTCAAACATTTCTTAAATCCAATCTTCCCTAATTTCCTAAACCTTCCAAGTCAAGTCAAATGTTTTCTAAGTCTCTTCTCTTTCCCAAGTCTAGGTTTCCTAAAACCAAGTCTTTCCAAAATCAATCTTTCCAAAGCAAGTCCAATCTTCTCAAATTCAATCTCCTCTTCTAATCTCAAATCAAATTCAGTTTTCAATTCAATCTCTTTCTTCTAATCCAATTTCTCTCTTCAAATCAATCTCTTTTCAATCAGACTCTTGTCCGAACTACGACTGACCTGATTACCCCAAAGGGATACGTAGGCAACCTTCATAGGTGCGGTCACAATACTTTTCAAACTTTCAATTCCACCCTCATGGGTGCGGTTTTCAAAATCTTTCCAAATCTCAAATTCCAATCTATTTTCAAAATTCCAATTTCAAAATTTCTATTTTCAAATTTTTACTTTCAATTTTCAAACTTTCCAATTTCAATTACATCTCTTCAGATCTATTTTCAAATCAATTTCTTTTCAAATTTATTTCCAAATCTATTTTTCAATTCTCTTCTATTGCACTTGCATATCATGCATCATGTTAGTTTCTTTTCAAACATTGTTTTTCTAAAATGAAATAGGATTGAACATTTATTAATTCAAGACTCTCATAGGTGAATCTAGGGTAGATTGACATGTAGGTACCGAAAGGGCGGGGTAAGGTGATAGCATAGTGCGTCTTCCCTACACGTAACCAACCTCCAAACCTAGGATCACTGATTTCAAAGACCAAAACGGAGTTATTTTTCAAAAAGGGCTAAATGTTTTCCAAAAGATTACCAAACAACCTGTTTTCTTAAAAACCCTTTCTCGAGGAAATATTTTCAAATCGTTTTTCAAAACCCTAAGTGTAGTCTTCGGATTATTCTTAGTTTTTAGGTGACCTAACTCACCTTAATCAAGTTAGGTGGCGACTTCAAATTGTTTTCAAAAGCCCTTTATTCAAATCTATTTTCCAATTCAAACCTAGTCGCACTCATTCTTCTAGGAGGGTGAGTTCTAACGAGAGAGTACATCATTTTTCTCGCTTGTGTGAGTATTCCTCGAGTGCGAAAAATCTGGGCGCGACATGTGGCAGTGGCAATTTTGTAATTAAAATGCATCTTGGTGGGTTCTTTGTTTTAAAGTGATAGGTCAACAACTCAGCCACATCATTTTGAATATAAATTTTGTATGAATTTTCTGGATGTATAGCATTACCCCATTAGTTTTGGTGAGTAATTATCCGTGTTTACAGCTTTTACCTTTGTATATGGTGTAGAGACTAACCTTCTAGTTTTTTTTTTTTTTTTGGCGTCCTCTCTCCAAGGCTGATAGAATCAAGAGAGCCGTGTTGTCAGATTGAAGAAAATGGAAATGGCCTATGCATACCAGATAAAACCCCATGTCTGGGCAGAAAATTGCATCTCTTCTGGGATGGACTTCACTTGACTGAAGCTGCTAATAAATTTATTGTAGAGAAATGCTTCGACTGGTATAAAAGCTATTGCTCTACATACGACATTGATCTACTGGTGGCGTGGAATTACTAAATAGTTCCTTATGTTTGTGGGTGTGTTTTGTATTGAAAATTATTTCGTCTCTATTTTGTTTTGGTTTGCATCCTTGATCTATATGTGTTACCAACACTTGGGTATATGAGTCGGGTGCAGGTATATGTTCAAGTGTCGGATTCATTTGATTTTTTTTTATCTTTTATATTTGAGGACACTTAGACACGGCTAGATTTCATATTTCTTAAACATTTATTTTATGTTTTAAGGTGTAATGGTATTTATAAACTGAAACATAACATTTCATGCATAAAATAGAAGTCTTATGCTTAGTTTTATAGTAAACTCAATTACTTTTACATACTTGTTAAATATATGCCCAACTAGCCATATCAGTCGTATATCTCATACTCTTATATGGTGTCGAGTATATAACACAAATATTTTATAAATTTAGAAGAATCTAAGTAACATAGTCATTGATCTCTTGGGGGATACAGTACTAGCATGGTTCGTAAATTCCACCTATGGTTCTCACCAATTTCAACAGCCTCCCTTGAGCCCTGAGATATTTGATTCTAAAACCATTTGTCTGGTGACCTCAGTCACATTCATACACCCTTGGATTCAGGATTTTTTTTTTTGCCCACGGTGGCGAAATTTACATAATAAAACTAAATTTTAGTAGAAATCTGCAATTTTAGTATATTAAATTTTAAATTCAAATGCAACCGAACAAAACTGTAATTTTAATGTCAAACCTCTAACATAAGGCAATTTATGAACACAAAACCTAATATATTAGAGCACAACTTGACACTTATTAGACAAAAATAACAAGCCATCAAATAAACAAAGATAAATATTTACATGTGCTTTTAAGGTATATTTTAAACAAATTTTGTCTGATTGTATAAAATATTATAAATTATGTTTTAGATACTTTTTACAACCAGATAAAACTTGTTTAAAATATGCTCTAAAAGTAAATATTAGCAAGACCATAATATCTATCTACTATTTTAAAAGTTGGAAGCACTCGGAAGGGTTCCTACACTTTAGTTCCCAAAATGTCCCTAACAAGAAAATGAAATTACATACTTACTGTGTCTTTTCAAACTAACGCATCTAAACCCTGACCGTTGTCACCGTCTTTGGTCGCCATTGCTTCCAAATGCCGCATGGTTCCTCTTCGGTCGCCACTAGTTCCAAATGTCGTATAGTTTCCCTAGCCATTTTACATTTTGTTACTCGGAAACAAGACACTATCCCCTTTTAGCTAATTCTCATCCCTCAAATCCGATAATCAATACCATACAGAGGTTGGGAACAAGGAGTTCTACGAGATGATCAAAGTGTCAAAGTGCGTGGACTTCATAGCCCCCATCCGCACTTCCCAAATCTACTGATTCCTGTTTCTTCCTTTTAATTCTTTTTTGTCTTAAAGTAAAAGTCTTAGCGTGATAAGTGTCGACCCAGATGATCATGATCAACGAAGAAGACCAAGTTGGGGCTGAAGAGTTCTATGAGAGACCAAGTTTGAGGACTTTACAATCCGATCTGTACGTCCTGATTGTATTAATTTGTTCTTTCTTTCTTTTTTCCCTTCTATTTTCTTTTTCGTCTTAGAGCATACGTAATATTGTTCTTAAGTTGTTTGTAAAATTTTCTCTCTAAATCTGAATTCTAAGTTGCAAAAAATATTCATTGTGATCTTCTCTTTTTCTCGAACTTACAATTTCTCTAAAATGCTATCATTAGTGATGTGAATGGATAAAATTGAAATGTCAGAACCATATGGTGCAATAGAAAATGCATTAGATGTGCAAGGAACATGGTTTGTGAAGGAATCAAACTGTCTACCAATGGAACATTGATAGGAAAGGTCAAAAAAGAGAAAGGGAGTAGAGCAGTCAAATAATGAAACTAACCAAATGATTATTCTAGAATGGCTATTCCTCACAATTGATCTTTGTGATGCGGCAAAAATATGGCAATTAGGATCTCAATGCATAGCAACACCCATGAGGATCTTGGTTCACGCTTTATGGAATTTCCACTGTAAAAAATTCACAGTAAGGTAATGAGTATATTCGACTTGCATCCAATTATTGAGGCATTTCTTATTGTCAAAGAAATGATATTTCAATGTTCAATATGAAATTTTCTGGAGGAGTTGTTGGTAATGGTCAAATTGTTGTTGGTGGATGTCTTATTACCATGGTATACAACCAAACCAACTAATTATGGTAGTCAAATTAAAGTATTACTTTTCTTACCAGAAATATTTTCTATGGGTTTACGAGTGGACTTCTTACTCTGTTTTTCAGTTCAAGACCCAAACATCAGTTTCCACAAATAGGGAAGCTTTATCTAAATCAACTCCTATTCTATTCTTCAATTGCCTTTACCAAATAGAAAGCTCTGTGACTAAGCATTGAAAAGTGGAACAATCTACTTTTTACTTGTGCGCCAAGTGTGAGTTAGGTTTGTGTAATTAGTGGCAGAGGGGGATGGACCACATTTGCACCTGATAAAAACTGTTGGTTCTATGAGTAATTATATTCACAATGAAGATCAAAGAGGTCCATATGTCTCACAAAGTCTTTAGTCATATTATTGCTTATCAACTACTGTTAAAGCCAAGGAATTTTGTTCATAATCTGTCTCAGCTGCTTTTTACTTGCCCTTTATACTTAGTTTGCTCGAAGACTAGATTGACTAGCATGCTTAGTTGCAAGCCATACTTTTTTTTTTTTTTTTTATTTTCTCTCAGAAAAGAAACTTTCCAATTTAAGGAACCATGGAATATTCATAGGGTGATGCAATTTACTGAACCTGCTCTCTCCAGTCTGTCACAAGGATAGCCATTGGTTCTGCCCATCAACTAGCGCACAAAGCTTTCCAGTCTCCAATGGAGCACCTCATGCTCCACTATCCCCCCCCCCCCCCCAATGGATTCAGCATTATTTGGCCACAGGCACCCCTAACGGGGGCTACTTTAATTTTGGTCGTAGTTAATTTGTCTTCCCCTTCTATTGTACTGAGAAAAAAAAAAACCAGGGAATATGCTTCCATTCAAAAATTAGTTTCACAAAGCCAATTGTTAGACATCAATTAACTTTTGCTTCCAAAATATGTATTACGCACAAGATTTCCTTTCATTGCTTGCATAAACTAACAATATCCAATTAACACTTATATGTTTTTCTAAGTTAAACTTTCACTTCACCCTTTGCGTGCTGCCCATGTTTGTGATAATTCTTCAATAATTATTCAATAGAAAGATGTGGTCTATTCTTCTTCCAGGAACCAAAACTGTATAGCCTATGAGAAAAGGAAAAGCATCTTTGACTAGATGAAAGCAATTAAAAATGAAGTATATTTGCACAGAGTATTGCTGCATAAGATGGGGTTTCCATCATCCATTCTAGACGGATTGGGAACTTCAAGCACCAAAAACTATTATGATTTGTTGTTAGTATTGATTTGTTTGTTGTTCTTAGCTATCTTGAATATTTGAAATGCAAAAGAATGCATTTGATAGCCAAAGTACCAAATGTCGCTTATCAAGTTGGATTTATTATTATTATTAGTAGTAGTAGTAGAATAGGCTTCATTTATAGTTGTCTTTAGGTAGGATGACTAGACTGAGCATGCAATTACGTTATCAGGTTTATGTGGATATGCCGCTTCATTTGTTTGCCTAGATCTTATATGGTTATTGCTACTGACATCTTATTATTTAAATAACTAATCGCCAACTGGCTTTTGAAATTTTGAGAATATGTTAGAGACATTTAGCAATCTGGCTTCGACTCAATTAAACATTATGCCTGAAATATTTAGTTGATCAGTTAACCTTAAATGAAAAAACATTTCAGTAACTAGAGAATTATACTAAGTGAGAAGGCCAAAACATCAATATAGAACTATATTAGTTCTCTCTCCAACTCTTCGGTAAAAATTCTGTTTTGGTACAGAGCTTGAGGGAGACTCCTAAAAAAGTTTAAGAAAGTGAGGAAATGTGTTAGTAATGGTGCCCAAGGAGATGTTTAGTATGCAGGAGGTCATTAGAAAATGGAAATGGTGGTAAAAGAAAAGATGCGTGTGGTAAAGAAAGCCACCTGCTGGATTGTGATCAAGAGCTTGATAAGGTTGAAAGCATTGAGGCTAAAATAAAGATGAAGTTGTTAAGTGATATGTTTGACGTCAAGGCCAGCAAGGTAAGGCAAGAAGCCAAGTTAAACTTCGAGGAAGACTATGCCAACAAATATCTTAACTTCGTTTGAATAAGTGTGAAGTTGAGCAACAATATTTATCTGAGAAATTCAAGGTTCATGAGAATTCACAGCCGTCCCATAGTAGCGTTGGAAGAAATGACACATCTCAAATGTTGATGTGTTGCAAGAGACAGGACTTGCTCATGAACATCTATAATGTATTACTTTTGCTATGTCGTGTTTGTAAAAATGCATTCTTAATTGATAAGAATGGAGTCAAATGTGCCAAAACAAAAAAACAAAAAATGACCATTTTATATTTATATATTAAATCTTGATTAAGGAATTGCTACAAATTCAGCCACAAAGCAAATGGATATGCACTGTTTCATTTGATGTGTAAACCATAGATGGAATCCAGGTTGCACAGTGATTTATTAATTGGTAGAACTCTACATGCAACGTACGTGTGCCTTCACAAGAATAAAGAATCAAATCCAAATGCTCAATCGTTACATGAGATAACAATACAATCTCCTATAAGTATCAATTAATGAACCACATATTAGTATACAAAAATTTTGATCGTTTTTATGTTGAGCCTGCAAGTGGGTTATAAATTGTGGGGGTGCCAGTAATTTTTCTTTTTTTTGCCAAAACAACGCATCTAGACAGTATATATAGCAGGGCTAGGCACCCCTCACAATCTACACAGTTCCGCCTCTGAGCAAGAGCATCAACACTGAATGCATTAGAGGTCAATGTGCCTTTGAGAAAAAGCTAAGGACTAACTTCTAATTCGAAAAACAATGGAATAGAGAAAACAGTGGCAAGGAATGGTGAGAGCAGAAAGAACCATTTTTCCTGCTACAAATGCCTCCAGCAAAAATCATATAGGTTGGAATAGAAAAAAGATAGAACATGAGGGTCAAGATTCGTATACAGTTTTTCTGGATAATTTGCCAAGGTCTATGAACAGAGTATGGTTGGGAATGATCTTCCAAAGATGCGGAGACGTTATCGGTGGTTTTGTCTTACACAAGATCAGAAAGGGGAAGGAAGGCTCTTTTGGTTTTATCAGATATAGGACTTGTAAGGAAACATACAAGCCTATCAACACCTTTAATGGCATATGGCTATTACATGGCAAACTATTCGTGAAAAAAGCAGTGTTCGCAAAAGCTAATTCTAATGGTGTTATGAGGACAACGAAGACAACTTATAAGCAGCATTTCAGTAGCAAGGCCTTTAGAGATGGTAGGTCTTATCTGGAGGATGCAAGAAAAAACCAAATTAAAGACGAAGAAAAAAAGGAATTACCTAGTGACAAGTATGTGATTGAAGTGGATGCTATCGATGAGCAATGGTTAAAGTGTTGTGCAATGGCAATAGCAAAAGATTATTTTTCCATCTACAAGATTGAAGAAGAGATGAGAAGTGATGGGGTGGGTTTTAGTAGAGTCAAACCAGTGGGAGAAGGAAAAGTGTTACTACAATTTCAAGACGAAGGAGACAAAAACGGTTTTATGTATGGCCCAAGAGACTGGTTGGAGCGATGGTTTTTGGTAGTGTACAATTGGTCCCGTAGGGAGTTTAATTTATATAGACGGTGTTGGGTTTCAATCAGAAGTGTCCTGTTGCATTTATGGAATGAGGAGGTGTTCAGAAAATTAGGTTCTATATGGGAAAAATGTGTTGATGGTTGATCACAAAACAATTTCAAAAGAGGAATTAGTTTGTGGAAGAGTGTTATTGGCATAGTTATCAAAACCAAAGTGAGCATCAAACCGGTGAGACTACTTGTTCACAGTTCACTGGTTCAACGATAGTTCAACCGTTTCAACTGGTGTTATAAATTAAATATTTTATTTATTCATCTATATATTTTACCTTAAATATAATTTATATTGCAAACTAAAATACAAGGAATCAAGTGGAGCAGTAATAAGTGTTGCTTAATTTTACCCTCAGTTTCCAAGTTTAACTCTTGAGAGCTATAAATACATCAAATTTTTGAAAGAGGGTAAAAAGTCAAATTTGGTCAATGGTTTTTTCGGTTGAACCGGTCAATTGGTTTATCGGTTTTTCAAAAAATCGGCTGGTTCATATATATTTTGGTAAATTAATTGAACCATGCTGGTTCTTGGTTCAGGTCTAATTAAACCAATAGAACTGACCGGTTTAGTTCGATTATGATAACTATGGTTATTGGAGACTAATTCAATTCAAAAAATTCAAGGAAGTTATTCGCTAAAGGTGGGCAAATGGCTATACAATGTTATGGTCCATGAGGAATATAGGCATTGGGGTTTTCTGAAAGAAGGCACTACAAAAAAGGAATAATCACCAAAAGAGGACAATGGTTCAATTGTCTCGAAGAAGTTCGATTCAGAACCAAGCACCAGAGGGAGAGAATCGGAGGAAGGACTTCTGGCAATAAATCGAAACGACAAGGAAGACGCTGAGGTGGATTTCGAAACAGAGAAAGATATTTCCAAGCGATTAACCAGGAAGACGAAGATGACACTGACGTGGACTCTGAGTTGGAGGAATCAGTTGATGCCAACATAGCTAACGTCATTAATAACGTAGAGATTAAAATAGGTAGGAGGGGGTTGGAGGAGCCTTTGATAAGATTCCTGATTACACCCTAAAAGTGTAATCATAAACCGTTAATTCACACCTTATTAGACTTAGATTGTAATTAATTGTCTTAATTTAGTTTCATATTTGATTTATTGTGTTTTGTGTGTGCTTTGTAGGTTTTAGGAGTTAATAAAGGCAAATAGACACAAAGAATGATCAAGACGGGTTCAAAACGAACAAACTGGCGATGAGAAGTCAAACCTATTTTGGTATTTTGGCCATAACGTTTTACTCCAATGTCCGATTGAGCTGATTTTTACATCATTAGAAAGAAGACTTCAAGCTCTATAACTTTGCCTATAATGTGCATCGGCTGAATCAAGCTCTAAGGTGGTCAAATCAAGCTTCAAAGTTTCTCGGTTGAATAGTGATGAATAGTGCCCATCCGAACGGTCACTGTTCATCAGACGGCACTATTCACTGGAAGGTCACTATTGATCAGACGATGAATAGTGTGTCCGGACGGTTATTATTCACCGTCCGGACAAACTTCAGACGCGCATCAGACACACCATTTGATGACAGTTCGGACGGTTACTGTTCATCCAGAATGCATTTTTTTGCGTCTGAAGCTACGTTTTTAGTTTTTTTTTTTTTTTGTAAAGTTTTTGTGTAGTTAGGGTTAGTGGGAGATAGAGGGGCGGCGGGAGAAGCTCCCAACATGTTGGTTCTTCCATTTTTCTTCCTTTTTAGCTTAGATTTAGCTTTGTAATGGTAGTATATGTGTAAAACTTGTAGTTTTCTTTCACTTTCTTGCACTTTTTTGCATTTTTTTGTAACCAAACAGCTTTAATATTCAAGTAAATTTTAGATTTAAGTCTCCACATGCTTTCTTTACATTTTTATATGTTTTTATGATGTATTCAAGTAACTAGGAATTTGTATTGGGTTTAAATGTGAAAATCACCCAAGAAATCCAAGGGTTTTAATGGAGGTATCTCATGTATTAATTTTCATATTTTCCTAGGTTTTGAATTCCTAGTAATTCCATATGGATGTTTTAGAAAATCTAGATTATTGACTAAGTTTGGGAATTTTCATCACCCAAATCGATGGTATTAATTTAGGGGTTTTTACTAGAAAAGATCTCCATAATTGCTAGGAATTAATTCTCATCAATTGATTGTAAGATAACTTAAAAAACCTAGGTTATTGACTATGTTTGGCTAATCAATGCACAAACCACAAATTTGGTATTGACTAAGTTAAATCGATGGTATTGACTTTTGATTCCCCATTGAACATGTATCGATTTCAATGGCTTGAGAATAATTGGTTTTTAAAAGTTAAATCTTCCGAATCAAACACTCTTAAATGTTGTGTTTAATTTGAGTCATAAACCCTATTGAAAACCTTGGATGGATTGAGTGATTGAATCAATTGAACCAAATTTCCTTTTTAATTGCTTTAATTTTATTTTCATTTTGCTTTAATTTAATTGTCTAGTGTTAATTGTCTTTATTTTCATTGCAATAGTTTAGGAATTCATAGCAATCATCAAAACCCAAAAGATTTTCAGTCTATTTTATTTTCTTTATTTTATTTTAGATTTGATTCCCTTAATTGGAATTCGACCCTAGTTAGGTTAGTATGAGGTGAGTGCTAAAGCCTATATTGGGCTAGGTCCCTTGGAAGAGAATGATACCAAATTATTACCGATTTATACTTCATCACAACCCCCGTACTCTTGCGGGGTGCTAACTCCATTTGTAGAAATACCGCATTTGGGGCCGAATCAGTTCCCATTTTTTTCAAATAGATCGTTGGAAATAGGGATTATTCAATGAAGTAATAAAGGAATAGGAACATAAAACATTGGGAAGGATGATGAGGCTGTGGATGTATTTTTGATAAAAAGTAAGGAAGCCTTTGAAGAGGAGCGTATCAAGGGAGGTTTGGAGTGTTGGGCCACATATGAGGGAATGGGCCAAAGGCTTGAGAAAAGTAAAGAGTCTGGTGTGTTGGGCTTATGTGATTAAGGGAGAAAAGGGCCTCGTATTAGCAATATTGTGCCAGTTTAGGACTACAATATATTAGGTACCCAATCCAAGAGTTAGCAAATGGGCCATCATGTTAGATAGAAGAAAAGGGAAAATTGAGGAAGAAAGTAGTAGTTACGTTAAAATCATTGAGGAAGGATGTGACTAACAGAAAAAGTGCGGGTATGGGAGTGAAATAAAAAAATAGCAAGGATAAGGATAAGAGTAGCAGTGTTATCGGGGAGGAAGGGTCATCGATATCATCCCTATCATTGCAGAACATTAGAAATCAGGACAGATTGCTGATTAGTCAGATGGAAGTCCATTGTCAAGTGGAAGCAGACAAGACAATTAAGATAGGGAAGAATGTAAGGCTTAACTTCCATTCCAATGATGATCATTTCAAAGTTATTTTGAAGAAGATGGAGTGAAATGATCTGGAAGGTGAGCAAAAGAAAAGGAAAGTCAAGTCAAATGGTAACTAATGTTTTGGTTAGTTTCGTATATGGGATGTTTGATTAAATGTGTCAATTGAAATCTTAACTTGGAACGTTAGGGGTTTGGGTGGTAGAAATAAGAAAAGAATGGTCAAGAAACTAATTAATAGAAGAGGCGTTGAAATGGCAATGATTTAGGAAACTAAATGGGTAAAGTGTAATAAGTGGAAGGGGAAGGCATTATAGGACACTGACGAAGTTGAATGGGTTGAAGCAAATTTGGTGGGGGCATCAGGTGAACTGTTAATCCTATGGAGGAAGGACTTTTTTGAGGTGTCTCATAAGGTTGTGGATAACAACTTCAATTTTATGCAAGGTGAGGTGGCTGGTGGGCATCAGTGCACCTTTGTAAACATTTATGGTCCTAAACTAGTTTAGGATCCTAGATAGCTTTGGGTCAAGCTACTAGCTTTGAAGATTGTAGATAGTGTTCCCATTTGTTTTGGGGTGATTTCAAGGAGATCATGAGACCATCTGAGAGATCGACCTATCCAAGAATGGACATAGGCATGAGATTGTTCAGAGAGTTTGTTAGTAGTGCAAATCTGGTTGATGGGGCTCTTCAAGGAAGAAGATTCATGTGGTTAAATATGCAAGAGAATGAAGTGTGGAGCAAAATTGATAGGTTCTTGTGTGATGGTTGGAATGATATTTTCAAATGCTCGCAATGGGGTTTGCGTAAAGTGTTCTCAGATCACTGTGCAGTGCTACTGACTGATGAGGTAAAGGATTGGGGTCCAAAACCTTTTAAAATTTATAAGTCTTAGTTTAAGCTAAAGGAGTTTTCAATAACGGTGGAAAGATATTGGAAAGGGACAAAGATTCAAGGGTGGGGGCTATGTTCTATTGAAAAAATTATGAGGCCTAAACGTGAAAGTTCAGAAATGAAAAGTTTTGTGTTGTGTCAACTGGCAACAAAAAGTTACGATTATGGAAGCAAAACTTCAAGGATTAGATCTATAAGGGGAGTGGCAGGGGAATGTTTCTAGTCAGCTTTTCTAGAAAAGAGAGTTAAAAAAAGAGTTAGCAATTATGTATAAAAGGGAAGAGGATGATTCCAGACAAAGATCCAAAATGTTGTGGCTCAAAAATGGGGATAGTAATTCAGTATTTTTTCATCTAGCTATAAGATTAAGGCAAAGGAGGAATTTCATCAGCCAATTGTTTAAGGACACCGAAGTGTTAGTTGATCCAAGGCAGATTAAAGAAGAAATGAAGATTTTTTTTTGAAAACATTTATCAGGAACCTATGCCTAATCATCCTTATTTAATTGGCATTTTGAGGAGGCAGCAAAGTATTGACGGTAGATTGGAGTTGGAAGCTGAGATTACTAAGAAGGAAATTTTGAAAGCAATAAAAGATTGTAATGGAAATAAAGCATCGAGCCCGATGGTTTTCAGTTAAGTTTCGTGAAGAAGTATTGGAAGGTTATTAAGGATGATGTGGTTAGATTCATTAGAGAATTTTCATCCAATGCCAGGTTAGTGAAGGGTATCAATTCTGCCTTTATTACTTTCATACCTAAGGTGGAGTGTCCAGATAAGTTAATTGATTCTAGGACTATAAGTTTGCTATCTTTCATGTACAAAATTGTTGCTAAAATTCTAGCAAATCGATTGAAAAAGGTCATGTATGAAGTTATCAGTGTATCTCAGACAGCTTTTACAAAGGGGAGGCAAATTCTTAATGGGATTTTAATTGCTAATAATGTTATACACAAATGGAAGAGAGAGAAAAAGAGTGGGATAGTTCTTAAATTGGATTTTGAAAAGGCTTATGTTATAGTAAATTGGTCATATCTGGTGAATATGATGGAGAAAATGAGTTTCGGTCAAAAATGGTTAAAATGGATGAGGGAATGTGTCTCTTCAGGGTAGCTATCTGTTTTTGTTAATGGTATAGTAGCTAGGAAATTTTGTATGTAAAGGGTTTTACGATGGGGGGATCCTTTGTCTCCATTTTTATTTAACATTGCAGCTGAGGGCCTGAATGTGCTATTGAAAGAGCAATTGCTTTAAACATTATTAGGGGTATAAAAGTAGGCCATAATGGCCATGTGTTGTCTCACCTTTAATTTGCAGGCGATACATTAATCTTTTGTGAGGTGGATGTGAAAGAATTAAGGATTTTAAAGAGATTATTGAAATGTTTTGAGTTACTTTCAGGATTGAAAAACAATTTTCAGAAGAATGCAATTGTTGGGGTGGGGTTAAATGAGGCTTTTCTTGTGGATATCTATCGTATTTTCACATGTAAGATTCAAAAGTTTCCTATAAAGTGTCTTGGGCTCTTTCTAGGATTTAATCCAAGATCTGTGAAGTCTTGGGATGTTGTGATTGAGAAAATAAAAGGTAGGTTGGATGGATGGCAGAAGAAAGTTTTATCCATTGGAAGTAGGATGACTCTAATACAGTCAATCTTAGCAAATATTCCTATTTATTATCTATCTCTTTATAAGGCTCCAGTAGAAGTTTATAAGAAGATTGGAAAGATCCAGAGAAGGTTTTTATAAGGGGATGAAGAAGGGAAAATGAAGTTACACCGTGTTAAAGGGAATAGAATTAAAAGGGGCAAGAACAAGGGAGGTTTGGGTGTTATATCTATATTTATAATGAACAAAGCTTTAATGGCTAAATGGTGGTGGAGGTTTGCTAAAGAGAAAGAGGCTTTGTGGAGACAGGTTATTGACACAAATATGGGTATGAGGATGGGAATTAGAAGCCGGGAGAGGTAAAAGTGAACAAAAGTTCAAACATTTGAAAGGAAATACTAAATTTGGGATATGGCCAGTCTGATTCTAAGGATCTGATATGGAATCATTTTAAGATCAATTTGGGAAATGAGCAGAGGTCTTTGTTTTGGAAGGGTACTTGGATAGGTGACAAACCTCTGAGCATTATGTTTTCTAGACTGTTTTTCTTTCTGTGCAGAAATTGGTTAATATAGCAGAGGTGACTGATGGCAGGGGTTCTTGGAACTTGGTGTTTTGGAGGCAACTGTTTGCATGGGAAGCTAATGATTATGGTTAGTCACTCAAGATTCTTGAACCTGTTGTGCTGCATAAACAAAATGAGGATGATTGAATTTGGGATTTGGGGGAGGATGATGATTTCTCTATTAAGCCATGGTGTGATTTTGAAGGTAATTACAATTTTAGGGATTCAAAGGTTGTGTTTAAGCTTTGGAAGGTATGTGCCCCTTTGAAAACTCAAATTTTTGGGTGGGTAGCTTTTTTTGAAAAGATTAAAACAAAGGTATTGTTGTCTAGAATGAACTGTTTGCCTCATGAAACTCCTACGGATTGTGTTATGTGTCAGTTGGCTTAAGAGAATTCTAATCATTTGATGTTATCATGTTCTTTTGCGAGGAAAATATGGAGTTACATTATTAAGACATGGGGGTTGAAATGGGTATGTCCTGTAAGTTTGAAAGAGCATTTGTTGTGGTGGCAAAGCATGAGGTTCAAAAAGTTTGAAAGGTGGATTTGGGAGGCTTTGTTTATAGCTGTGATTTGGGAAATTTGGAAGAGTTGGAATGACGTATGCTTTAATCGGTCTTCTGCAGTATAGTGGGAGGTGATTGACAATGCCATTCTTCAAACAGCTTTATGGGTTAAGGTATTCAAGCCAAAAGTTCCTTTTTCCATAAATAATTTATGCTATTCTTTCCAGGGTGTTAGACAATTAAGGGGATAATTGTAATTAGGGGAGGATAGTTTCTTTGTCAACTTTCTTTGTGCCTGTTGTTGGATGTTTTCTTCACTTACTTATGAAGTCTCATTGGTTTTTGGTTTGGTCTTAGTATGGCTAAGACTGGTTGCTCATAGGTAGCCATGGTTTGGCCTATCCCAAGTTTGTATTTATTTCTCCTGAATGAATTTTTCTTTAGCCGTTCAAAAAAAAAAAAAAAAGAATGAATTATTATGATAGAGTTGCATTTCACGAAAAAAGGTTATCAAAAAAATGTCACCAAGATGATAAGCAAAAAAATATAGTCTCGACAATACAAATCAAGAAAGTGCATATTTATATACATATACGCAAAATATTTGTCTTATTTTCCAGTTGGAACCTAAATTACAAGATCAATGCTATACGTAAACTAATTTTTCAATTTATTTTCTCACCCAAAAGGCACAATGTTGTGGGACTTGGCTCGACCTCAAAGGTGCATCTATTATCCGCAAGTGCACGATTGAAGGTTGTAGTTTTATCCGAGAAGTCCGGAATCGTATTTCCACAAGGACCAAGTCTAATATAGGCTATTAACACTAAACTCACACTAAACTAACTTGGATTGAATACAAATTACATGAATTAATCTAAATAAAAGGAAAAATAAAATAGACTAAAAATCTTTTAGGTTTTGATGAGAGTTTTGGAATACTAAACTATCGCAATGAAAATAAAAGTAATTAAAAACTAGGCAGTTAAATCAAAGCAAATTGAAACTAGATTTAAAGCAATTAAAACATATTTTAGTGCAATTGATCCAACTCACCAAATCCTACACAAATTTCAAAGGAGGATTTGATATCCCAAATCAAGGTTCTCATCTTGGATCCTTGATTCAGGAGATTTCGACTATAAAACCTTGTGAGATTCTCAAAAATAAGCTACATGTTCATCAAATCATGATTATAGATCTAAGTTTTCTAAAGCAACTAATTCCAAAAGAGTAGAGAAAAATAAATTGAAAGATAAAACTATGAAATTCTTATACCTCCATTAGAATCAATATAGATCCTTGATAGATCTTCACAAATGCACCCAAATCAAGAAGATACCTACTTGAATCCATTATAAAAAGCATGTAAAGATGTAAAGAAAGCATGTAGAGGTGTAGATCTAAACTTTACTTGAACAAAGTGTTTGGTTGCAAGAAAAATAAAGGAAAGTGTAAGAAAATGAAGAGAAATGACAAGAAAATGAAGGAAAGTTACAAATCTTAACTCTATTATACTCCTACAAAACTAAATCTAAACAAAACATGAGGAAAAATGAGGGAGAACCCCATAGATGAACTCCAGCAACCGCACCTCAAGCCAAAACTAACCTAAAAACTCCAAAAACACGGCTAGATATAGGTTTGAAACTCATTTTCTGCACAGAGCATCCGAACGGTGTCCGATGAGCGTCTAAAGCCATCTGAACGGAGCTTCAGATGAAAAAAATTGAATTTGGAAGCCTTCAGACACAAAAGCAAGAGTATGGTCGGCCACCGTCTAAAGTGCATCTGAAAATTGTCCGAACAGTGTGTCCAAAGTGCGTTCGAATGCACAAAAGACGGTCTAAACGCTACAAGGACCATCGAAATGCTACTTCAAATGGTAAATCTGAATAGCTCTTGAAAAGTTACATGAAATTGATACATTATGGTCCTCGGTAGCCTTTTTTATTTGAGAAATATGTGCCTCTAAAATTTCAGCTCTGCGTGCTTCAAGAGGATGTGTCACAGCTTCAACAGCTTATACCTTGACAGCATCCTCTTCAAAAACTCATTCTCCTTTTATCCGAAATGCATCTGAAGTGTACCTGTAAGCACCCTATTTTTGCCCGCTCGGCAATCTCCGGCTCGACCGGGTCTAGTTTTCAAACATCACAACACATGCAGGCTCAAGACGAGCCTTTCAATCTCCAATCCAGTCAACTGGTCACTTCTCGAGCCCATAAGGACCCGCTAGAGCCATAAGCACCATTATTCCAGGCAGTTTTCCGGACCGGGTGGTCCCGGAAACCAACACCATCCAGGTAGCTTCCCGGGATCAGGCGATCTCGGGGACCAACACCTCATCAAAAATTCCAAATGGTTCACTTCTAGCGCTTGCTAGCCCGCCAATGTAGAATGTTCGTCATTCGGTAGTTCTTCGGGACCAGGCACTCTCGGAGACCAACACCACCCTTCCAGGTAGTTTTCCGGGATCAGGCGTTCTTGGAGACCAACACCACCCTTTCAGGTAGCTTTCTAAGACCAGGCGTTCTCAGGAACCAACACCACTCTTACAGGTAGTTCTCTAAGACCGGGCGTTCTTGGAGACCAACACCGCACAAGTAGTTTTCTGAGACCGGGCGGTCTCGGAAACCAACACCTAGGTCAACACCGGCGCCTGCTAGCCCGACTTGGTGAAAAATGACCAAACCTGCCCCTTGGGCCTCCAGGCACGTTTTGGGAAAGTTTAAAATCCCTCAAAACGATAAGTCTATCCTTCCAAAATGTTGTCAAACCATCAGGCATCCCCCGCACGCCATTTGGTCCAAATTCGGTCCTATTCCGGCTCACTCTAGTCAAAATGACCATTTTGCCCCTGAACGCCTCAGCACGGCACAAACCCCGCTAAACGGTAAAAGACTCTCTCAAAACTATCCCTAAACAGCCCTACACACTTAACACAATATGCCAGACCATTCCTGACCATTTCCAGCCAACTCTGGTCAAAATGACCGTTTTGCCCCTGGAAGCCCGAAAACGCCTCGAAATAGCACCGGCCTTGGGGTTTCGAGCAAAGGGTTTCACCACACATCCTTGTTTAACCCAAGGAGCACCCTACGACACTAAGCTCTCACGACATGATAAAAGTTCCCTGGAGTGTCTTGCAGACGCTCTGCCTAAATTGTCTTTTCTCCTGATTCCCTAGTTATAACGCACCGTCAACTGACTTGAGAAATGCGTAAATCAGGGAATTCTCGAAAGCTCATCCATAGATCTTTCCATCGGTATGGTTCGATCGAATAGATCGCCTCCCAAATCCCTCCATCGTGCGATGCGAAAACTATGACTTTCAGCAACCCTTGGAGCGTCTCGTAGACGCTCCGCCAAAGTTGACCTTTTCTCCGATTCTCTAATCAAAACGCATCGTCAAGCGACTTGAGAAATGCGTAAATTTGGGAATTCCAGAAAGTATTCCCAGAGTACTTTCCATTGGTACGGTCCGATCGAGTAGATCGCTTCTCGAAGGCCTCGATCACATGAAATGAAAATAGCCACTTTCGAATACCCACGGAGCATATCACAGGCGCTCCACAAAAGTGTCCTTTTTGGCACACTTCTCAAGACGATATCACTCACCTCCAAACATAATTCAAACTTTTTGAGAACATGAAAGTTCATCGGAAGCACTAGGAGAACATCCCAAGTGCGACCAATTCCCCCAGAACCTTCCCGATTGACCCAATTATCGAGGCAAAGTTTGGACGAACTTTCCTGGTGATGGAGCATAGGCTACATGCGCTCAAATTCTGATCAGATCGACCGACTTTCGATCAACGGTCGAGATTTAACCAGTACACAGGGTGCCACGTGTTATTCTGGCAATAGAACAGTACCTGCGCATGTAGCACATGCGCAAAGGTCTATTCCAGATTGCCTATAAATAGTGGCCTCCCCCCTTGCATATTCCAGGTCCAAAATGGATGCGAAGCCTTGCTGAAATCACTCCAGAACCTCGAATCTCCATATATATTCTCCCCCTCCAACACTTAGGCTAGATTCTACCCCTCTTAAGCCTATACACTCCACATATAAGGCCTCATAAACACTTATACACTCCACTCTAGCCTCTCAAGCCTTCTTGAAGTCACTCAAGCTCCAATCAAGATATCCATTGAAGACTACAAGTGTGTTGAAGGCAAAAGGTGGTATCCTTTTTACATTTGTGCTCTTCCCCACTCTTCTCTTCTCCCTTCTAGCCTACTTAGGCTATTCTCTATTTTAATTACCATCTTCAACCCCCCTTTCTTGCATGCTTGAGCCAAGAAGGCTCTTAGGTCATGCCTAAAGGAAAGCAAGTAAGAGCCACCATATAGGGGGACCTCTCACTAGCCTACTTTAAGATGGTATGGCCTAGGAGCCCCTTGTTTATGTGATGTAACCCAAAAGCCTTGTATGTGAATCATGACCCCTTGCATATTGCTATCTTGATCATGTCTTGTGTGCTTGGCTTCATTTTATGCTTATTGTCATGCTTCACAATGCTTACATTGCTCTTAATTTTATGCCATTTTCAAGTTCTTCATTTCTCTAAAAAATTGTTCAAAGAGTTGGCCCCTTGAAGTCTAGAATGAGATTTTAGAATTATGCCTTAAAAGAGCCCTTACTAACCCCCTAACTTTCATTTTGGCATCATTGCATTTTAACTTGCATAAAGGTTGCTTTCCATTTCTCTAATTTTCAAGATCTCCATTCTTTCAAGTGTAATGGTTGGAATGGCCCAATGGAACCCTCTCTTGAGTGGTCTCCCTCTTGTTGGCCATATGAACCCTCTCTTGATGGAAGGTTTCCTCTAAAAAATGGCCTTCAAAATCCTTCTCAAAAGATGACATTCAAAAATGCACTCACTCCATCTTTGCATAAAAAATGATCTCTCAAAAATTGCCGTCATTATGTCAATTTTTGAAACTCCCACTCTTGCCAAGATAAAGGTTATAATGGCCATGAGGAAACTTTCCTTGGAATAGTTTCCAAATACCAACCATATAAATCATACTCTTGGCTAGAATAAAATTTTTTATGGAAATGATCTTCAAAAAAAAAAAAAAGGGTTATCAACTAAAGTCCTTTGCATAACATGACTTGGTTTCAAAACTCTTTTCAAAAGTGCATCAAGCAATCCTTCAAACTCATCTTTCAATCTAACCTTAGGTTAACTTGACCCTAGTTGACCAACCCTAGGTTAACTTGACCCTAGTTACCTAATCCTAGGTTAACTTGACCCTAGTAGTCCAACCCTAGGTTAACTTGACCTTAGTTATCCAACCCTAGGTTAACTTAACCCTAGTTCACTCACCTTAGGTCACCCCTAACCCTAGGCTAACCTAACCTAGGTTAATACACTTCAAGGTTCCAACTCTTGAACCCTTTTCTAAATGATCACTCAAATTCAAACTATTCTCATAACCCATTTTTTCCAAAATCTCCTACTCTCATGATTTCAAAAAAAAAAAAAAAAACCAACTCTATAAGCTCTTCAAATGTTCCTACACTCCATCTTCAAGGCATTTTCAAAAACGTTTTCAAAAGGTCACAAACCTATGATGTCCCTAACCCCCTCATGGTTAGGGATTCCAAGGATAAATGATAAATCAAGAAACAACCTCTAAGGTTGTCCATATTAAGATTACAAACCCTTAACCATTTCTAAAAACCACTTTCAAAAATTAATTCATCAAAATGTTTCTAAAATCATGCCTCCAAGGTTTTCAAAACAAGACTTCGAAAATACTTCCAAGTTCTCTTGAGTCATACCAAAGCATTTTTTCAAACCTCCCTCAAATTGATCCAAAAACATTTTCAAAACACACCACCATCCAATTTCAAGCTAAAATTTCCAAGACCACAAAGAGTCTTCAACTTCCAAAGACCTCAAAGTGTCTTAAACTTTTCCAAAGACCACAAAGAGTCTTCAACTTCCAAAGACCTCAAAGTGTCTTAAACTTTTCCAAAGACCCCAAAGAGTCTTCAACTTCCAAAGACCTCAAAGTGTCTTAAACTTTTCCAAAAACCCCAAAGAGTCTTCAACTTTCAAAAATCTCAAAGTGTCTTAAACTTTTCTAAAGACCACAAAGTGTCTTCAAACCTTCCAAAGGCCCTAATGCGCCTATTTTCCATCGAGCCCTTACCCGAACTACGAATGACCTGATTCTCGGCAAATGAGATACGTAGGCAACCTAAAATGGTGCGGTCATAACTTTTATTTCAACTCCAATCCTTTTTTCAAAATTCCAATCAATTCAAAGTTTCCATTCCAAACTCTTCCAAAACCCCCATTATTTTCAAACTTTTTTCAAAAACTTACATCATGCATCATCCATCCGAAAAGTGATGACTAAACCCCGTTTTTAAAATTCTAAAGTGGATATAAAGTGGATCATGGTAGCCGGTTATTCTAGTGAGTGAACAAAAGGGTGATTAGATATGTAGGTACCGAAAGGGCGGGGTAGGGTGATGATCTTAGGATATCTTCCCTACACGTAACCAACCTCCGAACCTTAGATTTCTGTTTTCGAAAGACCAAAATGGAGTTATTTCCAGAAATGGCTTAAACATTTCAAAAGGTTACCAAACAACCTATTTTCCTAAGAATCCTCTCTTGAGGGAGTTTTCAAAAATCTTTTTCAAAAAACTCTAAGTTTAATCCTCGGATTAACACTTAGTTTTAGGTGCCCTAACTCACCTTAATCAAGTTAGGTGGTGACTCCTATTTTTTCAAAAAGTCCTTAGTCAAACTAATTTTCAAACCTAGTCGCACTTATCCTTTTAAGAGGACGAGTTCTAGTGACAGAGTTCCGTGCTTTAGGGTCTCTAAGCCGAAAAGACCTTGGACACCCTAAAAAATCGGGGCGCGACAGTACCAAATTAAACTCAAAACCTGTACAAATCAAAATAAACCTAATTAATACTAAAATTTAATTAAAGAAGCATATAAACTCTTAAACTTAGGCTAACAAAGGACAAATTAAGGTGTTGTAATTGTACTTTTGGAGTGCAATCACACCCTCTAACTTGCTTTTTGCTAGTCCATAACAAAATCTATATAAAAGCAAATATATACAAGAGATAATTTTCACTTTCGTAGGACTCATAGATGCATTTAACCTATGCATCAAGCCTTTAAACCCCTAGGTTACCCCTCGTGGACGGGTGATGTCTCGTGAGAGTTTTCAGTAATGATATCCATGAACATCCTTTTGTGAATTGCAAATTAAGATAATAATAAGGAATGAATGCATAATCCTACTCAAGGCAACATTAGATGACACTCCAAACTCCTAACACTTACAAGAATATGTAACAAGTTATGCAAAAGAGAAGTTCAAGTGTGTAGATGAAGAATCATGCTAAACAACACAAATGAAACTCACTTATGCAAATCTAAACCTATAAAGTCTTGATTCAATCCTCACCAGATATATACTCGCAATTAAAGACCCATGTAGTTCTCACAATGGTATGCTCAATAATGGAGTAAATGTAAAAAAATAAATCAAGTAAACATACCAATTACAAAAATAAAAAAGATAGAAGTGTATCGACTTTAGCATAGCTCTATGAAAGAACGTTCATAGTTAAGCATTGATTCAAAAAAATTGACAAGAAATGGCTTATACTTTTTTAAAACCTTCAATCAAGCACAACTCGAATTAACTAAACCATGTAGAGGTAAAGAGGCCAATATAGAAGAAGTGAAAGGTAAGTGTAAAGAGAGGGAGCAAAAAGTCATAACATGTGTGATCAAAGCATGAAATAATGAATGCAAAGCAACTCCAACTCCTCATTTTCAATATTTAATACACTATTCTTTAATTCTCGCTCTTCGCTTGAAATTTTTTTTCAACTTTTGAACTCCTCTTTCATTCTTTTCTTCTTTTTATTCTTTTCTTACTTCTTCTATTGTTTTCATCCTTTTATCATCCCCTTTAAATTCAACATCTACTTTTCATATTTCAGTATGCTCTTTTGCATTGAATTTTCCAAAACAATCTCTTTTTTTTTTTTTTCATGCTTTAGTAATGCAAAAACACTCTTTTCTTGCATAGGCGTCCCTTTGCAATACAAGAGAAAAAACATCACTTTGCACTTTTCAAAAGGATAAAAGTAAAAGATCAACAAAGGTTAAGAAAAATGCCCGATTCGGCAATGGAAAACACATGGCTATAAAAAAGAATAGGGCATAGAATCATATCCAAAGTTGTACAATAAAGCATTCAATAGAGTACAAGTGTCAATATCAAGATCAAAACTCAACTCATAAACCAAATATAAGCATAATGAAGCTATTGAATTAAATGAGGGTGAAAAATCTATTCTTAAGTAAACGTAAACGCTCTGAAGGGCGGTATATGCTCTAAAGCTCACAATATAATAATCTCCACTAATGTAAGGATGAAAATACAAAAACTAGTAACAAATGATGTTGTGAAACATGATTGTGCACAATGATATAATCCTCTATACTAATGCACAAATTAAGCAATCCCCACAATATGTTAGGTATGAAGAGTGAATCAACATTATCTTAAGTAAAGATACATGCAAGAATTCCTATATTCTAATCTCAAGAGGCACTTTCATAAGTAAAATTATGGTTCCTCAGGAATAAAAAGTCAACACATCTACCGTGAATAGCTATGAGTCATCATGAACAAAACATGGATAAATGTGCAAAATCAATGAAAGAATCGATACCGAGACCATGAGATACTTCAACCTCTTACCAAAGATCCCAAGTAATTAAAAGAGCATCATTCAATATAATACCTGAGAAGAGTCAATATACCACAAAGAGATCGAAGTGTAACAAGAGATATATAGCAATGAAGCTCAAAAAATGACATCAAAATGACTTCCCCCATGAACAATAAAGTGTTAGATATATGCAATGAAATAGCATTAACATAAATGACATCTAACTCTACATTTAACTAGAGAAAGTCATAATTGTTTTTTTTTTTTTTTTTTGGTAGGGTGCAAAACAAAGAAACAAAATTGAAAGTACAAACCAAAGAAACAAAAACCAAAAATAGAGGCAATGCCTTTACCTATCCCCAACTTAAAATGATGCATTGCCTTCAATGTATGAAAACAAAGTATTAAATACAATTAAATGGTGGAAAAGGAGAAAATAAGGTCCCTAACGCACCCCCAACTTAGAATGAGAAAACAAACTAACAAATAAAGAAACAAAACAAGTACTCCTGCTCCTACACAACTTGGAGAGAGAATCACCCAATGCCACAAAATAGGAATTTACCATCTTCCCACACATTGATCCTTGAAATTTTTAAAGAGTTTAAACAAGCATAAGAATAGACAATGGCCACTTCTTTGATGAACTCAATAATATAATTTTGAAGCACATAAAGGTAAAAAGTGTCATAAAATGTAGAAAATGCAAAATGAACATGCATAAAGGTGCCAATGATACTCATACCATGAAGTAATTGACCCTCCCTTTCTTTTTGTTGGTCGGTCATGAAAATGATGTTTGGTTCTAATGTTAGGGTTTGAAGCTGCAAAGGCTTCGGTATGATAGGACTAGGTGCTACAGGCTCAAAAGTAGGGATCTCATGATCCCTAAACATGGTAGGCATGGCCTCTAGGCCATCAACATCCTCTGTTATTTGTACATTTCCAACATCTAATAGACTAATATCATCACTAAGGGTAATCTCATCAGTACCCTTTCCTTCATTCTTTTCTTCTTGCTTAGAGTTCTCTATCTCAAAATCTCTTTCTCTAGGTCTTCATCTCAATGTTCATTTTTAGTAATTTTCTCACTTACCTTAGGAACGTCTTCCTTAGACTCAAAATCCTGAGGAATGGTGGTTTAATCAATGGTATCCTCAATCCTAGGGTTAGTGATGGGATGGATTTGTTCAATTGGATGGACTTACTCTTGGTTAGGGTAAAAATAAAGGTGATTTGCATTAAAACTCTCTTCGGGTGAAGGTGGATCTTCAAAGTGCTCATGGTGGTAATAAATTTGCGTTGCTTCACAAAAATAGTCAAATGGATTTTTGTAGGTTTGAAGGAAGACTTGATAATACTGTGAAAAGGTCCCCTTATATCCCCTACCAAGGTTAAATTGATTACACCTCCCAAGATTAGAAGGCGGTCAAGGAGGCTCCCTTTAGCCATTGGCTCGAAGGCGAGTTAAGAGATATGTTGGATGGTTCTTGTGTTCTAAGCTCATTAGCTCAAATATAGTCTCTAAGAGACCTAGAAGGAGATGTTTCCACTCCACCATTGTCATGAATGCTCCCATTACCACCATTCTCAACCCATTGAAAAGAGTATGCCATCATGTTTACGCCAATGTGGTGAGATGGCGATGAGTATGAAAATGAGCCACCAAACATGATGAAATGTATAATGTAAGATGGATACAATGCACAAACAAATATAGTGTGCCCTGCTTCAATACATCATACACAACAATGCTCAATAATTTGCCATCTAAACCTCTAATTTTGCAAAATAAATTTTAACAATTTAAGCAATTTCAACCAAATCTCCAATCTCTACAAGATATATACCACCAATTTACAATTAAACACAATTCCTAATTCTCTACTAGCAATCCTCCATTCGAATTATTAAAACAAAACAAAATCTATACTAATCTAATAAAACCTAAAATAAAGAGAAAAAGAAAGAAACAAAATCTATCATGGTATCACACAAATAGTGAAACGAAGTTACCAATGGCCTAAACCTAAGATTCCTCCTTCGTGGTAGATTGATGGAAATCTAATCCACTAATTGCTCTTTAACCCAAAACTTGTTAGTGCTCGCCTCGTACCTTTGGTCTCTGACAATAGCGTCAAAAACTTGGTTTTACCTCAAAGGTGCATCTATTATCCGCAAGTGCACAGTTGACCGTTGTAGTGTTATCCGGAAAATCCGGAATCGTATTTCCTCAAGGACCAAGCCTAATAAAGGCTATTGACACTAAACTCACACTAAACTAACTTGGATTGAATAGAAATTATGTGAATTAAATATAAATAAAAGGAAAAATAAAAGAGATCAAAAATCTTTTGGGTTTTGATGGGAGTTTTGATATCTCAAATCAAGGTTCTCATCGTGGATTCTTGATTCAGGAGATTTTGACTATAAAACCTTGGGTTCTCTCTTAATTAAAATTATATTTGAAAACCATTGTGAGATTCTTAAAAATAAGCCATATGTTCATTAAACCATGATTATAGATCTAAGTTTTCTAAAGCAATCAATTCCAAAAGAGTAGAGAAAAATAAATTGAAAGATAAAACTATGAAATTGACTCGCCTCCGTAATGCGGTATTCTTACAAAATGGAATTAGCACCCCGCAAGAGTACGGGGGTCGCGATAAAGTATAAACCGGTAATCCGGTATCGTTCTCTCCCAAGGGACCTAGCCAAATATAGGCTCTAGCACTCAACTCACACCAAATTAACCTAGGATCGATTTGCAATTAAAGAGAGGCATTGAATCTAAAATAAAAAGGGAAAATGAAAAGACCGAAAATGTTTTAGGTTTTGATGATGGTTTTGAATTACTAGCCTAATGTAATGGAAATTAAAGCAATTAACACTAGACAATTAAAGTAAAACAAAGTGAAAATAAAATTAAAGTAATTAAAAGGAAATTGGGCTCAAATGATCCAATCACTCAATTTCATCCAAGGTTTCCAATGGGGTTAATAACTCAAATCAAACACGACATTTAAGTGCCCTTAATTCGGAGGATTTAGCTTTGAAAACCGATTATTCTCAAACAATTTAAATTAGATACATGTTCCATGGGGAGTCAAAGGTTAATACCATCGATTTAACTTAGTCAATACCAAATTTGTGGTTTGTGCATTGATTAGCCAAACATAGTCAATAACCTAGGTTTTCTAAAGTATCTTCTATCAATTGTTGAGAATGAAATTCTAGGAAAATATAGCAATTATTTCATGAGATGCCTCTATTTAATTCCTTGGATTATTTAGGTAATTTTCACATTTGAACCCAATCTAAAAACTAGCTAATTAAACTCATAATAAAAGCATACAAGAATTGGAAGCTAGCATTTACTTAAAAGAAATGAAAAGAGTTTGGGTACAAGAAAACTACAAGAGAAATATAAGAAAATTACAACATAACAAAGAAAATTACAAGAAATAAATCTAAACTAATAAATGAAGAACAAATGGAAAACCAACCTTGAATGAAGATCTCCCATAGCCAATCTACCAAAAATCTACTCCTAACTATCAAAACTATCAAAAACTCTGTACAAAACTCAAAAACTAATTCTCCATCTAACCAAAAACCAACTTCCTTTTTCTCTCGGTCGCGGCTAGCATTTTAGGGCAAATTTGCGCTCTCCGTCCAAAGTGCATTCGACGCGCGTCCAAAGTGCGTCCGGACGCACCGTCCGGACGCTTATTTCACCGTCCGAACAGCTGTTTTACCGTCCGAACGGTCTTCGGACGCAAAATCACAACTCTGGATTGGCTTCGAACGGGAAAACTCGACTCTGGAACTCCACCATTTGTCGCACCGTCCGAACGCTCTTTCGCTCGTCCGAACGTACCGTCCGAACGCACTGTCTGAACGGTCGTACCGTCCGGACGGTCTTCTATCATTTTGGCTCTTATTTGTTGTTTTCACTCCAAAACCTACAAAATACACAACAATGCATAATAAATCATTTATTAGACAAAAACAAGATAATTAACTACAATATAAATCTAACAATATGCAATTTAGGGGCTTATGATTACACTTTTAGAGTGTAATCAAAAATTCTTATACCTCCATTGGAATCCTTGTAGATCATTTGTAAACTTTATAAATGCACCCAAATTGAGAAGCTTACTTGAATCCATCATAAAAAGCATATAAAGACATAAAGAAAGCATGTAGGTGCAGATCTAAACTTTACTTGAACAAAGTGTTTGGTTGCAAGAAAAATAAAGGAAAGTGCAAGAAAATAAAGGGAAATTATAAAAAAAAAGAAGGAAAATTACAAACCCTAACTCTATTCTACTCTTACAAAGCTAAATCTAAGCAAAACACGAAGAAAAATGGGAGAGAACCCCATGGATGAACTCCAGCCGCCGCACCTCAAGCCAAAACTAACCTAAAAACTCCAAAAACTTCCAAAAAACACGACCAGATCTAGGTTTGAAACTCATTTTCTGTGTAGAGCGTCTGAACGAAGCTCGACGGGCATTTGAAGACCATCCAAACGAAGCTCGACGGGCATTTGAAGACCATCCAAACGGAGCTTCGAACAAAAAAAATAGAATTTGGAAGCCTTCGGATGCAAAAACATAAATCTGGTCAGGCACCATCTAAAGCACATTAGAAGAGCGTTCGAATAGTGCGTCCAAAGTATGTCCGAATGCACAAAAGACCGTCCGAACGCTACTTCATACAATAAATCTGAATAGCCATCAAAAAGTTATATGAAATTGACATATTAGGAGCCTTCGTAGCCTTTCTGGTTTAAGAGATATGAGCCTCCAAAGTTTTAGCTCTGCATGATTTAGCAAATTGTACTACAGTTTCAGCGGCTTGTAACTTGACAGTATCCTCTTGAAAATGTCATTCTCCCTTTATCCGAAAGGTGCCCGACGTCCACTAAATTAAGCTTAAATCCTATAAAAATCAAAATAAACTCAATTAATGCTAAAATCGAATTAAAGAAGCATATAAACTCCTAAACTTAAGCTAACAAAGGACAAATTAAGGTGTTATAATTGCATTTTTGGAGTGCAATCAGGACCCAAAGTAATAAATGTATGTAGGACCCATTTAGTTTGTATCTTGTGAGTATGTGTAGGAAAATATAGTGGGTAGGGGTATACGACATACCTAATGTGGATTACAATACGATTTACTGTATCTTTCTCTGCCAGATGGTCAAACAACTTTTGCTCGTTAAGGAGGTACTGAACCTTCCTCTGCCAGATATCATAGTTCTTTCCATTAAGTTTCTCTCTCTTATTAAGGTTAGCAATTACGTTCTTTGAGTCCATTGCACTATATACATTGTGCAGAGAATTAATTAGGCACATATCTATAATATTTTATCCTAAATCCAATTAGGCCACAAAATTTTACCCTACATCAAAAAATCAAAAATTTCGCATATTTAGGTGCTAGTAATCATCTCCCATTATGTAAGTTAGAATTAAATGTCCAATTAATTTAGAATAAAATATGGGAAACTATTCCCACTTTCCATGATGTCCAATTACATGCATACAGGAAAAATGAGCCTAAATAAGGATTCCATTGGCAATTTGGTGTATCATGCCAAAATAATTCAATATTTACAAATTCAGTGTGAAATACATTCCCTAACAAGGCTTCTCTTAAATAAATTAATAATTACATTCCTTTTTACAAATTAGAAAAACCTACTACATCAAATCTCATAAGCAATGAGTAAATGGGAATGCCGCACCTTCTTTATATTCAAAGAATTATTTTGTAACAACAATAAATAAATAACATACATTCATCACATGAGTATCTCAAAATGCCAATATCACCTCCATTCTATTCTATACAACACATACATTGGTCACTTGAATGGAGGGTAACTACATTCACCACTTATAGGAATGGGTATATGGTTAAAAAATAATCCTAAAGTATCAAAACATAGTATGTCAATGTGGCATGCAAAATATCACATTATTATGCAGTATACAATTAAATAAATGTGACCATAAATAATTTATATACTACTGCTGCAATAAATGTGATTTAATGACCCTAGGAAAAAAAATTTAGAACCATTAGTCTATTTTAAAACTCATTTAAAATAATTTTCCTTAAAAATACCATTTATTTATTGAGAAAAAATAACAAATTTTTTTTTAAAGAGTATTTACGTCAAACAAAATACACAGTTGTGACGTACATGTTAAAAAGAGTCTACAGGAAAAAATCGCATAAAAAACAGAGTTCGATAAACCCTACAACACACCACACACACAAATACTGAGGAGCAAATTTGGAGAGTATTGCCACGTACCAGTCGGTAGCAAAAAGTATACATGGGGAACGAGTCCAATGTGGATGTCATTAGGATTGGCACCTATCGGTTGGATTTGAGGAGTGGTTGCACTCTTGACCTTCATGATGTACTTTATGCACCAGGAATACTGCGGAATCTACTTTCAGTTACTAGTTTACTTAATCTAGGTTATCGTTTTTGTTTTGAGACTTAATCAGTAAATATTTATCATGGGTCTGTCTACTTTGATTTTGGATATTTGTTGGATGGTTTTATGTTTCTGGATGTTAATATTTCTAATATGGATGATGCTTTAGAATTTACAGTTTCATTTAATGTTTCTGTGCATGATTGTTTTATTAATTCTATGAAATGGCATTTTAGACTAGAATATATTGGATAGGACAGAATGGCAAGGCTCGCTAGAGAGGGTCTTTTGGATTCACTCGCTAGGGTTGACTTGGCAATTTGTAAGTGTTGTCTTCATAAAAAAAAACTAGGAAACCTTTTGGTAAGGCTCAAAGGGTATCTTTTCCATTGCAACTTATTCATTCAGATATTTGTAGTCCCATGAATGTGAGGGTAAGACATGGTGCACCTTATTTTATCACATTTATAGATGACTACACACGTTTTGGTCATGTCTATTGTCGCGCCTAGATTTTTTGCACTCGAGGAATACTCACACAAGCGGGAAAAATGTTGTACTCTCTCGTTAGAACTTACCCTCCTAGAAGAATGAGTGTGACTAGGTTTGAATTGAAAATTGGTTTGAATAAAGAGCTTTTGAAAAAGATTTGGAGTCGCCATCTAACTTGATTAAGGTGAGTTAGGTCAACTAAAAACTAAGAATAATCCGAAGACTACACTTAGGGTTTTGGAAAACAATTTTGAAAATATCTCCTCAAGAGAGGGTTTTTAGAAAAACAGGTTGTTTGGCAACCGTTGGAAAATATTTAGCCCTTTTTGTAAAATAACTCCGTTTTGGTCTTTGAAATCAGTGATCCTAGGTTCGGAGGTTGGTTACGTGTAGGGAAGATGCACTAAGCCATCACCCTACCCTGCCCTTTCGGTACCTACATGTCAATCTATCCTAGATTCACCTATGAGAGTCTTCAGCTAACTATTGTTCAATCCTATCCACTTTGAAAAAGAATGTTTAAAAACTATCATGATGCATAATATGCAAGTGCAAGAAAAGAAAGTTGAAAAATAGATTTGAAAAGAAATTGATTTAATTTAAAAAGAAATTTGAAAAGCTAGATTTGATTTTGGAAAGGTTTAGAAATTAGAAATAGAGATTTAGAAATAGATTTTTGAAATTGGAAACTTGCAAATAAATTATGGAATTAGAAATTTGAAAAAAGTTGTGGAATTGGAGATTTGAAAGAAGTTGTGGAAATAGAAGCTTGAAAAAGGTTGTGGAATTTGAGATTTGAAAAAGGTTGTGACCGCACCTATGAAGGTTGCCTACGTATCCTTTTGAAGGAATCAGGTCAGTCGTAGTTCGGACAAAGGTCCGATTGAAAAGAGATTGTTGGATTGGAAGAAAGAGATCGAATTGGAAATTGGATTAGAAGATTGAGAGATTGAACTTTGATTGAAAGATTTGAAAAGACTTGACTTTGGAAAACTTGGTTTTGGGAAACCTAGACTTAGGAAAGAGAGAATTTAGAAAGGACTTGAGATTAAGGAAGATGGGATTAGACTTGAAAAGATTTGGAAAGATTGGATTTAGGAAAGATTCGAATTAGGAAAGCTTTGAAATTAGGAGAGGTTTGAAATTTGGAAAGTGTCATTTTAGAAAAGTTTCGTTTTAGGAAAGTATTAAATTTGGAATGTTTCAACTTAGGAAAGTTTTAAAAGTTGGAAAGTTTAGAATTTAGAAAGTTTTGAAATAGGGAAGTTTTGAAAGTAAGAAAGTTTTGAAATTAAGAAAGATTTAACTTTAAAAAGTTTTGAATTTAGAAAACATTGAATTTGGAAAGATTTGAAATTTGAAAAAATTTAGAATTTAGAAAGTTTAGAAAGATTTGAAATTTAGAAAGTTTAAGATTTTGAAAGTTTTAAAGTTTTAGTTTTAGAAAAGGTTTGAATTTAGGAAGATTTGAAAACTTAGATTTGAAAAGTTAAGATTTGGAAAGGGGTAGAATTAGGAAAGGGTTGAATTAGGAAAGATTTGAAAGCTTAATGTTTAAGGAAAGATTTTGAAGTTTTAGAAAATTTATAGTTTAGGAAGGTAGGAAATTAGGACAGAGTTTGAATTAGGAAAGATTTAGATTAGGAAGGGATTGGATTTTGTTTCTAAAAGGGAAGGTTTGATTTTGTTTCCAAAAACGGAGTATTCGATTTGGTTTCCTAAACGGGAAGATTGGATTTGGTTTCCTAACGGAAAGATTTGATTTGACATGGATTTGGAAAGGGAAGTTTTAGAAACCCTAGATTTGGAAAACTATAGTTTTGACGTAGAAAAGAGGTTTTGGAAATGTGTATAGTTTGGATTTAGAAAACGAGAGGTTTTGAAAACCTAGGTTTTAAGGCAAGTTTGAAAACCATGTTTTTGGAAAGAAAATTAGGGTTTCCTAATTGTTAGTTCTAGGACTTGACTTGGGCTCTAAGAAAAGGGATTTTTAGAAAGAGCGTTTTTGAAAACGAAGATTTTTAGAAGGGAATCCTAGAGAGGAGTTTTTGGAAAGTGTGTTTTTGGAAACAAGTTTTTAGAAAGGAAAATCTTAGAGGGGAGTTTCTAGAAGGAAAATTTTGGAAAAAGAATTTTTAGAAAGATTTTTAGAAAGATAGTTAGAGAGAGTTTTTCTATGAAAGAGACCTAGGGAACGTTTTTGGAAAGTGGACTTTGAAGAGAGCGTTTCGGAAAGGAGTTGAAAAAGGAGGTTTTGAAAGATAGATTTTTAGAAAGAGTTTTTAGAAAACAATTTTGGAAAGAGGAGCTTTTTGGAAAACATGTTGGAAAAGAGATTTTTAGGAGGAGGGATTTAGAAAGAGAGTTTTTAGAAGGTATAAAAAATATCTCACTTTCCTAAAGCGATTCTAGCCATAAAAAGGCTAGAACCACTTTAAGAAAATGGTTTTGAAAACAACAAGGGTTGAAAATATGGACCATATTGGTCACTTTGAATGTAACACTTTCCTAAAGCAACCCTAGCCATGGAAAAACTAGAATCACCCTAGGATTGTGATTTTGAAAACAAGTTTTGAAAAAGGAATTTTGATGCAATTTTGGAAACAAGTTTGAAAACGATTTTTGGAAGATGCATGATCATGATATGCACAATGCAATTTGGGGTCGTGAACATACAAGGTTAAGGCTTCACCACATAATCAAGGGGGCCGGACCCACGTGGTCTCCGGTTAGCCTAAAGGAAAGCTCCCGACATGGTGACCCTTCGATAGTCTAATCCTACACATGGACCGAGAGTCCCCTTGTTTCAAGCATGCAAAGAGAGAGGGGGGGGGAGAAAGAGATGGGAGATTAAAATAGAGAAAACCCAAGTGGGTTAGGAGAGGGAAGAGAGAGGGGGAAAGTGCAAAAATTTAAATAGGGAGCCTACCGTATGTCTTGTTTATTTTGCGCGCCTTACTTATCTTCGATCTTCGTCTTCAATCTTCAAGAGTTGCCTTCAATCTTCAAACTTCAGATTGCAGCTCTTCAAGTCTTCGAAGGAGGATTGAAGGCTAGTGTATGAGTGTATGGGGGTGTGTATGAGTGTATAAGAGGCTAGGGTTTAATGTATGGTGGCTAGGGTTTGGAAAACCTAGGGAAGCTAGGGTTTTTGGAGTGCACGAGCTCTGTATATCGAAATATATGATTTTTAGATTGAGTTTGCGGACCTCTTTCACGTTGGAGGAGGCTCTGTATTTATAGAGGTTGGAATACACTAGCGCCTGTTGCAGTGGCGCCAGGCCAAACTTTACACTGGCGCCACTCCTAGTGGCGCCAGGCCAATTTTTGGCTTGGCGCCACTACTAGTGGCGCCAGCCATTTAGGAAATATTTAAGGTCGGCAAGTAACGTATCTTTGACTAGATTTGGGCACCTGTACTAGTGACTACCATGTAATTTTTAGCCTGGCTTCACTAGGAGTGACTCCGGAAAGTCCAGGAAGGAGTTTGGAAGACCGGGAATGACCCGGAAAGCTGAAAAAGAGCAGGAACACTTAAAATAGTGTCCCGAAGGTATTTGACTTGAAAAATAAGGATAGGATGTGTTGGAAGGGTTGACCGGGCCATTAGGGGCAAAACGGTCAATCGGATAGGGAAGCTGCCAGGACAGACTTGGACTGTCCCGGAAGAAGACTCGAGGTTTGGGAACATTACTCAAAATTTTCTCAAAGGTTTTCAGTTTGATACCCAAAGCCGGTGTGGTTGGAAAAGGTGACCGGCCCACCAGGAGCAAAACGGTCATTTCGCACCAGGTTTGCCGGAATTGACTCGGAATAATTCGAAAAGATAAAGAAAGGTTTAGAACACTACAAAATGTATTCTTGGAAAGTTACCGGCTTGATACCCAGAGCCGGTGTGGTCGGAAAAGGTGACCGGCCCACTAGGGGCAAAACGGTCATTTTGTACTGGGTTAGCCGGAACTGACTCAGAATGATCCGAAAAGGTAAAGAAAGATTGAGAATGCTATAAGAAGTAATCTCAGGAGGTTACCGGTTTGATACCCAGAGCCGGTGTGGTTCCCAAGGCATTCGGATGCCTAGGGGCAAAATGGCCATCTTGACCGAAAAGTCTCTACAAAGGCCCAAGGGGCAGTTTGGTCATTTTTCACTTAAGTGGGCTAGCAGGCACCGGTGTTGACCTAGGTTTTGAGTGTTTCCACCAATCTGACGGCGGTCATCATGACATAGGGGTTTGTTGGCAATTCCCTGTATCGACCTATTTATGAGTATTTCCGTTACTCGGACGATTGTGATGTTTGCGAGTATTTTCGCTACTTGGACCATCTCGAGGAATAAACTGTCTCGAGAGAGGGATTGGAAAGGGGTCTTATTGTTTTCGGAAAGACGTGCCTGATTGGAACCGTCTTGAGGAATAAACTGTCTCGAGAGAGAGATTGGAAAGGGGACTTACCGTCTTCGGAAAGACGTGCCTGATTTGAGACCTTCTCGAGGAATAAACTGTCTCGAGAGTGGGATTGGAAAGGGGTCTTATCGTCTTCAGAAAGACGTGCCTGATTGGAACCATTTCGAGGAATAAACTGTCTCGAGAGAGGGATTGGAAAGGGGACTTATCGTCTTCGAAAAGACGTGCCTGATTTGGGATCGTCTCGAGGAATAAACTGTCTCGAGAGAGGGATTGGAAAGGGGATTTACTGTCTTCGGAAAGACGTGCCTGATTGAAATCGTCTCGAGTAATGAACTATCTCCAGAGAGGGATTGGAAAGGGGACTTACCGTCTTCGAAAATACGTGCCTGATTTGGGACCGTCTCGAGGAATAAACTGTCTCGAAAGAGGGATTGGAAAGGGGACTTACCGTCTTCAGAAAGACGTGCCTGATTTGGGATAGATTTACCGTCTCGAGAAATCAACTGTCTCGAGAGAGGGGTTGGAGTTGAAAAGGAAAGGACAATGCCCCTAAGGGCATTTTGGTCATTTTGCCTCTATTTGGGCCTGGCGGGCCCGCGAAGCGATGGACCGACGGGATTTGGACTTAGAGAGTTGGTTTTGATTGGAATATGCCCACAATGACTTGAACACAAGTCTGGACAAAGTGTAGACTGCCGAGCGGTCAAAAATGGGGTGCTTACATCTATATGCTCTCACATAGGTCAGAAGCATTAGATTGCTTTAGATGTTATATTCTTGAGGTTAAAAATTAGCTAGACATGAGCATTAAGGCTCTAACGACTAATCGAAGTAGTGAGTATCTATCTGAGCTGTTTTGAGAGCTCTGTGAAGTTAAGGGAATACTTAGACAGTTGACTATTTCAGGCACTCTGCATCAAAATGGTGTAGCGAAGAGACGGAATCGCACGTTGTTAGATATGGTTATGTCAATGATGGTGCAGGCTAATCTTCTAATATCTTATTAGGGAGATTCCTTGTTGACTGTAGCCTACATTCTTAATTGTGTGCCTTCTAAATCTATCTCATCTACCCCTTATGAGCTATGGATAGGCAGGAAGCCTGACCTAAGTCATATGAGACCATGGGGTTCGGCAGCCTATGTACACAATGCTACTCATAAGTATGGGAAGCTAGGTCGTAGAAGGAAAATTTGTATCTTTATACGCTATTCTGAACACTCAAAGGGATATGTGTTCATTAGAGAGCAGCCATATGGGAGTGTGACTGAGATGGAGTCACGAGAAATAGATGTTTTGGAGGATGTTTTCCCTAGCAGAGGGGAGGTGTCTAGAGACATGGATCTTTATGAGATGGAGGACATTCAGGATAGCACACCAGGTGGACTAGTTGAGACTACATGAGAGATTCGTCAACCTCTTAGGGACAGTGAAAGTGAAGCACTAACTGATATGATAGTTAATGAGTATTCTTAGAACACTTCGTTGTGTTGGAGCACACATGGGATCATCTCTCGTCATCGTTATAAGATTGAGGGGAAAGCTTTCATAGTAGCTTCACACAATGATGTTGAGCCTAGGATAGTTAAAGAGGTTCTCTTATCACCTATTAGAGATCACCTGTTAGAAAGACATGGATTGCTGTTATGGACGAGGAGATGAATTCTATAAGAGTTAATCAAGTTTGGGTATTGGTTGAACTCCATCTTGAACGTAAGGCTATTGAGAACAAATGAGTTCTCAAAGTCAAACCTAAGGCGGATGGTTCTATTGAAAGGTACAATGCACGTTTGGTCGCAAAGGGATACACTGAGCGAGATGGTATTGACTATGAGGAGACTTTCTCCACGGTAGTTAAATTTGCTTCCATTCGCCTTATGCTAGTCATTATAGCTCATTTAGATTTGGAGTTGTACCATATGGACGTTAAGACTACATTCCTCAATGATGAGCTGGATGAGAAAATCTACATAGATAAGCCTGACGGCTATGTAGTTGCTGGTCAGGAGAGTAAAGTTTGCAAGCTCTACAGATCTATCTATGGGCTGAAGTAATCATCCAAACAGTGGTATTTAAGATTTCATCAAGCCATTACTTTTAAGGAGTTTACAATGATCAAGGAGGATCATTGTGTGTACGTTAAACGGTCCAAGGGTAGTTTTATTATATTATCACTTTATTTGAATGATATCTTACTGGCTAATAATGACATAGAGTTGGTTAATACCACTAGAGGTTGGTTATCTTTGACTTTCGAGATGAAAGATATGGGTGAGGCGAGTTTTATATTGGAAATTAAGATGTTGAGAGATCACTCTAAGATATTTCTTGGTTTGTCTCAAGAGACTTACATAAAGAAGGTCCTTGAGTGGTTCAAAATGCAAAACTGTAAACCTATTAATACTCTTGTTATAAAAGGTGAAAACTTAAGCCTTGATATGGAATGTAAGACTCCAGAAGAGAAAGAACAGAGTCTCGAGTATCATATTCTAGTGTCGTAAGGAGCTTGATGTACGTAGTGATGTGTACTCACCTTGATATCAGTTATATTGTTGGATTAGTGAGTTGTTACTGATTGAACCTAGGACCTGCTAATTGGAAAGCAGTTAAAAGGATACTTAGGTATCTAAAAGGGACTGCAGATGGACGTTAAGCTTAAGCATTTGGATATGCGTTTAGTCGGATACAGTGATGCGGATTGGGTTGGAGACCTTGATGAGCGGAAGTCCACATCAGGATATGCCTTCTTGCTTAGTGGTGGGACCATTTCGTGGAGTAGCAAGAAATAATCCTTCATTGCCTTGTCCACTATGGAGGCAGAGTTTGTGGCGTGCTCGTCTGCCGTACTGGAGGCTGTTTGGTTGAGGAGATTCCTTAGACATTTAGATGTCGTTACATTCCCTATCGAAGCTGTGACTATTTATTGTGATAGCATAGCAATACTGGCTTATGCTAAGGATCTCAAGTACCACGGTATGACTAAGCACATTGATATGAGATATCATTTCATTAGAGATATGATAGTACAGAGGGAGGTGATCCTGACTCGCATCCTTCTGTAAGAAAGGATATAGTGGGTAGGGGTATACGAAATATCTGATGCAAATTACAATACAATGTACGGATTGCTTGCTTGCTTTATGAGCCCTTCTAGTAACACGTGCAATACACCACGGATCAATTCAAGATCTCTTGAGTGTCTTCCTCATCGTACAGTTGAAGGCTACTAGAGTCCAATACGAAGGATACACATTTCAAATCCTAAGACTCTTAGATGGTAGCCCTAGAAAGAACCAGAGAAAGAGATAAAGCAATCTAATAATAAGTGGGTGAGTTCCCGCTTGTCACGCAGGTGACCCAGGTTCGTTCCTCGGCAGCGATGCCAAAAACTTGATTCACCCCCAAATGTGCTCTATTTATCCATAAGTGCACGGTTGACAGTTGTAGTTTTGTCCAAGAAGTTCGGAATTGTATTTTCTCAAGAACCAAGCCCAATATAGGCTAGTGACACTAAACTCACACTAAACTAACTTGGATTGAATGGAAATTATGTGAATTAAATCTAAAATAAAATAGAAACTAAAATAGACCGAAAATCTTTTAGGTTTTGATGAGTGTTTTGAATCACTAAACTATTGCAATCAAAATAAAAGTAATTAACAACTAGACAATTAAATTAAAGTAAATTGAAATTAGATTTAAAGCAATTAAAAGGGAATTTGGCTCAATTGATCCAATCACTAAATTCATCTAAGACTTTTAATGAGCTTTATAACTCAAATCAAACACAACAATCAAGAGTGTTTGATTCGGAGGATTTCACTTTGAAAACCAATAATTCTTAAGCAATTGAAATTAGATTCATGGTCAATGGGAGAATTAAAGGTTAATACCATCGATTTAACTAAGGTCAGTACTAAATTGGGAGTTTGTGCATTGAATTAGCCAAATAGAGTCAATAACCTAGGAGTTTTAAGACATCTTGCAATCAATTGATCCGAATGAATTCCTAGTAATTGTGAAGTAATTATCTAGTGAATAGTCATAAATTAATACCATCGATATGAGTGATTAAAATCCCCAAACTTAGTCAATAATCTAAGTATTCTAAAATATCCACATGTAATTACTAAGAATTCAAAATCTAGAAAAATAAAGCAATAAGTTCTTGAGATACCTCTATTGAAACCCTTGAATTTCTTGAGTGACTTTCACATTTGAACCCAATTTAAGAAATTAACTACTTGAATCCATCATAAAAGAATGTAAAAATGTAAAGAAAGCATGTAAAAATTTAAAACTAATTTTACTTGAATAATAAAAATGTTTGGTTACAAGGAAAATGCAAGAAAATACAAGAAAATGCAAGAAAATATAATACAATGAAGAAAAATTACAAGTTCTAACTCTATACTACTCTTACAAAGATAAATATAAGCTAAAAATGAAAAAACAAAATGGGAAACCAACCTCGAAGGAGCTTCTCCCACAGCCGCCTCAAGCTAAAACTAACCCTAACTACTCAAAAGACCTTCAAAACTTTTTTAAAACTTAGCTTCAGATACAAAAAATGCATTTTGGAAGTCGAAATATTGTTCGAATGGTCATCAGACAGGGTGCATCTAACGGCGTCCGAAGTGTATTCAAACGCACTATTCACTGTTTGAATGCACTATTCACATACTGTTCAGACGGTATACTGTTCACTATTTGACCTAACAACCTTACATCTTAGTCGAGTCAGCCAATGGACATTAGATAACAAGTTGTAGCTCTTGAAGTTTTCTTTCCAATAGCGTAAAAATCAGCTCAATCGGACATCGGATTAAAATGTTATGGCTATAATACCAAGACAGGTTGAATTTTTCATCATCGGTTTGCTCATTTTAAACCCGCTTTGATCATTTTTTGCATCTATTTGCCTTTATTAGCTTCTATAACCTACAAAACACACATAAAACATAATCAAACAAATATATAACTAAAATAAAATAATTAACACTAATCTAAGTCTAACAAGGTATGAATTAAAGGCCTATGATTATACTTTTATGGTATAATCAATTCCCTATCGAGGCTGTGACTATTTATTGTGATAGCATAGCAGTACTGGCCTATGCTAAGGATCTCAAGTACTACAGCATGACCAAACACATTGATATAAGATATCATTTCATTAAAGACATGGTAGCACAGAGAAAGGTGATCTTGACTCACATCCCTCTGTAAGAAGGGATATAGTGGGTAGGGGTATACAAAATACTTGATGCAGATTACAATACAATGTACATATTGCTTGTTTTATGAGCCCTTCTAGTAACACGTGCAATACACCACGAATCAATTTAAGATCTGTTGAGTGTCTTCCTCGTCGTACAGTAGAGGGCTACTAGAGTCCAATACGAAAAATATATATTTCAAATCCTAAGGCTTTTAAATGGTAGCCCTAGAGAGAGAGAGAGAGAGAGAGAGAGAGAGAGCAATCTGTTAATACATAAGATATTATCCTGATACAATCTGTGTATAACATATATACACCATGATAAAAATAAGACTCACTTATTTTTGTCTTTTAAGAGTTTCAATTTGATAAAGTAGCTCGTTATCTTGTTATCAGTAAGAGATGACATATATACTGAATATATATACATGTGCTAATGTGAACATACTGTGGCCCCCATGTAACAATATGAAAATAGATAAAAATAAATAAATAAATAAGTTTTTTTACGAAAGGAGAGTTGTTGGGAAACTTATTTACCGAATCAAAGCTGTTATAAACTTATTTACCAAACTCAAATTATTTATAAAGTCGTAAGATGAAAACACGACTTCAAACCACGACTTCAAGTGAATCTGCCAGCCCGTTCCGCCATTAGCGAGATTTGCATCTCACAAAGCAAAAAAATTGAATCACAACCGGTGGCAATAGAGACAATTCCTATCCCTAACAGGGGGGCTTCGCACACGGGACAACAACATACATAAAGCACTGAAATCTTGGCCTAAAGGGTAAATATGGAACATAAATCAGAAACCAAAGAATATGTATGCAAGGGTATACAATATACAATCTATATATATTTATGTAAATGTATATATACATATAGTGGGTACACTTTGATTCCTTCCCAGCTGTGATAGAAATTCTTTTACACTGTATTTCGTTGATGGTCTTTCTTTAATCCTGGATCTCTTTCCCATTTCAGATGAAAAGACAAGCAAGAATTTTTAGAGAGAGAAAACCTAGAGAGAAGCTCTCAACTCACCACCGCACTACCAAAGAGATAGAGAGAAATAGGGAGTCTGTTTTGAGTCATCTCCTTCCGAAAATGGGGGCTTCGTGCGCTCCTCTTCTAGCGCCAAACAAGAACAGTTTGATCAAAAGTAGAAGATTACCGTTTGTTGGACTCCTAGGAGTCATGGGATGAAAACATGACTTCACGACTTTACGGGTGATTTCAATTTGATAAATAAGTTTATAATAATTTGGGATTGGTGAATAAGTTTCTCAACAATCATGATTTAGTAAAAAAAAACATTAGCATTTTCCAAATCAGAAATATGAAAATCTATTGAATCAAATGTAAAGTAAGCTGTGCCAAAAATAGAAAAACGTGCTGAACGATTAGATCAATTTGAGGAAAACTTAAAAGATAAGAAAATTGAATTATTAAAAAGTTAAAGAAAATGAAGAAATAACAGGTAAAAGATAAATGACTTGTTTGGGTATGTTATTTTAATAACATTGGATAAAAATCTTTCAATAGCGAATGAAATATTTTAATTCAATATTAAATTACAGATAAAAAAGTAAGATGATTTTTTTTGGATATAGTAGAGGGCCAAAACCTTGAAAAAGGGGAGGAGAATGTTGAGTCGAACTCACCCTGAATAATAGGTAATGTGACGCCATTATCGCTGAGTAAAAACTCCTCTGAATATGATTTATTAATTGAGGTATTCAGCCACGCCACTAAATTATTCCTGTTAACAGTTTTTAGTTTGATTATTATTCCGGTCCTTCACAGATATTTGATGATCATGCCCTCCTTCTCACCAAAAGTTAAAAAATAAAAAAATAAAGCGATGTGCTGGCAATAGCTTTTTTAGAAACGCTTTTCAGTTACGTCTTCAACAACCTCTAAACTATGGAACAATATCGCTTAACCTCTCAGCTAAAAACCCGCAATGAAAATAAAAATATATTTTTTTTGTGTCTTTGATGAACAAATGCAAAAAAACAAAAAAGACAAAAAAAAAAAAAAAAACCTTATCTTGTAACGCTTTTTAATTGATACTTGTTGAATAAACGCCCAAACCAGTAAAGCACCATTAATAAATGCTTCTTTGAGCTTTTTCTGATGACTTAGAATTCGTGTCCAAGTTAAATAGGCAGTTTCATAAGATGGGTATTCCTCTCTGGGACTCTCTTTGGACCTATATATATAAATAGCTTATTTTCGTTGATAAAGTTGTAAGAAGGGAACCCAGGATCATTTCATTTCCATACATTCATTCAGGTTCTCTCTCTCTCTCTCTCTCTCTCTCTCTCTCTCTCTCTCTCTCTCTCTCTCTCTCTCTCTCATGCAGAAAGCATTATATGGGACATAATAGGCACGATCAATTCTTCATCTCATAAACAAAATTATTTTACAAGTTAAAACGAGTAAGCAGTTATATTTAAATAGTTAAGGCTTATCCACTTAATTAAGACTTCAGGAATTGCGTTTCATTGGTAGTGGCAATTTAGTAACTTGTCCACAATATTCCATTGATTATGTTGAATTCTAGAATAAACTTAGGAAATATTTTGACGACCAAGCTAGACTAGGGATATTGGTTCATCGAAATTACAGTGCACATTACATATTATAGCATTCTTTTTATTTGATTTTTCTTTTCAAGCTGAATTCGATCTGCTCGAACAGATTACTCAAATTTTAGTCCCTTTTTCTTCTTTTTGCTTCGGCATGTTTTTGTTTGTTATAAGGCAAAGTATGATACTAAGACCTACATGAACTCCAGTTGAGGCTTTTACTACTTGAACCAACTTCAAGTGAAATTAAAACAAAAATTATGAAGGCAGTTAATCCTATCAATCTCACGTATACATATTTATATAGGTATATATATTGCTAGCAAGATATAGTTGATCCTACCGTTTTCACATATTCACATACATTCTATGCCAACAATTTTACAGGTTCGAACAAAGATGGGAAGCAAACACTTCTTGTTATTTATCGTCTATTGGCTTTTCCATCTTCATCGTATGTTGCTTTTGACACACGCTAGCCTTGCACCAGCTATATATGTGTTTGGAGACTCTACAGTTGGCCGGGGGAATCATGAATATTTTCCTCAAGCTACTATGTTTGCAAATTATTTTCCTTACAGTATAGATAGTCAAATACTTCTTGGGCAGTCGACTGGCAAATTCACAAATGGGCTGACAGTTGCAGATCTTATGAGTGAGTGAGAATCAGCGCAAGCAATTCAGTTTTTCGAATTAATTCTTTTCCGAATTTGGCTTATAATATCATATGTATTTGTCCTCTCCCTCTCTCAAATCCTTAGCGATTGCCTTGACCTTAACCGGTTTCTTTTTGACTGCTTACAAAGTTTAATTTTCGAGTTGGCATATAATTTCTACAGCTTTTTCTTTGATAATGCCTTGGCAATCCTTTTTCTTTTCTTTTTTTCGTTCTCGTGAAGGTCTCTCATTTAAACTGCCAATTCCACCGACATTAATAAACCTTCTGCCACAAGAAAGGACGAACTTAACAACTGGAATCAACTATGCATCTGCATCAGCTGGTATTCTCCCCGAGACTGGAACGGCACCAGTAAGAATTCCCCTTGTTTTCAAATTCAATAAAAGCGAAACCTCGCTAGTTGTTCTCAAAAATTGCAGAATAATAGGAATATAGATACAAAATTTACAAGTGGATGAATCACATGCTACTAATAAAAGATCCTGTATTATTACAATGAATGGAGAAAAAATGAAGCTAAAAAAACTTCTTGATGACTTATTTGCAGGGTAGCAATTTATGCATTAAGGACCAAATTCGTAAGTTTGAGGAAACACTGAGAAGATTCTTGCCATGGAACTTCAAGTCCTTTCAAGAACTATCACGTTACTTGTCAAAGTCCATTTTTGTGATTAATATTGGCACTAGCGACTACGTCCATAACTATCTCCAGTCTGATATATATAACAGTAGCAGCCTATACAATGGTGAAGAATATGGAGAACTCCTCATAAACGAGCTTGCGAATCATTTGACGGTACTTACATTACTCAAGTCTTCTTGTGGGAAATTTGTTTCTTTGATCAAGTATTTTCGGTTTTTGCCTATGATAGTTTGGAAGAACCAGCTTATATGCCCAAAGAAGCTAGCCTTTCTTTAGAAAACTTATTTTCTGCACTATTTTCGAATTTTTTTTCCCTACTTCATATGCCTACAGACGCTGCAAGAATTGGTTATTATTGAAATAGTTCTATCTATGGGTTTCTTCTCATGACGATGTGTACAATTACAGGATTTGTATAAACTGGGTGCAAGGAAGATTATTATATTTCAAATTGGCCCGCTTGGTTGCTATCCACACATATTAAACAGACGTAAACCAAAAACTAGATGTGCTGAGGATGTAAATAAATTAGTGTCCATTTTCAATGAGAAGCTTGATGCGATGCAGAAAAGATTGAGTTCGAAGCTTAACAACTCCAAACTAATCATAGGAAGGAGTTACCGACCCATAGAAGGCATGGTCAAGAATCCCCTTAGAGCTGGTGAGTAATTAGTTCCGTGTTCAAAGCTTTTACTTTTGTAAATAGGGTATATATCAACTCTCTCTCTCTCTCTCTCTCTCTCTCTCTCTCTCTCTCTCTCTCTCTCTCTCTCTCTCTCTCTCTCTCTCTCTCTCTCCAGGGCTGATAGAATCAAGGGGAACTTGTTGTCCGGTTAAAGAAAATGGAGGTGGCCAGTGCACACCAAACAAACCCCCATGTCTGGGCAGAAGATTATTTCTCTTCTGGGATGGGCTTCACTTGACTGAAGCTGCTAACAAAATTCTTATAGAGAAAAGCTTGTTTTGGTACGAAAGCATATAATATTGGTCGACTGGTGGCGAAGAAATAACAAGTAGTTACTTAAGTTGTGTGTGTGTGTGTGTTTTTTAATTTCTTTTTCTCATTTGTTTTTGTTTCACATCGGTTCTTAACGTTTTGTTTGGATGGAAGGGAAAGCAGATGAAGGAAAGTGTTAGTTAGGAGGGGAAGGGAATGAAGGAGAAAGAAAGGAAAGATAAGTACTCATATATTATTTGGATAACCAAGAGTAAAGAGAGGGAGACATTTCTTTTCTTTTGTTTGGTTTGACAAAAATTAATAAAGGGAAGGAAATGACATAATACAATTTTAATATTATATATATCTTGTGTATAAAATCATAATATTTTTTAATCATAAATTAATGGGTATAATTGGTATTTAAAATAAAATAATAACAAGTACTTCACTTCCCCTCTATTGTTTTTTAATTTTGGAGGGGAAGGAGAGAAAGAAAAATGCTTAAAAAGTGAACTCTCTTACCCCTTCATCCACTTTCCCTCCCTTTCTTAAAAATTATCCAATTTAGATATAACTAATTTTTCCTTCCAAATCCTTTACTTCCCCGTCAAACCCCTCAATCTAAACAAAGTGTAATATTGTAGATACACTACATATAGAGTGTTGCATCTAATGGCATGCATGTCTCGCCCTGAGATCTTTGATTCCTAAGCCATCTTAGTTACATTAATTCTTACATATATGGCATCAAACCTATGATTTAGGGTTCAAAAAAAGTTTTACGGTTTGTAAAATACAGATGAAAATTTCGGTCAAATTCAGAGAAGTTCATATTCGAATTTAGATTTTTTTTATTAGTTTGGTTGAAAAGTTGACTGAATTCTCAAAATCCGAACGAAGTTCTCGAAATTCTAAAAATAAAAAATTTGAAATTTCCAATTCAGCCCTATGTCGGGATTCGGGAAAATTCAGATTAAGCCAGGTTCATTAAAATGGACGAAAATCTCGTTTTTAAAATACAGGTATCAGGTTAATTTTCAAAATGCCTTTATCTATGCACAGTAATTATTCAGTTTCTGATGGATATGCTAGGGTTCACAATCCGAGAATTCACATAAGGCACAGGGATTATTCAATTTGGATACCTTGACTAAAATTGAATTTTCATCTTCCAAACCAAAAAACTCACAAAGTCTAAGCGTTTTATATATACGTAGGGTTCTAAACTTTTTACATCCTATAATTTTTATGGAATTGTAGCTGACTTGAAACTATGCTTTCGTGGATTTGTTGATAACCCAACATCAATAGTTGAAGTCACAACTCAGACTAACAATTAAATGCACAAAAGAAAATAAATAATATCGGACTCAAGTGTAAATTAAATGGTTACATATATATATATATATATATATATATATTCTTTTTTAAATTCGAACAGGTCTTCCTCAATCAATTTATGGATCATCTACTAAAAAGTTGCACCAATTATAGTTTTCATTAATTTCATTAAAAAATTATGGAATGGCTTGATTCCACATTGATACAGCAACAAATAAAATTATTTTGCTCCCTAGTCTTACATTAAATGAACTCACTACAAGAAAAAACACATTTCGCGACTAATTGTTGCAACCATATTGTGGGTAGTCGCCAATAGTTACATGTCTAGCAACTAAATAATAATTTGGTCACCATTATTAACATATTAGCGACCATGGCTTTTTAGTGGCCAATAGTTATAGTGGCCAATAGGATTGTAATAAATTACTTTGTAATGAAGGATTGTAATTAATTAAGATCCGTATATACGGCCCACAATCATGGGGGAGTTCCATGTTTATCTACAAAAACTCAACTAAACGTAATTATATGAGTTAAACTATGACTTGGAATCAATTTTCTAGGTGTTTTCATCCTTGAAGACATCTGAACGATGTCAAGGAGTGAATGTGTAGACGTTCGTAGGTCAGACAATATTGTGTCTCATGAACGTGCTGTTTTTGCAAGAAACCCTAGTTTTAATTGGCGGGAATTCCTGAAAAATTAAAAGTTGGTCTCTTGGTGGAAGTGTACACTTGCTCGATCCTCTTGGTTTTATTTTCTTTCCCGAAGGCTTTCAAGGATTTTGTTTTTACAGGCATCCAGCTGGTAGTTAAAATTTAACCTATAACCCATCTTGAATTGGACAAGAGCATTTTTATATAAATAGGTTTGGGCTTTCAAGGATCATGTGGTGGAAGTGTACATCATATATAATAGCTTTGGGCGGCATTAGAAATTAAAGTAGCTAGATGGCTTTTCTATATAAATATAGGGGAACCCCTGCTATTACAAACAAAAGGTAAGAAACCGGAAAGGCATCGGATATATATATATATATATATATGCCGAAGTAGCAAGAGAGATTGATGCAATTCAATCCTGATGATGAATCACCATTTCCTTTAATTACTAGAACCTATTGCAACGGAAGGAAAAAAAAAAAAAAAAAAAAAAGAGTTAATATTCTAAACATGTCATATATAATTGCCCCACTTCAGCTTCAACGAAGTAAAGAAAAAAAAAAATGGCCCGGCCTGTTTCACTTGACTGAAGCTGCTAACGAAATTATTATACCAAAAGCTTGTATTGGTATGATATTGGCCTCCTGGTGGCAAAGAAATAATAAGTAGTTCCTTAAGTTGTGTGTGTGTGTGTGTGTTTTTAGTTTTATTTTTCTCATTTTAATACTGTAGATACACTACATATAGAGTGTTGCATGCATGTCTAACCCTGAGATCTTCGACTCCATGTCCCAAGCCATCTCATTACATTAATTCTTGCATATATGGCATTAACCCTATGACTTAGGGTTCAAAAATAGGTTTTGCAGTTTGTAAAGTACAGATGAAATTTTTGGTCAAATTCAGAGAAGTTCATATTCGAATTTTGATTTTTTTTTTATTGGTTTGGTTGAAAAGTTGACTGAATTCTCAAAATCTGAACAAGTTCTCGAAATTCTAAAAATAAAAACATGAATTTTTCAAATTCAGCCTTATGTCGGGATTCGGGAAAATTCAAATTCAGGATTCACCAAATTGGATGAAAATCTCGTTTTTAAAATACACATGCCTTTGAGTTTGTACGAAGGTATCAGGTTAATTTTCAAAAGGCCTTTATGTATTGTCTACGCATAGTGATTATTCAGTTTCTGATGGATATGCTAGGGTTCACAATTCGAGAATTCACAAAATGCAAAGGGATTATTCAATTTCGATACCTTGACTAAAATTGAATTTTCATGGTCCAAACAAAAAAATTCACAAAGCTTAAGCGTTTTATATATACGTAGGGTTCTAAGCCTGTCACATCCTATAATTTTTATGGAATTGTAGCTAACTTGAACCTATGCATTCATGGATTTGTAGGTAACCCAACATCAGTCATCAATAGGTGAAGTCACAATTCAGACAAACAATTAAATGCACAAAACAAAATAAACAATATTGAACCCAAGTGTAAATTAAATGGGTTATATATATATATATATAAAATTCGAACCGGTTTTCCTCAATCGATTTATGGATCATCTACTAAAAAATTGCACCAATTATTGTTTTCTAGGTTTTGATGGAGGGAATTCCTGATAAATTAAAAGTTGGTCTCTTGGTGGAAGTGTACACTTGCTCGATCCTCTTGGTTTGATTTTTTTTCCCGAAGGCTTTCAATGATTTTGTTTTTCCAGGCATCCAGCCGGTAGTTAAAATTTAACTTAGACATGGCACTTCTCATGCATGCATGATACGAATTTAACCCATCTTGAATTGGACAAGGGCATTTGGTTGATCTTGCATGGACAGGACATCATACATAATAGTTTTGGGCGGCATTAGAAATTAAATTAGCTAGATAGCTTTTCTATATATGTGTCTTCCCCTGCTATTACAAACTAAAGGTATGAAACCGGAAAGGCACCGGATATATGTATATATATATATATAGGCCGAAGTAGCAACAAAATAGGCCTGTTTCACTTAAATTCAACCTCCACGTGATCCAAAATAGGAGGTTAATTTCTTTCACCATTTCGTTAAGCCTTGTTCACAGTAGTGCAGATTTTCCCCTGGATGCATAGTTTAGCAAATAAGAAATTTGCTGCTTGGCTGGTGTGGGAGCCATCAAAGAACAGAAACTCATCTCTGTTGCTGCATGGAATAGACTCGGGGGTGCATGCCAGTTGCCCATTAACATTGCCACCGCAACAAGCGTCTTTTGCATTTTTGAACCCTACAAGAGAAGAGAACAAAATTAATATTTAAGACTACTACTGTACCTTGACAGTTCAAGAAAATGCATGGAAGGAACGAGGTAGAACTAGTTGTACGTCAATTGCAAAAACAGAAAATTCTTACCATAATTTGAAGGGCTCGCCAATATTAGATTAAACAGTTCATAGCTGTCTGCCAACATTAAGTTAGCACCAGGGTTAAAAGTTAAAAAGTCCGATAGCCAGAAAGAAATGAGTAAGTCGTTGTAGCTCCTCACAAGTTTGTTCTTCTCCTCATCACATTTTCCATTACTCCTGTCTGAGGTTGATGGCAAACATCCGATGGGCCCGATGTTGTTCACAATGAAATTTCTGGCCCCGATATCATATAACCTCTACAAAAATATTGGCAAAAGGGCTTTAATTTTCAAAACACTAATTAAGAGTGTACGTGCTAGCTGAATATAAGAATATATATATATATATATAGCACGACACAGTGCGAACAGTGGAACATTCTCTTAGTAAGTCTTAGATCGATCGATCTAAACGAATAAGGTTACCCCAAGGCATATGTTCAGCTGATCCAAGAGCAAGCCTACAAAATTTGGACGATCCGTTTCATTTATCCCAGGATAAGTGAAAATGTAGTCGTTGGCTCCTATTGAGATGAAAAACTCCGACGTTCCAAGAAACTGGGCGCGCTTCTGCGGGTCTGGAAGCGTTTGGGCCAGATCTTCTACCACGGTCTTGTTAAACAAGTCGATCTGTTGGTCGAAACTGAAGCACTCTAGCTGATAAAGAAAATGAGAGGAAGAAAAATATATATAATCAACATATATATACACACACACAGAGACTTTCTACAAAGAAGAAATTAAGAATTAAAAAAATAAAAAAACCAAAACAAAATTGCTAATTTTCATCACCTGGCCTGGTTTGGTCTTCGGGAGGATCCCACATCCAGCAGACCCATAATTAATCCCCCAGGCTAACTTTCTATCGTTGTCATTCATGCTTTGGTAAGCAGGAGGTAGTGGTAGCTTCTTCATCGTGGCTGCAACCCATTATATATACATACATGTTTAAGTAAATGAACAGATATATTTTAAATAAGTATTGCATGTGGAATAAACGAGCGAATGTTACCCAGGCAATCTGCAGCTGTCAGTCCGTTTGTGAAACGGCCGGTCGGCGTATTGTTGAAATCTATGCCATACGGCAAAAAGTTCGCCTTCAGACCATTTGGAAGGTCGTTGTTGTTTCCGGGGTCGACCGTTGAATCCCCGAATACGTACAACGTGGGTAGTGCACTGGCAGATGAGAAGAAAAGGACGAGCAAGAGAAGCGCAGCCGCCATGACCATGGATGATGAGGTAAAGATTAAGAAGATCGAATATAAATGAAGAAAGAAACCAGAATGCATGATATTTTTGGTTGTATATGGCTCTGTATTTATAGTCCCAAGTAGTAGAGAGAGATTAGCCGAAGTAAATGCAGAAGCTATATATACAATTAACTCTTGGAAGGGGGTAGAAGACGGACTGCTCTTTGGTTGTTAAAATCACAAGTCTTAGTTAAGAGAGAGAGAGAGAGAGAGAGAGAATCAGAAGTACTGATCATATGACAACAATTAGATAAATGTTTCGGTGACCATGATGTTGTTTAAGACTTCAAAACTGCTCCGAAATAATTTACAGCAATTCAAGAAAGTTTTAATTTCCCAATTGTAGCTTCGCAACAAGTGCTTCTGGTGCTGGCCAATAATTGTAATCCATACTTTTGTGGAAAGAGAAAAGGGAAGAAACACAAAATTAAGTTCTTATTACAATCTATTAATTTAATAATTTTGATGACTTAAAAATGTATAGATATATTACGGGAATTCTATAGCTTAACAGTATTTTTACCGTATGCTTGGATCCTGGATGTGTGGAGAGAAATGAATAGGAAAATAAAATGAAGTGAAAGAAGCTAGTAAGCATACCTCTTGCTTGGTTTGGATTACAAAAATGAGAAGAAAATGAATAGTCATTTGTTAAAAAAAAATCTAATTTTTATTTGGCTAACCATAAATTAATCAATTTCGTTTACCTTTCATTTCTTTTTTCTTGATAAATCCAAGTTCCTTGCATAGAACTAAAGTTGAGCTAGCTAATTAGAAAATTGACTATTAAAAGTTGATAAATTTTCATTTTAGGATTTTAAATTGGTGAAAGTCGGAGATGTAAAATACTAGCATTCTGATTAGGGTTTGTCCGTCAATCACTTTGCAATTAACTCCACAAAAATGACTTTGATAATGCCATGCAAAAGCTGGTGTTACACTGACCATCAATTACAATGAGGTGTATCATGAGCCATGTGGTAGCATCCTATCTAATCATGATCACGTTACCGTCCTTGATGTAATCAATATCACCATAACATGCAAGGAATAGATATTTGAAAACTCAAGTTTGAACTTTGCTTAGTGAATTAATGCATGCCATAGAGACTAAGTTATGCAGAGCCAAATCCTAGTCCCTTTCGCAAGGACGAAGATCGAAAGTGATTATATATAACTGCTATTAATGACCTCTACGGACAAAAACTAGCATTTGAAAAAGACAAACTCTGTTGAAGATTTTCATTGACGAAGATCGAAAGTGATTATACATAACTGCTATTAATGACCTCTACGGACAGAAACTAGCATCTGAAAAAGACAAACTCTGTCGAAGATTTTCATTTCTCATAAGATTAGGTTGGTACTATTTAATAGCATTTATTATATACTGATAATGATAAAGATTGCAAATTCCAAACTGCTCTAAATATAATTTCATTGTGCGAAGTTCTCGCATGTGGTGGTGGTGTATATACGTAACACGACAGTTCACAGGGAAGAGCTTATTAATTGTAGCCATTAATTTTATTCATATTTTTGTATTGTTTTCTGTATAAGCTTATAACCTTGAAAACTTTATGTTCTCGAGAAATGTTTTTGACAACGTTCTACTTGATGTTTTGTGTTTAAAAATACGGTTTCTAAGCAACATTAGGCACAGAACTTTAACTTATTCAATAAGCATAATTAAAATAAAAAATAAAATAGAACGGAACTTAATTATTAGATGTGTTGGCAGTGGCCCAGCCAAAAGATTTATCTAGACGGGGCAATCGATAATCCAAATTTTTGAAGAAAAAAAAATAACCATAAGACACTTGACTTCTATATATATGTGCATAATATACGAAAGATTCTATTTTTCAAAATATTGTGGAGAAAATAGAATGATATAATAATTATATTTTTGTAATTAAAAGTTATCATTATGAGTGTTTGTTTTAAGCAAAAGGCTTAGATTCAACCACATCGCTTTTTTACAAGAACTTCGTATAAATTTTATGTATATAACGTTACTTATACTATATATATATATATATATAAGCTTCTACAAAACATATAAAGGGGTCTTTGAAGAATAATAATTATTTAAGGGAGATATTTATATATTTGTAGGTGGAAAATTGATAAACATATCTAAAATTATATGTGAAAATAGAATTTTTTTAACTATTGAAGAGTGCATTTACAAATTTTCAGTGGGGGCAAATCGACAAAAAATTCTAAAATTATAGGTAAAAAAAATAATTTTTGAAAGTTGAGCAGGGCAAGTGCCCCTCTGAACCTTAAGTTGTTCCACCACTATGTGTATATATCTAAACAGTTTGTTCACTATTGAGAAGTGGTTAATGTAATGACCATATCCTGATATCCCAATGCAAGGAGTGCATACCTGGCACATGAAATTTCATTAATCTCATGTGCCAACGATATTATAAGTTGCCTCAATTTTTCTGTGTAAAATGTTCTACATACAATCTGATCCATACTATATATGCTAATTGCTACAAGGGTGATCATGTCTTAGCATATCTATAGAGTACAACACTGCATATGATATATAGAAACGAGTGCGCATTTATATAACACCATGGCCGGGCCTTTGGTTCTCCGAACAAGGCATAGGGCCTCTTGATCACAGAATCAACACGAGTAAATGCAAAATCCCATGATGGCTAAACAGAAGTTATAACTAATATGTAGCTTGAAGGATATGTTATAGGACAAAGTAGGATATTCACGACAAAGAAAGCCTTACAATGACAGGGAAGAATGTTGTGTGTGTATATATATAAATATATTCATGATTTTAGATACGGTTTAACACTGGTTATCCTAGTGAAGGGGTCCTTCTTGTGAGCTCCATGCTTAGCTATAATTATACTGGGCGTTAATTTTCTTCCACTGTTTTCAAATCATTCATTAGTATCTAAGAGAACAAATAAAGAGTAATGTCATACAAATACAATTATTATACATATAATGTTATACAACCAAAACTTGAAGTATGATAGCATTTAATTTTAAAAATGTCATTGCTATACTATTCTGATAAAATTTTCTTTACAAATTTTCTAGATAGCATTTTTTTTTCACAAAAAATTTATATTGAATGATGTTGTTTGTAGTCCTTTTACGTCAAATTAAAACACCCACTATTTTAGCTCACTATTTCAAAAATTTCCAAATCATTTTGAACAGTAGCCGTACTTTTTTAGAAATGGAAATTTTGTCCTTCCAGAACTTTTATACTGAAAAACTCCTTAAAAATTTTTTACGTAAAAAATTTCATAAGAGTGATGTGAGATGAGTATTTTTAAAATTATGAGGCCAAATAGTAGATATTTGTTTCGATATAAAATGAAAGAATCATAAATGGATAGCACTCTATAGGAATATTCGGTAGAGAAGTTTTGTCGTGTACAGCGTCCATAAAACAGCTTTTAAACATCATCTTCAAGCTTCTCAAAAGGTTCATCGTAGGATAAGATATGAACTAGAAAAATGTAGACTATTTATGTTCAAGAACATTGATGGAAAGATATCCACATCCAAAATATTTCATTCTTTAATTTTTGGGTGCCATTTAATAAAGCTTATCGTTGTGGTCGTCCATCAATCCTTAGCCTTTTTCCACAGAATCGGCCGAAGTAAATGTCTTTGGAGATGGCTGAACCAATTCCGGTTTAAGGATACTTGAAGGGGGTTCTTCTTTGTGATTTGGTCAGCTGCAAAAAATAATAATACGAGGTGATCGATGTAATGGTTGACTTTCATGGTTACTTTCAATGCTCCTAAAGCAAAAATTATCCTATAGGTTCAAGGCACACGTGTCTGATCAGGGAATGGAACGGGTACATGCATAGTATGTTTTTTTTCATAACTTGAGCACATGTAATTGGGACTCATAAGATAATTGTTCATAATAAAGATTGCCCTTGCCAGCATTAGTTTGCTTGGCCTTTCTTTTTTTTTTTTTTTTTTTTTTGAATCATTGTTTCCTCCAAGGAGGTACTTTACCAGACTCGCTCCTCTCTTTTTTTTTTTTTTTTTTCCGAATCATTGTTTCATTCAAGGAGGTACTCTACCTGATTCGCTTCTCTTTTTGTTGAGATCAATCTGCAACTGCACAGAGGCAATGCAATTTTAATTTTCGGTAAGTACCAAGTTCATATCTACAATGAGTTTAAAACGAGGGTTTATGGCGAGATTTCACTTTAATGGGGGAAAACTAATATTTTAGGAAATAGCTCTGAAAGAAAAACGAGAATAAAATGAAAATTGATTTGTGTTAGAAATGCTAGTTAAAGTAGGAAATTAGATTTTAAAAGGGGACATGGCAAATGAGACAATGGGCACTTTTACAAGATATTGGGTAACTCAATTCAATGCCAACAAAAGTGTCATTGAATGGGAAAATTTGACAATAAAATTCAAGTTCGAGTATATGAAAATAAAATTAGGTTGTAGATAGTCAATTCTAAGTGTTCATATTAAGGATTTAAGCAATCCCAATAGTAAAACTAGTCTGTGCATGAGAATTCAAAAATATAGTCATAAACACTTGCATTTTAAGAAATATAATGTGAATTAGCAGATTCATACATCAAAAGATGAACATTTGAGGCAATAGCATACCTTGATGAAATCACTAATTCCCCTTCCCTTGCGGTGCTTAGTTATTCCTCATCATCATCCTCAATAACTCAATTGAATTCATAAAATCTATAGTCGACTATAATAGAATTGAAATAATCCAGAAATTTGGGGTTTCTCTCTCTAAAACTACTCTAACTTCATTCAAAATCTAACTTACTTCGTACAATTTCAGAATTAAGGATCCAAAGCAACTAACAAGCCCGCGGGTCGGATGGCAAGGCAAAAAGCAAAATGAGCACCCTCTGATCGTTCGGACTCCTATAAGGACCTTCCAGACGATAAGCAATTATCGAAATGCTCCTTCTCGGATCGTCTTGAAGGCTATAAGGCCCCGTCTGAACAGTAGGCCTCACTTATATATATATATATATATATATATATAATAAATAATAAAAAAAAAAAAAATATACGGGTGATTAATTCAAGAACCTATTTGCGTGTCTACATGTTGTAAGAACACAAATAGTTACAAATATGTATTGTGTGAAAGGGTGGAGAATCAATCCCTGGTTTTTCTCGAAACAATTTTCTACAAATAATTAAATAACCTCAGAGTTGCATAGGGCTGTCGAAATGCAAGAAAAATCAGGATAAATGGCCATTACCCTTTGTCTCACAACCACCACCGATGGCAACCAAATCAGTGGCAAACAATCCTATGGGCTATACATTAATGGACTAAAACCTACGAAATATCATGCTTGTATTCTTGAATTTCAAGTTGTTAGTAACTGTAACGATGAATCCTACTTGGAAAATTGACCAAGTTCATTCCCATACCCCTAATTATAAATCTTTTTGTTAAGAATTATGTATAAAGAATAAAATTTGTCAAAAATGCCTCGTGTTAGGACTTTCAAGGCCCAAAAGTGGGGAAATCTTTTGACAGTTTGGCTCGAGTTGATCAGAAGCTTAGGCTGTAATTTGAATTAGGCTTTCCACAATGTAATGTGGACTTGTGAAATCTTGTTAATCGTGTTGAAAATATTTTCAAAATATATAATATATGTAGTAGTTTTGGGATTTTTTAAAATGGTTTTGACTAGCTGTGAAGAAAGTCTTTATTACCTTATTAAATGAATTCCACATTGGAAAAGTGAAAAGTTTTGCAAGGCATTTATAAATGCCAACAACTTTCTATGTATTACTTTAAAACAATGAATGGGTATAGTACTCAAGTGTGAGCATGTGTGTCAAGGCATATGTGCGCCACTTACTTTTGTTTAAGTTATCAATTGCATACCTTCTTCAGTTATTGGTGGTGTATCCCCATTTGAGCGTCTTTATACTACTGTTCCAAATTACTTTGATATTCGTGTTTTTGGATCCACGTGTTTTGTTTCTTCCAAGAGTTAAGCGTGATAAATTGTTTAAACGTTCTACAATTTGTGAATTTTGGGGATATGGGATTGGACAAAAGGATTATCGTTGTTATGATCCTATTGCACAAAAACTTCGTGTTTCTAGACATGTTGTTTCTTGGGAAAGCATCCCAATGTATTCTTTGCCTCAGTTTCGTGCATCTTTTAATCCATCTCCTCAGTAACTTGTGTATCATGATTCTTTTATTGACTCAGATGAAAGGTCTAACTCACGCCATCTACGTCTTGTGAAACTCTACAACCAGGCAATGAACATGTTGAACCCCATCTTGATGAGAGATATTCCAACATTGCGCCTCCAACAAGTGATCTAGTGCCACATACAATTAGTCTTTGTCACTATACCTGTGAGAATGTTCCTTCAAAACGGTATCGTGATTTTCATTATTTTCTATTTATCATTCTTTCTATTCATGAACCTAAATTCTATTATGAAGCATCCACTAACCTTCATTAGCTAACAGTTATGCAAAAAGAATTAGCCGCATTAGAGAAAACCCCTACTTGGGATCTAGTTGACTTACCCGTAGGGAAATCTATTGTAAGGTGTAAGTGGGTTTATAAGATCAAAACTCGTTTGGATGGCACTATTGAGAGGTATAGAGCTAGAATAGTTACCAAAGGATTTACACTAGAATATTGAATTGATTATGAGGAGACCTTTGCTCTAGTTGCTTGAATGACTTCAATTTGCACTCTTATTACAGTGGCTTCTATTCGAGGGTGGCAACTATTTCAGATGGATCTCAAAAATGCCTTTTTAAATGGAGATCTTTAGGGAAAAATGTATATGAAACCTCCTCTAGGATTACAGTCTTAGACTAATCAAGTATGTAAAATTCAAAAAGCTTTGTATGGTCTCAAGCAAGCATCTCGGGCATGGTTTGAAAATTTTAGTTCTGTAATATTGGCTTCTGGATTTATTCACAGTCCCAATGATTCAGCCTTATTTATTTGTGGCTCTAATAGAGATACTATTTTGGTACTGCTTTATATTGATGATATGGTAATTACTAGATATGATATTGTTGGTATTCAGGAAGTTAAACTTTACCTCGATAAGTGCTTTGAAATGAAAGATCTAGGTCCTTTGGGATATTTTCTCAGTATTGACGTAGATTCTTCCCAATATGGCTATCTTTTATCTCAAGTTAAATATGCTTCTGATCTCATTTCTCGAGTTGGGTTCAATGATAATAAGACAATTGACACTCCCCTTGAATTAAATGTAAAGTTTCGTGTTACTAATGGTGAACCGCTTGTTGATGCCACTTTACATAGACAACTTGTTGAAAGTCTCATTTATCTAACTATCACTAGAACCGATATCAATTATGCAGTTCATGTGGTAAGTCAGTTTATGACAACACCTCGATCAGTTCATTATGCTACTGTTTTGCAAATATTAAGATATGTTTAAGGTTAATTACATCAAGGATTGTTACTTTCTTCTACTTCGAAACTTACACTTACAGCTTACACCAACTCTAATTGGGCTGGTGATGTGGCAGATCAGCGTTCCACAACAAGTTTCTCCATTTTTCTTGGTAATTCATTGATCTTTTGAAAAAGTAAGAAGCAAGCTATGGTTGCTCATTTTAGTGCTAAGGCTGAGTATAGGGCTTTAGCAGATACTACTTTAGAGATTCTTTGGTTGCGACGATTATTGCAAAATATGGGAGTTCCCACTCCTAGTCTTATTATACTTTTATGTGGTAGTAAAAGTGCTATTCAGATAACACATAATGATGTCTTTTATGAGCGGACCAAGCACATAGAAATAGACTGTCATTTCATCCACCATCATGTGCATGACAGTACTATTGTTCTACCTCGCATCTCCTCGCAACTACAAGTAGTTGATTTGTTCACCAAGTCTCATACTTCAGTTCGCTTTTGTTTTTTGTTATCCAAACTCCAAATGTTAGACCAATCTTGAGTTTAAAGGGGGGTGTTAATGTACATATATTTTTGGGTATTTTGGGCTTGTATTTTAGCGGGCTCTTTTAGTTATTCTTGGGTGGGGTAGACCTGGTTTATTTTGTATAAAGAATGTAATCCCTAATTTCTTGATTATTGATTCAATAGTTTTCACAATGTCTTTCGTAAGTGCTTCATAGACGTATCAAGGTAGTTTCACAAGGAATGGCTAAAATGATTTTGACAACCTTCTACTTGATATTTTGTATCTAAAAATACAGTTTCTAAGCAACATGAGGCAATTAGAACAAAAAATAAAATAGAACTAAACTTATTAATTAGTGCATACCTAGATATCTAATAAGCCAAACTTAAAATACAATTTGTTCATTTTTGAAAAGTAGTTAATATAATGACTATCCAAATGCAAGATGTGCATACTTGACACAATTGTTTCATTAATCATATATGTCAATGATATTATAAGGTGCCTATATTTTTCTGTATGGAATGTTGTAGATATAATATTAAAGTTAATATATAGCTAGTAGGCTAGGATACAAAGAAGAATATTCATAACAAAGAACACCTTACAATGACATGAAAGAATGTTGCATATATATACGACTTCTTTGTGATCCGCATGCCTAGTTATAATGATATACTAGTTCATCAAGATATTTCCTTCTTTATGTTGACAAGAATTGCCATTGTGCCCTTTGTTTTTTGTGTCTTTTTAAATCATTTAGTATCATACTATCTTTTTTCTTTTTTCCTTCGGTACATCAGAATGGATTATAAAAGGGAGAACCTAAGCTAGAGAGAGGATGCGAGGAGGGGGAATCAAACCGTTACCTCCTTAAGGGAAGCCAAAATCCTGGCTAACTAGGCTAGCCCTGGTAGGTTTATCATCTTAGAGAATAAAGAGAGAGTAATGTGATATAAATTACTTTTTTATAGATAATACTATACACAGAATATTCATATAAGAATTTTTATACAAAATAATTAGTCGAATAAGAGAATTTTACCTTAAAAAAATACTTAACATGATAGCTCTTAATTAAAAAATGTTATTGCCAAGTAAGTTTTTGTATAAATAGCACTTTCCTTTTTGTGAAGAATTTGTATACATAATGATGGGCACGGTTTTGCTGCAGTCTATAAATATGCAGTCAGTCCTATCAATGGCATGGTCCAATGAGTATTTTTCATGTGGCACTAAAAGGATATTACCTGATTTTCAACTTTCTCTGCCTTAAAGTCCTTTCTCACCCCTGGTCAGTAGCTTTCTCTTTCCTAATTCCAACACACTCTCTCTCTTTCTTCTCTCTTTTCTCTTACTCAAATAAAAACACAAATGTTGAAAGCTTACACCTAGATTTCAATGGTAGATATGATGTTGCGAGTTAATACTCAATCCCTAAATGGGGTTGATTCTAATCTCATATTTTTTTGGTGACGAAGGTTCTGCTTTTATAAATAACAGAGTACAACACACTTTTGGCTAAAAATATGGTTTTAAAAAAGGGAGAAAAGGGGAGTCCATGCATAAATCAAACAAGTTCTACACCCCTCTTTAAGAGACTGCGATGGCGATGGTTACACTACTTTGACTTCTTTGCCTCCCTTTCTTGCAAAAAATCTCATGCCAAAAGCTTTAAACCACATAGTGCAATCAGAAAAATGTAAAGCAAAAAGACTCATAAAGCGTATATACATATGGAGAGTGAGTGACTTTTAAAAAAAGAAGAAAAAGGAAAAAGAAAATGAAAGAGAATAGAGGAGAGAGGGGTTGGAACTTAGAACATCGAAGCAATAATTGAGGAGAGAGGGAGAGTCATGCAAAGGGGCTTAAGAGTTGGAAATTTGTGAGATGTGCATTAAGCTCTTAGTGCCACATGGAAAATATTCATTAGACCACGTCATTGACTGGAATGACCGCATATTTACAAACCACAACAAAACACCCCATAGTATAGATATCTTTGAAATTATGAGCCCAAAAATAATTTATGGTTTTTTTTATTCAAAATGAATGGACCACTAATAGACAGATCATTCTCCATAACAATTTTGTACAAAAATTTTCCCATACATCATCATAAAATAACCTTTTCAACATCAGCTTCAGGCCTCTCAAAAAGTTTATAGGGAGAAGCATAAGATAGGAACAAGCAAAATGTAGATAATTTATGTTCAAGAACGTTGGTGGTAAGATGTCCACATCCAAAATATTGCAATCTTTGATTTTTGGGTACCGTTTAATAAAGTTTATCAATGTGATTTGTCATTAATCTTTAGCCTCTTTTCTCATAATCTGAAGTAAATGTCATTGATAACAGATTTGGCCAAACTAAATGTCTTTGGAGGGGGCATCTTTGTTGCGGTTTGTAAATATGCAGTTTGTCCAGTCAATGACATGGTCCTATGAGTATTTGCCATGTGGCACTAAGAGCATAATGCGTATCTCACCGAATTCCAACTCTTAAGCCCCTCTGCACAACTCTCCCTCTCCGTCTCTCCTCAATTATTGCTTCCATGTTCCAAGTTCCAACCCCTCTCTCCTCTATTCTCTTTCATTTTTTTCTTTTTTCTTTTTCTTCTCTCTATAAAGGTCACTCACTCTCCATATGTATATAAGCTTTGTAAGTATTTTGCTTTACATTTTTCTGATTGCATTTTGTGATTTGAAACTTTTGGCATGAGGTTGTTCATAGGAAAGAGAGGCATTGGCATGAGTTTTTTCACAGGAAAGGGAGGCGAAGAAGTCAAAGCAGTGCAACCATCGTCGTCGCAATCTCTTGAAGAGAGGGGTGTAGAATTTGTTTGATTTAGGCATGGGCACCTCTTTTTTCCCTTATTTAAAACTATATTTTTCAGCCAAAGTGTTTTCAAATTTTTTTTCTCCCATCCTATTGTGTTGTACTGTGTCACTTACAAAAGCAAAACCTACATCACCAAAAATAATATGAGGCTTAGAATGAACCCCATTTAGGGATTGAGCATTAACTTGCAACATCATATCTGCCATTAAAATGTAGGTACAAGCTTGCAGGATTCATTGTGATTTTCCTTGAGTAAGATAAGAGAGAGAAGAAAGAGAGAGTGTATTGAAAATGGGAAAGAGAAAGCTATTAATGAGGGGATAAAAAAGACTTTGTGCCAGAGAGAGTTGATAATCAGGCGAGATACGCGTTATGCTCTTAGTGCCACATGGAAAATACTCATTGGACCACGTCATTGACCGGATTGACCACATATTTATAAACCGTAGCAAAACCATCCCCTCCAAAGACATTTACTTTGGCCGATTTTTTGATAAAAAAAACATTTACTTCTGCTAATTCTAAGAAAAAAGGCCAAGGATTAATGAATGAGCACATTGATAAACTTTATTAAATGGTACCTGAAAATCAAAGATTGCAATATTTTGGATGTGGACATCTTCCCTGTTGGGGACTGCGGAATTTCCCACGACCTGGCTATAGTGTATACGCATACTATCAAAAATTCTGGTCTGATTAACATAACCTAATTTACGTGATTAGAATCGTACCTTCGAGATCTCTCTGGTTTAATCCCGAAAACAAGAATCAGCACCAAGCACGAATCAGCAAGCTCGAACTCAACCTTGGGACTTCTGTTGTATTCCTCGTACACGTCTTGCTCTATAGAGAGTGCGCTCGCTGCTGCTAGGGTTTCTCTTCCTCACAAAATCGTGTATCTCTCAATTATGTGTAGAGTATGTAACCCTAGCAGCTCTTAGAGTGCGTATATATATAGGCTACAACAGGGACCGTAGGATTAGTATAATTAGGGCTTCCTACGCAAATAAGGATTCCTAATCCAACCAGGATTAATCTTTATTTACGTAAATTATAATTCATACCACTAAGGAATTATAATTGCACTCCCTGTTATACTAGAAATTATATTTCGAGCTCCATATTATTAAATGCTTATTTATCTCCCCACGTTAAGATTACAGATACCCGTCTATTAAATTAAATTACTGACAATTAAATTTAATAGACTTATTTAATTCCTTGAGACCTTCCACTTAACTTATTTGATATGTCAAATTCATAATCCACCTGCAGGGTTTAACATAATCAAAACTTATAAGCTTCTTTAAGGGGGTATCATCAATCCCTATACGAGGACGTGGATTCCATCAATAATAAATATTCACCATACACGTAATGTTATCGTCCAACTCACTGAGTTTATTGACTCACAAAGAATCTCACTCTTCTGTGAATCAAAACAATAAATACTACATGCACGTGTCTATTTATTATGTTAGGATTAAGAGTATAAGCACTCATAATAATCATGAGGTATTAATTGTTTTATATAGTCAGTATAAAAACAATTACCTCAACACGGTCCTGTTCAATACACACAAAGTGTACTAGTGCAAGGAGTTGGAACTATACCATTCCTCATAGTCAAGACAGACCTATTAAAACCTTGTACTACAGTCCTACTGATGGTGTGTCCATTTCCATCTAAGACTGTGAACGATTAACTTATATTCCATAAGAACCGATGATATGATCTTCCGTGTGTAAGTTATACTCTACACACCAAATCATCTACTATATAGAATAAGAGACACACATGCATAATCATTAAATAAATAACGCAATGCAAACATTTCTTACACAGATTCTCATTAAAATAGAATAACTAATTTGTTAATAAATACTAAAGTCATTACACAAAGCATGTCTTTTAGTATAAATTCTCAACATTCCCACCAATGTTCTTGAACATAAACAGCCTACATTTTGCACGTTCCTATCTTATTCTTCTCCATATAAACCTTTCGAGAGGCCTAAGATGCTGTTAAAAAGGTTATTTTATGATGTTGTAGGGAAAAAAATTTGTACAAAATTTTCACACATAATGAGTTCTCTATAAGTAGTCCATTCCTTTCGAATCAAAACAACCATCAATCATTTTTTGGCTCATAATTTCAAAGATATATCTATACTACATCTTTTTGTGAAATGTTTATGTAAAATTGTGAGAAATTTTTTGTATAAAATCCTATAAGAAAATTTTCCTTTATAAAAAAGTAAGAATATTTATGAAAAGGGGGCGATTTTGCTGCGGTTTATAAATATGCGGTCAGTTCGGTCAACGACGTGGTCCAATGAATATTTCCTGTGTGGCCCTAAGAGCATAATGCACATCTCATCGAATTCCAACTTTTAAGTCCCTTTACACGACTCTCCTCCCTCCTTAATTATTGCTTCCATGTTCCAAGTTCCAACCCCTCTCTCATGTATTCTCTTTCATTTTTTCTTTTTCCTTTTTCTTCTCTCTCTAAAAGTCACTTTTGAAGCTTTTGGCATGAGATTTTTTGCAAGAAAGGATGGTAAAGAAGTCAAAGGAGTGCAACCATTGTCATCGCAGTCTCTGGAAGAAAGGGGTGCAGAACTTGTTTGATTTAGGTATGAACTCCTTTTTCCCCTTTTTTAAAACCATATTTTCAACCAAAGTATCTTCAAACGTTTTTCTCGCATTCTACTATGTTGTACTCTATAATTTACGAAAACAAAACCTTGATCACCAAAAAAAAAAAATGAGATTTAGGGGATTGAGCATTAACTTGCGACATCATATCTATCATTGAAATTCAGGTACAAGCTTTCAACATTTCTTTGCATTTTTATTTGAGTAAGAGATGAGAGAGAGGAAATAGTAGTGCATTGGAATTGAGAAAGAGAAAGTTATTAAGGAGGGGAGAGGAAGGACTTTGTGGTAGAGAAAGTTAGTAATCAGGTGAGATACGTGTTATGCTTTCAGTGCCACACGGCAAATACTCATTGGACCATGTCATTAACTGGACTGACCGCATATTTATAAACCGCATTAAAATCGCCCCCTTCCAAAGACATTTATTTTGGCCGATTCTATGATCAAAGTCATTTCGTTTGGAGGATTCTAAGAAAAAAAAGCTAAGGATTAATGACATAGCACACTGATAAGCATTATTAAATGGTACCCAAAAATAAAAAAATGCCTGGATTTGGACATCTTCCCACCAATGTTCTTGAACATAAAAGGCATACATTTTGCTCGTTCCTATCTTATGCTTCTCCCTTTAAACCTTTCAAGAGGCCTAAAGATGATGTTGAAAAGGCTATTTTATGAAACTGTGCAGGAAAAGTTTTGTATAGAATTTTCATACAGAATGATTTGTCTGTTAGTAGTCCATTCATTTTGAAGCAAACCAAACATCAATCATTTTTGGGCTCATAATTCAAAGGTACCTATACTACATCTCTTTTTGTGAAACTTTTGCATAAGATTTTATGAGAAATTTTTTGTAAATTCCGATAAGGTAATTTCTCATTATGAAAAAGTAAGGCTATTCCCAAAAAAAGGGGCAGTTTTGCTGCGTTTTATAAATATGCAGTCAATCCGATCAATGACGTGGTCGAATGAATATTTTTCGTGTGGCACTACGAGCATAATGCCCATCTCACCAAATTCCAACTCTTAAGCCCCTTTGCATGTTTCTCCATCTCCCTCTCTCCTCAAGTATTGCTTCGCTGTTCCAAGTTCCTTTTTCTTCTCTCTTTAAAAGTCACTCACTCTCCGTATGTATATACAATCTGTGAGTATTTTGCTTTAGATTTTTCTGAATGTGATCTGTGGTTTGAAGCTTTTGGCATGAGGGTTTTTCGCAAGGAGGTGATGAAGTCAAAGCAATGCAACCATTGTCATCATAGTCTCTTGAAGAGAGGGGTGTAGAATTTGTTTGATTAGGCATGGACTCCTCTTTTTTCCCTTTTTTCAAATCATATTTTTAGCTACAGTGTCTTCAAACTTTTTTTCTCTTAGCCTACTGTGTTGTACTTTGTTACTTACAAAAGCAGAACCCACATCACCAAAAAAATATGAGATTTAGAATCAACCCCATTTAGGGATTGAGCGTTAACTTGCAACATCATATATGTCATTGAAATACATGTGCAAGCTTTTAGCATTCCTTGTGTTTTTCTTTGAGTAAGTGAAGAAAGAGAGAGTTTGTTGGAATTGAGAAAGAGAAAGCTATTAATGAAGGGAGAGAAAGGACTTTGCGGCAGAGACAGTTGGTAACCAGGTGAGATGTGGACATCTTCCCACTAATGTTCTTGGACATGAATAGCTTACATTTTGCTCGTTCCTATTTTATGCTTCTCCCTATAAACCTTTCAAGAGGCCTAAAGATGATGCTGAAAAGGCTATTTTATGATGTTGTGTAGAGAAATTTTTGTACTAAAGTTTGACAAAAAATCATCTATTTGTTAGTAGTCCATTCATTTTGAATCAAAACAACCATTAATCATATTTGGGCTCATAATTTCAAAGATATCTATACTACACCTTTTTTTTTTTTGATCTTTTGCGTGAAATTTTGTAAAAAAAATTTTGTATAAAATCCTATAAGGAAATTTTCATTTACGAAAAAGTAAGGCTATTCCTCAAAAGGGAGGGGGGGGGGGGGGGGGGTGGTTTTGCTACGGTTTATAAATATGCGATTAGTCCGGTCAATGACATGAATATTTGTCGTGTATCACTAAGAACATAACACACATCTCATTGAATTCCAACTCTTATGCTCCTCTACACGACTCTTCCTCTCCCTCTCTCCTCATTGTTTCCATGTTTTGAGTTCCAACCCCTCTCTCCTCTATTGTCTTTCATTTTTTTCTCTTTTCTTTTTCTTCTTTCTCTAAAAGTCACTCACTCTCCATATGTATATACGCTTTGTGAGTATTTTGGTTTATATTTTTCTAATTGTGTTGTGTGGTTTGAAGCTTTTGGCATGAGATTTTTCACAAGAAAGACAGGCGAAGAAGTCAAAGTAGTGCAACCATCATCGTCGCAGTCTCTTCAAGAGAGGGGTGTAGAACTTATTTGATTTAGATATACACTCCTTTTTTTCTCTTTTTTAAAACCATATTTTCAGCCAAAGTGTTTTCAAACTTTTTTCTCCCATCCTACTATGTTGTACTCTATCACTTACAAAAACAAAACCTTCATCACCAAAAAAATATGAGATTTAGAATCAACCTCATTTAGGGATTAAGCATTAACTTGCAACATCATATCTACCATTGAAATGCAGCTGCAAGCTTTCAACATTCCTTGTGTTTTTCTTTGAGTAAGAGAAGGGAGTGTGTGTTGGAATTGGGGAAGAAAAACTATTAATGAGGGGAGAGAAAGGACTTTGTGGTAGAGAGAGGTGGTAATCAGGTGAGATGCGCATTATATTCTTAGTGCCACACAACAAATACTCAGTGAACCACATCATTGACTGGACTGACCGCATATTTATAAACCAGAGCAAAACCGCGCCCGTCTTTGGAGATGGCGGAAAGAATTTCATGATAAAAATTGCCATTGCTTGCATTAATTTTCTTCCCTTCTTTTTCTGGATCATTGTTTCATTAGGAGGTTTTTAATGAAGAGAATACCCTATTCAAAATCATCTTTGAACACTTTACAAAATACAAAGGAGAAGCCTAAGATACCAAAAAAAAAAAAAAATTTGACATTTGGGTGAATTCATTCTAGAACCTATTCCCATCTTTACATATTGCAAGAACACAAATAGTAGCAAATATCAGTTATGGGAAAGGGTGGAGAATCAATCCATGATTTTCATTTAACAATTCTCAATGAATAAATAAAATGCCCTCGGAGTTTCTTAGGCTTGTTGAAAATTGGTACACCAGGGTAAATGGCCCTAAACTAAACCCATCATCTTGCAACAATTACTGACCACAACCAAATCAGTAGCAAACAATCATGTACCCATTACAATGGACTCAAACCATTCTAAATATCATGCTTGTCTTCTTGAATTTCAAGTCGTTAGCAACAGTAACGAAGAATCCTAGTCATAATATTGATCGTGTTCATTCCCATGCTCAATACGAAGAAAAAAAATTAGTACGTCAGAATTTAATATAAAAGGTAAAATTTGTCAAAAATGCTCGAGGTTAGGATTTTCTAGGTCCAAATTGGAGACATTTCATGAAAGTTTCGGCTTGACTTGACCCGAAACTTGGGTTGTAATTTGAATTAGGCTTCCATATTGCAATGTGGACTTATGAAATCTTGTTGATTATTTATTGCATTGGACCATACTGGGCTGCTTTGGAATCATGGACCACTAGTTAGTAGAGTTGGGCCTCCCTCCTAGACGAGATGATTTACTCTTGTCGGAAGTTTTTCTTATTCCATGTCTACTGTGTGTATGTATATACACATACATATATATATATATATATCGACAGCTCAGACTGAAAAAAAAAAAAAAAAAAAGCATAGTTACCTGTGAATTTTCCCAAACCCAAGCCCAACCAAACCATTCCAAGATTATTATTAGGATTTATTAATGGCCTTCACTGGCTGAGGAGAATTAAAAAATAATCACAATTTTAGCACTTTTCCTGCCACATCAACTATTATGTTATGGAAGTGCTTAAATAACTAAATTTTAGACTGCCTTGTTTTCCTTTTTTTTTTTTTTTGGTGGTTGAATTCTTCCCAAAAAAACTTTATCCAGTTACTTGTTTTCTTTGCTCTTGTTTCTCTCTCTCAAACATCCACAGCACCGTCTAGAAGAAAGCCCAATACTTCTCCACTCCCTTTCCATCTTCATCCAAGAAAAACAGAAGCCATAAAAAACTATTCACCACTACATCACCACCCTCTTAGACACCATAATCACTACTATCATTCTCTCTGCCCAAATTGCTCATTGATTTAACTATCACCGAAAATGGCCAAACTAGCTGAAAACCCTTTCCAACATCCTTATCCACTTGCAAACTTTACAAACGGGCTCATTTGTCTTCTTTGATCACTTGAGTGATTTTATTAGTTTTCTAAAATTTTCTTTAATGTTTCGTTTAAAATTCAAATTTTTAATAAAAAAAAATAAAGAAAAAAGAAAAGGCAAAAGAAAACTAAACAAAATTAAAAAGTATTTTTGTTATGTTTTTTTCACCTTATCCTTTTCTTTTACTTTTTTCACCGAAAATTTAAATTCGAACATAAAGGTTTTCTATCGAAAAGACCTTATAGTAGTGGTGATTATATGATGTTAATCAATGTAAGACAAATATCTTTCTGGACCTCATAGAAGCGGTGATTATACCATGTTAAATATTGTAAGACAAATTTCCTTCTTGGCCAATTGTGTAAATCAGAGTGAAAAAAAAAAAAAAAAAAAACCCCTTGATCTTGCCTTTTGTTATGCAAATCAAAGGCTCAAACCTGTATTGTTACAATTCAATATATCTCTCTTTTTACGGATTGTCATTAATTAGTGCTTGATTTTGTTTTGCAAATTCGAAATTCCCCAATTCAAGCCTCAATGGAATACATCATGTTTCCTAATTTTTTGCTCCACAAAGTTGAATAATTGAACCAATAATAGTTCTTCAGAAGCCAATTTGCAAAAACTTATATTTTATTGCTAGGACAAATGCAGAGCAAAGATAAGATGAAAATTTTGGTGGGGGAATTACTGGGTTTTGAATCTTTCAAATTCTAAAGAAGAGAGGGGAGGATGAGGGAAAGCTAACGTGGCAATATTTCCAATCATAATAGCTCACCTCCCACGAATAGCATTAGTTTGATAATTAATTTGAGGGGAGTGTTATATTGGGAATTAGTTTGAAAAACAGTATTATTCTAGCCAAACTCCTTAAATCTAGGCTTTTTTCTTTTTTACTTGTAAGAAAAAAATTTGAATTCTTTTTCTAACTTTTTTACTTTTATGAGGTAAGATAACTAAAAAAAAAAAGAATTGACTTTTTTATTAATAAATCAAAAAAATAAAAATAAAAAAACTTAAAAAAAATTGTACCAAAAGACTACAAATGGGCATGGAATAACAAGATTGAATGGCATAGATGACGATTTGCTGAAATAATAATAATAACTAAAGTTACTTGCCTCCATTTACTCTTTGACTATGCTTGATTGCAAAACATACATATGACAGCACTCTAATCATAAAATATGTTTCTGCAGAGCAAAGTTGATGCATCTGCCTTAACCACTCCCAATATCTATCACTGGCACTCCAAAAAAGTCAAAGTACGATCAGCCTAATCTCTCTTTACCAAGTCTCTTTCGAAGGTGACAAATATATTGAATATTTCTCACCTGATTCGTGCCATCTGATCAAACTTCAACCGTTCGATATTGGCTGATGTTGAGAATACTTCCCAATAATCGAAGAGGTTCCAGGTTGATGATGATAGAAATTTCGTTCAATGGTTGTATACTCAACATAATTTACTGCTTAATGAATGTTGGGGGTGTGCTGATTTTGCAGGGTTCACATAATTGGATGCCCTAGGAGTAGAAATTGTACTTTTTAATGAAATTTTTGCTCTCTCGCATCTGAACATAGGTAGATTCGTCGTTCTACAAAATTATTTAAATTATGTGCGTATTGTTTTCCTCCTTCATGCGTGCGTGTGGATCGTGGTGTGCTTTTGTATAATTGGGCGTGGAATGAATCTTAGCAAAGTGGGATTAGAGCATGGGTTTAAGAATTATTTTTATTTTGTCTGAATAAATCAAAAAAAAATTACACACACGAATAGAGAAAGATTGGAAAAAGGACAAAAAGTTTGGATGGAGGCAGTGTGCAACTGAAAAAATTATTCGACCCTCATAAAACGCCACATCATTCTTGTTGGATAATGTGTGTAAAGAAGTAAGAATACATCGTCCTTCGCTAGCACTGAATAATTTCTCATGCAACTGACGCCCACACACGAAGCTAGGAGAGGCAAAGTCACTGGTATGCAATTAAGAGGCAGATAGAAAGAAAACGAAACGTAACAGATTGCATTTGGGTTTGGTTTTGGCTTGGATAGGGTGTGATCCTGTGTGATACAATCCACTAAAACAAAAGTTGTGGAACACCTATCTCCAGCCAAGGCACTGAATTTGCTCGCCTGGATTCAACTTCTCTAGCGTTTTCAATTGCCCATATGGAGCTGACCAAGTCTACGTCCTGACCTTAGATATCACTTTCAGCAGTGTTACAGAAAACATACAGTGACTGGTTCAGGGTTTTATCCTATGAAAATGTCTTTATTCATTTGTATAGAGTCTATAGACTTTGCAAAGGGGTTGGGTTCATAACAGGACCAGTAAGGCAGAGTCCTCATGTCAAGCAGCGGCTCCGACAGGATGCCGGTATGTGCCTTTCCTCGCTTTTTGAGTTTTGTGATTGTATTTTACCTCTTTTGTGAGCCTCAAAATCAAAACTTCATCACCTGTCAATGAACTTTTTTGGGCTGAAACAAACTTCTGAATTCGTATATATATATATATATATATGTAGCCTCATAGTCGAGGGCAGTAATGATGGGGATCACATAGCAAAGAAATTTCCTCTTTCATCTTCTACCTTTACTTTTTCAACTTTTTCTCTTCTTATGACAATTGAATGAGCATAAGGTATAAATTTGATGTCATGAGAATTGGAGCTTGATAACAATTAAATATAAGGCAAGGTAGAACTTATATACCATCATTAGGCACACCAATGAACCATTACGGTGACTATTTTGCAAGATCCATTCGTCTTCCTCGCGTGGCGTGGCATGGCATGGCATGGCATAACTTGAACTTCATCCACAGGTAGTAATACTCAAAGCTCTCTTCAGCAACTGCAAACCGAAATCAAACGTTTAAGTGACTGTTCAGCAAGATTGAACTAATATAGGAGTACCACAGTGCACCAATCTTGGAGAAAACTGTATATTTTCAGCGAAATAAAAGAATCCAGAGTTCTAAGTTTCATCCCAATGTAAACTTTCTGCTTCTGATTCAGATTTTGTGCTCCGTACCTCTCCTTCTACCTCTTCAGACTTCAGAGACTGCCATTTCTTTTTAATCATTCTACTCATATAGTCCTCAATTAGCTCGCGCTTTTTCACTTCCTCTTTTGTCTTTTGATATTAATCAACAGCATACTACTTCTCTAGTATCTAAGTTTAAAATTGTAAAGCTTTTGAAGCAACAACATCTTAGCTACACAATAGATTCTAAAAATTTGTGAACACATGCTACATTTTCTCTCAACAAATAGTTAACACTCCATTTGGTTGTCAATACAAATGGTAGAAGGAAATCCTGTTGTAAATTTGCCAAAAGGCAGGCATTTTCTAGGAGAAAGTAGGATCTTTTACCTGAAGATCCATGAACAAAGTTAAACACAAAAATATCCAATTAATAGCTACAATAGTCTCTCTCCTTTCATGCAGCTCAAGGAAGAAAGGACTCCAATAGCAAGTCTTGCAGAATCATTGTTGGTGTCTATCTCAGAGATCACAGCTTCAGTGGCATGCATAGAAGTAGAAAATCATAACTTCATCGAAATTGGAAGCTATCTTTACCGGGCTTCTGCAGTTGTTATGGAGTTACAGACAACAGAGAACCCCTCAACAGATGCAATGAAGACTTTACACTCCCTATCCAAAAGTATTGGTCTGGCCAAAGAACTTGTTACAAAATGCCAAAAGGGTGCCAATCCAAGTCTCAATCCTGAAGTATTAAGAAGTGCTACAGAACAGCTTGAAGGGGTCGTAAAACACATAGGGGAAGACCTGAGTTTAATACCATCATCAACATATGGAGATCAAGAATATGCAGAAATTGCAGTTCGCGCTCTTTCAAAGGAGATGAAAAGTGTTCACTTCGAAGTTACCCAGATTCAACTATCAGAGAAGAAAGAACTTGAACCCCTAAATTTGTCTTCATGGGAGCCAGCAAAGAAAGAACCAGAACCGATAGAAACAGATCTCTACTCTATCAATGTTGAATTTTCCATGGAGAGCATAGAGTCATCAGATATACCGCATCTCCATCTGGAAAAACCACTTGGAAGCCCAAATAGAAGGGGCCAAGGGAGACATGGGAATGGCAGCTCTGAATCCTTGGCTCAGTACATGGAACCTCTGTATGACACTTTCTTCTGTCCATTGACAAAAATGATTATGGATGACCCAGTCACCCTAGAAAGTGGAGTAACCTATGAGAGGAAGGCCATTACAGAGTGGTATGCGAAGTTCAAAAACCCAGACGATATTTTCTGCCCGAAAACAGGGCAGAAGCTAGTGAGTAGAGTTTTGAGCACCAACATGGCTCTGAAGGCGACGATGAACGAGTGGAAAGAAAGAAATGAAGCCACAAGAATCAAGGTTGCCCGGGCAGCTCTGTCACTAGCCAGTTCAGAGAGCATGGTCTTTGAAGCACTCACGGATTTACAGAGTATCTGCCATAAGAAGCATTACAATAAGATACAGCTTCGCAGCACGGGAATGTTACCATTGCTTGTTAAGTTCCTGGAGTATAGAGATAGAAATGTGAGATGTGCAACACTGGAATTATTGCTTCAATTGGCTGAGGATGACGATGAGAGCAAGGTTAATTCAAACTTCTCTACTTCTCAGAAACAAATAGACAATAGTACAATCTTCTGTTGATTTCTAGTTATTTCATGAAATAAAACCACAAAAAAAAAAAGGTACAAAACTAAGGAAGCATGCTTTAAGAATGTTCATTATTACAAGGCCAGTCAAGGTGCCATTGTTAGCACTGCAGCACTGCAGAATCACATTGGTTTTGGGAAGTGAGAACTTCTTTCTTTTTCCCCTCTTTTCTAACTAATTTCTACTAGTGTTTTCAACCTCAAAATTCAGTGAAACTGTCGAACTCTTTGCAATGATTTATGTCTCCTACAACAGAAACATATCCAAACTACTTGTGCAAGTGTTTAGATACTCAAATGAGTAGAGACTGTAGAGTTAATGAATATTTAGAAACTGTATCCAAAGGACAAATGACATATTCTAGTTTGATGTTTATTTGGCGCAGGAAATGGTGGCTATGACAGTTAACATGCCAATCATAATCAAGATGCTGTCAAGCAATCACCGGCCCATAAGGCATGCATCACTGCTACTATTGCTTGAGTTGTCAAGATCCCAATCTTTGTGTCAGAAAATTGGATCTGTTACTGGAGGAATACTAATGCTAATAACAGTTAAGTACAAAAGGTCCTCGGATGCCTTTGCATCAGAAATAGCAGATCAAATCTTAAGGAACTTGGAGAGATGTCCGGATAACATCAAGTGCATGGCAGAAAATGGACTCTTGGAACCCCTTGTAGATCATCTAATTGAAGGTGATTTCCAATCTCTTCACACTCGCACCACAATCACTGTTGTTTACTTTCTAGAGGCAGGCAATAAACTATTGAAGGAAACTATATACTAAGACAGAAAAGACATCCTTCAAAAACCAGATATGCCTATATAGACCTCTAAACAAGAACTATATTGATTAACTTCATATGAGCTTGTAAAGACTTTTAACACTGAATAGTATATGAAAACCCAATGATGCTAATTGACCCTAAATATAACAAACATATAACCAGGTAGTGAAGAGATGAAGATGGAGATGGCAAGCTACCTTGGGGAAATTGTTCTTGGACATGACAGCAAAACCCAAGTCGCTGAGAGGGCTTCTCCTGCTCTCATCAAAATGGTGCATGGTGGAAACTCTCTGACCAGGAAAGCAGCATTTAAAGCTCTAAAGCAAATCTCTTCGTACCACACAAATAGCAAGGTACTTGTTGAAGCTGGAATCGTAAAAATCATGGTTGAAGAGATGTTCACACGGACAATCTACAATGAACCAATGAACTCGAAAAAGGAAGCTGCTGCAATACTTGCAAATATATTTGAGTCCGGCCTAGAGCTGGAGTCCCTTGAAGTGAACTCTCGTGGCCACACAATAGCTTCAGACTACATTGTGTACAACATCATCCACTTACTCAAGAATTCAACCCCAGATGAAGTCAACATCAACCTCATTAGAGTCCTCTTATGTCTGACGAAGTCCCCCAAATCATCAGCCACAATTGTCTCTATGGCCAAAGAGTCTGAAGCAAGCTACAACTTGATTGAGCTGATCAACAACCCGAATGAAGAACTTGGCGTTGCAGCAATTAAACTGCTCATCACACTCTCACCATACATGGGTCACACCTTAGCAGACAGACTATGCAAAACCAGAGGCCAACCTGAGAGCCTAATCCAAATTCCAACTGAAACAGCCCGAATCACAGAGAAGCTTGCAGTTTCAGTAAATTTCCTTGCTAAGCTTCCTTATCAAAACCTCACCCTCAACCTAGCTCTGCTCAACAAGAACACGGTCCCCACAATCCTGCAAACAATCAGTCAAATCCAAAAAAGCGGCACAAGAACAAGCAGGTATGCAGGTGCTTACTTAGAAGGCCTCGTGGGTATTCTTGTCAGATTCACAACTACACTATATGACCACCAGGTTCTGTTTCTTGCGAGAACCAATAACTTCACATCATTATTCACAGAATTGCTCATGAAAACATCAAGTGATGAAGTTCAGAGGTTATCAGCAATTGGGTTGGAGAATCTCTCAGAGCAATCCGTTAACCTATCAAAACCACCAAATGTTAAGAAACGCAATTCCATCAAATTGCTCCTTTTACTAAAATGTGTATCTTTTAATTCATCAAAGCATAAGAAAATACTGTTATGCCCAGTTCACAGAGGGGCTTGTTCTTCAAAAGATACCTTCTGTTTGCTTGATGCAAAGGCAGTTGAGAGGCTGTTGGCCTGTTTGGACCATGAGAATGTTGAGGTGGTTGAGGCTGCATTGTCAGCTATATGTACATTGCTCGATGACAAGGTTGACGTGGACCAGAGTGTGAGCATATTGAGTGGAGCAAATACCATTCAGCATGTGTTGAATGTGGTGAGGGAGCACAAAGAAGGTGGTGGTCTGTGGCAGAAATCATTTTGGGTGATTGAGAAGTTCTTGATGAAGGGTGGGGACAGGTCTGCTTCAGATATATCCCAAGACAGGTTACTTCCTTCTATATTGGTCAGTGCTTTCCATCATGGGGATGGGAATACTAGGCAGATGGCTGAGAACATCTTGAAATATTTGAATAAGATGCCCAAGTCCATTACCAACTTCACCATGTAAAGTCTCTCATGAGCCTGTTATAGTGATGTGAACAAATGTTGTATGAGTTCTCATGCAAAAACGTGAATATTTCCTTTATTATTTTCCTTCAAATAGCATGCTAAGTTGTGTGATTATGCAGGAATAGTACATAGAACCCAATGTTTTCTGCCAACTAGCCATTGCTGAAGGATTTTTGATGTTCGATTTTTATCATTGATAATATTCCTTTTGAGTCATAAGATTTTATTGTTAATTGGCAGATCATTGTAATAAATGCACCGTTGGCTACCTCAAACTTCACTGAACTTCTCCAAATTAACAATGAGAGAAATAAATTAATTTTAAACATGAATTTTATGAATCTCCCAACTAATAGCCTGAATTTATAGAATGATAAATCATAGCTTCCATGATTTAGGTGCATTGACCATATCTATGTTACATCCACTCTGTAACAGCATTGAGCGTGCAGACCACTTGAAACAAAACAAAAACTAGTCACCTGGACGGCAGAAACTATATCAGATATATATAGCCATTGGAGGACTCCCCAACCATTGCATTGTCCTTACCCTCACTGCAATATAATGGTAGGGCAGCCACCATAAATCAACTGACAATTTTTTTTTTCTTTGCTTCTATTTTTTTGGCGAGAAATCGCAAGGCAGGACCCTTTGGACCCACTAGTAAAACCCAGACCCCGGGTGAAAGTTCAAAGACTCAACCACACAGCACCAGGCAAGACGCAACACTCGAAGCCATGCCAGCAGCTGCATCATCACATACTCAGTTTCAAAAACTTCAAGCTACTCAATTTTTTTCTTTACCCTTTCTGTTTACAATATTTGCATACTGAATTAGATAAAACAATTAGATTGATAAGGGAATTTTGGATCCTCTGGAATGCATTACGACCCGGCAAGAACATAAAACTTTGACCTGTTTGCATTGTCTTATCTAAATGTATTCTTTGCAAGTTGGACCCAAGAATTCCCCTGTTTTGGAATTCATCTATGTTTAAACAGATATGCCTTGGACGGCAACAGTGACATAACCTCTATTTGATAATTTAAAAGAACCGCTTCAACTCTATATCTGCCCCTTTGAATCCATTATTGCTGTCTCAAATCCATTTATTTTTCTTCATAACATCTAATGGCCATCTGTTGTCTGTCTGGATGCTGCTTGTAGCTTGTTTATCGCCACTTGCTCTAATTTAGTTTTGTTCAATTCACAATGACCATGAAAAGAACGCATTAATCTATGGGTTATGCATAAATAAACAAAATGAATAATTATTCCATCGGTTCAGAACAAAGGTGCCTGACTTATAAGAAATAGACATATACATTTACTTCACATTGCTCGGGCACAACTTCCCTTTGACCTATGGGATAACTTTTGTAACTAACGGTTCCGATCTTGTTTAGTTTTAAAGCAACTCAAATCAAGTAAATAAGGGTGTGTTTGAATGTCCCGTGTTGATTAAATCAGCCAGCCATTTTGCTTCCTGTATCATCTGAAGACAAAAGATCATCTTATGCATAGACCTATGACAAATAAATCAACCCTCTCAATTCCATGAAAGCCGAATAGTAAGCCAAAGTATCCCCAACTATTCTGCTAGCATTTTCCTCATCAGCAACTTATTCATCCACTTTGGTAATTAGATAGCTATATATAATTGAAATACGTAATCTGTCATCAAGTGAACATAGAAGATTTGTTTTTGGAAGATAATATTGTGTGTGTGATGTTTTAATTGGTCTCCGTCAAACCCTTCTGACAAAAGAAAGGAATTTTTTTATTACAATCACTAATAAAAATCAAATTTTACTCAAATTAAATAGAGGATAGAACAAAATTGTTACACCATTGACATTATCGAAATTAGCTATGAGCTTCAATATTTTATTTCAGTCGTGGTCTCTTATTTATGCAAGGATTAGTTGAGCTTATCCCAGCAAGGAGATCATCCAGAACTCATTTCAGCAATAAGGGTTCAATTACTTTGGACCATCCTCTGCTTCACAGTAGGATGGCTTCATTTTCAATGGAGGATTTTGTCGGGAACGGAGCTCTGAATGAACAGCTTCCAAAGCTGTTAGAAGAAGGCTGGGATGATGTACCAACAATGAAGATTATGAATTCGGATGATATGGATTCGGTAAACATGACTCCACAACAAAAGGTTGGTTTTTCTATCAAACTAGTCTTTAAATGTCCCGACAGAGAACTGTTAATCTGGCAATGACCTTTGAGCTCTTTGCTTTAGTTTGTATGATCACTTGATGTTCTTTATGATCACCCATTCGCTGAAACGATTCTCAACAATAGTTTCTCAAAAGAAAATTTTCTGACTATTTTTCCAAAGAAAAAGGTAATTCTAATGTTTTTCGAAAACAGGTTTCCTCATTTTTTACTCATATATTTACTATGCCCATCTAGATGTTTGGTACAGAAACCAATATCTAGGCATATTTATTCTCTTCTACTGCTGAAAATTAAATTCATCAAAACCACCTCTGACCTCTAAAGGCTTTCATGGTATACTCTAGGATGCACTGGAAATCAGGTCATACCTGCATGATCGTGCTCTGATGCAATATGCAGATAAGCTAGAGGCCTCTGGGAAAGGTCTTCCCGAGCTTCTTGGCTTAAGTACTTCGGATCTGTCTTCTCAGTTTGGTATGAAGAGAGGCCACATAGCCCGTTTCTTGGACAGAACCAGCACATGTGCAGCAGATCCTTTGCCAGCATCATATGCTCTCCCTTCAAAGGGAAGAACCAACACAGCTTCTAGAAATAATAGCATTTACAAGAGCAAGCTTAATTCTGTCAACTCCAAAAAAATGCAGAATAGGACGAGATCCCTCACAAGAAGTGGTACCAACAATGATGTATCGGTTGAGCAAGTAATGGCTGATTTGAAGATCAAAGATGGGCATATCTTTAAAGGGATTGTGGCGGCTGCTCCTGCTGAGCCCAGAGCATGTGGTTGTATACAGGCTCCCCCAATAGTTGACGATGTTGCTCCATACTCTGCAATTGAAAACATCTCGATTCAGAAACTAACTCCAGAATATAAGATTGGAATGGAACGTTTGGTGAAAACAAAGACACCCCCGATGAAGGCTTCATAATTATGGCGCGATAAACCAGCTGTACTCCTCTGTATCAGGCGCCCTGGGTAAATTTCATATATATTCTGCATCTGGCACATCATTATCTTGTTAGATGAAATTTAATAACAATCTTGCATTTCGTGGACAAAGAAAAGCTGGAGGCCACTTGATTGCCATGTTCATGTGAGAATGTTCAAACAGATACACCATCATGTATATCAATCTTTAGAGAAATCTAAAATAAAGCTCTTGCAATTACAAAGGTCATAACAACAATACTTTTTTAATGCCTAGTCATAGAAGAAAAAGAAGAAGAAGAAGAAGAAAGAAAAAAATTCAGTTTTGCAGTATTTGAAACTTACATAGGGCATAGTTTCTTTGGGCTCTGTTTCCACAGAAGTAACTTTAGCATAATTTTAGTCTTTGAGTTTTGTACATCAATCACTAAAGAAGTGAAACTAAAGACTATGATGATGAAGAAATGTCTCAGTTCGCATCTTGGACAGATAGTGCTCTTAAAGAGAAACTTAATCCCACTAGAATTACAAGGGTGTCTCTTTTTTTTTTTTCCCTTTCCCTCTTTTCTGTTTTTCATTACAATCAATATTGTTTTAAGTGTGTTCTTTATTTGTATATGGAAAACAGGTGCATCATGTGCAGAGCCGAGGCCCACCAACTGTATTCCAAGAAACCCATATTTGATGCACTTGGGGTTCAATTATTTACAGTTCTCCATGAACACATAGAGGCTGAGGTATCTCACTAACTCCTATTTCAATTAGTTCATGGTTGCTTATGAAGAACAAACAAACATGAAGACTTCTTGACTTGATGGCTCCAGGTGAAAGACATGTGGCCTCGATATTGGGGTGGTGTCATACTCTTTGACAAAGGCATGGAATTTTTCAAAGCTCTCGGTGGAGGAAAGCTCCTCAAGGACAAGTTCATATCAGGATTTCTGTTCAACCCCCGAGCTATTGCAAATTATAAACATGCAAAAGCAATGGGGCTGGAGCAAAATTTCAATGGGGAAGGTGAGATAAAAGGTGGACTTTTTATAGTTGGCCGAGGAAAAAGTGGAATTGCCTACCAATTTATAGAGAGAAATTTTGGAGACACGGCTCCTCTTGCTGAAGTCATTGAGATATGTACACGGTTGCAGGTAATGCTGGTAGACTTCTTTAATCCTGTACTGCAGCTTCTCTCCCGTAAAAGTTCTATTTTAGTTAACATTTCTTCATCCTTATGCAGAACCAACAACAAAGTCAGGGGGATTCTTTCAAAGCATCAGAAGAATACGAATAAGTATGGAACTTATATTCTACCAGATCTGTCCTGGCCCTCGAATTTTCATATAATGTATGTTGATTGTAATTCTAGCCTATGTAAAGCACTGGTGGTTAATTCTCTTGTTGTATTCACAAGAATATGTATTTTTTTATTATATCTTTCCTGAAGTATTCAAATTTCTAGTCTCCTATGAATCTTATGTATCCATCAATCTAGTAAAAAACTAAGCATATATTTTTTCTTAGAGAAAGTAATAACCCACCTTTTCAACTGTAGAAAAGTGTGTGAGGTTTATAATATTTTCAATCAATAAACAACATGGAATAATGAATACTGTTACAAAACCCCAGCTAATGTCATATATTCAGTATTCTTATGACTGGATACTTGTAAACCCTAAAGCCAACCAAGAGAATCAGGTCCGCCATATGCTCATCATCTTGATCAATAAAATTTGTTTGTTTGACATAGCTTCAAGCAACAGCACTGTCACAAATTCATCACAAAGAGATATGGTAGCTTGCACATATTAGATTCTTACCCTGTCATAAAGTAATCCATCAAAGCTTGATCAATTAACAATAGCATTTTTGAAGCATGCATGCCCTCCACTTGGGTTAGCTGATGAGCAGTTCAGAAAAGCTTTCTCATGGATAGAATTGCCCATTGCAGCTCCTTTGACAAGCAGGTCTTGTTTGGACATAACCAATATATTTACTGTAGCATTTGGTTTTAATCTCATAGTAATATTCCTTGCAAGCGTTGTTGCAAAAATACTAGCCCCCTACAGCTGCCATGGCAAATAAATCCATTTTGTCAAGTGAAGGGGTTAGGTCTATTTTTATCATACACAAAAATCCTGACGTTGTGACACCTGATTCAGAGGTTTTCCTAGGGTCCTCATCAACAGCTTTAAACACTCAAAAAATCCATCACCAGAAATCACCACATGAACATGTTCCATCTTTAAACAAATGGTACCGGACAGCATCTCTTACAAGAATCTCTCTCTGAGTGATCTTTGAAATGAGTTTAGTTGCAGTGTGGCAGTCCCCACATACTCTCAGGTTTTTGACCACTCGTATGGGCAGGCCACGAGGAATAAAAATCAACCCAAAGGCAATAGCAAGCTTCTCACTGTGGTGGTTAAGCATCTTTATCTTCTCTGACTGCTCAACATCATGCAGAACAGAAGTCATATCAGGCACATAACCCTCCTCTATCATTTTGCAATACAATTTCTCCAGCTCAGCATATATCTGATCTGAATATGGACTTGACCTGTCGTCCGCAGAAAAAATGTGAACTCTGCTCTTATATTTAATCCAACTACATCCTGGTTCCTTTCTTATGCCCATATCTCTCATTCCTCTTCTTAACTGAGCCACTTCATCCCATTTCCCTTTAGCAGCATACATGCTTGAGAGCAAGACATAGCTTGCAGGGTTCTGTGGCTCTAGTTCCAGTAAAGAATGTGCAGCCCATTTCCCAATTTCCATGTTACCATGAACCCTACATGAACTCAGCAAGGTAGCCCAACCAATCTCATCAGGACAGCAAGGCATCTTAAATATAAAACTTTTGGCTTCTTCTAACTTCCCGGCTCGGCTGAAAAGATCAATCATGCAAGTGTAGTGATCTTGAATTGGCATGATGCCATGCACTTCTACCATTAAATCAAAATACTGGCATCCTTTCTCAACTAGTCCTGCCCTACTGCAAGCGGAAAGAACCCCAATGAACGTAACTTCGTCAGGTTGCAAACCATGGGCCAGCATTTCTTCAAATAAATCAATTGTTTCATTGGCTTTTCCAAACTGGGCATACCCAGACACCAGTGCAGTCCAAGAGACTTCATCCTTAAACGTCATCTCATTAAACAAACGATGGGACTCTTCTACACTTCCACATTTACCATACAGTGTAACAAGTGCATTAGAAACTGTAATAAAGAAAATCAAGCCTGAAACTAGTGCTTGACCATGAAATTGGGCACCCTCTTCTAAACTTGCAAGATTTGCACATGAGCTAATTACACTTCCTAGAGTAAAATCATCTGGCTCAATCCCATCTCTCTGCATTTCACGAAAGGTCTGAACAGCTTCTTCACTGTACCCATTCTGGCCATAGCCCACTGCCATTGCAGTCCAAGATACAATATTCTTGCAGATCATTCTCTTAAAAACTGTTTCTGCATATTTTATGCTTCTACACTTGGAATACATGTCAACAAGTGCACTACCAACAAAAATATTATCCATAAAATCAGTCCTAATTATATAAGCATGGATCTGTTTGCCTTCTTTCAGGGCTAGAAGAATCCCACAAGCTGTCAAGGTGCTTCCAAAAGTAAACTGATCAATAGCCAAACTTTCAGATCTCATTTTCCTAAACATATTGACTGCTTCTCTCTCCAGTCCATTCTGCGTAAGTCCCGTAATCATTGTTGTCCATGAAATCGAATCTTTTTCAGGCATACAACCAAATAAACGCTTGGAGTCTTCAACCATCCCGCACCTCCAAAGTCCCATAATCATTGTATTATAGATTACCAGATTCCTCTCTGGCAATTCATCAAAGACCTGCTTTGCATCAAAAATTAACCCTTCTTTCGAGTACATATCTACCAGAGGACTACCCACAAAAACATATGACTCAAAACCAAATTTGACTATCTGCCCATGAATTTGCCTACCCAAATCAATAGATCCCTGATTCGACGACAATATAAGCATTGTCGAGAACGTAATCCGATTTAAATTCATTGGCCCATCCTTTAACATCCATCTATAAACCTCAACCGACTCCTTCAACAACCGATTACATGCATAACCCGAAATAATTGAATTCCAAGAAACTCCATCTCGGTGTGGCATTCGATGGAAGATCTCTTGCATTTCGGAAAGAAGCCCAGACTTCGAGTAAGTGGAGAGGATGGTGTTCCATGAGAAGAGGTTTGTAATAGGAATTTGATCGAACACATGTCGTGCATAGTTTAACTTGCCTAATTTACTGTATGTGCTGATGAGATTGTTCCATAGAAAAGTCTCTGGGTGTGGTACGGTTTTGAGTATGAGGCAGTGAAGTTTCTTTGCTTGGATTTGGTTATGGGTTTCGCAGCAGAGTTTGAATAACGAACAGTAGTAGTTAGAAGTAGAAGACATTATCCAAAACTGTAACTTGGCGGGAACAAGTTGAGCTGCATATGCCTGGCCTAGTTCATGAGGCGAGTTCAAACTCACGTGCTGAGTCACGTGGTTCATAGCATGTCTTTTTCCAGTTGTACTTACGGGTGTCTTGACGACGGTAAAAGGAGCCAAACAAGTTTAATTCGTGCTCGGTTAAACTGATTGTAGATCATTTGTTATGTAAAATAAGTTAAATTTAAATATATTTTCAGATTAATTTTTTAAGCTTAGCTTGAATTTGATTTAATGAGTTTATATGCATTAAATAATTAAGTTACTGAAACTCAACTCAATTAAAATTTATTTAAAATTGGTTCAAAAGTTAAATAAAAGAAACTTGAACATAATTTTGAAACTTATCCAGATTTTAAATCAAGTTTAAATAATTAATTTACAATTCTAGATAAAACCCTCTTATCACTTATTATAAAAGGATACTTTAGTTCACTACCGCAGGTTTGGAGATTATTAGATGCACACAACTTTATCTGTCAGCGCATTTAAATTGACTTGTAATATTTACGTTATCACGATCTAAAGTCACCTACAGCATTTCAGGATGTGGGAAGCTAAATATTGTTTCAAAATTGAGAAAATTGAAAAATAGTTTTTAATAGAACATCTGTCTTTCAAATTCCAATTCATTTGGACTCTGGTTTTTACAACTTTTTGCTCACAAGGAGAGAAGGAGTAGAAGCATAGCGCTGTTTGGTAACGTTTTTATTTTTATTTTTTTTAAACAGTGTTTGTAATATTTTTTATTTTTTTTGGGTTAAAAAAAACAACTAAACCAAAATAAACACGAGAAAATAGAGCACCTAAATGGTGTTTTCCACTTAGGGAGCAAGAAGGAAGATAGCATGTGTGAACTATATACCACGATCAATCCTCAACAATAGCAAATTCTTTTAACTTTTTGTGAGAGTATTTATACTCCAATGGTAACAAAATTTTTTGGTTCTCTTCTCAAGATATGCGGATGCTGGCTAGGGTTTCAGGTATCCCTCTCTCTCTCCTCTCTCTCTCTCTCTCTCTCTCTTTCATTACCTATTAGATCAAGTAGCAACCCAAGAAGAGAGTGAATTAGATTTATAATTAAAATTTAAAATAATCAAATGCATTTAATTTTTAAGTAGTGAGATGTAATAAAAAAATATATAAAATATTAAGTTAGATATATAATGAATAAGATTACCTAAGATATAATTAATGTGAGATTAGTACAATGTATTTAAATGTGTCTGTATCTCAAGTATATCAAAACTATATATACAAGAAAGATATTAAGCAAGATATAAAGAGAGAAAAGAGAAGAGATCAAACACAACGATTTAAAATGGTTCAGTTGGCACCTCTTATGCCAAACTTTCATCCACCTGCAAGGCTCTTTCTTTGGGCAAAAATTCATTATTCTTTAAATAGTTTTACACCACTAGCTTGCCGTTTGCTAGCAAATCTTTACATCAAGTGTTTTGTTTCAAAAATATTCAAAAAATAACCCTTTATTTTGCTCTTCAAAACAAAGCACTAAGAGAATCTTTTTCTTCAAATGTTCCTCTCAACCACTCAAAAAATAAATTATAAGGGTTTAACAACCCTTTTACAAATGATATAGAAAAGTTGAAACTCATAACTATAAATACAAAACTCTTAAGAGTTGAATAAAACAATGAAGCTCAAAGATGAAATAGAATGATGAAGAAGTAAAGCTCAAAACTTAAAGATATTGATGAATATCACTTTCTATGCTCAATATTTGTGATTTTTTTGTATCTCTTGTGTATCTCTAATTATAGAGAAATGATAGTAGATTATTTGCAGTTTAAAATCAACTTCTAATCGTTTGAGAAAGCATTGAAGATTTTATACCTGTTAAGCCACTTGCTGCCACATAAGTTTTTAAATTTTTTATCAGATGCTTTCACTTTCACCTCAATTTTCACATTGATAACGTTTGAATTTAAAAATGGCTATAAGACAAAGGTTGTAAACATGGAAATCAGCTTTATCTAATGGTCAGATCAAAAATTATGCTCAAAATACTCAAACTGTCTCCCAGTTGGTATATTTGAATTTCTGCTGAGTTATCTTCACTTACACCTTGATTCTCTCTATTATAACATTCAAATCTAAAAATGGCTATAAAAGAAAAGTTGTAGACATGGAAGTCAACTTGTTAGAAGTTTAAGAATCAGGTCGATCCAATACTCAGATCAAAGTTATGATCCAAATACTCAAATTGTCTCCTAGTTAGCATATTTGAATTTCTATAGAGTTGTTTTCACTTCCACCTCGATTTTCTCCCTTATAACGTTCAAATTTTAAAATGTCTATAAGAGAAAAGTTATATACATAGAAGTCAGTTTTTCAGAATCTCAAGAATCAGTACATTTGAATGTCTGGAACAAAAGATATGGTTAGATTACTAATTGTCATATTTTGAACTTCTACTCCAATAGATCACCTTCCAGCTCCGTTTTGTCCCACAAGAATTTTCTTTACGAAGTCCTCATAAGATAACATTTACATGAATTTGAGTTTTATTTTCAATACCACAAAAATCAGATCAATCCATTGGTTGGATGAAAAGTTATATATATAATGTTGAAACTATCTTTAATGAGCTTCTTGTTATTATCTTTGACTGAGTATTCGTTATGCATTACTTTTACTTCCAAGACTAACAATAACTTCAAAAAATGTTAGATAATTAACATTTAAAATATAAATAAAAATTAAGTGATTTATCATTAAAATGCACAATATATTTAAACTTTTGATATAAAATTCTTTAAAAATCTAAACTAATACATCAAATATGAAATCTTGAGATTAATCAAATTTTAATCATTAAAACATTTATATTTGTTATCATCAAAATCAATTAATGAAAACTTGAGACTAACATTGCCGATTTAAACTAACTCTCTCTCTCTCTCTCCTTGTTCTTCTCCATCCCTTCTTCACCTCCGATCTGAACTCTCTCTACCCCACTTACCGATTTGTTCTTTTCCATCTCTTCTTCCCAATCTGATCGCACACCAAAAATGGGATTAGATCCGGTCTTTGTTCGGCGCATTTTATGATATAACCGGTTTTTATGAAATTATACCGTTCAACAGCTTGGACACACTTGATGGTTATGCAAATTTTTCCTTCAACTTGGCAGATGGCTGGGGAAAATGTGTAGGGTTGATGCATTCTTCTTTCGCTTTAATTTACAATTTAATTTCATTACAATATTATTTGCATCATTTTCATAATAATTGTGGTGAGCAATGAGAAGAATAGTGGAACATGGCATTGGATTGATCCATGGCATGAATCACAAGAGATGTTCAAGTGAAAGGGCAATTTTTGCTTCACCCTGCTAACCGTGAGAATTTTATCTGTTGGTTGACTCGAATGCCAATTATATAGAAGTGTTCATGGGTTGGTTAGTTGGAGGGAGAGAGAGAGAGAGAAGCAGCGGAGAGAAGAAAATTTCTTTTTGACCTTACCAACAATTTGGCACTAATTAAAGACTTTGGCACTGAACCTGACTGGGGAGAAAGGAGGGTTTGGTCCATTTATATAAAGAAAGTAGCTTTAATTCTCTCATAAAAAGTGCGGCCAGAGTGAAATATATTAATGTTTCTTATAATATTGCACAAAGATTTGAAACTTAAAAGTAAATAAATAAATAAAGACATAAGAAGCTGACATATAATTTGGATTACCAAATATGTTTTTTATTTTTATTTTTTAAATACAAACAAAAAAAAAATACATAAAAAAAAGACACAACAAAAAATGAAACTGATAATTTTACCAAACGGAATATATATTCTTCAAACCACAAGGTTAATGGAAGGGGACTACATCTGAAAATGATTCAAAAATATAAAAATCAAAGAATGAGATAAGATGTGTCCAACTATTTGCAGATTAAGTGCTTATTTATAGAAAATAAACAAATGAGGAGGCGTTTCGTTTATGTAAAGAATTACCTACGACCTCTCCTCGATCATTTTCCTTAATCCTTGTCAATATAATGCTTACCTACAATGCCTCTTAGACCCCGATGTAAAGGAAGCTTTGCACACTAGGTATGACATGTATTAAAATATAATGCTTTGTGACAGCCATGGCATAGCCAGAAAACTCAAATTTTGACCAACTTTAAGACAGATATTCGAATATCATTGCTAATTCTTCCTTCTGTAGACTGTAAAACGGTCAGAGATGCCTTTGCACATTTTCCAACTGCGGGGCTTTGATGCTAATTAACATTCAGCATAGTAGAGGTCACGGGTCCTTTTTTTTTTTTTTTTTTTTGGCTGAGTAAAAATAAATAAAAAGGGCGACCCGATAATAACAACTATTTTTGAACGTGATTATAAGAACACTCACCCATTACAAAATATTCAATTTAAGCTATAGCTATTGTCAAAAAGACAAACTCGTCTCTGTAATACAACTAAAGATCAAATCAACAAGTAGACAACCCAACCGGACCACAAAGCTCAAGGCTCAAAGGGTAGCCTGTACGCCTTAAACCTTGACCTCCTATCCTTAATAAGCCCTTCTTTTGTTTAGTATCCTTGTCCTGCACAGTGTTCATTCAGAAGTTGGAAGACCGACTTCAATGGCTTAAATGAGAGCGTATATCACTTCATATTATGAACTGTGTACTTCATACTTTTTTCTTCTTCTTTTTTTTTTTTTTTTCCTTTTTGTTGTACCAATATATTTAAAAATAAAAATAAAAAACAAAAGACCCATGATCTGTTCAGTTGCAGAATTACCACAAGAAGTCAGCAAGGATTAGCACATAATTCATCCCAAAAGATTTTACCCAAAACAATCATACTAATAATCCTAGAAAAAAAAATTTGATGTCAAAAGGAATAAAATTTCATCTTCATTGGTCAACATATAGTTAAAATACATTCAAGAAGTACAACTCTATTGTTTCAACTTCAATCTCCTCTGAAACCCAACCCAGGCAAATGCATTAAAGATTGAAAACTACCACATTTCAGATTCCTCTACAACATATATCTTGGTTTTGTTCAGTAATCTACACCTTTGATCCACAAATCCCCTTACCCACGAAGCAATTCTCTTTTGATAAGAGTTAAAAATTTTACTTTTCTGGCAATGCAGTATTAAGTGCTCAAATGGAAAAACATCGGAGGCTTGCGCAGCATCAGATAACAGAAAATTGGGCATTCAACAACTGACCACCCAAACTCCAGCAATGGCCCTGGAATATGCTGATTAACATGCAGACTTTGTAGTAGGAAAATGGCGACATCGTATCATCCTTAATGCCTCGAAAAAGAAATCTGATGGGATTGGTTATCCACTTAACACCGGTATATAGGAGACCAATATAGCCCTGGAATCAAGAACTAAGGACAACATTTAAAGTTCAAATTTCATATGGCCTGGTGGCAAAGACCCTGCAAATGCAAAGAGGGTGGTTACCTCTCAACTGTTGGACTGCTTCTGTGAAGCAGTGTGTGGGAAAATTAACCTGTCATACCATTTAAATCTTGGCTGTCGAGGGGAGCACTGGAATTGAAGCCCATCTGGACAACATTGTGAAGCTCATCCTCCCCCCACACATTGGGTACCTGTAGAAAATACATTAAAAAAGATGAATCTTGCAGCATTGAACCTTATGAAGCATTGACACAAATAAAGGTCCAGTAAAAAGGAGAAAAAAAATAGGAGAACCATCACACTGTATCGCATGCAAGATTATGACAGAACATTAAGAACAAAATACAAATAAACAAGATGTGGCACACTACTGGAGTAGGCTCCTTATATCCTCCGCTCATGGCTGCCATTTGGGTATTAATGGATCTCTGAAGTGCGTCTGAAGAGTTAGTCATAGCAGGGAAACCAGTTTGGATCAATCCTGGTTGAGATGGATGCAGTGGAGGAAGGGGCATAATTATATCTGGTGAATACCCTAGAGTAGATGAAGGGCCAGCTCGTGACTGAAGGATCTGCAACAAAGAACAACACATTTTCTCAGGGTCAGAAGACACATGAAAACATACATATACATCATGACATCAATTTGCATTTCACTTTCTAGAGTGTGTAGGTACACAGTCACTTACATCTTTTGCTAGCAGTCCTTCAAGATTAAAGTCCAGCCGCGGATTTACTGTGGCAAGCTTCATTGACAGAAACTGAAAAAGAGAAAAGAGTTGAACGTATTAACCATTAACTCATCAGAAGCACACAAAATTTCACAAACATGGCTAGCAAATATGCGACTTAAGTTTTTCTTAACCGCATAAAAAACTAATATGGGGAGTGCTCAAAAAGCTTGAGGTAGCCACTTTCATAATGCTCTGATGCACGATTTATCTTCACACTAAAAGTCCACCAAAAGAAAAAGGAAAAAGAACAAGAAAAGTGCCCTTTTGAGAAGATCCTTTAAGCTATTTAGCTGTTGTATTCAAATAAATACGTGCCAAAACATGTAAGTGAGTAGCATAAAGTGAAGTAGTTCGACCATCTCAACCTGGGCCTTTACAAAATTTGTGTGTCCATGTTGAACAGAAAGCCAAGACAATTCAAAGCAATAACCACGCATGAAATTAAGAATAGCATACGGTAAAAAAATAGATTCAACTAGCGCACCTCAACCTGTCGTTGTAGTGATTGCACATAGTTAATGATTTCGTCAAGCATAACTGCCTTGCCTGTGACCTGAAAAAACCAATCAATCTTCATGAAACGAACTGTAATAACTAATAACAATATTGTACTCTATTGAGAATTCAACTTAGTTTTACACACTAATCTATTTGATTCCAACCAACCAACCAACCTTGCTGCAACCAGGTACAAGGTCCTGAAGAAACTTCATTCTTTCACTGATCTTTTCCCTTCTTACCTGATATCCAAATTAATCAACTCAAACAAAGAAAAATGTTTGCTCTGGCTGAAAGTAGAACCTCAATAAGAGGGTCTTACTCTTTCTGCAAGACTGTGACTGTTTGTTGCCTGGCCTCTTCGAGCTCTAATGTGTATGTACTCATCCTTTGCTGAATCCGAAGCTTGAGACCCCTGTTTACCATGCTTTCCACGAAATTTGTTGGTCGTCGAAGTTGGGGTTTGATCTCCCTTCTGTTGAATTTCAGTATCATCCCTCGTCGTTTCATCAGGCAGTTGTGAGGCTTCATTCATTTGAGCAAGTTCATTATCCTAACACACAAGAACAAAACTAATCAATAAGAAAAAAAGATCTGCAGCAACTGTCATTGCTCAAACAAAGAAAAAATTGTAAATAGTGCTCTACCTGAGCACCTCTTTTCCTTTTGTTTAAGGTAACTGCTTTGGAAGAAGAAGGCTCCCCGCTTGCACCCTCCAAAATGGATGGCTCCTCCTGACCACCACTGCCACTACATTCGGCTTCATCAGACTCATTACCAGATACACCAATGCCTTGTCTTCCTTCATCATGAGACCGCACAAAGCTGTCGATCTTTCTCTCATTTTTGAGTGGGCTCCCTTCAGTAGCCCTTTGCTCAACAGACAAAGAAACATCTTTGGAAGCTCCCGTCATGTTCACATCATTTTTCTGGGATTGTCCACCAGACACAGAGTTCAATCCATTTCCCACAAATACCTCTTGTGGTCGCTGCATAACTGCTGTACCCACAGCATAAGGATTCATAGATTTAGAAACACTAAAAGGATTCATCATATCACCAAAATTTCTTCCACCGAAGCACGAGAACCTCGCTGCTCGCTCAATGAAACCAGAATCTGCTGGAAACTGAGATAAGCTCTGAGGTAGCATTCCAGGAGCAGTTGGTAAAAACATACCCCCTTTCACCATTGAATTTGGCGGTGCCCAACCCATACCAATTGTTCTCTCAATACTTAAAGGGGCCAGAGGGCCTTTCCTAATTCCCAGTGTGTTTGAAGTGTTAGCACCATTCTGCAAATTAATGTCACAGAAACCCAAGTTTTGAGCATTAGTGGTATGGTCACAAACTGTTGGGCAGAAAGAGTCCATCATGGGAGCAGAGGAACAGGAAGAAGACTCCATTAGACCTCCTTTACAAAATGCCATAGGATTACCAGTAGGAATTGATCCCATCGATGTATTTGTGAGATTGGACCCGCCTAAACGCCAGTCCGAGGACACATTGGGCGAGTGGTAGCTCATAATATCTTCATTTCCTTTTTCTTGCTCAAAACTATCCTTGCCACCCATATCCATTTCTCCTCAACAAGAATAGCAAAATTAGCCAGCCAAGAACAGATAATTCTCCTGCAGTTGTCTTTAGACAACCGAAAATTGATTAACCCAAGGAAATTGAAACTACAAAACTGGAGTCCCCAAAAGCCCTAATTGCTCAATAGCCTCAACAAAGATCAAAGACCTAGAAAAAAAACGAAGAAGTGAAAGAAATCATAAACAACCATATCAAATTATATCCAAAGCAGTAACTTTATAAACAAGTCTCAATAAAAACCAAAAGGTTTAGAACTTACAAAACCAAAGAGAAGAAAATGCACAATGTCAAGTGTGAAATGTGAACGAAGATATCTTTTCCTAATAACCTCAAAACACCCATAAATGAAAAAACAATGCAAGTAGTCTAAAGCTAGACACAAAGAAAACAGCTAGGAGGAAGTACTCAGAGGAATAACCCACAGCAATTCATGAGCTGAAGAAGAAAAATCTGAAGCATTAAAACAAAGCCAAGTACCAAAGATCACACAACACAATTATACAACTACTACTTCGATAGCTCTGACTGAATTTGTAGTAGTCCTTCCAAATTACACAAGGGAAGCCCCCCCATGACAAAGAAAACACAACCCAGTTCAGTAGAGAGCTCATAAAGAAGCGTCCAGAAGCAATTAATTAAGGAAAAACATTAATTTCAGCTTCATAAATGCACATTCAAAGTCTTCAGTGAAAACCCTAGTCAGAGTAACAGACACCCCTCAGCTCTGAAACATATAGAGAGAGTGAGACCAACTAATAGTAGGAAGAAAAAGATACCCATTTCAGATTCTGTGCCACTTTTGGTACTCTGTCCACCATTTTGAAGCTTTCCAACTGATGAGAACTTTTATTGAATTTGGGGGGTTTTGTTCAAACCCTCCTATTTTTTTTTTTTAGCTCAGCCAACTGATACGTACTGTCAGTCTCCAAGAGAAAAAACAACCTTTAAATAAAGATGGAGAGAGAAACAGATCAGAAAGAGCTTCTGAAAGCACAGTACAGACTTCAGAGATTGAGAAACTAGGCAGAGGAGAGAGAAATAGAAAATGGGCATTTGAAGGAAGTGAAAAAGAAAGATTACCAGCAACAATGGTCCTGCATTTATACCCACGCCTGCATAAAAAAGAGTGCTCTTGATGATTAACCACCGCCACTGCTACTGTAAAAATATATATATATATATATATATCTACATACATTTATTTGTTTATTTACCTTGAATATTTGTATAAAGCCTACCCAAGCTTTGCTTTACCACCTCAATGTTTACTATTTAATTTATGTTCATTTACTTTTTCTTACCTTTATTTCCTAACTTTATTTTAATCTTATATCTTATTGTAGGAGTAATAATAGCAGCTTGAGCTAGCAACTGACATTGCCAACTCTCATTTTGGATTATTTTTGTCAGATATTACATTGTCCTTCATTAAACCTTGGGTGGAGGGCTTAACGTCTTTGTTAAGGTTTGTTTGCTCAAGACCTCCCAAGGTTTTATTTGTTTCCAACCATACATTTGTGCTTTATTTGAAACAGTTATTTTTATAAATTTTTAGTTTAAACTTTTACTTTTTTTTTTTTTTTATAACAAAAAGGAGACCTAAAAGTTGATAAAAATTACAAACTAAATAAGGGATCATCCAAACGAGTCCTTCATTGTGAGTTATTTTTGGGGGTGCCTGTGACTCTATGGTATCTTTTTGTGATAACTTTGGTAGCTTATCCATGCTGTTTGTTTATATGCTTGGAGAGAGTTTTGTTGATTTTTCAAAATTTCAATAAATAAAAGATAGGAACATGCTAGAAACAAAATTTTAATCATGGATTCTGGTCTTTCGCTTAAAACCTAATATCATTACTCTATGTGCCCTTAATGTCTTAAAAATGGTCCAAGCTTTACCTGGTGTGTAATTAGGATTAGTGATTTGTAAAATACTTTGAGAAATAGAAATGATAATAGAGTAATATTATATACAATCTCATTTTTCAATCACTTTTCTCACTCATAAACACAAGACTGTAAGACTCACATTAATAAATTCTTGTAGAACCTATTCACTTGCCTTTAGGGAGTGAGAAAAATAATTACATATACTACTTTCCATGATAATATGAGGACTTCTGCCATCAGTGAACATGGTTGATGCTGGCAAAATCCATGATAATATATATCTTCTCAGCAACCTAGAAAGGAAATTTATTAATTTTCTTAAAGTGACACGTCATTCTTATTGCACCTCTCATAAATACAATAATTCCCTGTTAAGTGAGTCTAAATACACCAACTTGACCCACCTGAGGACCCACCTACTAAAATGCATCTATTGTATATGTGAGAGAAAAACAATAGTAATGTGGCACTTCAAGAGTACTGAATAATTTTTCTCAAAAAAAACCAATAAAACCAACTTTGTTTGGAGTCATATTTCGCTAATGAGACTTGTTAACATATGCCCTTAGCTTAGGAAAAATATTAAGCATGTATTATAAGTTGCACATGTGTGGGACCCATGCTTTTTTAATGTATTTTTTTACACTATATAATTCTATTTATACATGCTTAACATGATTTTTAAAATTAGTAGAGGTGCACGCAAACTCATCCCAACACCGTTAGAAAAAAAAAAAAGGCATGATCCCTTAAGCTACAAGTTCAATGACATTTAGCTGTCAACTTCAGAATCGAACTCTTTATAACTTTGCTGTTAGAACCCTTATGTAGATTTGCTGATCACCATGTCTTGTGGGAAGTCATACTTTGCCATGCATCGAAATCGCCTAAAATTTTTGGTCCAATCTCCCAACAAAACCCAAAATTTGTGTTGGCATTAGTGGCAATTTAATGCTTGGAGCTAGCCTGTCACTTTGGGTTCATTCTGTAAACTTGAACTATATTCCTAGCTCAAATTAAAGCAAGTGCCTGACTAGAACAGAGTCAGCACTGCAGTCCTTTGAAACTTCATTGCAGCTCAGTACTCTCCCCAATAAATAAAAGACACTCTTTGGTAGAATTAGGTGATTTCACATTGCTAACCATCCTTATTTCATTGCGATTGTACTTTCCCACCACAAATCTGAACCTTTGGTTTCATGGCCAAACTTACTGGCAAAAAACATCATTTGGCCAGCTCTTGAAGGTCAAAACTTCTATATTTAATGCTCTCAACGGTTGTTCCTGATAAGTTATGGGTCAAAACACCCCTATCTAGTTGTTGAACCCATAACTTATGTTAGTGGAGGAACAATTTCCACAAACCATAAACTACGGACTTATCTTGAAGACCGCACAGTTTTACTCATCTTCTCATATAAACAGTGATTTTCTATTACGAGACTTAAACTCATCTTCTCATATAAACAGTGATTTTCTATTACGAGACTTAAACTTTATACGAGTTGACAAATAAAATCAGGTGATACTCCAAGAGTATCAAATAACTTTCCTTCTAACATCACTCACATTCTTAAAGTTGACCTACCATGTTGAAACTTAAATATGTAGATGTATATATGGTGGTAATTCTTCTTTAAATAAGCTTACCTAGAGGTCATTCCTGAACTAATTAAAAAAAAAAAAACCAAAAGAATAATATTATCTTGTGAACTTATTGCCAGTTTTTTTACTATGATATACTATTGGACAGTCCCTCTCTCTCTCTCTCTCTCTCTCTCTCTCTCATGTCATTATTAGTAGGCATAGGGACTTGCAATCACACAGACCCAAGCTTTAGAATATTGGAATCCCTCCCACACTTTGCTTGGTAAAATTCTAATCCTACGCTTTAGAAAATATGTATTGTAAGAGGGAAAAATGATTTGTATTGATTGGGTTGGCTTTACTAGGTACTGTTAGAGGAGAAAATAACACTCCTCAAGACACATAACAAGCCATCTTTTGTTTTTATTTGATTAAACATAATGTGAATGGTATATCTATCTATATGCATCTACCAAAAAACCATGTACAAAAATCCATGATGGGATAGTCCAAAGGAGAAGACAATATACTATAAACCTACCATTACTATTAAAGAAAAGGGTATCAGATTCCTTAGTAACCTTTTCTCCATTTAGAATATATGGAAGCCAAGAACTTGGCATGTGGTGTATTGCCACCTGTCATGGTGTGCCCTTTTGTAGGAGCCTAATTGATTGGGGTGGTACAAGTAAAAGCATAAAAAATTTGTATAAAGTAATTAGTAATGTAAGAGTGAGGGCTGGTTCATGGTTGGCACGGTTCTTCTTTTGGGAAAAGCTAAAACCAAGCATACCAAATCCCATCCAAAGCTACATGGGATGGGAGTTGGGGATTCCAGATCTCTTAAACAAGAGCTTTAGAATTCTTTAACATGAATCAAAGACTATCATTGATGATTCCTCTCTCTCTCTCTCTCTCTCTCTCTCTCTCTCTCATGGAGATGTTAATAAAGTTAGGTATGGTCTTAACCTTTAATCAATTAAAGGAAGCACGTTTGAGACTTTGAATTGTGTCAGCTATTAATGTAATTCACACTGTTTAAAATTAGGCCGGTGTTTTTTAGCATACGAGTCTTCTGTACCAATCAATAACTACAAAAATAAGATTACTAAGCCAGGGCACTTTTCGAAGTCAAACCGACCATTAAAGCAATTGAGATAATCGTAGCTATTTGATCTCTGTTCTTCCTAAGTTGCTCGCATTACATATCAATATTTAATTCTAATTCACGCTACTATATGGTCAATGGATTGATTAAGATAAATAGGCCCTTAGAATCTAAGTGTTGCTTTCACAATAATTGCCAAAGTAAGCCCAAAAAAAAAAAAAGTACTATAGTTTCATTTATAATTTACTGAAGCACTAGTTTTTTGGGTAAATAATGCTATTACTTGGATGATAGAGCAAGCCTTACATATATATATATATATATGTGTGTGTATACTAAACAACTTGGATGGAAAGATCTAGCAGGTTAGATGGGGTGGAATTGATGTCAGCTGGGTCATAATCTCCCCATAGGTTTTATGAATTTCATGCAAACATCATGGCACAACATGATGAGATGTTGTTAAATAATTGTTTCCATAGCTTTTCCAGCCTCTTTTGATTCACTTTTGGCCAAAACCTAAAGTCATGCATCTCCTAACCACTCATTAGAGAAGATGCTCCTTGAAAATGTGAGGGATCTTCCTCCACCTTTTTCTCAGATATTTACCCTCTTTCTTGAGCTAATGTTATATATAGATGTACATTTATAGATATATACATATGTATGGGGCCCAAAATTTGAATAATTTGAGAGAGATAGTGCCTGTAGTCCAAACCCGTTGTCCCCTCTCTATGGATACATATGACACGGTTTTTAATTATGGAGAGGAAAACTAAGGTCCTGCTGAGAGGATTTCAATAATTATGATGAAAATCATGAAGATGATATTTTATCTTGACTGTTTGTCACACATTTCATTTTGTAGCCAGTCTCAAATGACAGAAGATCAATTAAAATACGAAAATGATTTTTGATCACATTTCATGAGCTCTGCTGAGTCTAATTTGAAGAATTGTCTTGAATCTTAGATGAAAGAGAGTTCAATTTAGGCACCTGGCCGGAAACCAATTCCAGCAAGACTAGTTGCCAAATTATAAAAACCAGAGAGAGAGAGAGAGAGAGAGAGAGCAGTGTAACCCATCAATGGATTTGGTAAGCAGTAGCACTAAACAAAATTATGTCCTATTCACTAATGTGTTGGTCCAAAAGGCAACTCAAAGGGGTGAATTAGAGTTTTCAAAACTAATTGTAGTTGAGACTAATTAAAATTAGTCTGAATAATGTAACAGTAACTCAAGATTTATGCAATGCAAAATAATCAAGTAAGAAATAAAAGCAAAGCATAAAGAGAAATACTAAGAATTATTGAGGTTCAACCATAAATTATAATGTACGTCTTCACCACAAAATTCTCTTGAAGTCTTTTTCCACTATGCAATATCCAATTACAAGATGGAGGCTAGTTGATGTGCCTAACTCACTCTCCTTAAAACTTCCACCTAAGCTTCAATGTCTCAAGAATTTTGTTCCAAATTTCTCAAACTTATACAAGTGTTTTTCTTGAACTAGAGAACACTCAAATTCTAACTCATAAGCAAATAGAGATATACAATTGAAATACACACTCTCTATGAAAAGTAGATGAGAATTTAATAGCTTACTAAATACCAACTATTTAAGATAAAAAGAAATTTATGATGTTGAAGGAATTTTTAACTCAATAATCAGAGGAATGTTGTATTTCTTGTCTATAAATACTTTTGGAGTCTTGTATATAAAGCTCTTAATCAATTTCAGCCATTGGAGGTAGTTGAAGTTTCATTTAATGCTAAATCAGACCAATATAACATTTAAAAATATAGCCGTTCGTGCCCAGGTGTCGACTCCTGTCTTCTATGTGTCAACATATCATGCTGCATTGGTCACTGACCTACATGTGTTGACAAATCAAAACTATGTGTTGACACCTGTAGATACATTTCTCAAATTTTGTCCGCTGTCTTCATGTGTCGACTTATTGAACCCAAGCATGGTCTTCTTTGGTTTATTTGGCCAATTTTACTTTAAACACTTTGAGCTTCTCAAGGGATCTTCTTTTTGGGGTATCAAGAAACTTTTTAAATGATCTTCAAATAAGTGATGTTGAAAGAGCTCCAATTCAATTTTAGATTGAATTCTTTTTCTTGAATGATCATGATGCCTTCAAACTCTTCTTTTTGAGATATCAATGTATCCTCCCAAAACTTGATGATTTTCTCTTTGAACACTTCAATCTCTTCAAAATCAATTCATTGGATTGATATTTGAATAGATGTCATTCCTCTTCATTGCTTATTCATGATTGAATTCTTCTTTTTGTTTATCAAACTTGAACAACTTTGGATGCCTTTAAAACCTCCTTTTTTGAGTTTCCAATGTGTTTTCCTTGATCACCGTTGTAAGCACCCCATTTTTGTCCGCTCAGCAATCTCCGGCCCGACCGAAACCGGTTTCTAACATCACAACACATGCAAGCTCAAGATAAGCCTTTCAATCTCCAATCCAACCAACTGGTCGCTTCTCGGGTCCACAAGGATCTGTTAGAGCCTTAAGCACCATTATTCCAGGCAGTTTTCCGGACCGGGCGGTCCCGGAAACCAACGCCATTCAAGTAGCTTTCCGGGATCGGGCAATCTCGGGGACCAACACCTCATCAAAAATTTTAGACGGTTCACTTCCGGTGCCTGCTAGCCCGCCAATGTAGAATGTCCGTCATTCGATAGTTCTCCGGGACCAGGCGTTCTCGGAGACCAACACCACCCTTCTAAGTAGCTTTCTGGGACCAGGCGTTCTCAGGAACCAACACCACCCCTACAGGTAGCTCTCTAAGAACGGGCGTTCTTGGAGACCAACATCGCACAGGTAGTTTTCCGAGACTAGGCGGTCTCGAAAACCAACACCTAGGTCAACACCGGCGCCTGCTAGCCTGACTCGGTGAAAAATGACCAAACTTGCCCCTTAAGCCTCCAGACACGTTTTGGCAAAGTTCAAAATCCCTCAAAACGATAAGTCCATTCTTCTAAAATGTTGTCAAACCATCAGGCGTCCCCCACACGCCGTTTGGTCCAAATCCGGTCCTATTCTGGCCCATTCCGGTCAAAATGACCGTTTTTGCCCCCGAGTGCCTCGGCACGGCACAAACCCCGCTGAACGATAAAGGACTCTCTCAAACCATCCCTGAACAGTCTTACACACTCAACACAGCATACCAAACCATTCCTGACCATTTCCAGCCAACTCCGGTCAAAATGACGATTTTGCCCCCGGAAGCCCAAATATGCCCTAAAACAGCACCGGCCTTGGGATTTCGAGCGGAGGTTTTACCACACGCCCTTGTTTAACCTAAGGAACACCCTACGACACTAAGCTCACACGACGCGATAAAAAGTTCCCTGGAGCGTCTCGCAGACGCTCCGCTTAAATTGTCTTTTCTCCAGATTCCCTGGTTATAACGCACCGTCAACCGACTTGAGAAATGCGTAAATTAGGGAATTCTCGAAAGCTCGTCCATAGATCTTTTCATCGATACGGTTCGATCGAATAGGTCGCTTCCCGAAGCCCTCCATCATACGATGCAAAAACTATGACTTTCAGCAACTCCTAGAGTGTCTCACAGACGCTCCGCCAAGGTTGACTTTTTCTCTGATTCGCTAATCAAAACGCACCGTCAAACGACTTGAGAAATACGTAAATTTGGGAATTCCAGAAAGTATTTCCAGAGTACTTTCCATCGGTACGGTCCGATCGAATAGATCGCTTCTCGAAGGCCTCGATCACACAAAACGAAAACAGCCACTTTCAAACACCCACGGAGCGTATCACAGACGCTCCGCGAAAGTGCCCTTTTTGGCACGCTTTACAAGACAATATCACTCACCTCCAAACATAATTCAAACTTTTCGAAAACATGAATGTTCATCAAAAGAACTAGGAGAACATCCCGAGTGCGACCGATTCTTCCAAAACCTTCTCGATTGACTCAATTATCGAGGCAAAGTTTGGACGAACTTTCCCGGTGATGGAGCATATGCTACATGCGCTCAAATTTTGATCAGATCGACCGACTTTCGATCAACGGTTTTTAACCAGTACACAGGGTACCACGTGTTATTCTGGTAATGGAACAGTACCTGTGCATGTCCTACATGCACAAGGCCAAAATTTGGCCATGCGCATGTAGTACATGCACAAGGCATGTTCCAGGTTGCCTATAAATAGAGGCCTCCCCCCTTGCACATTCCAGGTCTAAAATTGATACGAAACTCTGCTGAAATCACTCCAGAAACTCAAATCTCTACATATATTCCTCCCCTCTAACACTCAGGCTAGATTTTACCCCTCCTAAGCCTATACACTCCACATACAAGACCTCATACACACTTACACACTCCACTTTAGCCTCTCAAGCCCTCTTGAAGTCACTCAAGCTCCAATCAAGACATCCATTGAAGACTACAAGAGTGTTGAAGGCAAAAGATGGTATCCCTTTTACATTTATGCTCTCCCCCGCTCTTCTCTTCTCCCTCCTAGCCTACTTAGGCTATTCTCTATTTTACTCCCCATCTTCAACCCCCCTTTCTTGCATGCTTGAGCCAAGAGGGCTCCTAGATCATGCCTAAAGGAAAGCAAGTGAGAGCCACCATGTAGAGGGACCTCTCACTAGCCTACTTTAAGATGGTATGGCCTAAGAGCCCCTTATTTATGTGGTGAAGCCTAAAAGCCTTGTATATGAATCATGACCCCTTGCATATTATTATTTTGATCATGTCTTGTATGCTTGGCTTCATTTTATGTTTATTGCCATATCCCACAATGCTTGCATTGCTCTTAATTTCATGACATTTTCAAGTTCTACATGTCCTTCAAAAATTGTTTCAAGAGTTGGCTCCTTGAAGTTTAGGATGAGACTTTAGGAATCATGCCTTAGAAAATCCCTCTCAACCCCCTAATTCATACTTTTGCATCATTGCATTACAACTTGCACAAAGGTCGCTTTCAAACTCCCTAATTTTCAAAGGTTTTCATTCTCTCAAATTTAGTGGTTAAAATGGCCCCATGGAACCCTCTCTTGAGTGGTCTCCCTTTATATTGGCCATAGGAACCCTAAATTGTTAGAATGGTTCCCTTTTCTCTTTATGATCGCTTAAGAATGATGTTCAAGATCTTTGATTTCTATGGTTCCTATTCTCTCAAGTTTAGTAGTTGGAATGGCCCCATGGAACCCTCTCTTGAGTGATCTCCCTTTTGTTGGCCATATGAATCATCTCTTGATGGAATGATTCCCTTGAAAAAATGGTTTTCAAAATCATTCTCCAAAGATGATTTCAAGGATGCATTCTCTCAATCTTTGCATCAAAAATGATTCTCCAAAAATTACCATCATTATGTTAAATTTTGACCCCTTATACTCTTGTCAAGATATTGGTTATAATGGCCATAAGGAAACCTTCCTTGGAATGGTCTCCAATCACCAACCATATAAACCATACTCTTGGCTAGAGTCAAAATTTTCATGGAAGTGATCTTTATAAAGATTGCCAACCAAAGTCCATTGCATATCATGTTTTGTTTTCAAAACTCTTTCCAAGAATGCATCAAAACAACTTTTAAGACCATTCTCTAATCTAACCCTAGGTTAACTTGACCCTAGTTATCACACCCTAGGTTAACTTGACCCTAGTTACCAAACCCTAGGTTAACTTGACCCTAGTTATCTAACCTTAGGTTAACTTGAGCCTAGTTACCACACCCTAGGTTAACTTGACCTTAGTTACCTAACCATAGGTTAACTTGACCCTAGTTACCAAACCCTATGTTAACTTGACCCTAGTTACCAAACCCTATGTTAACTTGACCCTAGTTACCAAACCCTAGGTTAACTTGACCCTAATTACCTAACCCTAGGTTAACTTGACCCTAGTTACCAAACTCTAGGTTAACTTGACCTTAGTTGTCAAACCCTAAGTTAACTTGACCCTAGTTACCAAACCATAGGTTAATTTGACCCTAGTTACCTAAACCTAGGTTAACTTGACCCTAGTTGACCAACCCTAGGCCAACCCTATTTTGGTTAATACACTTCAAGGTTCCAACTCTTGAACCCCTTTTTTCAAATGATCATTCAAACTTTCCAATTATCCTCCTAACCTATTCTTCCAAGACCTCCTACCCTCATGATTTCAAAAACCCAACTCCATACACTCTTCTTATGTTCCTACACTCCATCTTCAAGACCTTTCCAAAGATGTTTTCAAAGAGTCACAAACCTAAGGTGTCCCTAACCCCCTCATGGTTAGGGATTCCAAGGACAAGTGATACATCAAGAACAATCTTTAAGGTTGTCTATATTAGGATTCCAAACTCTTAGCCATTTTCAAAAGCCACTTTCAAAAACCAATTTATCAAAACATTCTAAAGTCATGCCTCCTAGGATTTCAAAACAAGATTTCAAAAATACTTTCAAGTTCTCTTGAGTCATGCCAAAACATTTTTCCAAAACTCCCCTAAAGTTGATCCAAAAACATTTTCAAAACACTCCACCATCCAGTTTCAAGTCAAAGCTTCCAAGACCTCAAAAGTGTCTTAAACTTTTTCAAAGACCTTAAAGTGTCTTAAACTTTTCCAAAGACCTCAAAGTGTCTTAAACTTATCCAAAGACCTCAAAGTGTCTTGAACTCTTTCGAAGACCCAAAGTGTCTTCAAACCTTCCAAAGGCCCTAATGCGCCTATCTTCCATCGGGCTCTGGCCCGAACTATGAATGACCTGATTCTCGCCAAATGAGATACGTAGGCAACCTAAAATGGTATGGTCATAACTTTTATCTTCAACCCCAATCCCTTTTTCAAAAATTCCAATCAATTCAAAGTTTCTATTCCAAACTCTTTCAAAACCTTCATTATTTTCAAATTTTTTCCAAAAACTTGCATCATCCATCCAAAAAGTGATGACTAAACTCCGTTTTTCTAAAAGTGGATATTAAGTGGATAATGGTAACCGGTTATTCTGATGAGTGAACAAAGGCTGATTAGATATGTAGGTACCGAAAGGGCGGGGTAGGGTGATGATCTGAGGATATCTTCCCTACACGTAACCAACTCCCGAACCTTAGATTTCTGTTTTCGAAGGACCAAAATGGAGTTATTTCAAAAAGGGCTTAAATATTTGCAAAGGTTGCCAAATAACCTATTTTCCTAAAAGCCCTCTCATGAGGGAGTTTTCAAAAAACTTTTTCAAAAACTCTAAGTTTAATTTTCGGATTAACGCTTAGTTTTAGGTGCCCTAACTCACCTTTATCAAATTAGGTGGCAACTCCTATTTTTCTAAAAAACCCTTAGTCAAATCAATTTTCAAACCTAGTCGCACTTGTCCTTCTAGGGGGACGAGTTCTAGTGACAAAGTTCCATGCTTTAGGGTCTTCGAGCCGAAAGGACCTTGGACACCCAAAAACCGGGGCTCGACAACCGTCAATCTCTTCGAATTTAAATTATTGGATTGATTTGTTGAATGAGTGCCATTCTTTTATTTTGGCCCATTGCTCATCCTTAGCTGCTTGTGCATTTCACTTTGATATTTATTCAGCTTTAAATTTAAGATTTATTTCTTAATATTCTACACATTAATTAAAATTATTATTAAAATGACACAAAATTTAGTTATTATCAAAATCAAAACATGAAATCAATACAATGTCCTAGTGAACACACGAAGCTGAGCAGAATATGCCATCACATGGAAGTTAGATAAACATCCATTCTCCATTTTAAGTGAATTGAAAAAGAATTAAAATCTCCGTAGTCCAGTGTCTATTTCAGGTGCAGCTTATCTTGAGAGTAGCTCTTATAGGCTTTTCTATGAAAAGTAGTGTCTTTCTAAAAATAGTAACGATAGATCTCAAGCACATTTTTCTTACATTTAACCTGCAGCTTGGAGAGTAAGTAGCTTTGATAAATATCAAGATAGGTGTGTGTAAATGTACACACACACACACACACACATATATATATATATATATATGTAGGCTTATGGATACTGTTGGGTTATTCAAATTCCTTGATTGGGTTAGGTCAATATTAAGATGGGGACATAATTTTGCTGCTTGTGATAAAATTTCCATGTGCTACAGAGCAATGTTTTGGTCCTCAAAGGCTTTTCAGTCACCATCTTACTGAACTATGTATTACTGTAGGATACTTGCCTATGGAAACCTCATGGATGTAGGATGGGTGACATCTCCCTCATTTTGTGGGAGACAAAACTTTTTTAAGGCTGATGATGGCACTACCCTCTGTTTCCACTGTTTTTTGCATTTTGGAAGTACAATTTAAATCCTTTTCTTGTGCTAGTTTCTCGTAATGTATGATTGCTGCTTTCATGAAAAATGTTTTTGCCCTCCAGAATAAGTGAAAAGTACTTTGAAAGTGGAAATCAAACTGAACTAGAAGAACCCAGCATGAGAAAAAAGACAACAAAATGCTGTGAATGTGATGACCATGTCCATGAAGTTGCTTCTCTGAATTCAGTTACAAATGATTTGGGCTTACTGACAAAACTACAAATGGTTTAGAAACCCCAGTTACTCTTGTGATGTGTTTAATTGAACAGAAATCTTAGCAAAAGCAATAAAAGCTTTAAGAGGATGAGTGGATTAACTGTGTCAAGATTTCAAGATTTCTTTTCCTTTCATGTAATTTCTGTACCACCAAACATATGGTTGGTCAATCTCAAGAATGCTAGCTACTTGGATGCATTCATCAGTGCAATATACCCATCAATATAACTATGTGAAAAGACACAATGTTGTGAACCAGACTAAATTCAAATCAAAATTGGCTGAGAAAGAGAAAAAAGGAAATGAAAATGAAAAAAAAGTTGTTACACCAGTGTATGAGTGGGAATTCATCAATTTTTTTTTTCAAGCTCAACCCCAAAAACTACTTATCTACCAAACCCAGCTTATTTTGAATTTATTTACCAAACCTAGCTCCTTCATGAAGTTGTTTCAAACCACGATCAACCATAACTTCAATGAAGTCGTGGGTTCATACTACAATTTCAACTATATCTTATTTTGCATAATTCACATGAACGTTAAGAGATATGGAGACCAATCCACAACTTCATGTGCACTTTAGTTTGCAAATAAAATGGAATTTACACAACTTCAACTAAAGTCATAGTTTGAAAAAATAATTTCGAAAATGAGCTGAATTTGGTAAATAAATTCAAAATAGATTGGGTTCGATAAATTGTTTTTGTTTTTTTGAGGCTAGGTTTAGTAAAAAAAACCCAGAATTCATCCATGGGTGCTTAAATGACCCGAACAGATCCATAGGAATTTTTGCTGGTCTCTTTGGTTTGTTTTTGGGCTAGCCATATTCTCAGATGATTTTGAGGTCGAAACCTAAACTGTGCCGAGAACAAGGGACGAAAGGGAGGTGGTTACACTGCATCAACCAACCTCCATCTCATTGCCAAACAACAAGAAACCAAGATTTTCCAGGAAATTTTGGATGGTGGTCCCCAATCAAACCCAATCCCATGCATAGTTGGACTGAACTTGATATTTTCGTGGAAATTAAAATGACAATGAAACATTTTCTTGCTGTTTCCTTTTCCCATTATTTCTTTCTTTTTTCGTGTGAAGCAAGCATCAAACTTTCAACAAGTTGAAGATTGGTTGTCAAGCTTCCAAGGTCAAAAGCATTTGATGCAAGAGGTTGGCATCAATAGGGTACAGATCTCTCCTAAGAACCTCTTTTCCTTTTTTCTCCCTTTTTCCTAAAAAAAAGCAAGGAGAGAGATTAACTGGTAGTGGTTTATTTATTTATAATTTGTTAACTTCAAGAACATCACCTACATGGATTAGATATTTAGCCAAGCTTAAACTTAAATCTCAAGCATTAATCGATGACCCGAAATTCACTATCTGCCTAGATGGAACCTTCACTTAGTCGAGGTGTCAATATTAATAGGGTTTTACCACTAATTCTTTTTATCTTTATAGTTGATGGGATTTCAATCAATGACGTGCCAAACGCTTTTATCCGTGAATCTAATTTTTCAATATATATATATATATATATATCTATATATATCACTGAATTTATAAATAGACTTGGTGACAATCCCTCTAATCCTATATGATATGATGCATAAGCACTAGCTTTTTCAACATCTAATTCACATCTACTAGAACATTGACATTTGAACCCATCAACTAGTTAGGGCTAAGTAGTCCTGTTGGAAGTATATTCATTGGGCCCTCACAGTTTTTGAAGTTTGAAGAGTCTCAATACATTCTCCAAATTTATTAGCCGACACCATCTGTTTTGGCTTTATTTTCTGTCAATGCTACGGCTTCCCCATCTCAATTATTGACTTGGATTCTGCTGGTGACTAACGTGCGCCTGACTAAATGATGTTCCCAACCCAACCGTGGGACGCTCCTCTACATCAGACCCTTCTGCCTTTTTGTTTTTGTTTATTATTATTTTCGTATTTCTTTCTTCTTTACCGTACCATAATTTAGTGTAAAACAAATGAATAAAACAGTCTTCATTTTATTACTTTATTTTCAATACATTCTTGCAACTGCTAATGTGGAGTGTTTAAAGATGTAAATTAGAGGCATATTTTGTTTTTTTTTTTGGAACAGGGTAAAAAAAAAAAGCATACATACCTCAAAAGCATCAAATGTGACCTATAACATAGAAACATAAGTTTGAGCATTTTTTTTGTCCGATTGTACATAATATTAGGTTCACAATTTGTTTTAAAATAATTTTCAACACTTTATACAGCCAAACAAAGTATTTTTAACATGTGCAATAATGACACATGTTAGCAAGATTCATAAATCTGTATATTTGTAAAAATAATGTTAGCAAGATTCATAAATGGTATATATTTGTAGAAATAATTACACAGTACTTAAATATTTTATTAAACATTAATTAATTAGAATCATATGATCAAGGAAAACTGTGTATAATAAAATAAGGAAAATACTAAATTAGTAAGACCCATCAAATAATTTAACCTCAAAAAAAAAAAAAAAATGAAAGCCCCACCAGATGCAAATCAATATATTTTGCTTCCCTATCCTAAAATGAGTGGAGAGGAGCCAAAGTTCACCTAACACAAAATAAAGTTAAAAAAAAGGAAAAAATAAAGTTGTCGAGCCAGGTGCGTACTGTTTCCGCGGCTCAAGTTAGACTCGTGCCCTTCGGATCACGGAGACCAAGTCCGGACAGTCTCCTCATTGGATTAACGGTAATTTGGAAAGACATGGAGTGAAACCCAGTTCAACACAATTTTCAGGCGGATAATTACCTGATCCCAGTGAGAATTCAATCAGACCCAGAAACTATTTTCTCAAGGTACTTCTACTTTCTTCAATTCTGCAAGATTTTCCCGGAAAATTTTTGTTAAACTTGTCTCCTTAATCATATCACTGTATCATAATTTTGTTGCCATGATGCATCTGAATTGCTGTGAAGAAAAACTCTCTTGTTTGTTGATTCTTGTGTGCAAATAAGACAGCTTCGACTTTTATGAGTTTGGTTTTTTTGTATTCTTCTTCTTTTCAAGTTCTGTAATTTCTGTTCAAAGACTGAACTTAGGTGCTTATGTTAATCTTCGATTAAGTGGGGGTCAACGTTTCGGACTCAAGGTGAATCTACCACCATGGATGGTTAATCTGAACTAGTAGTTACTGAGAAAATGACACAACTATAAATTCTCTTTATGCAGCTCTGTGTTTAGATTTCCATCTGCAGTGACTTTAGGAATTCTATAGAAAGAAGTCTTAGACTCATAAGTAGCCCAGAGAAACCTAAGAAAACAAGTTTTAGAATTTTAATTTGTTCAGTGGAATGTAGCTTGCTTCATATACGATTATGAAATCACAATCACATTTTGCTATGCTACTAGATATGAATCATGTATGCTACGGTACAGCGAGGATCTTCAAAGTTGCAACAAGAGTAAGAGAAGGAAACTAGCATCGGTTGGACTTATTTCAGGGAGCATAGTGTTCTGCAGTTTTCATTTAAATGTTTTTCTGGTTATTTAGCAGCATGAGCACTACAAACCCAGAAAAAGAAAAGAAAACCAGAACACCTACTTTGTAGATCACTTGTATTCCTAATTATCCAGAAACGATTTTGCATATTTTGTTTAATCGACCTTGCAATTTTCATTTAACTGATCACAGCACAGTTATCTGGGATTGATTCCAATCTAAGCTCTGGGAATCTTCTATTAGGTGAATGCTTGCATCTAGTTAACTTTGTTGCATTTGACCAAGAGTGAGCAGTATAATTTGACATGCGTGGGAACTAGGAGTTAACAAGATAGTTAAATGCCAACCCTAAAGAATGCTAAGTCCATCCAGTAATATCATCCAAATTAAGTGTATTAGCAAGCGGGCCATGTCATACCAGGAAGGGAAAATGGTTAAACTATTTCCTAGCAAAAAAATATTGAAGGATGTCAACTAAATTAGACATCACCGTACTTCAATAGTTTTGATTGATTTTTAATTCGTTATTTTAAATGGTTCCTAGTTTTCGAAGGTTAGAGACGAAGTGGAGCAATCTCTAGTTATTGGATGTTGACATGGTAAAATCTGAGTCACTGAGGCTGCTGTTCTTCATCTTTGAATTAAAAAATATCCAAAGATGGACTCCAATACTCCTGCTGTATCCATAACTGAATACCTGTGTTCGGCCGGGGGAATTGTGGATTGGATGCCTAATATATCTCATCCTTTCATTGGCTACAAGTCAGTCCTATTTTCTTAAAGAAAAAAGGAATTTAGAGTTCCAAGACTGTGGTACAAGCTGTTTGAAAAGTTGCCTATCATATGAAAATATGATTCTTTCAGGGATTCAATGATGGACTAATAGCCTAATATTGCTAACCCATTTACATAATCTAGATGGGTTCAGGAGACGTTTATCCAAAACCATCTGATGAGGGCATATTGATGTTGACTACTGGAATTGAAACGTAAAATTCTGCACATTTTCTATCGTTAATGTTTTTTTTTTTTTCATGGGGGCGGGGGGGTTCGTTATCTGCATTGATCCTGTACATATTGCCTGACTATCTGTGTTTTACTTGTGGAGTGGAGCAATTTATTGTGACTAGTAACTGCAACATTATAAGAAGTGCAAGCATGATTTAGAGCAGTAAATTCAATGTGCACATTGTGTGTGTGTTTGGCAGAGCACGTTCTCTTCTTCTTCTTCTTGATCTTGCTTTGACTTAAACCCATTATGCTAGCTCTAATCTTTTGGTTATTAGTTGTTACTGGTGTTGCTATTATTTGTTGAAAGTGTTGGAAGAGTACATAGATACTTAAATTTTCTTTTCACTTTGTTTTTCCTTTATCAGGTTTCTAGTTCAATAAAAGATTAATAGGAATGGATGAATACTCGGCTCAGAATGTTGATGCTGGTGATCCAGAGCTGGTTGAAATTTACACGCATGAAGGTGTCGCTTTCGATTCTAAGGACGTGGGAGAAATAGGAAGGGCCATGGAAGTTTTGACTAGAGTGGACTTGGACTTGGCATATTCTTCTGAGAAGTTGGTAAATTTGGACAAACTTTTGATGCATGTGTGGGGTTGTGAAAATGACCTTGAAGCAATGGCCTTGGATAGTGACAATAGCTCTACAAAACTTATAGAGAAAGCATTGGTATTTGATTTCTTATCTGGTTTTTTAGATTCTGAGGTAAGAGAGCTGGACAGTTTCATGGGTGCTCTTGAAGCAGTGATTTTTGATGCTCGTCAGAAGATATCTGCATTTGGACACTTGACAGAATTGTTCACTGTGATGAAAGGAAAGTTGCATGATTCGGAAGAATTGTTGCAGCAGTCGCAAGAGCAAGTCTTAGAGATCAGTAAGCAGTCAGCCAAGTTGCAGCAGACGCTGGTAGCTTTTAAACATAATGATTGTAAGTAATAGAAAAATGTTCAATAAAGGACCATTTTAGTCTTGCTTAACAATGAAATTGTAAGGTGATTGATAGATTCCTGACATATTCATGTTAACAGGGAAATACGACAGGGGTACAGGTTTATCAGAAAATGGTGAAGTTGCAAACATGGATGAGAAACCAAAAATGCAGACAGTTGAACAAAAAAGACATATTTTAAGAATGCTGGAGAAATCTCTACGAAGAGAGCTAGATCTTGAGAAGAAGTTATCGGAATCTAAACAAAATGAAGAAGATGTGAAATTAAAGCTACGTTTAACGGAACAAGTAGCTTTCTGCATGGAAGAAGCAGCTGAGGTCGTTTGGGGAAGGTTTCTAGAGGCAGAAAATGCAACAGAGGTGCTGATGGGCATATCAAAGGAAATGGTCAGTCGAGTCCAAATTGTTCAATTCAATCTAAAAGGTTCATTGCAACGAGAAGATGAGGCGAAATGGAAACTGCTAGATTGCTTGGAACAGCTGAAAGGCAGAGAAACTGCTTTAAAAGAGCTTGAGAGCAGCATTGCAGAGCTGATTACAGATACTTCTGAAGTATGTACTTTAAGGGAAAAAGTAAAATTGCTTGAAGAACAGCTGAAAGAATCTGACTCCCAGCTGAAGAATGCAAATGCCTCCAATGAAGCAAAGGAAGAACAACTTAGAGAGATGGACAATATAATTGAATCTCTGAAAGAAAATATATATATAGCAGAAAGTAGAGCAGAAAATGCTGAGGAGAAGATAACTCAATTAACAGAGACAAACATGGAACTTAATGAAGAGCTGAGTTTTCTTAAAAATACCAATGATAGTAATACAAAGAAGGTGAGCATACTTGAGAAGCAGCTGAGAGAAATAGAAATTCAACTACAACATGCAAGAATATCCTCTGAAGCAAGTCAAGAGCAGCAGAACATGTTATATTCTGCAATTTGGGATATGGAAACATTGATTGAGGAACTAAAATCAAAGGTTTCAAAAGCTGAAATTAAGACTGAAAATATGGAGGAGCAATGTATCATATTATCTGAAACTAACTTAGAACTGAACAAAGAGGTAACTTTCCTGAGAACTAAAATAGAAAGCTTGGAGACATCTTTGGAGCAAGCTAACGATGCGAAAGTAGCAAGTGCAAAAGACATTAGTGGCAAGACGAAGCTCATTATGGACATGGCTGTGCAACTAGCCATGGAAAGGGAGCGCATCCAGAAGCAGGTCTGGCTTTTACTTTCCTCCTTGCTGTCTTCCTCTCTCCAACGCAATACACTAGCTGAAAACTTTCCATAATCTTTTTACTGTCTTTTATCTAAATTAAAAGATGTACATTGCTTATCCATCCTAACAGCTTGCTGGATTTAAATTTGGTGCAGTTATCTTCTTTAGCAGAAGAAAATAAAATTTTGGTGGCAAAGTTGCAAAAATCAGAAAGGGATACATTTGCTAGTGTGCACGAACATGGAGGTACTGATGATAAATTGTTTCTTCCTTCCAAGCAAGATGCAACTAATGCTATATGCGGAGAAGCTTCTGATGATGCAATGAGAGAATCAGCTTCTAGAAATTTCCAGGCAGGTGCCCCATGACCGATTTCTCTTTGTATATTATGATATTTGGATTAGGAAGAGAAAGTAGGGACAATGATGGTCTGCCGCTGTCCAGCTTGGTTTAGTGGAAGCAGACTTGACTGTTTAATATATATTTATGCATGGTCAGTCTCAACAAATTTTGTACACAGATTATTTACATTGATTGTAATATCTGTCAAAATGCTTCTCCGTTTTTTAGCCTGTGAGGGCCTCAATCCATTCATGTCCTGTCAATATTCTACGTGCATTGGGCATTGTACTACCTTATTAAGCATACATAAATAACCACCATTTTTAAAATGATAAGCTTTACATGTAACTCATTACTGGGTATATATGCAGCCAAATTGGTTTCTAAGGAAAACTATTTGAAGTTTGGTAGCTTAAGGTTGATGATGCCTCTGACAAAGATAAAATCATAATATGACATTGTTCTACCAATATCATAATATGATATTGTTCTATATCCTGTTCACTGTTTGTCCGGAGTTATTTCTTTCTTTCTTTTCTCTTAGCTCTGTACCATACAGTTATTGGTTGAATTCTCTGTTTTATTAATTCTCTTCCTGTCTAGTTTTCGGGCCCCTTCATTTTCTTCTTTGTTTCTCAATGTATCTCATAATTTATTTTTTTCCCTTTTTCTTCTCTCTCCCTCCTCATGCTCTCAGCTTGGTTCTGGATTGACTTCTAAAATCATTGTGCTTATTATTAAAGATTTCTTCTTGTAGATTTGTGTCTTACACTAGAAATAGTTAAATTATTGTAGTTTGCTGTTAATCGTCATGTCATTTCCTCCATTGATTTAGTCCATTTCAATTTACAAGGCAGCCACACGGTGAGCACAGAGCCACTATTCCTTTGCCATCCTCAAATGTCAACTATGATTTGCTAGTTATATTTCACCAGGAATGAAGGCATAGGATGACATAATCCTGAATTTTCATGAGATATAGTTTTGCTTCTCTTCAACTCAACATTCCTTATGATGTTTGAGGAACCTTAAAGAAAGATAACATTCATACTGACATTTCAGTTACTTGTGAACATGCAACATGGTGATTTTTTTTACTTTTGGTGAGTTATGGTCCTAAACATTTCTTCCAAAATTTCAGAACCAGGTGGATGAATCATCAAAAGATGCACCTGTATGTGAGATTGAAGTGGAATCTTCTTTCATTTCTAGGAACAGAGCTGCTAATCAGGTTTTGAAGGTTGAGCCTGAGGAAGCGCTAGAGGCAGGGGAGCCTAATGACCTTAACCAAATGTATGTTTTTGCAGCAATCATTGTTTTATTGCTTTCAGTGCTGGCATCATATTTACTTAACAAGAAATCCATTCTTTTTGATGTTGACATTTAGCAATTCTCATTGTTTACCAACACAGAACTTCTCATCTCAGTGTACATGTTGTGTCCTGCGATGTATTGTTTGAACCGTGTTGAGATTGGTTGGTGTGGCCTTGATAAGTTTTTTTTATCTAGCCCACAGTTTGTATTGTATTCTTCAGGATTGTGTCTTTAAAAAAAAAAACAGTGTAGTGTGAATACTTGTAAAGTGATACAGTTTTATTATTTCTTTACTTGTGGATAATCAAGGAATATGATTATAACATCTAGAGTTATATATATATATATATATGAATGCTCATTGTATCTGCAAGGTGGTACAGAGAGGGCAAGCGAAATTGAACAATTACTTGAGGGTAGCAGTATGACCTGTGCCTTGGCGAAAGTATGACTCCAGATGGAGCAGAATGGCAGGATATGGTGATTATTTCAGGGAAATGAGTGTGTTTTTTTTTTTTCCCTTTCTCTCTTCCTCCTCCCCCCCCCCCCCCCCCCCCCCCCCCGCGCCGCTGCAGGCTAGCTCTTATATCTTTGCGATCTTGATGATGTGATAATAGTAGTATGGATTGGAACTGGGGACTGAGCTAAATATTGGAAAATGATGTGCATTGCCTGGGACCTTGTTTATGAAAATAAGGACAACTAGCATAAATCAAGGCACTGGATTCTTCAGATTAACATTCATTGTATAAAATTACATGAGATGAGAATAAATTCTAGTAAATTGAATTTTGATCTAAGCAGACTGACCATTCGAGACAACATATATAAAGTCGTCCAAGCTTTTTCGGCCAGCTTTAGGCTTTTTCACCTGGCAATGGCCCAAGCCATGATTCATGACATGTTGCTGGACCTGTTTTTAGGGCTGTAGACGAGTCAACTGAGTAACGGATATTCAAGATTCGTTTGAAAACCTTAATGAGTTTAAAAATATGTTTAAGCTTAAATTGTTTAAATTTCGAGTTGATATCAAACGAAATATAATCGAGCTAATCAAAAGCCAAACATAAGTAACTTGAACTTTTTAGTGCATAAAAACTTATCAAACTGAGTTTAAATTTAATTCAAAAATTTAGCCGACTATTAAAGTATTTGTTTAAGTTTAATTTGTTTACGTAACAAACCAATTCGAAAGTGAATCAAATTTGAGTAGCTTGGTTGGTTTTATAGTGATACCTGTTTTTAAGCTAGAAGTTATTCTTCAAAATCATTGGGTTGGGATCAATGGGATGGGCAAGCCGAGATTCATGAAGGTTCAGCAGTGAGACGGCGTCGTTTGCTTTATCTTTTTTATTTTATTTTATTTTTAGCTGAATAAAAGGGTAAGAGTGAGCGGTCGATGATACTGACCTCCCTAGGCACGATCACAAAAGCTTTCACCTATTTTGAAATATTTGATTTGATCCATAACTACTGCTTAAACACCACAATATCACTAAAGATCAAGTAAACAAACAGGCAATTTAATAAAATTAATAAACAATAGTGTCAACACACATTAAACACGTCAGCTCCTGTAGCCGAAGGAGTAACCACTTCACAGTAACTACTATCTTGGGTGGTTCGTTTGCTTCTATCTAACCCACATGGCACATACAGTTTCACCCGAAAGCCCAACTACGTCACTCCCTAATTTCCTACATTAGGCGTCGAAATGCTTATCGTGGACGTCCACCTACGAGGACCGAAACCATACCCTAAAAAACTCTCCTGTTATAAGAACCTTAGCCGAGAAGGAGAAAGCCGCCACGAGAGAGAGAAGGGGTTGGGCTCTGAAACGATTTTATGTTGAAAGCTTTACTCGTACTTGTGAGATTGTTTCTAATTTATCAAGATGGTTTATACATTTGTCAAATTGCTATGGTTGTTCAAAAATCAAACGCACTATATAGCCCCTTGCTGCTTCTAGTTTTTGGTTGCAAGGAAACATCGAGAAAAAAGGTTTCTTCGGTGCAAAATTAACATTCTTCTTTGGTGTGAACTGTACATTGAACATTTCTTTGTTCAATTCTGTTTCGCCAAACACACATACTTCTACTTCGCTCTTTCTTTCTTCAAAGTTTGATCTTTTCCTTTTTTTTTCTTTGGGTCATATGAAGCATTGGAAGCCCTTTTATGTTTTCATTCGTTATTGGGTGATTGGGAAAAAAAAAAAAGCAAAGCAAAATGATGAAGTTCTTTAGTCCGAAGCTCGATGTGGAACATATATATACAATGGTCTTCAAAGTTCTCTGATTGCTTTGCTTAGATGCTACTACTTCAGTATCTGATTGCCTAGTTGTTTGTAATAGTATTTTATGGTCACATGTAAACATCAATCGATTTTCTGAAGCTTATTTAACGTTGTCTGTAGGGTATTCAAGAGTATTGTTATTACTACTCTGGTGCTTGATTATCTACCTGTCTACAACTATATTTTGGAAACCTTTTCAGTTTTAGCTAAATTGGGGATGTGCTATGAAAGTTTGCTAGTCTTTAATATATGATAGATTATGTGATTATAGTGGAAAGAATGCAAAGATTGGTTATGGGTTCTTGTAGCGAGTAGAGTAGTTGGTGCCATGCTATTCATTTTTTTTTTCTTCTTAGTGTTATTGATCAATAATTATTTCTTACTTTGTGACTCCGTGATATATTTTTGCGAGATAGGTTTAATATGCTCACTAGTCCCTACAACGTGACTGGTATCAGTGATGTTTTTGATGTTTTGATGGGGTGCCATTTGTTATTTTCCTTACTGATTGTAGTCTTGTAGAAGAAAAGTTCTTCAAGCCTGTGTGATAAATCCAATACGACGTTTAAACCACTAAGACTGGCCGCCTAGGAGAGGATAAAAAAAAAAAGTATTCTAAGCCCGATAGGGTGTTTATGTACTTGTGTTTCAGAACATACAAGCATGGTGCCCTGCTCTGTGCATGTGTTTCTTTTCTGTTTTGTGTGCGTGCGCCCATGTGCAGGGTGGGTTGTAGAGCTTGCAGTTTTGATTTTAAAGCATATGCATTTCTACCATCTTGTATCTATAGTTTTCTGTTAATTGACTCTGACTTTGAATTTTTGGTCTGTGAAATCCTTTTAGGGTTGCAGTAGGATCAGCACAATTGCTTGTCTAGATGGCTTAGAATTGTTGTTCTTGCACCTTCGCTTAACAAAAAAGAATAAACAATAGAGATGCACCTTTGGTCTTCTTTCTTGAAAGTTGGACGTGTCAAGTCATAGATGACAACTTCCAGTTAATCTTTGATTGTATTACTATCAGCTTATATGCTTCCAAGTTTTTTTGTCCTCTTTCTGACTTTTGATATGAACTAATGCGAATTTTGAAAAAATAAATTTTTTAAGTGTTACTGCTTGAACTTTGCGCATTGTCAAATTGTTTGAAAATTTCTTATGATTTCTTTTGTTGTTGTTGTTGTTGTTGTTGTTGTTGTTGTTGTTGAAAATGTCCATGTTTTTCTTTCAGTTTGACAAAGATGCAATCTCTGCATTGGCCTTAGTGCCTTGCTAAGTATTTGAAACCACAAACAATAAAGTTTTGGGTATCATTGATATTACACTTTTTTTTTATCATTTTTGGTTTCACTATGCCATTATAGGTTGCCTGAGAAAAGCACTGCACAGCAAAATGATGGAGCTTCCTGATCTGAACTCCAGTGTGGAATCATAGCATTAGTGGTCTTCAAAGTTCTCTGATTGCTTTGCTGCATGTTACAATATGTGAGCAAGTAATTTACCATAGTTGCATTTGTTGGTTAATGAGTTGCGTGAGTCTAAACCCTCTCAAGGGTGTAAGGTCTATAGAACAACTCAAAACACTATAGGTTGTGTTTTGAACCCTGGTCAGCAGCAAAGTTGTGGCATATTAACATACATGATTACAATGTCTAGGATGTGCTATGTTAATTTATAGGGAGTGGATTATTCAAACATGTTTGTAGTGTTAGTGTGTTTAATTTTTCTAGGTTTCTAATTTTTTTGTGAGGCGGATAATTTGCTATATGGCTGACTGGTGCTTAATGTTTGGTTCATTGATATTTGTCATGTTAGTAGGATAAAGTTCTTTCCTCCTGTATGATTCAATGCATAATATTCAAGCTACTGAAATTGGATCTTATTGATGTTTACCTAGCTGAGAGAAAAGATCAAGGATTTTGAGCACCAAAAGTTTATTTTATTTTGACAGTTATGGCACCAAAATACATAGTCTGTTGTTATATACTTGTTTCAGGCTACACGAGCATGGTGCGACAGCAATTATTATCCTTCACTCATTGTTGTTTGGCTTATCTGTGCCAATGACATAAATGAGAACCGTGGAAAGAACATTTATCTTAATTGTCATTTCTTAATTTGCATGTTAGAGTCATCCTATCAATGCTGTCATCGACAAACCTGACCTAAATTCAACTTGCATATAAGTACAGATTGTTTCTGAAATCCTATAAGTACAGATTGTTTCTGAAATCCTAAATTATACTTGCATATAGGTACAGATTGCACATCACACGCCAATGTAATTCTTTGCATAACATGAACAATGAAAGTGGCTAATGAACTATTTTTTGCTGGCTTGACAGTGTTTTATAATTTATAGCATGCATGGAGCTGAAGCAAGGTTACCGCTTCTTTGTCCCAATAAAATAAACTGTCGTGATGTTTGCAATGGACTCTCCTTTGATTGTGTTAATGGCATCTGCAAATGCGGGATTGACCAAAATGTGTCCTCTGTTGGAGGCATTTTAAAACCTAAATGTGACAGGCCTGAAGACTGCATTCCTCAGTGTTCTGACTGTTGCCAACCCTATAATGTGCAGGAGAGAAATTGTCTCTTATTCAAAAGATGCTACATTATGCTTTACTGGGCAATAACCTCTCCAATAAGAAGTAAGCTGTTTAATTGTTCTTCTTCTATTCCCCTAATTTTAAAGAGCTGTCCTTTGCATTGCAATTTGCAAAGGAGTTGGGTAATGTAGCTTTCATGAGTCCATTCAATCTGTCATAGCTAAACAAATAAATGTATGGAGTGAAAAAATGGCAGCTTTTGCCATGGTCTCGTAGAAAACGTACGAGCCATGAGGAAAAGAAAAGAAAAGAATTTTTTTCAAGGGCAATTCAAGAGTCCTTGGATAAGAAAAGAATTTTTTTTAACTGAGAGACTAATACAATTATCACTAGCCTATTGGAAGTTGGTGGAAGATGAGGGAGATCTTACTTCTTAGATGCGACTCCACCTGCCTGGAAAAATGACTTGCAGTAACACCATCGATATGATGGACCATTTCTGAATTAGGTTGGACCATATGGAGTGTGGAGGGGTAGTAGGAGGAAGGCTTCGCAGTGAAGTATGGGAGTTTGTTTTGCAGCAACTACCCCATGGTGCCGGAGTGGGGTTGGCTACTTGATAACATTATGGGCAGTGTTGGTGGATAGAGGCAGTGATTACAACTTTGGAAGCACTCTGCTGCTAGAAAGAAGCACTACTCCGAAGAGGTTGCCTCGCAAGATGTAAGAATTTGTTACTAATCTTACTGTTCTAATTTTTTTAGTTATTTTAGTTAAACATTACCTATCTTTCACTAATCTACTCTATATGCTGTTGCACTGCTGTAGATAAATTCAGAAAGAAAGAAATCAGCACTTCAAATAGAATGTTCAACTAAAATTAATAACTATTGGCATGATTCTGGCTCTTCATGTGCAAGTGGGGTTCTGGGTGTGTTTTGTAATATTACTCCAGTTATATTTTGTCTATCTCTTTAAACATGAGAGCTTGATATGCATTGTTGGGCTCATTTATAAGTTCAATTGGTGTCCCAACAAAAGTTTCCTTTTCAATGCACTTCTATTCTATATAGTTGTTTTTCTATAACGTGTTCTATATTTCCATCTGTTGGTATACTTTGTCAGCTCTTGCCACCTTCAAAATTGCCTTTGCTTGGAATGAATCGATCGAGGTGGTGAATGGAGTTGCGATAATGCCAAACTGGTTTAGAAAGAAAATCTAACTAGGTATATACAAAATTAGCTATAATGGCATCATATCCAACTAGATTTCATGATACATTTGAACGTGTGTATTCAAGGGAACTAAATGTTATTGCCAGCTTTAATTAATAATTTGCTAATATTTAGTCCTAGTCAAAAGGCTGAGAAAGAGATATATATATATATATATATATATTCGGAAGACTATTAAATCCACAGCCCTCTATGAGAGAGAGAGAGTGTGTGTATTTGCGGCCCCCCAGGCCCCCCCCCCCCCCCCCCCCCCCCCCCCCCCCGGGGGTGGGTGGGTGTTGGGATCCAACAAAAATAAATGTGAATCTCATAGTTTTCTATTTTCAATAAATGAAAGTAGTGCAATAAGTCATTTTCTAACCTCAAGAGTGATAAGATGCCTTGGCCTATAAATATTGCCCATAGGAGCTTTATTATCTCACAGAGCCATATCTCATTTAGTGCTCAACCTAACAATCATGGAGAAGGCTTCATTTAAGTTCACTCTCCTAAGTTTGCTCTTGGCTGTGGCATTTGGTCTCTCTCCCTCTTTCTGTTCCTGGCATAGGCACATCAATTTCATACACTTCTGTAAATATTTGCACCATGTGGACTAAAATGGCTAATACACCTCTTTATTTTTTTATTTTTGGTGACAGGCATGACAATGTTCTCAACTATGACTGGAGCAGAAGCAAGGGTGCAAGCTTTTTGTTCCGACGAAATCAATTGTGAAGATGTTTGCAATGGACTCTCGTCTGGTTGTGTTGATGGCTCCTGCAAATGTGGTATTGACCAATACAAGTCTTCTGTTGGAGGCAGAGCTTTGCGTCCACAACTGCCTCCAAAACAAGGCAAAGTGCCTCGAAAGCCCCTTCCTAAACTGCCTCCCAAAGGGCGCAAAGTGCCTCCAAAACTGCCCCCAAAAGGGCCTCCGTACTGTCACAGAGATGTGGACTGCATGTGTCCTGAGTGGTGTGCCATCGAATTGTGTATAAAGGGATTTTGCAAATGTGATGATTGTAGTCATTGACTCAAATCATTTACTGGTGTATAACCTTCCAAATAATAAATAAGAAGTTTGGTCTTTCTTATTCTTTTCCCCTTATTCTGAAGAGGTTCTTTTAAGTCCAATGCAAAATCCACGTCCACTGTAGGAACTAGGAACATTACACCCATGCTCAAAAGCTTCTTGACTTCTGAATTGATGCTAGAATCTTATCATTGGTGAGGAACAGTTCATGGAAGATAAATTTCCTTGTTTGTCTCCACAGGTGCTTTACTTATTCGCTCTTCCCTATGTTGCATCACTGTTAGCAGTGTCTCAAAACTGGGAGATGAATGGGATGTTGCTGCAACCATAGCAGAAGTCTGGGTTAGGCTTGCTTCCATTCCCAGGATTCACTACGAGGATGCCATAGGCTAATGGAGCAGGAAATTGGACACCACTAAAAACCTGACTTTCCTGTGTTGCATGCTCAACGACCAGCCCTGGAGGTGGTGGTGGAGCTGGTATTTGATATCATGTTTGGTGCCGGCTGTGTTGGTGGATAGAGGTAGTGATGACAACTTTGGAAGCATTGCTACCACAAAAAAACACTACTCCCCAGAGGTTGCCTCATAACATGTAAGAATTTGTTACAGAGCTTTCTGTACTACAATTTTAGTTATTTTGGTTAGACATTACCTGTCTTCTCTATTCTGCTCTCTATGCTCTCCCACCACCACAGATAAATTCAGAAATAAAGAAACTAATACTTCAAATAGAAAGTTTAACAAAAATTAATACTCATCCCCTGTGCACCTAGTTTTGATTCTGGCTCGTCATGTGAATGCGGGGTTCTGGTTGTTTTTCTGTAATTTCACATGGTTCTGTTTTGTTTCTGTCTTTATGTTTGACCTCCTATAGGAGAGTGTGAGAGCTTGATATCCGTTGTTTTACCCATTTATTGGTACAATTGGTGTCCCAACAAAAATTCCTTTTCAATGCGCTTTTATTTTTCTACATACATAATTTCTATAAAACATATACTTAATTACCATCCTTTGGTATACTTTCTCAGCTCTTGCCTCCTTCAAAATTGCCTTCACCATGAATGGATTGATGGAGGCGGTGGTGAATGGTGTTCAACACAATATACATAGGAAATAGCAGCAGCAGTAGCAACAACAACAACAACAACGTGAAAATTAATAATGATCTGTCTAGAGTTGAGATAGTATCAAACTGGTTTAGAAAGAAAAAAACCAACTAAATATACAGGAAATTAGTTTTAATGGCATCATGTCCAATTATATTTAATATAGTTGCTAATATTTGGTCCTAGCTGGCCAATAGGTTCAGAAAGATATATTTTTAGGAGATTATAAAATCCACAACCCTTTTTGTTTGAGAGAGGGGATGTGGATTCAACAAAAATAAATGTGGATCTAATAGTTTTCTATGTTCAATTCAATGAGAGTAGTGCAAGAAGTAGTTTTCTATCCCTACAGTTGACAGGAGGCCTTGACTTATAAATAGTGCCTAGAGGAGCTTTATAATCTCACATAGCCATATCCCATTTAGTGCTCAACCTAAAAATTATGGAGAAGGCTTCATTTAAGTTGGCTCTCCTAATTTTGGTCTTGGCTATGGCATTTGGTCTCTCTCTCTCTCAGGCACAAACTTCAGACACTACTGTAAATATTTGCACTGCATAAACTTTATGTGAAATGGCTAATACACCATTTTTATTTGTTTGTGCATTCATGACAATGTTCTCTACTATGCCTGGAGCAGAAGCAAGTTTGCAACCTCTGTGTCCCTATGAAATCAATTGTGACAATGTGTGCAATGGACTCGCCTCTGATTGTGTGGATGGCATCTGCAAATGCAGGATTGACCACCAATACAAGTCTTCGGTTGGAGGCAAAGCCTTGCCTCCAAAACTCCGTCCAAGGACGCCACCAAGAACAAGAGTTTCTCCAAAAATGCCTCCAAAAGTATCTCCAAAATTGCCTCCAAAACACAAGTACTGTCGCAGCAATAGGGACTGCATTGACAAGTGCCCTGAGTGGTGCGCAATCCATATATGTGTAAAGGGATATTGCAAATGTGATGATTGTAGTCATTGACTCAAGAAATATGCAAGAGCCATCCTTAATTTACTGGCTGTGTTACCTTCCAAATAATGATATTAGTCTCTTATCTTTTTTCTTTTATTCAATGTATGGATGTTAATAAGTTGGAATAGGAAGCATTAATGAAAGATGTTACAAATAATCCATACGAGAACAAGGCCTTCTCTATGTACAATAGTGGAACTGGTTTGAATCCCGAATAATTAGATTACAGAGAGAGAAGCTAATCGAATGCAGAATGGCAATCGCTGTACATGCGAAGATTTTTAATCACTCACTTGGATCGTTGTCCCTGGGATTTGCACTGATGAAGCCAAAGGCAACTGCCAGTTTCTCACTGTGGTGTGCCATTGAAGTTTGCTTCAATTCTTCCTAGCTGTCAATATATATCCAGCAAAAACTTGCTTAGTGTCTGGTTCATACCCTGCTAGCTAGCTTTAATTGTTTTTCAGTACTGGTTTAACTCTTCTGTTAAAAATTTTCTTTCTTTTCGTATGGTTCTATTTCTTTGTATACTTTTGTCGTTAAGGCAATGAAATCAAAAGTACTAGCTGAGCATTAACTATATCCAAGTAACGATGCTAGTTCTATATGACTAGCTAGCTTTACACAAGTAAGGCATTAAAATGTAACATGTCATCATAAAAAATAATAAAAGAATACTCATGCCGACCTACCGTATTACATTGTCAGTGTAAAAATGAATGGACCAAAATATTAAACTCAATGCAAAAATTGATTGTCATTTAGATTTTTGCTTTCCGTTGAATGAAAATTACAATCCTTGTTTTCCTTAAGTTTCTTATTTATTATTAATTGTTTTTTTTTTTGGGTATAGAAAGTAAATGACATTCACCCACCATTGCATTGAAGTGACTTTGACAATTAATAACTCAATCTAGTGTTCATATAATATTTAAGAGTCTACAGATTAAAGGATGGCATTATAAACACCACAAAAGCACTTTCTTTGACAACGGAAAAAAGATGTTCCAAAAGTAGAAAACGATGGGTTGACAAAAGCACTCTCCTTTCACCCAATCCATCAGATCTAGTTAGATTTATTTATTTAACGCCCTACATCTTTTACTCTGCAATGCAATCCTTTCTTTGTTTTTATTTTGATTGTGTAATTTAGGGTGTTTAGATCAATTTATACACAAGTCAATTAATCCTTTCATTGTTCAATGGTTTCACCAATAAACATAGCAAATAGAAGCTTTTGGGTTCTTTAACAGTTGACCCTCTGGCCATTATAGCTCCCATTTACCAAGGACCCTCGAACACATGGAGAATCTTTCAATAAAAATGACCCTCTTAGTCGTGCTGGCTCTTACTACATGTATCAGTATCAACTCTCTCTCTCTCTCTCTCTCCACACATAAATATACATAACATTGTTGCACCCCTCATCCCAGTAGTACTGTAAGACTTTTTTTTCTTTCTACCTAATTCACTAGTACGATTTAGAGTAATACCAAACAGAACTTTTTTCATACATAATTTTCGTAGAAATACAGTTGTTTGTGATTATTTCATTTAAAATTAAAATACCCACCTTCTTGATTCATAATTTTATAAGTACCACTATTATATAATTTTGGTGGAGTTCTGCTTCTAAAAATTCTGTAAGAATATTTTTTTTTTTTATAATTTTATAGTGGAAACCCAAATGATGTTTTACAACAATTAGTTTTTTTTATAAATTTTGTCCAAAATTTCCTTACAAAATGAGAGCTGGTTGTGATTTTTTCATTTCAAACCAAAATACCAACCATTTTGCCTCATAACTTTAAGGATTATAAATATCACTATCACGCCGAGCTCGGTAGCATGAGCTTGTGACCAAGCGGGGCATTAAGGTGGTTGGTTGTTGGTCCTAGCCTTCTTGCATATGAGGGTGTACCATAAATACCACTATCACATTAATGTGGTGGAGCTTTCTGTATAAAATTTTTCTATAGTTTATGTTAAAAACCAAATGATGTTTTACAAAAAAATTGGTGTTTTATAGTCTTGACAAAATTTTCATACATAATGATGTGCGTGCCTTTTTCTCGTCTAGCCATTGCAAATTAAAATACTCATAATTTTGACTTATTATTTTTTAAAAAAATACCACTATCACATCATTATTCTCGCAGAGTAAGCTTTTTGTATAAAAATTCTATAATCCTATAATCATACTAGGAAACCAAATGGTGTTTTTATGCAAATAATATTTGACAGGTTGGCCGCGGGAAGCTGAAGGACTGACTGTTATAAAACCCGCTCGCTGCTTACACGATTCAGACTGTGCGCCTTATTGTCGGCGCGCCTCGTACTGGATTTGCGTAAAGAGCCGCTTCTGCCATTGTATATACAACCGGCTGGAGTCCAACGCTGAACAGATCTTCAATGGAGCTGCTGATGATAATGGAGTCCTTCAACAAGAAGAAGAAGAAGTTAAGGGGCATTGAGCTGCCTATCACAAAATAAATGAAAATAAAACCTGATTGTATTGAATAAGTTAATAATGAAATAAGTGAATTTGCTGATTATGTGTTTGATTTTTATGTAGACGATAAACTACACGTTTTCCAATCTTGGTGAGACAACTTAGGCACGGTTCATAGAACAAATTTTGGCCGAATGAAAGTTTCATCAGTTTTGGCAGCTGAAGCTTGGGCTGCTCCTATTGCTTTTGGAATGGCAAAATCAATGAGCTTGAAGAATATTATTATAAAGAGTGACTCTTTGCATCTGATTTAAGTTTTATCCTCGAAGGATGGTTCTTGCCCTTAGGACATCAAGGTGCTTGTAGAAGATATTCGAGCGTTGATGGAAGGCAAGAGCTGGTCTTTTAAATGGTGTCGGCGTTCTGCGAATATTACACTCTATTGTACTTATGTATGCTCTCCCATCCGAGCTAGTTCGCATTTTAGTTTTAGATGTTTCTTAGTTGTTGCTTTTTGTTTTGTATTGCCTATTCAAAAAAAAAAAAAAAAACTACACGCTTTTCTATTAACTTAATCTTTTAAATGAGTTGGTGGTTAATAATTTTACATTTCCTGTGTTTATGTTTTCTTCTTTTATCTAGTTAGTAGAGGTTGATTAATGTCTTGCTATTCTTCTTGGAATTTAGAATATCTTTTTTCACTGATGATATGTTTAGTATTCGAATTTATTAAGAGAAAAATAAAAAAATAAAAAAGTGAGGAAAAAAATAAAATAAAAGAAGAATTTTGTTATTTTTTTTCTCAAATTTTTATTTTTATTTTCTTTTCCATCAACCAAATCTTTTATCCAAATACGGCGTAAAAATGCCAAAAAAATAGTTGTGTTCACCTTATGAGTTGCATGAGGTTCCTTGCTTAAAATTAAGAGCCTGTTTGAAACTCAAGGGAGGGGAGGAAGGGTAGGAAATTTTTTAAATTTTCTCTTCATTTTTCTTTCCCTTATTTGATTTTGCCTAAAAGAGAAAGGAAATAGAAAGGAGAAGAAAAAAGGAGAGAAAATTTTAAATAACTCTCTCTCTCCCTCTCTCTCTCTCTCTCTTCCTTCCTTTTACTTTCCTTTTATTTTCTTTATAAAACCAAACAGAAAAGAAAAACAATACTTTTCCTTTATTTTTCCCTTCCCTTGCCTTCTCTCCCCTAAGTTGCATTGAATATTTTCTCGTAAGGGTGGCCATAGGCCGGCCTCGGGTTAAAATATTAGAATGTAACAAAAAATATATTGATCAAGTGTAGAACCTAAATGATTCGTCATAATTCCTAAACCCGGCTGTAAGAAATGCCGTGAGAATTGATCCCAGAAAATTACTACATAAATAAAATTGTTATACTAATTAAGCATAAATTTCTTGGTAGGGAGCTTCTTCTCATTTGAACCATCTTGGATTTCGGCCTTCAAAACTAGCCTAACAATTTAGAGCTTTTTTGGTCAGGCTTTTTTCAAGCCTTTTTAGCTTAGTTTTTTTGACTTATAAGCAAAAAAGAGATTTTGAAGCTTTTTTGCTCTTTTTTTTTTTTTGTTGCTTTTCTGCTTATTTTATCTTGTTAAAAGCAAACAAGCTAAAAAAATATAACTTTTTTATTTATAAGTTAAAAAAACAAAATAAAATGAAAAAAGCTGTATCAACGGACTCTTAATATTTAGGCCAAACTAGGCCTCAATTACTACTAAAACCAAACCTGGCCTGCTAAATCAACGGGCCTTAAGAATTATCCAGTCCGGCCCCATGGGCTTAAAAACCGTGAATTGTGGTGGTGACATGGACATTAAAAATTTTGACCGTCAAAAATTCTATAAAAATAGTATTTTTCATATCATTATTGTTCAAAAGCATGTTATGTTCCATCGAGGGTCAAATAGGAAACAGCCGCATTAAATGGAGGGCATACTGTTCATAGCGTTTCAGCCTACTCAATATTGTTTTTTGGTTATCTAAGGTATCTCCGGATTGACTATTTTAAGGCTTAATTCAAGACTAATCTTTCGAGGTATGACAAGGTGCTAAAGTGAGAACTTCTTTCAAAAAAATTTGCTGCATTCACAAGAATTCAAAATCGAAACCTCTTACGTAAGTGATCAAAGTCTCTTTCACTCAGGCCAGTCTCCATTAGTAGCCTACTCAATATTAGGCATACCTAGAATTCATAATAATTTGTGAACGTTGGTTTCACAATAACACATTCACCATCATAACCCTAGTTTTGGATATATACTTCGTTTCAATTCAAGTTTAAATGTCTTTGAGGCAAGTTGTATTAAATACGCAGACCACAATAAATTGTTTTTCTATAGTTGAAAAGGATGAAAGTTCATTACCATAACCCACTCCTAGGATTCCGTAAGGGATTTTTTTTCATGATCAACCCTGCCATGTCTTAAATCATACACTGTAAAGTTACTCATCTACATAGAATTTACATACTTGCATATAATTTTTGAGTTTGACAAAAAAATTAGATGATCACTTGTGATATTGCGATTTGGAGCATTTTGCACAATGGATGAAAATTATTAGAATTATATATGATTGTATTATCAAGGTATTTTTATAATTTCATCTCATCAAAATGCGCCATCTAAAAGGCAGATTTACCCTTTTACGTCAAGATAAATAGTTATCTTTACGGTGACATTTTTGTCATTTCATCAAATCCATTACAATGCCGTCTATTGATAGATTGCTCCAAATCACAAGAGAGTTATGTGTTATTTTTGTTTTTACTATAAGTGGGTCATTGATTCTTACTAAAATTTTAGGAGTACATAGAATTTTTATCAAATTGTGTAAGCTGGAAATTAATGGGAAAAAGGTCTAAAAAGTAGTCTATTAGCATAAAAATAAGATAAATAAAAGAAGGGGGGGGGGGTGAAGGGAAAAAAAGGAATGGATAATTTTGAGTAACAACGCTATTTAAGGACGAGAAAAGAAACCATTAGGAAAGACATATAAGGTTAATTATAATAACACCTCTTAAACAATGGTTCATTACTACTAAAACCTCTTAAACTTTAAAACATAACACATTAATTTCTTGAACTATTAATTTGTATTAATCAACACTTTTTGTTAGTAATGTATTAGCAGTATGTTACAAAATAGTGAAAAATAGTCATGTGACTTACACATGTTTGCAGAAGTATGATTTTATACATAAATTGATATTATTTTTTTTTAATAATTGTCTAATGATTGAAATGCTCCTCAGATTGTTCCTATATTTACATATCATTCCAAGAGTTAATTTAGTCATTAGACAATTATTATAAGAAGAATGCAAATTTAAGTATAAAATCATACTTTTATGAATTTGTGTAAGTCACATTACAAGTTTTCATTCATTTTGTTAACAGATTGCTAATAAAAAGTGTTGATTGACACAAAATGATACTTAAGGGGTCAATATGTTATATTTTAGAGTTTAGGAGTTTAACGATACTGAATCATAATTTAGGGAATGCTGTTATAATTAACTTCACAATTAATTATAGAGTCTTCCTTACATGTGCATATGCTTTAATTATATGAAAACAATGGAAAATTTTTTCACTTAAAAGCTCAGCAGTGTCTTAACTATAAGAAAGATTTATAACCAAATAAAGGATATTATATATTAATGAGATTACTAAATTGATAGCATTTACGTTTAAATCACAACATTCTCTCTCACAATGTGAGACCCACTCATATAAGGAGGAGAGTTACAATTACAGTCTACACTTCACTATGGATTAGAAAGTTGCTTTAAATGTAGAACTCTATATTACAACAAGGAAGGAAAAGAAAAATACTTCCGTCAACCATCAGAAGTGATCCAATTAGATTTGACCATATTTTTGACATAGCTTTTTTTATTATTTTTTATTTATAGACTTTTAGACCTTTTTTTTATTATTAGGTTTTCAAAGATAAAAATAAAAGGTCAATAGCCAGATAAAAATACCTTCAAACAATAAAATTAATTTACACATACAATATTAATATGATGTACTTCAGAAATTTCAGATTTATAATCTTGCTAGCCTCGCAATCCAGTGTCTTCACCATAAATATGACAAATCCGAGTATCGTTACTTCCACATTTGATACCTTAGCCTTCATAAATCCTGGTTACAGAACAATCTTTGAAGATAGGAAAATGCTATTCTTCCAGAATTTATAATCAGAATTTTAAATTAGAATGATGTGCCAGTAACAGTTTTGTAATTAAAATACATTTTGGTGGGTTTTTTATTTTAAAGTGATAAGCCCACAATTCAGCCACATCATTCTGGTTATATTTTTTAGTTATATATTCTGGTTCTATAGCATTACTCTTGAAGATATGGAGAAGCTTTCTGTCAAAATAGCTTTCTTAGTCGTGCTCTTGGTTTCTGCATCTGGTTAGTCTCTCTCTTTCTCTCTCTCTAACTTCATTTCATAGAAAGAAAAAAAAGAAGTGTGTAATGCAAATAATGATGGACAGGGCTGCCACTGGGAGCTGAAGCAAGAAAAACAACACACGCCAACTGCCCAGTTAAGGAGCAATGAAAAAAACTTTGTGAAAAGTACAGGATGTTTGTTTTGAGTGCGTAATCCTTGGGACCAAGAGCTGGTGCATTTGTGATTATTTTGGTCGCTCGCGGTCACCTCCACCACGATTAAGGCCACAGCCATGGCCACTACCACCACAGCCAGGGACAGAGTTGAGAGGCCCATGGTAGACAGTCCGAGATCATGACTCTCTACTTTAATAAAATTTCATTCGGATCCTACAGATTTCGAGTAGTTATAAGAAAAATAGTGTGTATTGGTCCTTTAGAAATTTTATTAGGACCTTATAGATTTTGAATATTTATGAAAAAATAATATGTATTGACACCCCAAAATTTATAAATTTTTATCTTGCCATTCTAAAATTCAAGAATTACCTTGATGCCACCAACAGAACTTCTGGTTTCCTCCCTGACCACGCCACTGTCCAGAGGTGGGGAGATCACTGGAGATGAGGGAGTCCAAAGAGAAGTCATGCAATGGCACTGAACCATTCATGCGCATGCGGCGTATACATGCATATATAAACAAAAAAAATGTCAAAATGGATTTTGTTGAATGAAGGTTCCCCCTTCAGAATGATTTGAATGATAAAAAAATGTCAATTCGCAAACAATTTTGTTTGATTTTCCCTGTTGGATTTCCCCTTTACCAGTTAACTACGTGCCAATTCGCAAACTATTTTGTTTTGGCAAGATAATCAATTATGCTATGATATTCTTCATGAAAACCAAACAGTCCTGCCGTTTACTAAATTGAGACAACCAAGAAAAGTACTTAACAGCTTAAAATGAGAGTTTAATTTTGATACATTGATAGTGTAGAGTTTTATTTATTTATTTATTTACACAACTAAATATAAGACGTGTCAATAAATATTATTTTTTATACTGTACTAAAATTCTAAAAGACACATGCCGCATTTAGACATTCCACTTGCAAAATTATTAAAATAGTGCAATATGCAACCATGCTCATTTTATGGATTGGCGTTCCCATTCAAATAAAATTTCACTTATTATTTGAAAAAATAGCTTAAGGGTTTTAAAATTTGACTTTGCTTTATTTCTTACAAATCAATTAAAAGCTTTTTTATTTGCCGTTAAAAAAACATATATACACACTAGAGTTAGGGCCCGTTTGGTTGGGCTTTTTTTGAGTTTTTTTGGCTTGTCTTTTTTTACTTATAAGCAAAAAGCTAAGATTTTAAAGTTTTTTTGCTTTTTATAATTATTTTTTACTTTTTTGCTTATCTTATCTTGTTAAAAGTAAAAAAAGTTTAAAAAAATTAATTTTTTTTGCTTATGAGTCAAACAAGCAAAATAAAAAAAGTTTAAAAAAATGTACCAAACAAGGTCTTAGTGTTAGTTGGATGAGTCAAACTTATCACCTAAGGCATGTATGGGGGCTTTTCCACTGGGTTAACCCTGCCAAAATACTTTTTATTGCTAGCTTAATCAAATAAAACTGGACAGTTGAGATAGTTGATTCATTCTAGCCACTTTTTTTTTTTTTTTTTGTTTTATCCTTTTATCTTGACTACCTTGAATACCTTATATTGAAAAAGCCCTAGACCCGTTTTACGCATATACACATTCAATCCAAAGCTTAACCGTGAAGGAGATGATCTTGAATACCTTATATTGAAAAAGCCCTAGACCCGTTTTACGCATATACACATTCAATCCAAAGCTTAACCGTGAAGGAGATGATGTAAAAAGCAACTTTCAAACTTCAGTTATCTCAGACGAAGAAAACATGAATAGTGATTAGCCTTGACATTCAAACGACAGTGGAATTTTGGCATAGAAAACAATAGAAACAGAGGTTAGACGGCAAAACACTTAGGTGCAGAATTTTTTTTTTTTATTTTGTGTTTTTTTTTTGTATATTTTTTTTTCTGTAGTTTCCTTCTTGAGAATCCTTCTCAAAACCAAATTGTAAAATTCACGTTTTCTGCCACATTTGCTGCCACATTAGCCGGTGAAAAAAACCAATAGATTTTGCCCTGTTCCTAGTGAGAAAATATTTAATGCAACGATGATACCGCATCATCATTGTTAATATGGTATCACAAGTCAATGATATACACCCACATGAACATATTATGATGAGATGTTATATCAATTAGTGAAGTAATGTGGATAAAATATTTTAACTAACTCTTTAATTTTAGGTAATAAAAAGAATAATCATATTTTGATATAATTTTATTGACTTATAATACCATGTTAACCTAATGACGTAGTATCATTATTATACTTAATATTTACAATTCCCTGCCAGCGCTCTAAAAAAAGAATAGTAGAAAGCAATAAGATCAAGATCTGTAACCCTAGCATGTACTTTGAACTAAAGATAGATATCCACAGGATCTTTAGTAAAGAGAGAGAAGCATAGATTATGAGAAAAAGGCATATCAAAAGCAGAGGTCTGAAAAGGGCAAACAAAAAAAAAAAAAAAAGGAACAAAAATAATGAAGGCAAACTTTCATTTACAATCTAACGCTTTACGGAAGATCTACTATCACACAGGATTTTCATTAAATAGAAGATGCTGGTAAACATTGAAACAATAAAGGCAGAAATCACTTGAGAGAGAGAGAGAGAGAGAGAGAGAGAGAGAGAGAGAGAGAAGGTGAGAAAAACAATATTTCCCTGCGATCATTCAAGATGATCCGATTAGATTGTCAACTTAATGCTAAAAAATCTTTTAAATTGATATACAAAGCCCATATAATGTAATCCAAAAGATCAAAATTTAGTAAAGCGAAAATTTTCTAACTTCTTGATTACAAATACAACAATCAGGAGCATCACCACATTCACAGTTGACACCATAACCTCCATAGAACCAGGTCACCGAACAACTTTGAAGATATGGAGAAGGCTTCCATCAAAAATATTTTCTTAGTTGCGCTCTTTGTTTTTGCAACTAGTGAGTCTCTCTCTCTCTCTCTCTCTCTCTCTATGTGCGTGCGAGCATCTCAAGTCCAGTACAGTATAGGATGTGCTTGTCTTTAGAGTCCATACTTATAAATATAGCTTATCGAAACCTATATAAATAGAAAATTAATATATAATTTATTATTAGAATAATATGGTAGAATAAAATTTTTTTATTTTAAAATAAAATACCTATCATAATGACTTTTAATTACGATTATATCACTGTTATATTATTTTGATAAAATTTTTTATACAAATTTTATAAAAGAATAACATTTTTCATAAATAATTTCCCTGTTTAACTTTGTAAGAGGGATAAAAGTGATGTGGTGCCTCGTGTTAATGACAGGTTTGCCCCTTGTAGCTGGAGCAATAAAACTAGTACCCATGAATTGCACACGCAACGAGAACTGCAAGAGTGTTTGTGAGCAACAAAAGATGTTGGATTATAAGTGTATCAACGAACGGAGAAGGCGGGCCTGCGCTTGTAATTACGACCGTTGCTCGTCTCCAGCACCGTCGCATCGACCCCACATACTTCCATAGCTGAAGAGATCGCTAGTAAAAGATGGCCTAGTAAATGAATAATGTCAGTTTGGTTTTGGTGAACATAATTTCACTCCCCTATCTGTTCTCTTATAAGGAATGAGATCTGAATAATAAAACATGTCAATTTGCAACTTTCTTTTTGTCTGATCCAGTCTCCCAGGATTGATGATTTAATTATTACGATAAATTATACTTTGCATTTTGCATTTTATACTAAGTCCTACTTTGATGTGTCTTTTTTCAATTATTACATTACTCTACTCACTAGACTTAAAGGTCAAGTTTTATTATGGATCTTCTAGCTACTGTTTAGCCGGTTAATAGAAAATGTTTATACCAAGATCCATTGTTTTGAGGGCGAATAAAGTAATTCAAATAACTAAGGGTATGTTTGGAAACAAATTTTTTTATTTATTAAATAATCTGTTTAAAAAAAACATATAGAGTAAGTTGATTTAAAAAAAGTTTGGTTGGAGTGTTGGGTACTAGCTTAAATTCTTTAAAGCTTTTTCTTATACAAAAATGACCAAAGAACCCTCAAAGTAAATTACATTACATCTTCCTGACATTTTGTAAAGCTCAACAAAATTTCAACATTAATTACAGTAGTATACTAATTTATTTTTAAAATTTTTACTATAGTAGAATAAGCAAAAAAGAGCTTCAAAATTTTTATTTTTTACTTTTTGGCTTATTTGTCTAAACAAGAAAAAAAAAACTAATTTAATATAAGTTAAAAAAGTTTGCTTTCAAACAAAGTGTTTATTCTAAGTAAAAAGTTAAAAAAGTACTCAAAATAAGTTTTCTCCGATCAGACTCTAAGTGCAAAAACTTCACATGCCGCAATCATGTTTTGCCATATATTTACTCTATATATGTAACCAAATTTAGAATCCTACCACACTAAATCGGCCCACCTTCTTCTCCCTTCCCCCACTGACCATCACTCTCTCTTCTTTCTTCTCCTTCTTCACCCGCCACAACATCACCGGCCAGTCTCCAACCCCCATGCTTTTGTTCTATTTTCCTTTTTTTTTTTTGGGGATTGAAGCTGGTATACCTGTATTAAACCATGCACATAAAAGATAGATATCCACTCAGAATTTCCATTACATTAGAGAGACTGGTAACTAATGGGCAAGGTTAAGAAAAAAACATATCTGTTACGAATGAAGATTATCCATACAGGATTTTTATCCAACCAAGATCTTTACTAAATGGAAACAAGCCATCGAACAATGAGAAAACGTGTTTCAAAAGTAGAGGCCCACTAGAGAAAGGAAAGAACGAATAAAGAAGAAAGAAAGAAAGAATGAGGTATTTACCTTTAACGTTTGGATTGAGAGGTTTAGAGGGAAAATGAAGGATTTGGAAGGAGAAGTTAATAATATCTTGTTTGGGTAATTTTTAAGAAGAAAATAGAAGTAGATGGAGGGGTGAAAATGCTCACTTTTTAAGTATTTTTCTTCTTCTCCCTTTCCTTCCCTTCCAAAATTAGGAGAAAACAAAAAAGAAGTGAAATGCTTGTTATTATTTTACTTTAAATACTAATTATATCTATTAATTTATGACAAAAAACTAGAGTTTTACAAAGAAGATATATATAGTAATAAAATTGTATTGTACACTTTTCTCTCCTTTATTAATTATTGTCAAACCGAAGAAGAGGAAAATAATGTCACTTTCTCTTTCCTCTTGGTTATCCAAATAAGATGATGGTACTTCTCCTTTCCCTTCCTCTCTTAACTAACACTTCTTTTCACCTCACTTTCCGTTCATCCAAACAAAGCCCATCTATCTTAAACTAAAAAAAATATATATACAACCGTGCTGAGGATGCTCATTTAATTGGAGAAGTTGACAAATGAGAAAAAGTATTATTAAATATGACCATTAGATGACTCTATATGATAGATTATGAATATTGTCAAAGCATAAGCGATTTCACTACTCAATAAGTACTTTAATCAATTGTATGTTTCAATATTAATTCATGTGCATTACTCTACTAAATGCCAGATCAACTTACACAATAGTTGTCACTTAAATAAATAACAATAAAAAACTGACTCTACTTTTTTTTTTTTTTTTTGTGTTGGGGGTGGGTGGATGTGGTATACTATTTTTACATGGGAGGAGGACTGTATATTGGACAAAGATGATACGTATATTTGGGTTATCCATTTTCAGCATTGCATCTTATACATCTATATTATATATTATAGTAAAATGTTTTCAGATTTTTACTCTTCAAAATTTTAATTCAATTTTAAAAAATTTTCAAAATTTTTAAATATTATAATAACACATCTTGCACTTTGATTGGTTTAGAAATTAAAATTTTGAATGCAATTACAGTTTCCTAAAATATAGTTTCATAAAAAGTAAAAACACACCAATCAATTGACCAACATGGTAATATAACCTTTAAATTCCTTAATTTATGATTTTTCTTAGCATTTACGTTCCTTTACTCAAAATGTAATATTTGATTTAGTGACCAACCTGGTAATAAACCTTTAAATTTCTTAATTTGTGACTTTTCTTAGCATTTATGTAACCATATAAATCAAAATTTTGAATTACTAAAAATTTAAGTACATTTACTTTTCTTTACTGATTTTGGATTGATATGACAATGTTTTTCAAATCTATTATATATACTATGAGACATTTGGTGTTAGGAGTCCTTTGGCCTAAAAGAAGAAACAAAAAGGTAATAATTCCTATTCTCTTTTTTTTTGAATTTTTAATATTTAAAATGAAAGAATATAGGTGTCATGGTATTATTAGTCATCCTTAGTTTTTTGTTTTTGTTTTTAGTTCCATAAATTTGTCTATTGGTTAACATCAAAGTTTTTGGAACGTCCATCTTTTCATACTCCTTTTAAAAAATCTTCAATGAATTGATCAAAATGGCAAGTTTTTCAAATTTCTTTTACTAGATTGGAATAAAAGTAAAAAGTATCAGTTTTCTTTTCTATGTGGCATTAGATATCAATTATTTGTTCACATGTATAAATTAGAACCCTCAAAAATATTTACAGACTAAAAATCAAAATTGAATAGAAAAGTTTATAAGTGCCACAAAATTATTGATTCTTTTGATCTTTTTTTTTTTCTTTTCTTGCTAATATGTCACCAAATAATTTGTTCTTTCTGTCTCATCCTTTTTTTCCTTTTCTTTCTTAACTTCTATCCCTTGATCAATATAGTAATATTTTTTCATATAAAAAAGATATAGTAATATTTTTGAATACCTTTATATCATAAATTTTAAAATATAGAAATAGAATCTTATCCTATTTAAATAGTAAATACATTATAGCAGTATGTTGTTGCATTTTTTTTTTTTTTATGTAGAAAGACTCAATCAATTTTCTTAATTTTTTAAAATTTTAAATTAAAATATTACATGTGTCATCATAGTATTAGTCTAATCATCAAATATAGAAATTTGACATTTTATTCATGATTAAGCAAATCTTTACTAAAACTTAAGTAAATTTCATGTTATTTCGTAAAGTTGTACTTATAATAAAAAAATATTAGAATTCTTATTTAAATTAATTTTCTTAAATTCCACCCTTACAATTTTAGAAAGTTCTTCATTTAATTTAAAATTGTGAAATTTTCTATTCAAATCTATTTAATTTTTCTTTTTAGAAGGATATATAAATCTATAGTTGTTAATGTTTGTTAACTTATATACTTAATCAATATCAATATAACCCCTTAGCAAGATTTTAAAGCAAAAAAAGTACTTCGAAATGTTTATGTTTAAATTTAGTTTCTTATTGCAAGTTAAGATTTTTTTTATTACAATCAATTTTTAATATCTATTTTAAGATTATATTGACAATTATAGTTCAGTATAAATCATACTATTAGTGTATACACTTGGTAATTTATTATTTATAAAATTACTTTTATGTTTAGTACATATTCTTTTCATTCCGTGCATAGTATGAGTTTACTGCTAATATATATATGTATATTAAAGAATATATGGAGTTCAACTCGGTGCAAATGACCTGTCTTTAACCAGACCGGAAAGAAAATTAATCGAAATGTGCGTAAGTTGATCCGAACACTCTTGACTGCAATACTCAAAAGACAAAATGAGAGCTTGGGTAGAGAACTAGACAAATAAATAAGGAAAAATAATACATATGTTTTTTGAAGACTAGATATATGATCCCTTGCACGGGTTGTCCCCAACCTCTCTACGAAGGAGATTTTTGGTTTCGATTAATAAAAATCTCTTTCCATAAAAAAGTAAAAGGGTAACATAAGATGGAAGAATGGTTACAATCAGTAAATGCGAATTAAATCTATTCTTGCTCGTAAGCCATTGTAGACAATATATAGTGTTGATTGTTGATATCTCGTATTCTTCTTAAAAGATACTCATAGAAAAATATTCCTCAGTGTATATATTTTGTTTTCTAAAACGAACTTATATATATACTCCAAAAAACCCCAATACTACTTCTAGACATTGACGATAAAACTTAAATCAAATAAAAAAAAGATAAAATCCTAATCCTTTAATATCAAAACCCGAACCCACCTAAAAAAATAAAATATAAACCTAACCTTAGAAAAAGCAAAAGTTATCTCAAGGCTAACTGACTTATTCAGTTTAGGTGTTGGGCTTGGCCCGCCACTCGTACCGAACCGACCCGACATTTTTATATTAAAATTTAGTTTTTCATGCAATCCGAGCCTAACCCAATCACTCCATGAATTCAGAGCAATTTTAAATTTTTTCAACTCAATGTGATCAGGTAGATTGATGGGTGACTCTCTAACCTGACCTGTAAACACCTCTATGGCCTACCCATTTAATAAAAAAGAAACTATAAAATTTAATGACCCTGAGATTTATTCACCTTATAAGATAAGATTTTGAACCGAGTATTTATGATCAACAGAATCTCCAATAACTTAAAATCCCAATTTTGCCCTGGAGAGACATCTAGAATATCAAAATCAAGCATCTCGTTACCTGTATATATTGAAGGTAGGGCTCGTCATGTCCCATAGAGAAGGTAAGCCAATTGCCCAACTTGTCTCTTAGCTACAATACAATCCAAAAGACATGGAGAAGGTTTCTGTGAAGGTCGTTTTCTTGGCATTCCTCGTCATTGTGTCTGGTTGGTCTTTTTTCTTTGTTTTTTTCTCCTCTCTCTCTCTCTCTCTCTCACACACACACACACACACACACACTCAAAAGCTTAACACTGGTGTGTTTCTTTTGTGGACAGTCACAGGATAAGGATTCCTGTGATGACTATCAACCCCAAGAATTAATCCTGCTATCCCGCGTTTGTTTGAGCATGGATAAAGCTGAATTAACATTTATCCAGGTTTTAACCTGAGCTTGTTTGTTTTTTAAGGATACAATAGTCCGACGTATGGGGCATTAACTATCAAGAATCCCATACATATGGGGAATAAAGCAACATGCGATAACCTGTTCGGCAGCATCGGTTCAAGACGATTTGATGCCTAAGTCAATGGTTTTAATTGGGCTTCTTTATATTTTTTAACATTATTATAAATTTTTTTATTTAAAATCATGTATTATTATTAATTTTTTTTAAAGTTAAAGTGCTAATTTGGCATTTTTTCCCCCTTTTCCTAACAGATATTTTTCTCATTTGGACCAAGGCATTTTTTTCAAAAATAAAACAACGTGTAGAAACTATATAAGGTCTTAAAACCATGTAAGGTTTTAAAAAATTTGGGACCTTATAAAAAAACTTTTGTTTGCACATTTTTTTGTTTAAGTCTTTTTTTTTTAATCTAAAGTTAGTTAGGGTAGTTGATTCTAGGTTTTCCTTTTCTAACGAGTCTTTTTTTCTCACCTAGATCTGGACATTACTTCTTAAAAAAAGATTTGAAAACTATATAAGAGTTTGACTATATAACATATATTGTTTTAAAAATTTGGAGCCTTCAAAAAAATTTTATTTGCAAAATTTATTGATTTTTACATTTTCTAATAAAATAAACATATAAACTGAATCACTAGGATTATAAACTAATAAGGAGTGTGAGTATTGAAATAAATCGGTGTTTTCCTTTTATAAAGCACACTAATGTAGTTGATTTTAGGCTCTCTTTTTATAACAAATAATTTTTTCTCATTTGGATTGTGACCCATTTATATAGAATCTTACTAGGTTTTAAAAAAATTGGGAATCTTAACAAATTGAGGGCCTAATGGTTGAACTGGTCCTGCTGTCTGGCATTATTCCGCGAAACAAATATGCCCGAAGCATTTCATGCCCACTTGTATATATTAACCAATTTGAAGGTAAGTAACAAATGGAGCTCGTAGGTTTGCTATTTTCAGAGGTGTCGGGAACCAAAGGAACAACCCCGCCAAAATGTTTCACGAGTCAGGAATGCAGAAGTTGGTGTGTCAAAGACAATCCTAGATGTATAAACGACGTCTGCCAATGTGTTAAATTCCCTCCTCCTCGTGAGACTGCTCAAAAAGCGTGCTTGGTTAACAGAGACTGCAAAAAACTGTCCTCCTAAATGCTGCAAAAGGTGTATTCCAGAGTTATACGAAGGAATGAAGTTTGTTTTAGCAATATCATGCCTACCTTGGAAAAATTCAGTTGAATAATAAAATAAGGTTCTATATTTTGCATATTTTAATGCTTTGGCTGTTTGTGCTTTGTGATCAACTCTGCACTAGGACTTCTTTGCCTGAGGTGTGGTTGTTTGTAGATTATTTCTTAAATTACAAAAAAAGGATAAATTACACTTTGCACTTTATATCGCATCTCACTTTACGATTTGTACTTTTAATTATAATAATTAAGTATCAGTACTTTTAATTCGTAACAACGTCAACTTTTTTTGAGTTTTTGTTTGTGCAATTGACAGCCACAAGCTCTGTGTGTCCCCCGTGCAGGGGTGGATTCAAGCCTGATAGCCCATCCAAGCCTGACTATAATTTATAGGGTTTGAAATTTTTCTTTAGGCTCAATTAATTTAATGGGTGAACTTAAAAATTGTGTTTGAAGCTCGACCTAGTCTGTAACATATATAAAATAATATAGTCATATTTTATTACATTTATGAATTTAAATTTTATATCATTTAGCTTTATTTTTGAAGAAAAATGTTTATTAAAAATATTTTTAAATTAAATGAGCGGACTTGGGAATCATAATTTTTATTTTGGACGGGTTTAAAATTTGGTTTTAAGCCCAATAGAAATTTTTTTACGGTGTAGGCCCAATCAAGCTTGGCCTAACCTGGCCCACTCAATGTTCACCTCTATCCATGTGGCCCTTTTTTCAAGGTAAAAACATTATATTTTTTTTCAACATTTTGGCTCTTAAATACCCTTAGCCCTCTCTCTAATGAGACAATTGAGGGTATTTTATAACCTTAATTTCGTGTTTCATATATAGAATGACTTGATTTTTAGAGGATTTGAGAGAAATGGGTGAAAGAGCGGACGTTTGGACACCAAAATGATGTGAAAAATATTTTTATCTTTGAAAAAGGGCCACGTAAAATACTCAATGCTTAGTGAGATTTACTGTAAAGTGCAAGGGTGTAAAATATAATTTTTTTTCAAAAAATGATTAGTACTAATAGGAATATTGTATATAGTTGTCAATACTAAAGATGTACAGTTTTAGTCTTGGCCTATCTAAACGGTAGTTGGTTTTTTCGTCGTGCAACTGTCATTATATATTTTAGAAGCGGTTGGTATACATTTTGTCGGCGGTAATTGACTACCGCAAAAGACCAATGTCCTTGTAGTGTGGAAAAACATAGTTTATGTCGAACTTGTAAGAACTGAACATAAAGGGTTGTATATTCTGTGGATTTTAGTGCTTTGGTTGCTTATATTCTGAAATCAACTCCACCAAGTCCTAGGGTGACATAAATAGAAAATGGAGTAGAGAATACATAGTTTGGGGTTTGGACTTTTTTGGCCGATGCGTGATTTTTGTGTCAATTATTTTAGTGTTATAGAAAAAAGAAGAGGAATTACGGAAAAGATTAATGGCGTAGAAGTAGAATTGCTATGTGATTACATTATAAAAATATAATTACAAGTTCTTGATTTATGTTTGTTAGCATTAAAATAATTATAAATAATTTTAATTAATTTACTTTTAATTCTAATAAATTTTGTTGAACATTTTGTAGGTTTTTTTAAAAAAAGGAAGCAAACTCACATAGAGAGAAAGGAGTCTTTATTAATTGGAGCCTACTCACATGGACAAACATCTATTTTTCAACAACTCCACCAAAACAAGCAAGGCATGTTTTTACTTTTCGATAAAAGAAGGAGCAAACTTACATGAAAATTCACATGAAAAGATGAAAAATTGAAATAGAAAAATGGCAATTGACATAAAAAGAAGGCAACTCACATAGAAATTCACATGAAAAGATAAAAATTGCCATAGAAAGAAGACAAAAGAAGAAATTAATAATTAAAAAAAAGAATAACGCATCATTGTAGAAAATGAATGATTTTATCTTGTGAGTTTATAAATAGCAACACCAAAAGAGGCAAGAGGGGGAGTCTGAGAGGATGTAAGAGAGAGATATATATGTAAGATTTTCTAATTATTTATAAAGTTATTTTTTTTCAAGTCAAGTCTCTTAAATATAATGAGTAGCTAATTTATTCTTGTAGCCAATTGTGAAGATCATACGAGAATATTGAGATATCAACAGAGGTAATTGGTATTTCTTGGTAATTAAATTCTAGATGTTTGAAAAAACTTAAATTCTTGACTACGTTTGTAATATCTTCCACATTGACAAAGCAGTTGGTATATACAAATCGATGGTATGAATCTATAGTGTTAATTTTGCTATTTTAGATTTAATTATTATTGAAATTATATTTTTACTGCAAAAATTTTCAAATCAAAGGCTTAAGACGAAACCAATGATTTAAGTTACAAAACCTTCGTTGATATTTCGTGTGAATTGGGTGGTTTGATAAATTGAATTCAAGACTTTTTCTTTTTGTTACTTAAAGTCTAGTTCCATAATCATCAAAATCTTCTAAAGTAAAACATTTTTCTTTTGGTTGCTATTTTTCTGTATTAAATATCCAGATCTCAGCGATACTATTCTTGGTGAAATTCAAAAAGATTGGTTTAGGTTTCAACTAAAGTCATTGCAATACTATAGTATTTGGCATGGCTTAGTCTGTATCTAATCTTTTACCGTAGGTGAATTTATCTTTTACCGTTGGTGAATTCCAACTCCAACTTTGCATGTTTTGTTAACCGTTCCTTGTGGATTCAATCTCGACTTACCGAGTTATTACTGCATCATAACCGCACACTAGCAGATTTTAATCATATTATTTACAAGTGATCAATTTTTGGCACTGTTGCCGAGGAATGGTTTTAATTAAAATTTTTAAAAATAAAAAATAAAAAAATTTGAAATATAAAACAATAATAAAAAAATTCAAAAATTAAAAATAAAAAATATTTTTTTAAAAAAATTAAAAAATATAAAAAAAATAATAACACCTTTGCGGACTACAAATTGATAATACCTTTGTTGGATTTTAGACAATTGATTGCTTCCTTGGCTTGACAAAGAAATTGGACAGTGTATACCAACTGATCAGTGATTTATGCTTACTTTTTAGTTCGTTCCGTTGTTAACTTGTACATTTGTTTATATTTAGTTCCTTTTCTTTTATTTAGTTATTTATTTTTATGTGGTTAAATTCTTTAGTTGGCATACTCGTCTATTGCTGGGCGAAGCCATTCAAGTTCGGTACCATCTTTTCTGTTTTTATTTTTCACATAACCCATCTAACTCATCTAATCATTTAACTTTATTTACAGTCTTTATTTATTTTTCATTCTTTACAGTCTTTATTTATTTATTACTCTTATATTTATAGTCTTTATTTATTTTTCTTTATTTATTTTGGATAACCTTATTTCGAGTTGATTCACCGCCTATTTTGGCCGCCCATTAAGGTTACCAATACTAATATTTCTAACGTATATTTCTTTTTGTTGTTTTTATGTGTAGGTGATTTTTTTTTCTTTTTAGTGTGCTCCCTAAAAAACAAATAATAAAAAAATAAAAAATAATTTTTTTATAAAATCATTGAAAGTCTCTCAAGTCCAAGATTAAGCAAGTCTCCATTGAAGCTTTCAAAAGAAAAAAGAAGACAAATGTGGGACTTCTCTTTAATTTTGTGCAAATTCCCACTTCTCTCTTTTCCCTTTTAACTCACTTGGGTTATTCTTTAATTTTGTACACCTATCTACTCCATCCTCTTTCTTGTGTGCTTGATAGGTTGTGTATATTTATATGTCACAACACTACCTGAGGGATGTTCATAGGCGTTTGGTGAGAGTTGAAGATCTTCCTCCTACCTACCACATTCTTTCTCCATTAAGAACTCCTATTCCAAACTTTCAATTAACAGTTGATATGGGTCCTATACCTACGACCAACATTAATGATAGAGCTAACACTTATGGTTTGAATCTATCTCTTGTCCTACTGCATCCAGTAGATCCTAATAATCCTAATGATAGAGGAAGTAACCATGGCAACATGTCACCTCCCCGACATAGAACAATACGGGATTACATGAATCCTACAAGGCAAACTCCCACATTATGCATAGTATTTTTCGAGCATCAAAACACATCAATTTGAGGTTGGGAATACTACAATTGTTGCCTACTTTTCATAGTATGGATTCTGAATGTCCATACCTTTATATCAAGGATTTTGAGGATGCATGCTCGATATTTCAGAATAACTCTTGTCCACAGAAAGTTTTAGTTTTAAAAATATTCCCGTTCACTCTGAAGGACAAGGCCAAGATATGATTTAATTCATTGAGACCTAGATCTATACACTCTTGGCATACATTACAAGGGGAATTGTTGAAAAAGTTCTTTCCCGAATATAAGACCAAGGTGATTCGTTGCCACATCTCTTAATTTGCCCCAACGTTAGGTGAAACCTTCTTCTAATATTGGGAGAGGTTTAAAGATTTGTTGTTGTCATGTCCACATCATAAGTTTGCCGATTGGCATATCATCAACACTTTTTACTCTTCATTGACCCCTCAATTGAAGATATTTATGGAGTCTATGTGTGTAGGAACCTATCTTGATAAGGATCCCACTGAATTGTATAATTACTTTGACTACCTAGCTAACTTAGTTAGAGATTGGGCCACCACTAGGACCCAAAATCCTAAAACTAGACCAATCACAAAACATCAAGAGGTTAAGTATCAACCTGGGGAAGTGGACGATTTGAATATTAGAGTTACCTCACTTTCCTATAAAGTAGAGGCTATGAAGGCGTCTAGAGTTAATGCCATAGAGGTTGAGCCTATTAGTTCACCATGTTTAGTGTGTGACACTTCAGAACATGACACTGCCGCATGCCCAGTCATACCAAGAGTGCGAGAGGCATTACATGGCCAAGTAAATGCAGTTGGCCAATACCGAGGGGCGTATACAGACCAAAGGAGTGGGAAAAATTCCTATTCTAATACATACAACCTAAGCTGACGAAATCATCCTAGTTTTGGTTGAAGAAACGAGGGTCCCAAAAACCCTCAAGCTTACTAAGGAGGGTTTCAGATTCCTCAACCTTACCAACCCCAACCACAACAACTGCAAGCTCAACCTTTCCAATCCCCAACCCACATAGTACCATCCAACCCTCCTGTGCCTTACCAACCCCAACCCACACAGTACCAACCTCCTCACAGACGCACTGTGGATGACAATGTTAACCAATTGTCTAATGATTTGAGAGGGGTTACCAATAGGGTGGATAGGACTGAACAAAAGCTTGACCAACATGCAAGTATCTTGCATGATATTAAAAAGAACATAGCTATAATGTCTCAAGCTTTAACACAACAGATACTGGGGAGATTTCTGGCACAACCCCAACCGAACCCAAAATCTGCCAATTTGGTTGAAACTAATTATGAGTAGGTGGAAGCCATCACGACCCTTAGGAGTGGGAAAATTATCGAAAAAACTAATTATGAGCAGGTGCAAGCCATCACGACCCTTAGGAGTGGGAAAATTATCGAAAAAACCATTTCTCTTGAAAAAGAAAGTCAACAGCGTAGTGATAAGATTGTGGGGCTGGGAAAAGAGCAAGAGAAAGAGAGGAGTGAGAAAGAAAGTGAGCAAAAGTTGAAAAATAATGATAATCATTCTAAGCCTCTCGTTGAATCTAATGATACATCTAAAGATGTGGGCATTGATATCATGAAGCATGCCGCATTTCCCTATCGATTGACTAAACCTAAGAATGAATTTCTAAATTTTGAGATTTATGAGATATTTATATAGGTTAGGGTCAATATCTCCATCTTAGATGCTATTAGACAGATTCCCTCCTATGCCAAGTTTTTGAAAAACTTGTGCACTATTAAAAGGAGATTGCATGTTAGAAAGACGGCAATGATTAATGTGAGTTAGAGTGCCAATACCGAGGGATGTATACAGACCAAAGGAGTGGGGGAAATTCCTATTCTAATATATACAACCTAAGCTGGCGAAATCATCCTAATTTTGGTTAAAGAAACGAAGGTCCCCAAAACTCTCAAGTTTACAAAGGAGAGTTTCAAAATCCTCAACCTTACCAACCCCAACCACAACAATTGCAAGCTCAACCTTTCCAAGCCCTAACCCACACAGTACCAACCAACCCACCTGTGCCTTACCAACCCCAACCCACACAATACCAACCTCCTCACAGACGCACTGTGGATGACAATGTTAACCAATTGTCTAATGATTTGAGAGGGGTTACTAATAGGGTGGATAGGACTGAACAAAAGCTTGACCAACATACAAGTATCTTGCATGATATTCAAAAGAACATAGCTATAATGTCTTAAGCTTTGACAAAACAGATACTGTGGAGATTTTCAGCATAACCCCAACCGAACCCAAAACCTGCCAATTTGGTTGAAACTAATTGTGAGCAGGTGCAAGCCATCACGACCCTTAGGAGTGGAAAAATTATCAAAAAAACCATTTCTCTTGAAAAAGAAAGTCAAAAGGGTAGTGATAAGATTGTGGGGTTGGGAAAAGAGCAAGAGAAAGAGAGGAGTGAGAAAGAAAGTGAGCAAAAGTCGGGAAATGATGAAAATCATTTTGAGCCTCTCGTTGAATCTAATGATACATCTAAAGATGAGGGCATTGATATCATGAAGCATGCCGCATTTCCCTATCGATTGACTAAACCTAAGAATGAATTTCTAAATTTTGAGATTTATGAGATCTTTAAATAGGTTAGGGTCAATATCCCCATCTTAGATGCTATTAAACAGATTCCCTCCTATGCCAAGTTCTTAAAACATTTGTGCACTATTAAAAGGAGATTGCATGTTAGAGAGACGGCTATGATGAATGAGAGTCAGAGTGCCATTTTCATGTAAAGTTGTGCCGAAATATAAGGACTCTGGTTGTCCTACTATTTCGTGTACAATTGGCGGACATAGAATTGATCGTGTTCTACTTGACCTAGGATCTAAAGTTAATCTTTTTCCTTACTTGGTCTATAAAGAACTAGGGTTAGGAAAGTTGAGCCTTACTTAGGTAACTTTGGAGTTAGCCGATCGATCTATCAAAGTCCCTGGAGGCATTATTGAGGATATGCTCATTCAAGAGACAACGTCTACTATCCTGTGGATTTTATTGTGTTAGATACCTAACCTATTGAGGCCTTCAATGCTAAACAACACATTCCTATCATTTTAGGACGACCCTTCTATCGCGCCCCGATTTTTTGCACTAAAAAAAAGACAAGTGAGAAAAAATAGTGCTCTCTCATTAAAACTCATCCTCCTAGAAAGACAAGTGCGACTAGATTTGAATTGAATATTGACTTGATTAAGGGTTTTTGGAAAAAAGTTTGGAGTCACCACCTAACTTGGTTAAGATGAGTTAGGTCACCTAAAACTAAGCAATCCGAAGATTACACTTAGGGTTTTTGAAAAGATTTTGAAAACTTCCTGGAGATAGGGTTTTTAAGAAAATAGATTGTTTGGCAACCTTTGAAAAATATACGCTCTTTTTGAAAATAGCTCATTTTTGGTCTTTGAAAACGGTGATCTAAGTTCAGAGGTTGGTTACGTATAAGGAAGATGCACTAAGCTATCACCCTATCTCACCCTTGCGGTACCTACATGTCTATTTACCCTAGGTTCACTTATTTAGAATCTTTGATTAGTATATGTCCAAAACTATTCACTTTAGAAAAGAATTTTGAAAAGATGTTTAACAGGATGCATGACATGCAAGTGCAAGAAAATACTTTGATTTTGAAAACAGATTTAAAAATAAAGATTTGACTTTGAAAATAGATTTGAGAAAATGCTTGATTTGATTTTTGATTACACCCTAAAAGTGTAATCATAGGCTCTTAATCCGCACTTTGTTAGATTTATATTAGTGTTAATTTCCTTATTTTAGTTAGATATTTGTTTGATTATGTTTTGTGTGTGCTTTGTAGGTTATATAAGCTAATAAAGGCAAAAAGAAAGCAAGAATAATCAAAGCGGGTTCAAGGCGAATAATTTGTTCATGAAAATTCAGACCCGTCTCGGTATTTGGGCCATATCTTTTTACTCCGATGTCCGATTGAGCTGATTTTTGTGCCATTGGAAAGAAGACTTCAAGAGCTACAATTTGTCCTCTAATGTGCATCGGCTGAATTGGCCTCTAAAGTGGTCAAAATCAAGCTTCAAGGTGGAGGGATGAATAGTAACTGATCGATTGGCTTGGCAAACTTCAGAGAGGGTGATTTACCGATCGATCGGCCGATCGATCGGGTGAACAGTAACCCGATCGATCGGAGGGTGATTTACCGATCGATCGGGTGAACAGTAACCCGATCGATCGGTGAACAGTACCCGTGAACAGTAAAAACAGTTTTTTTCCGATCGAACGCTCCAATTGCCGTTCGATCGGCCGATCGATCGGTGAACAGTGCCGATCGATCGGTCGATATAGATCTGGAGCTTAAAAGCTTTGTTGTCCGAAAAAATGGAGGAGAGGAAGATTTTTTTGGGTTTGTAGCAGCCAAGGAGGTGGTGTGAAAAGCTCCTCCAAGGTTGGTTTTTATGTTTTTGTGTATTTTAGCTTAGATTTATGTTTGTAATGTTAATGTAGGAGTAGAAATTGTAACTTTATTACATTGTAATTTATTTTCCTTCACTTTCTTGCCATTTTCTCTCACTTTCTTAGCAACCAAACACTAGTTTTACTTAGTTTAATGTTAGATTTACCTTCATTTATGCTCTTTATTATGAATTTTAGTAGCTAAACATCTCTTGGGTGTGATTGTGAAAATCCACCAAGGATCTTCAAGTATTTTAATGGGGATTTATGAACTTCAAAGTTTTATTCCTAGATTTCAATTGTTCTATTCGGTTGAGTGTTAGATTTATTTGGAAACTTAGATTCATAACTCATTTGGTAATATTTATGCACAATTCAACAATTGGTATAAATCTTGCACATTTCTAGGTTTGTTTCTAGGGTTCTATTAATTGGTTTAATTTCTACACTCAACTAAATATGAACTCAAGGTTTTATGGTCAAAATATTCCGAATCAAGAATCCACGGTGTGATTCTTGATTTGAGTTATAAAAATCCTCTATTGAAATTCTTGTTGAAAATTGGTGGATTGAATCAATCATATCCAAGCTTTCCATTTTAATTGCTTTACATTTAAATCAATTGCCTAGTTAATTGCTTTAATTTTCATTGCACTAGTTTAGTAAATCAAAACCCCATCAAAAACTTAAAGATTTTCGGTCATTTTATTTTTCCTTTTATTTTAGATTCAATTCCCCACATAATTGCAATTCGATCCTAGGCTAGGTTAGTGTGAGTTGAGTGCTAGAGCCTATATTTGGCTAGGTCCCTTGGGAGAGAACGATACCGGATTACCGGTTTATACTTCATCGCGACCCCGTACTCTTGCGGGGTACTAACTCCATTTTGTAGTTTTCGGAGCGAGTCAATTTTGAAATGGATTTGAAAAGATTGGATTTGAAATTGGAAAGAAAGTTTTAGACATTGAAATCGAAGATTTGAAAATCGATTTAGAAATTAGAAACTTGAAATAGATCATGAGATTGGAAGTTTGAAAATAATCGTGGAATTGGAAACTTAAAAAAAAGTTATGATCGCACCCATGAGGGTTACCTACGTATCCTTTTTGAGGAATCAAGTCAGGTGTAGTTTGGACAAGAGTCCGATTGAAAATAGAAGATTTTAATTAGAAAAAGAGTTTGATTTGAAACTTAGAATGGAAGATTGTAATCGAGATTGAACTTAGACCTAAAATTGAACTTGAAAAAGGGGTTTGAACATTGAAAGAGAACTTGGATCAGATTTGGAAAGATAGAGATTTGAAAACATTTTGAAGCTTAAAATTAGAAAACGATCTTGGTTTAGAAAAAAGTTTTAAGAAAAGAGTTGGAAACTTCCTACCACTAGGGTTGAACTAGAGTTGAACTAAAGTCTAGACATCCTAGGACTTAGGGTAACCTAGGGTTGAAGCATATAATTGAATTGAATTTGATTTAAACTTAAGAAGTTTGACTTTGGAAAACTTAGTTTTAGGAAACCTAGACTTAGAAAGATAGGATTTAGGAAAAACTTGAGATTAAGAAAGATTTGATTGGAAAGTTTGATTTAGAAAACATGTAGAGTTGGAGTCTAAGAAAGATTGAATTTAGAAAATCTTGAAATTAAGAGAGTTTCAAAATAGGAAAGTTCTATTTTAAGAAAGTTTTATTTTAGGAAAGTTTCGAATTAGGGAAGTTTAAAATAGGAAAGGTTTTTAAATTGGAAACTTTTGAATTTAGAAAATTTCAACTTAAGAAAGTTTCGAATTTAGAAAGTTTCCTTATTAGGAAAGATTTGATTAGGTTTGAGAAAGATTTGGAATTTAGAAAGTTTTAGAATTAGGAAAAGTTTGGGTTTAAAAAGATTAAGAAACTTAAAGTTTAAGGAAAGATTTGAAAGTTTAAATTTTGTAAACTTAAGATTTAAGAAGGTATGAGATTAGGAAGGATTGAAATTGAGAAAGATTTGGATTAGGAAGGAATGGGATTAGGAAAGGTTGAAATTAGGAAAATGTTTGGATTAGGAAATATTTGATTTCTATTTTCTAAAATAAAATATTAGATTTTATTTTCAAAAAGAGATGATTTGATTTTGTTTCAAAAAATGGAGGATTTGATTTAGTTTTCAAAAATGAAAAATTTGATTTGGTTTCCAAAAATAGAAGATTTGATTTGACATAGAATTGGGAAGGCGAAATTTTTGAAAACTTTGGTTTGGAAAGCCATAGTTTTGGTATAGGAAAAGTGATTTTGAAAATCTAAGATTTGGCGTAGAAAATAGAGATTTTGGAAATCTATGTTTTGAGAAAAGATTGGAAATCATGTTTTAGGAGAGAAAATTAGGGTTTCCTAACCATGACTCTAGGGTTTGACTTGAACTCCAAGAAAAAGGGATTTTGAAAAATAGATCTTTTTGGAAAGAGAGACTTTTAGGAAAGAGATTTTTGGAAAGTAAATTTGAAGAGAGTTTTGAAAAGAAAATTTGTAAAGAGATTTGGGAGAGGGTTTAGAAAACAATGTTGGAAAGAAGATTTGAATGTGGACTTTTACAAGTCTCTAAAAACATATCACTTTCCTAAAACGATTATAACCATGGAGGGATTAGAACCATTCTAGGATTATGGTTTTGAAAACAAAAAAGATTTGAAAATATGGAACATGAAAGTCACTTTAAATGTAACACTTTCCTAAAGCAACCCTGGTTCGCCCCCAAATGTGGTATTCCTACAAATGGAGTTAGCACCCCGTAAGAATACGGGGGTCGCGATGAAGTATAAACCAGAAGATCCGGTATTGTTCTCTCCCAAGGGACCTAGCCAAATATAGGCTCTAACACTCAACTCACACCAACCTAACCTAGGATTGAATTGCAATAAAAAGCGGAATTGGATCTAAAATAAAAAGGAAAATAAAAAGACCGAAAATGTTTTGGGTTTTTGATGATGGTTTTGAATTACTAACCTAATGCAATAGAAAATAAAGCAATTAATACTAGACAATTAAAGTAAAGCAAAGTGAAAATAGAATTAAAGCAATTAAAAGGTATTTGGACTCAAATGATCCAATCACTCAAGTTTATCCAAGGTTTCTAATGGGGTTTATAACTCAAATCAAACACAACATTTAAATGTGTTTGATTCAAAAGATTTAACTTTGAAAATCGATAATTCTCAAGCAATTGAAATTAGATACATATTCAACGAAAAATCAAAGGTTAATATCATCGATTCAACTTAGTCAATACCAAATTTGTGACTTGTGCATTGATTAGTCAAATAAAGTCAATAACCTAGGTTTTCTAAGGCATCTTCAATAAATTGTTGGGAATGAATTTATAGCAATTGTGGAGTATTTTTCTAGTCAAAAGTCCTAAATTAATACCATTGATTTGGGTGATGAAAATCTCCAAACTTAGTCAATAATCTAAGTTTTCTAAAATTTCACACCTAATTACTAGAAATTCGAATTCTAAGAAAATATGACAATTAATCCATGAGATACTTCCAATTGAATTCTTTAGATTATTTGGGTGCTTTTCATATTTAAACCCAATGTAAATTTTAGCTACTTGAATATATCATAAAAAACATGTAAGAATGTAAAGAAAGCATGTGGAGACTTAAATCTAAAATTTACTTGAATATTAAAGATGTTTGGTTACAAAGAAAATGGCAAGAAAGTAAAAGAAAATACAATATAATGAAAGAAAACTACAAGTTTTACACCTATACTATAATTACAAAGCTAAATCTAAGCTAAAAATGAAGAAAAATGAAAAAAACCCAACCTTGGAGGAGCTCTTCCACCGCCTCCTTGCTCAAACTAACTCTCATTATACAAAAAACCTACAAAAAACCCAAAAAATGTTGCTTCATAAGCAAAAAATACAATCTGGATGAACAGTAACCGTCCGAATACCGTTCGGATGGTGCGTTTGACGGCCGTTTGAAGTGCATCTAAATGCACCGTTCGGATTGGTGAACAGTAATAGTCCAATGAATAGTAACCGTTCGGATGAGTGAACAGTAACCGTCTAATGAACAGTGACCGTTCGGACACACCGTTCAGACGGGCACTATTCACAGATTCGGCCTAGCAACCTTCCAACTCAATTTTGACTATCTTAGAGGTTGGTTTAGCCATACACATTAGATGACAAATTGTAGATCTTGAAATCTTCTTTCTAATGCCGTAAAAATAAGTTCAATCAGACATCGGAGTGAAAAGTTATGGCCAAAATACCGAGACGGGTTGGACTTCTCATCACTGGTTTGCTCGTTTTGTACCCGCTTTGATAATTCTTTGCTTCTATTTGCCTTTATTAACTCCTATAATCTACAAAACACACATAAAATAGAATTAAACAAATATCTAACTAAAATAAGATAATTAACTAAAATCTAAGTCTAACAATGTGCAAATTAATGGCTTATGATTACACTTTTAGGGTGTAATCAAACCCTAACCATAAAAAGGCTAAAATCACCTTAGGATTGTGATTTTGAAAATAAGTTTGGAAAAAGAAGATTTAATGCAATTTTTGAAAATGATTTTCGATGCAAGCTTTGAAAACAAGTTTTGGAGAGATGCATGATCATGATACGCACAGTACAAGTTGGGATCGTGAATATACAAGGTTAAAGGTTTCACCATATAATTAAGGGGGTCAAACCCACGGGGTCTCTGGTTAAACTAAGAGAAAGCTCCTGACTTGTGTGGCACCCAGATTTTTCGCACTCGAGGAATACATACACAAGCGGGAAAAATACTGTACTCTTTCGTTAGAACTCATCCTCTTAGAAGAATGAGTGCAACTAGGTTTGAATTGAAAATTGATTTGAATAAAGGGCTTTTGGAAAACAATTTAGAGTCGCCACCTAACTTGATTAAGGTGAGTTATGTTCCCTAAAAACTAAGCACAATCCGAATATTACACTTAGGGTTCTTGAAAAAAGTTTTTTGAAAATACTTCCTCAAGATAGGGTTTTTAGGAAAACAGGTTATTTAGCAACCTTTGAAAAATATTTAAGCCCTTTTTAGAAAAATAACTCTGTTTTTGGTCTTTTGAAAACAGTGATCCTAGGTTCAGAAGTTGGTTACGTGTAGGGAAGACGCACTAAGCTATCACCATACCCCGCCCTTGCGGTACCTACGTGTCTATTCGTCTTAGATTCACCTATAAGAGTCTTCAACTAATAAATGTCCAATTCTATCCACTTTAGAAAAGAATTTTTGAAAAGAAATTGACATGATGCATGATATGTAAGTGCAAGAAAAAGGGAGTTGGAAAATAAATTTGGAAATAGATTTGAAAAGGAAATTGATTTGATTTGAAAAGAGATTTGAAGAGATAGATTCTCCTAAAACCTTGAAAAACGTCATCCCCTTTTCAGAGTTTAATTAAAAGTATATATAATTAAGTCTGGAGCCCTAAACCAACAAGGAAACAAAAAAATTCGAAGCTGTGTTGGGTCATCGTTTGAACAACCAAAGCAGTTCATTTTTCAACGTTCGAACAATGAAATAGTAAATCTTGAGAAACCCTCTGTCTATTGTCCGAAAAACCAAAACAAGGCATTTTTCAACGTCTAAATGACCACTGTTCCAACGTCCAAATGGCGTTCAGACTACCACTGCAGTGACCAAAACGACTCTCTGAATGTCCATCTATCGTCCGAATGGCATCCGAATGATGACTTCAATGGTTAACTTCTAAGCATCTTTTTAGCTCCATTTCATACAGAAATCAAAATAGACTTAATTAGTGCTAGTATATAACTAAAGAGGTATATATAATCATAAACTAAGGGTAACAGAGCACATGCTAAGGTCTTGTAATTGTACTTTTGGAGCGCAATCATACCCCCCAGCTATCTTTTTGCTAGTCTCCAGCAAAACTAAAAAACCAGAAAATAATCTCCATTTTCGTAGGGGTCACGAGTACATTTAGTTTATGCACCAAGTTTTTAAACATCTAGGTTACTCCTAGTCGACGAGCGGTGTCTCGTGAGGGCTTGCAATAATGAATACCCACAAATATCTATCCATGCCATGTTAATATGATATCAAAGAAGCACGAAACATTTATTAACCTAATTTAAATCAAGTCTCAATCCACTTAGGTCTTGAATCATTGTAAGGTAAAGGCGTAAAGTATCGAAGAAATAGAATACATTGAAGTGCACTATCATTGGCATATGACTCTAATGTCTTGTAACTTGTACAATTATGTCCTTTATGCTTCGATCCAAGTCTTACAAGGCATACACTCAACTTTGAATGTGAACACATAAGGTCTCTTAATGGAAAGCTCATTTTAAGAGTAAATACACAAGACATGCAAGTAGAGCAATTTCGAATAAAAAACTGATAAATTGTAAATGTATCGACTTGGCATAGCTTCATAAAAAAATATTTGCTGTTTAAGCACAATTAGAGAATTGACATATGATGACTTATACTCAAAAGAATTGATAACTCATGTAATTTCGAATATGCTAAGGCCATGTGAAAGAAGAGTCGTGAATGGAGAGACAAAAAGCGGTAATAGAACTTCAACACGTGCATTGCGTACTATGCATGATGATCAGTATGCATTCACTTCTAGTTTCCAAACTTTTCAATAATATTGAATTTTTCAACTTCCTTCACTTCTTTATTGCTTTTTTTCTTCTTTAATTTTCTTTTTCATCCTTTTTTTTTTCTCTCTTTTCTTTACTTTTTAACTCCATACACTTTCAAATTCATAAATATGTAAGCAATGCATCAACTCCGAAATTTAGCATTGACAAACTTTTAAGCTCATGTGTACATGAGTATCGAGAGAAAGAAATAAACATGAACGACTTGAAAGGACTGAATGGTCTCAATCTAATATCTAAAGAACATCAAGTCAAAACTTCAAGAAAGTATAAGGTGTCAAGAACTCTAACGACTACTTAACACGCAAATCGAAATAAAGCATAATGAAGTTATTTAATAAATGAAGATTAATAAAATAACCTTGAATAAATATAAATTACTCTCAAAAGACGATAAATAGGTTTTAAAGCTCATAAATCATAATCTCCACCTTATAAGGATATGTATGCACAAGAGAGATACATAAGATGTCGTATAGCATGCTAGTGCACAACGACGTAAACTCTTTCTTATAATGGATTTATGAAAAAAACTTACAATGCATCACAATACCAAGGTGAATCAATCATTAACTCAAACTTAGTTTAATGCATGAAATAAAGTACCTCATCATCATACTACTAACGACATGGTTACACAAATGGTTCCCCAAGATAATTCCCAAGACTTCCAATCACAACAATAACTATGAAGAGTATATGGAAAAGTGTGAGAAATACAAACCAAAGTATCGAGCCATATCATACATCAAACCATTACCGAAGATTTTCAAGTGTCCAAAAGATAGATCAATCACGAACTAAAATCTGAAAATTACTCAATAAAGCATAACAAGTTTGATAGAATAGAACTATTTTAAAAAAAATTTCAAAATTTTTTATTTTTTATGGATTTTTATATAAACAAAAAGACTAGTAGCCTCCCCCATCCCTCAACTAGAATGATGGAATGTCTTTAATGCATCAAGTAAAGAGAAACAAAAACATAAATGCATGAAAAATGGATGGGAAAACCCTGTGGGACAACACCCTCTCCCCAACTAGGGAAGAACTCTAAAAACAAAACAAAAGGAAGCAAAAACTAGGTAACTACTCCTACACTACCAAAATACACAAAAGAAGACTATCCAACACCACATCGAGGGTGTTTCAGTGCATAGAGCTAATTTTGAGTAGGTGCAAGCCATCAATTTGGTTGAAACTAATTTTGAGTAGGTGCAAGCTATCATGACCCTTAGGAGTGGGAAAATTCTCTCAACCAATAAAAATATACGAACCCAAGCTAAATCTGGTTTGTATTAGTAATTGAAAATTGCAAGTATATATAGGCTTAAAAATGTTTTTTGTTAAATAAATTAGTTCAAATTAACTTCACCTATCAGAGTATTTATATGAGCCGAATCCTAAGTTTAACTAATTTGAAATTTCATTTATATATTCTTAGTAATAGTTTTAATTAAATGTTATAAAAAAACTATATAAATTCATCATATCTAGTTTTTTTTTTTTTTTTTTTACTTTTTTCTACGATAAGTTGTGCAGTTTGTTCGTATATAATTTCTTTAGTTCTTTTTTTTTCTTCCTTTCTATTTAGATAAATATATGATGAAACAATAATAAATATATAACTATTGAATGCATTTAAAATTTTACATGAAGCAAAGTAAAGTTGGTCTGCCTTCTCCGTTAAGGTTTGAGTAAATTATTCTATTGAAAAATTCACACATACATGTACTTAAATCTAGCCCAAACTCATTTTAAAGGAAATTAGAATGATTTGAAAAGGCTACTCTTTATAGGAATTTAAACAAATTGTTAAATTTAGTTATCATATTGATTTTAAAGAATTAATAATGACACATTTATATTTGCATTTTAAATATGCTATAAATGACTTTTATACTTTCCATATTCAAAGGGTGGCAATTTAACAAACATTACCATATTAATTGAAGAACTAATGTCTTCATGTCATGTGTATTTTTGAATTTTTTCTAAATTAAAAAATTCGAGAAAAATCGATCAAGACTTTGATTCTCAGAAAACTAGCAACCAATTCCTATAATATACATTGTAGATTATAGATATAGATAGATATAGACAGATGACAGTGATAAGAAATCATTGGTGCTTCTCAACCAAATTTCCGTTACCTTTCTTAACTATGGATATGAATTTATTTACGAAAAGGTGTTTACTTTTACTAGGCTAATTCATGTTTCAATTTAAGTAGAATAACCTAAAATAAGAAAACTATTAAGAGCGTTAGTTGCATCTACATAAGCTATTAATGTTTTTCTAATGTGGTGCATGCTCATTTTATAAGATTTGTATATGATACGTGCATTTACACAAACTAAATCTCCAAGAATTAAAGATTCCATTTAGATGAGTGAGTTGAAATGAAGAATCCAAGGTTAAACTTTATAAACTTGGAGGTAAATAGATAATTTTATAGTGGAGGATTGAATAGAGATAAGGAAAACATGCATTTTGTTACCATACTTGGCAAGTAGAATAATTTCCAATCGGTTAATTTAAAGCTCTTAAATACATTCTTGAAATCTAGGACTAAAATCTTACCAAAACAAATAATCTAGGACTAAACTAATACACTAAGTTAAAGGGTATACTTCTTGACTTAGTGGTCCCAAATCTAATTCACAAATCCAAATACAACCTAAGATCCCAAGTTCGTCCTAGAGATATGTGTAATATCTAAATAAAGCATCTCACTCCCTCTATATATTGCCTAGAGCAAGGGCTCTCCCTGTACTACAGTGCGAGTAAACCTATTGTCCAACTTGTCTCCTAACAACAACGCAATCCAAAAGACATGGAAAAGGCTTCTTGTAAGATGGTTTCCTTGGCCATCCTCCTTGTTGCTGTGTCTGGTTGGCCTCTCTCTCTCTCTCTCTCTCTCTCTCTCTCTCTCTCTCTCTCATACACATGCGCAAAGGGGCGAAGGGAGCATGTGTCTAGAGGAGGCGTATGCCCTCTTCAAATTTTAAAATTTACACTTTTACCTATAATTTTTTAAACTTTTTTCAATTTAGTACCTAAAAATTTTGAAATGCCCCCCCTCAAATTGTAAAATATTTCATTTTTGTCTACAATTTTAAGAAATATTTTCAATTTACTCTTTAAAATTTTATAAATACCGCTCAAATTCTCAAATATTTTATTTTTACCAACAATTTCAAAAATAATTTTTAATTTTTACCTACTAAAACTTTATAAGTGCTCCTTTGAAATATTTATTTTGCTTTTAAAGATCCATATATATATATACATATAAATTTATATATATTATACATATGTATGAAAGTCAAGTATCATGTTATTGATTATACTAAAAACAAATTTGTTATGATTAAAGATTGCCCCCCCCCCCCCCCCCCCCCCCCCCCCCCCCCCCCCCCCCCCGGAATAAATATTCTAGCTCCTCTACTGCATGCACACAAGTAAATATTTGGTACCACAGTAGTACCACGTCATCGTGTTGACGTGGTACAACAGACCAATAAATTAGCATAACATAATTATCTAAATCCTAATTATTAGGAATGTTGTGTTTAAAATTTGAATTTTTCATTCTAAAACAACATGATTAGAATTTCAAACACTTATATGACCATATGTTATTGGTCTGTTGTACCACGTCAACACGATGACGTGATACCATCATGTTACCCAATATTTTCTCCATGCGCACATCTATTTCATGAAGGTGACTAATATATGGAGTTTGCAGGTTTGCTATTTGCAAAGGTGTCGGATTCCCAAGGAATAACCTCCGAGAAACATAACCCTTCTCTTTACGTTAATGGCAATGTGTGCAAAGTTGACAAAGATTGCATCAGTCGCTGTCCTCCTAAGTGCAGCGTAAGCTGCGTTTCAGGTAGATGCTTATGCACCGGTGCGTGTTTCTAAGTTGCCGAGGAGGAGGAAATAATGTTTGTTTTAGCAATGTCTTCTCTATCTATCTAATCTATCTCAAGAACTCAGTTAAGTAATAAAAGAATCTTCGGTTCTATGTTATGCGTATTTTAATGCTTCGGTTACTTTTGATTTGTTATCACCTCGGCAAAGTCCGACAATTACAAACAAAAAGGCTTTTTTTTTTTTTCCACTATAAAGTTGTGGGATTGAATTAACAATTTCATGCCTGGCGGCCTTTTACCATATCTGGTTGTGCAGAAATGGTCAGGATAAGGATGATGCATTATCCTGATTGCCCTTAAATCATTATACACTGGACTAAATAATCCGGAGAGTGGAATAAGCAATTCATAGCCCGTTTTGGTAAGATTTTTCGGCTTGTTTTTTTTAGGTTACTAGGTTTGTGAGAACAAAAAATGAATATGGAATCAAGAAAAGATGATTCATGTTAAAGAAAATGTATGATAGTTTTATTCAACACATACTTGTTCATGTAAAATAATCTGGAATTATTGACATTTTAATACCTTTGATGCGGCAGTTTCGGCTCTCTCTCCCTCTCTGATGTGCGCGCGTCTCCCTCTCACTCTTTAATCCCTGTCGTTTCCATCAATATTTGCACAGTTTAGTTCCATTACATAGATTAGAGTGTTGCATAAGTTGTAGGAAACGAACAAACAAAGAAAGAATCACGTTACTTAAAACTAAAAAGAAAATGGAAAATCCTCGATCCATGGAGCATGAACTCAGGAAAACAGAGTTCCTTCGTGGGTACCACTGCTGGAAAAAAAAAAAAAATACACTATTGTGAATGCAACGGCCAAGCCAGTCGTCACTGTTTTATTCATCAATGGTCTTCATAAATGGTGCAATGGAAGCCCATTTTCTGAGCAGGAAAGGAGGCATTTGATTTAGAATTTCTTTTTTCTGTACAGAACTAAGAAGAGACATTATGAGGAGATAGGTCACTTCGGAACCCGTTTAGACATTCCTTCATTCGGTGTGTTACTTCGGGTTGATACTTACAGGTAAATATATAAATTAAGTGAGGGTTATTTTTGGCACAAAAAATGTAGGAAACAATTTGAGGCTTTCACCTTTTAAAATAGTAGAGATAAGTAAAAAAGTCAGTTTTTTTTTTTTTTGCTTATCTTTAACTTATAAAAATGAAAGGGCAAATTTTGTTTTTAATCTTTTGACTTATAAGTCAAAAAAATCAAATAAAAAAAAGTTAAAATAAGCTCTACAAAACGAACCGTCACTCGGAATCGTTGTACACTTATCCTATCCAGGGAAACAAAGTTGACCGAAGTGGATGAGAGAAGAAGGATGGGAAACAAAGTTGACCGAAGTGGATGAGAGAAGAAAGATGGTGTACAGGTCTGGACTCCTTCAACACAAGTATGATATTTTGAATTTCATTTCCTTAAACTAAACAAAAGAAGAAAGAATTAGAGTATTGTTGTGCCGTTGTTATGAGGAATAATGATGTACAATACCTAATTTTTGAGCGAAAAGAGTTTGTTTAGTGTAGGCATGCAAAATTTTAGTGGATTATAAATTGCCATGTGTTACAGGGACTTAAAAATATGACACAATTATTAGCAATTCAAATACTGTCTAAAAAAAATAATCTTAAATCAACAAGCTTTTCTAATCTTCAAATTACCTGCTGCCGCATGTCAAATGATAATTGTCAAACAATTCTTGATAAATATTAATTTTGTCTCTTTAAAAATTAAAATAATAAAGAAATAATAATCAAGTAACAGCAGTCTTATCAGGACTCTAATTAACCTTCGATTATAAAAAAAGGGGTGTCCTCCATTAAATTAAAAAAAATTAAAGAAAGAATTCTACATATAGAATTCAAGCATGGAAGAAAGAAAAGAAATGAGAAACCTTGCATCTGGGAACAATCTCTCAAGCCTTCAAGTCAAGCTTCTACAAATTTATTATTTTCTTCTACTAAATTAAATGATCTATCTATATTGAATTGCGAACAAGTTTTCAAGCTCTCAAGTCAACCTTATTTATTATTTTCCTATACTAAATTGAAGACATATTTATATTGATTTGTGAACAAGTTTTCAAACTCAAGTCAAATTTCTAAAAATTAATTATTTTATTCTACTAAATTCTATCGATATTGATTCGGCTGTCAAGTCCTCGAATCAGCATAAAAAAGAATCAAGAGTATCATTTTTTTTTCTGTTTAGAATATCCCAAGATTGTACTCATTTTTTTAAAATTAATAAATTGACTTTAACAAATCAAATCACAGTATCGGTTAAATAAAGAAGGGCTTTTCTATTGTGTGTTTTTAGTGCTTTGGTTGCTTATCCTCTATTTGTATGGGTTATTTACCTAAGCTATAAAAGGACTTCTTTCCTCAGCGCACTACAAGAAAAAGTGTCATTTGCGACCAATTATTTGCCACGGCCACTATTTCCGTCGCAAATGGCTTAGTATTTGCGACGGCAAAAAACCCGAGGCAAAAAACATTATTTGCGACCGTTCTATTTGCGACGGCTACTTGCAGTCGGTAAAACGGAGGTAAACGACGTCGTTTTATGTGGTCAGTCGCGACCCCCCCATTTGCCACAGATTATTTGCGACCGTGTCTGCAGTGGCAAAAATTTTTGTCAAAACGGCATCGTTTTGGAGGTAAAACGGCGTAGTTTCGTGTCTTTTTTTTTTTTCCCCTTTTTCCTCTATTTCGATCGATCGACCTCTGTTGGTATATTTCAGCCGCAGCCGCAAGCCCCTCTTCCCTTTTTCCCTCAAATTTCCAGCTGGAAGTGAATGCTCACGTCGATCGGAATCCGGATTCTCCTCTTCCCTCACGGTGCTCTGCCTGGCCGCCGACGTATACTTCCAACCGCAGAGCTGCTCTTCCCTCTTTCCCTCTAATTTGCAGCCGTAACTCAATCCTCAGTCGATCGGGATCCGGATTGTCGTCTTCCCTCGCTGTGCTGTGGCTGGCCGTCGACGTCGTCGCCCTCTGTCAGCCAACGTCACGTAAGACCTCTCTCCGTCTATCTCTGTCTCTCTCTGTCTCTCTGTGTCGGTCTATCTCTCTCTCTCTGTCTCTCTCTCATCTATCTTCATGTGTTGTAGCTAGGCATTGACGTTCGAACCCCTGCCAAAGCAAAGCCCTTGCCGACTGCAGCTGTCAGCGTCGGTGGATCAGTTGACGTTGGGTGCCCACGCCGCCGGAACCTGCATTGTGCATCACCTATTGGTTAGTCAAAACAGTGTAGTTGATGGTTTCTCATCCAACCCCACTTACCTGATTCCATGGTTATTTTACTACTAAGGCATGGCAAAAAATTTGTCAAGAAATGCAAAAAATTTAGATTTAAGGGGGAAAAATAGCAAAGAAATTAGATTTGTGACCACATTAAATTGGGATTCATTATATTAATGGAGTTAATGGTGGTAACCAAATGCTTCATAATTGCTGTGGCATTGTTGTCAATATGGAAGTGTAGTGGTTTTATGGAGGCTACTTTTGGGCAACTGTAGTGTAGACTTGGAAATAGTCATGGCAATAGTAGATTATAACTTGAGTTCCATAAATTTAATTTATAATGATGTGATAGAATGCACATCCCTTTAATTCCTAAAGGCTTTGGTAAACAATGTTTGATCCCTAAATGACATTCATCATCAAATTTAATCTAGATACATGAATAAGAAGAAAGTTCACTTAGAGATTAGCATCTTGTGAGATCATTTGACATGCATTGCCAGCCTACTTCCTTGAAAACCAACTTAGTGGAAAGATGAAGGAAGCAACATTAAATTATTTTGAGAACACAGATATGTCATATTATTCTTTGCCATAGTGCAAGATTCATTTTGATGATGAATGGTAGATCAATTTGTACCTATCACAGGAAATAGGAATTGGATTCTCTTTTAGGTATTAAAAAAAACATAAATAAACAAAATTAATTGCTTTTTACCGATTCCTCTTGAGTCTTGAGCAAGCTATTCAGTTATATTTTTCTGAAAGTGTGAACTTTTAGTCTACATTAACAAAGTAACTATTGTAACGGAGAAACTTAAGTGATTAATATGTCTTTATGTTTAGTACCTGTGGAAGGAAAATATATTAATCAAGTATTGTCAGTACGTTAGCTAGAAATTGGTGATAATAGAAGATGCTTAATTTATATTTCATGGTGCTATCTTAGTTGTGTTCCAGTTGTGTTTATTTTTGTTTTTATTTTATTTATAATTTTTTCCATACTTACTTCTGCATAAGTCTATTTCTATTTGCAGGGAGAAACTGTTGCTTTAATAACTCTCGGGTGAATTTCTATCCTGAATATGAACCTCACCCATCATCCTCAAAGAATTTGAATCATCTTTTTCAGAGTAAGCTCTTTTCACTTTCTTGTAGCATCCTATTATTCTGGTTAGTTCATGGTTATCACCCAAATGTTCCAGCGATGTTCAGCAACCTTGTGGGTTGCACACTTGCCTTTTTCTATTTTCCCCTTTTCAAAAAAAAAATTGTTTTTTTTCTTTTTTTTTTTGCATTAAATCTAATGGCTCTAAATGGACCCTTTACATGATCAAAATGGTATACCCTTTTAAATCAAGTTGAATCCATTTTGAAGGGATGAATATTTTTTTGATGAATCCATTTTGAAGGGATTTTAAATCAAGTTGAATCAAGTTGAATATTTTTTTCAGTCCAACCATATTTTTTTTATATATTTTTTGATGGCATCCGTCCAGATCATTGGAGAGAGCTCGTGGATTATTGGAGGACTGAGTATGCAGCGGTATGAGTAGAAGGCATCATAGTCATTTCCAATAACACCCGGATTGTCCTTATGTCGGTTAATTATGCCACTCTTTTGTAGGAAATTGCGCAAAAGAATTCCAGGAATAGGGAGCTTCGTGGCCCACCTCATAACACTGGGAAGACACCGTTCTTCGTAATACGCCATGAGGTACATATTCAATGACAAAATTTAACATTTTTATTACATCTTTTTGGTTGAAGCATTCATTAGTCATACTATATGCTTGGTAAATTAGATGGAAGCGGCTGGGGAACGGGCAGACAAGATGAGTGTCTACTTGAAGACTCGTCGAGCAGATGACCCTGATCTGGTTCCCTACATTGTAAGCAATACTTATTAAAATATTAGGATTCGTATTTTTTAATGTTGTCAATTAATTTGTGTTTTGGAATTGTAGAATGAATTTAATCGACTTTTAGAAGAGGTGCCTGAGGACCAACGGACGGATGATACTCAAGACAAAATATTCCACCAAGTGTTCGGAGATGATGGACATGGCTACTGCCGCACATACGGCACTGGCATTTTACGAGATATTGTTTATGGGGAACAGGTTGGTGTGTCACAGTCTCAGACGGAGCCCGCTATGGTGGAAGAGATCACCCGACAGGTTAGGATGACAGTGAGAGAGGATCTAAAAGATGAGCTGCGAGAAGAGTTGAGAGAGGAGATTACCCGAGAGGTCACCATGCAATTGATGAAGGCCGGTCTCATATCTGTACATGCCACCCGAGAGGTCACCATACAATTGATTAATTCCTTAAATTAACTTATGTATATATATATTATTTTTAATATTCGACTATATACTCCACGAAGTTGATGTAATATAGTTTACCATAACATTTAGGTACCGAATGCATCTAGCGGGCACCAGATACGGCATGAGTTAGTAGGTGATGATGCTATACCATCTCGTTCGGCCTCATTGCAGCGTTCGGATTCAGCACCTCCACCTCCGGAGCAGGTATCCTCATGGTACCTTGATGATGTTATACAAATTTATCACTCTTTTTCATTACCTTTTTGTACCGTTGCTTGGTACTCTACCTATCAAGAGTAGAAAAATAGATATCTCTTTCCTAATAGAAGACAAACTTAGTTTATGAGCACATTAAATATATGCACGCTTAATGAACTAATAACATCTCATAATAGTAATTGGTCCATAACATCTAATAACATCTCATAATTGGTTTGAGATGAACTAATAGAAGACAAACTTAGTTTGAGATGAACTAATAACATCTAATAACATCTCATAATAGTTCATAATAGTAATGAATTAATAACACATTAAATATATGTAAGAGTTGTTGCATTTTTTCCATACTTTTTTTTTCATAAAAAACTATTTTTCAACCCTTTTTGGTACTAAAACCATCAAACGGTCTCGGAAGTCTGTCAAACTTAACACGTAGCATGTTCTAGGCACGAGTGACGTGTGGGAAAAAACGGCACGTTTGCCGGACTCACGGTCTAAGAGTTGTTGCATTTTTTCCTTACTTTTTTTTTAAGACAAAACTGTTTTTTCTACCCTTTTGGGTACTAAAACTGTCAAACGGTCTCAGAAGCCCGTCAAACTTGACACGTAGCATGTTCTAGGCACGAGTGACGTGTGGGAAAAAATGGCACGGTTGCAGGACTCACGGTCTAAGAGTTGTGGTATTTTTTCGTTACTTTTTTTTTGATAAAAAACTGTTACTCAAGCCCTTTCGGTACTAAAACCTTCAAACGGCCTCGGAATTCCTTCAAACTTCACACGTAGCAAGTTCTAGGCACGAGTGACGTGTGGGAAAAAACGGCACGGTTGCCGAACTCACGGTCTAAGAGTTTTGATATTTTTTCCTTACTTGTATTTGAAGAAAAAACTGTTTTTCAACCCTTTTCGGTACTAAAACTGTCAAACGGTCTCGGAAGTCCGTCAAACTTGACACGTAGCATGTTCTAGGCACGAGTGACGTGTGGGGAAAAACGGCACGGTTGCCGGACTCACGGTCTAAGAGTTGTGGCATTTTTTCCTTACTTTTTTTTCATAAAAAACTATTTTTCAACCCTTTTCGATACTAAAACCTTGAAACGGCCTCGGAATTCCTTCAAACTTCACACGTAGCATGTTTTAGGCACGAGTAACGTGTGGGAAAAAACGGCACGTTTGCCGGACTCATGGTCTAAGAGTTGTTGCATTTTTTCCTTACTTTTTTTTTAAGAAAAAACTGTTTTTGTACCCTTTTCGGTACTAAAACTGTCAAACGGTCTCAGAAGTCTGTCAAACTTGACACATAGCATGTTCTAGGCACGAGTGACGTGTGGGAAAAAACGGCACGGCTGCCGGACTCACGGTCTAAGAGTTGTTGCATTTTTTCCATACTTTTTTTTTCATGAAAAACTGTTTTTCAACCCTTTTCGGTACTAAAACCGTCAAACGGTCTTGGAAGTCTATCAAACTTGACACGTAGCATGTTCTAGGCACGAGTGACGTGTGGGAAAAACGACACGGTTGCCGGACTCATGGTCTAAGAGTTGTGGTATTTTTTCGTTACTTTTTTTTTGATAAAAAACTGTTACTCAAGTCCTTTCGGTACTAAAACCTTCAAACGGCCTCGGAATTCCTTCAAACTTCACACGTAGCAAGTTCTAGGCACGAGTGACGTGTGGGAAAAAATGGCACGGTTGCCGGACTCACGGTCTAAGAGTTGTTGCATTTTTTCCATACTTTTTTTTCATGAAAAACTGTTTTTCAACCCTTTTCGGTACTAAAACCGTCAAACGGTCTCGGAAGTCCATCAAACTTGACACGTAGCATGTTCTAGGCATGAGTGACGTGTGGGAAAAAACGGCACGGTTGCCGGACTCACGGTCTAAGAGTTGTGACATTTTTTCCTTACTTTTTTTTTTCATAAAAAACAGTTTTCAACGCTTTTCGGTACTAAAACCGTCAAACGGTCTCAGAAGTCCGTTAAACTTAACACGTAGCAAGTTCTAGGCAAGAGTGACGTGTGGGAAAAAACGGCACGGTCGCCGGAGTCACGGTCTAAGAGTTGTAGCATTTTTTTCTTACTTTCTTTTCATAAAAAACTGTTTTTCAACCCGTTTCGGTACTAAAACCATCAAACGATCTCGGAAGTCCGTCAAACTTGACACGTAGCATGTTCTAGGCACGGGTGATGTGTGGAAAAAAACGGCACGGTTGCCGGAGTCACGGTCTAAGAGGAGTTGCATTTTTTCCATACTTTTTTTTCATGAAAAACTGTTTTTCAACCCTTTTCGGTACTAAAACCGTCAAACGATCTCGGAAGTCCGTCAAACTTGACACGTAGCATGTTCTAGGCACGGGTGATGTGTGGGAAAAAAACGGCACGGTTGCCGGAGTCACGGTCTAAGAGTTGTAGCATTTTTTCCTTACTTTTATTTGAGAAAAAATTGTTTTTCAACCCGTTTCGGTACTAAAACCGTCAAATGGTCTCGGAAGTCTGTCAAACTTGACACGTAGCATGTTCTAGGCACGAGTGATGTGTGGAAAAAAGCGGCACGGTTGCCGGAGTCACGGTCTAAGAGTTGTGGCAATTTTTCCTTATTTGTTTTTCATAAAATACAGTTTTTCAAGCTCTTTCGGTACTAAAACCTTCAAACGGCCTCGGAATTCCGTCAAACTTGACACGTAGCAAGTTCTAGGCAAGAGTGACGTATGGGAAAAAATTGCACGGTTGCCGGAGTCACGGTCTAAGAGTTGTAGCATTTTTTCCTTACTTTTATTTGAGAAAAAATTGTTTTTCAACCTGTTTCGGTACTAAAACCGTCAAACGATCTCGGAAGTCCGTCAAACTTGACACGTAGCATGTTCTAGGCACGGGTGATGTGTGGGAAAAAATGGCACGGTTGTCGAAGTCACGGTCTAAGAGTTGTAGCATTTTTTTCTTACTTTTATTTGAGAAAAAATTGTTTTTCAACCCGTTTCGGTACTAAAACCGTCAAACGGTCTCGGAAGTCTGTCAAACTTGACACGTAGCATGTTCTAGGCACGAGTGATGTGTGGGAAAAAACGGCACGGTTGCCGGAGTCACGGTCTAAGAGTTGTGGCAATTTTTCCTTATTTGTTTTTCATAAAAAACAGTTTTTCAAGCTCTTTCGGTACTAAAACCTTCAAACGGCCTCGGAATTCCGTCAAACTTGACACGTAGCAAGTTCTAGGCAAGAGTGACGTGTGGGAAAAAATTGCACGGTTGCCGAAGTCACGGTCTAAGAGTTGTAGCATTTTTTCCTTACTTTTATTTGAGAAAAAATTGTTTTTCAACCCGTTTCGGTACTAAAACTGGCAAACGGTCTCGGAAGTCTGTCAAACTTGACACGTAGCATGTTCTAGGCACGAGTGATGTGTGGGAAAAAACGGCACGGTTGCCGGAGTCACGGTCTAAGAGTTGTGGCAATTTTTCCTTATTTGTTTTTCATAAAAAACAGTTTTTCAAGCTCTTTCGGTACTAAAATATTCAAACGGTCTCGGAAGTCTGTCAAACTTCACACGTAGCATGTTCTAGGCATGAGTGACGTATGGGAACAAACGGCACGGTTGCCGAACTCTCAATGTAAGAGTTATTGCATTTTTTCTTTACTTTTTTTTGAGAAAAACATGTTACTCAAGCCCTTTCGGTACTAAAACCTTCAAACAGTCTTGGAAGTCCGTCAAAATTGACACGTAACATGTTCTAGACACGAGTGACATGTGGGAAAAAATAACACGATTGCCAAACTCACGGCCTAAGAGTTGTGGCAATTTTTCCTTACTTTTTTTTTTCATAAAAAACTGTTTTTCAAGCCCTTTCGGTACTAAAACCTTCAAACGGTCTCGGAAGTCCGTCAAACTTCACACGTAGCATGTTATAGTCACGGGTGACGTGTGGAAAAAATCGGCACGGTTGCCGGACTCATGGTTTAAGAGTTGCGATATTTTTTCCTTACTTTTTTTTTGAGAAAAACATGTTACTCAAACCCTTTCGGTACTTAAACCTTCAAACGGTCTCGGAAGTCCATCAAACTTGACACATAGCAAGTTCCAGGCACAAGTGACGTGTGGAAAAAAACGGCACGGTTGCCGGACTCTCGGTGTAAGAGTTGTGGCATTGTTTCCTTTGTTTTTTTTTAGAAATATTTGTTTTTTATTGACGATCGTGTTAATTTTTTTACTTGTGTTATATATAAGAAATTTCTTTCATATTTTTAAGACATTCCACTCATTGTTGTAGAAAGGAGTAAAGGTTTCTTTGCTTTGTTTTGGTATTCCGAAACTCGAATTAGCCGAAGGACTTCTTATTAGTACGAATCCTTTGGCAGAATTTGGTGGAGAACCATTGGATCCAAATTTCTATAAAGTTTTTGTTCAGAATGTCCGGAAACCTAATGCTCTCTTATAAAGATCTCGGTAACATGTTAAAACTGTTAAAGAATCTATCGGCCGACATGTAGCTTGGCATTCTCGTGATGTAAATTGCATTTTTATTTCAATAACCCCATATAAATACATGCATATTTATTAATTATCTTTATTGTGTAATTTATTATTGAATCTAATATTTTGATTTTTTTTTTCAGGTTGTTCGTAAAGAATAGTTCGATGATGCTCCTATATGGCCTTAGTTTGTGATAAACTAAAAACTCTTTTATTGTATGGACGTTGGATTAGGAATGTTATTTTGCGACAGACTATATGTAATTTAATTAACCATTTCGATGTTATTGGGAGATATTATTTTTTTTGGATAAATGTTTAAAAGTTTGTTTATTTTGTTAAGTATTTGAATTTAAATGAATGTCAGAATTTTGTTTATTTCGATTATGTTAAATATGTATTTTATCAGGTGTAACAAAAAATTACAAACATTATTTGTAATTAATAAGGGGAAATGGTTTTTTCCTCCAAAAAAAAATGTATTAGCGACGGCATCAAACTGTTGCTAAAGGTGGGAGCAGTTGGCTGTAATTTTCAGTTTTGACCTCTTTTTGCGACGGTTTTATCCGTCGCTAATAATAGTTATTGCCAGGGTACAAAACCGTCAGTAATAGTGTCGCAAATGTATTAGCGACGGGTTGAAACCGTCGTAAAAAAAGTATTTGTGTCGGTAAAATCTGGTCGCAATTATTTTTTTATCTGCGACTGTTTTTGCGACGGGTTATAACCATCGCTAAAAGTAGCCGATGCCGTCGCTTGGCCGTCGCTAAAACTATTTGCCACCCCACCATTACCGACCCTTGCTTTGCGGTCGCTTACCCGTCGCAAATAGTCATTTGCAACGGCAAACACCCCATTTGCGACGGTTATTTGCCGTCGCAAATAGTCATTTTCTTAGTAGTGGCGTGTGATTGTATGTGTCGGTTGTTTGCTCAAGTTACCAAAAAGACAAAAGAAAATTGAATTATTAGCAAGAGTAATTCTGTAGTAGGATTCCTATGCTCTTTTTTCTTAACATTAATGCTATCCAATTAGGAAACCCACATAAAATTTAGTAGAAAAATGGTATAGTTGAATGATTTCTATTCACTTTACAACAATACACTAATCATAATTACTCTTAATTACCAAAATATAACTGTCAAATAATTTTAGTGAGGTTTTCTACATAATTTTTTTTGGAAGTGTTTTCCTTCTCTTAATTAACTTTCCTTGACATATGGCATTGTGGCCCCCAATTTGACTATGAAGAAAAAGCCATCCTAGAGCTTTGCAGATTTATGATAAAATTCATATTATTCAATGCATGTAGAGTCACTTGCCTAGGTCTATCCATAATAAAAATGGAGTGAAACAAGATGACAGCTTTAGCATTTTTTAAACTGTAAATGCATAAATCTCTTTTGAGAGAGAGAGAGAGAGAGAGAGAGAGAGAGAGAGAGAGAGAGAGAGAGAGAGAGAGAGAGAGAGAGAGAGAGAGAGAGAGAGAGAGAGAGAAGATGAAAAGAAAATGCACAAAAATATGGGGAGGGGGAAAAGCGTTTTTGTTCTTGCCAGCATTCAAGATGATCCAAATCTTGTTAAGAAAAATGTATTCTTTCACAAAATTTGTACAAAAAATCTAATAATAATTATTTCACTATGATATTTTTATAATTAAAAAATATTATGATGGTTGTTTTGTTTTAAAATGAATAATTTCATTAATCACACGTCTCATCACAAGACGTATATTGGGATGCAAATGAGCACTCCTTTGGTGATGGTGGTGTAAATATAGTGGCTTCCTTACACAGGCTACACACCCATACATACACTCTGTTTAGATGGAAGAAAAAAAAATACAAATAAAATTACTCGTGTTATTTGGTTGTACAAAAAAGTGGTGAGAAAAAACAAACAAAAGAAAAATGAGTGAGGAAACCGTAAAAACACTTCCTTTGTAATTAGTAGACAAAAGGAAGATATATTGTTCTTGGTTTTTTCTTCTTGTACAATGACAATATGTATTTGATCAAATCACATTTTTATTGACAAATACTTATTAATTTCCTTCCCATTTTTCCAACCGACCCAAACAAAAGCAAGGAATTTAAAATCTTTCATTTTCTTTATTTCTTTCTTTCTTTTTTTTTGTCTCTTCTTCTTTTCCTTAATAAATTTGAGATCTAAACATATTATTAATCTATAAGAACGAACTTGCCATTAGTTAATGCGATACTTAGATTTTGAAGAATATTATTGTTGGTGTGTGCTATATATGGGGAAGAAGCCAAAAATGGGGTTTTGGGGGCAGCTATGGACAAAAAATAAAATGAACTTTACCTATAACTAGATTGCACTTCTTCTTGGTATGTAGCACTATAAATGGGTTATTCAATATAATTCTTCCTTAATCTGATATAATTTACTTTGTAATGAATAAAGAGGAAAATTTAAACGTATATAGTGGTTTTTTACTTTTTCTATTCCAAGTCGCTGGAGTCAAAATGTGCCCCTTGTCAAATAAGTATTTCTTGTGTGATATTCACTTAAAATAATTTTTAGTAAAAAACGAATTCTTGTCAAAGTTCATATATAAGTTTTGTAGGCAAACTTTCTCAAATAAATTTCCTGCATATTTTAACAGGCAAGTTACTCTCATGTATGCTTCCTATTCAAACTTTTACATTTTAAGTATGTGTGTTTCCTATTCAAAATTTTTCATTTTAAGTTTCCTAATTTTCTTGGGTTAAATAAGTATCCCATTGAAACTATAATTGTTGTAATATAACACCTCACACACACACACATAATATATTCATACTTGAGAGCATAATTATTAAAGCCGAACCGAGCATCAAATCAGTGAGGCAACTAATTCACAGTTTATCGGTTTCAACTGGTATCATAAATTAAATTTATTTTATTTATTTATATATATTTTACCTTAAATATAATTTATATTATAAAGTAAATCACAAGGAATTAGGTGAACCTGTGATAAGTGTTACTTAATTCTACATTCACTACCCAAGTTCAACTCCTAAGAGTTACAAATACATCAAATTTTTGTAAGAGAGACTGATTCACGGTTTATCGGTTTCAACTGGTATCATAAATTAAATTTATTTTATTTATTCATATATGTTTTAACTTAAATATAATTTATATTGTAAAGTAAATAACAAGGAATTAGGTGGACCTGTGGTAAGTGTTACTTAATTCTACATTCACTTCCCAAGTTCAACTTTTAAGAGTTACAAATACATCAAATTTTTGTAAGAGAGTTAAAAAGTCAAAGTTGGTCAACGATATTTTCAAAAAATTGGCTAGTTGGTTCTTTCGGTTTAATCCGGTTCATATGCATTTTTGATAAATTAGTTAAACAATACCAGTTTAGGGTTCGATTTTTGGTTCAATCAACCGGTCTGATCTGCTTCTAATAACTATTTTTGAGAAAAAATAATTTAGTGGTCAAGTAATACTGAGTACTTGGCAGTAATATCTATTAAATAGAGACATGTGGCATGTGCAAACATTAACAACTTGAGTTTGTGAAGTAGCGAAGAGTTTTTTCAAAAAATATCTTATCACATTTTGACAAGTGCTGTTTTTCTTTAAAAATTTTTTCACTACTCCACAAACTTAAATTGTTGATCCATGCACAAGTTATATGTTATTATTTGATAATAATTACTGCTGAGTACTTAGTATTACCTAACTACAAGACTTTATGTTGAAGATCATAAATAATTGACCAATAAATAATCTTTAAAGTTTACTTTAGACGAAATGAGTCCAAGCTTAACACAAATTTTCAGAGCTGCTTAATTTGTATTTTAATGTTTTAAATTATTAACTTTACTATATCTATTGTTTATACTTATAATACTCTTAACCCATTAGTCACTTTATTATGTGTATTGTTTATACTTATAATATTCTAACTCTTCATAGTTCATACAGGTATTTTTCATAAAAAAAAAAAAAGTGAACTTCACGTTATTATACAATGTATTCATTAAATTAAAACCTTAGCTTTTTAATTATTAATTCAAACGCATGGTTTAATAATAATTATAATATTTTTGTAAAAATTATGGATACAACAATAAATTTATCATCCTGCTTATTGAAATAAAAAATATATTAACCTCTTCTTCCATTAGTCTCTTTATGTCAAGAATTAATGAATGGGTTTTTTTTTTTTATTGAATCCATTTATGTCGTGCATCCTTTATAATGTTTTTATAGAAAATTCCATATAAATGCATAAAAATGACGATACTAATATTTAATTTAAACAAAAAAAAAAAATGGATAGGGGAAATGCACAATTCATGCAATTAAATTACACAAAAAGAAAATTATGACCCAAAATATATGTATAGTGATAATATTAATGGCTACTATCCAATATTGAATAACATAATTCATAAATATGTATTTATGAGAGTAGTAAGAAATTATGGGTGCTTCTCTACCAAATTTTGCTTACGTCTCGTAACTATTCCTACGCATTTATTGGAAAAAGGATGGTAACATTTTTTCAGGCTAATTCATGTTTCAGTTTAAGTAGAATAACCAAAAATAAGAAAGATATTAAGAACATTAGTTGCATCTAAATAAGCTGTTAATGTTTTCTGAATTGGTGTATATTCATCTTATGAGATTTGATTATAAGTACATGTATTTACACATACTAAATCTCCAAGAATCTAATGTTCCATTTGGATGAGTGGGTTTGAAATGAAGGGTTTTATGGTAAAAATAATAAGTGTGTACGAAAAGTTTATTGCAGGTAAAATGGATATTTTTGTAATGGGAAATGAATAGAGATAGAAAAAAATATATTTCGTTAAGGTCTCGAAGTAGTTATGCCAAATATATTTATTTCAATGTCCATAAATACAAATACACCTTAAAATCCCAATCTCGTCCCAGAGACGCATCTAGAATACCAAAGTTGAGTATCTCATTCCCTATATATATTTTCCAGAGGGTAATGTTCTCTTTGTACTACAGTGAGTAAGACCATCCCGAACTTTCTTAGCTCCAACACAATCCAACAGATATGGAGAAGGCTTCTTTCAAAATGATTTCCTTGGCCATTCTCCTTGTCACTGTGTCTGGTTGGTCCTCTCTCTCTCTCTCTCTCTCTCTCTCTCTCTCATGTATTACATGAAGGTGACTAACACATGTAGTTTGCAGGTTTGTTATGTTCTAAGGTTTCTGGAATCGATAGACCAAAACCGCCAACTTGTCGCACCAGCGCGGACTGCATAAGTTGGTGCAGAGTAGGCTTTGCTGCCTGCCAAAGTGGTGTCTGCACATGCACTGACCAGAAAGAGTACAAACCTGCTCTTGATACTAATCACAAAGGACTAAACTGATACTAGTTCCTAAGTTGTAGGAGGGAATCATATTTGCTGTAGCAATGTCATGTTAAGCTCGCAAGAGTTCAATCGAATAATAAAAATAATCGGTTCTATGTACTCCATGTTTTAATGCTTTGGTTGTCTCTTGTTTACATTTGTTTTGTGTGTTAAGGCTTGACCCATCAAATCCCGCAAGTGTATGGGTATCGATTGTAGTTTACCGACTAATGCTCGGTTATAGTTTTTTCTAGACTTGATTGAAATATAAAAATAGACGCTTCACTCACCATGTACTCGCTCAAAATGAATTGTAAACCGAATGGAATTAAAATTAATAATAACAAAAGTAAATCAAAAATCTTTTAATTTTTTTAAGATGAGTGATTTTATACTATTTATGTAATGAAATTGAAGACAACTAACTATAAACTCGTACTATGCACTAAAATTTAAAACAGTAAAAACATAAAGTGCAAAGCCTTTGGTGGGTAAGTCAGCTTTTGTCATTTACCGGTTGAAAGTTGAAATAACAGAGAGCCTTTATTACCACCCACTCTCCCGACACGGGGGATGGGACAATGCGACGATGGGTATTTTATTTTGGCCAATTTTATCCCTTTGGCATATCTGATCTCTCTCTCTCACACACACACAAACACACACACACACCCCTTCTCATCTCTCTTTCTCTCACCTTTTGTGTAATTTATTTTAAGATGAGAGCTATTATTCTCATTTCTAACATAGGAGGTGAGACGATGGGACAGGAAGTCTCTTTTTTTGGCCAGTTATATCCTTATTTTGTTTTGTTTTTGGTTTTCACATTGATTTGCTATTTTTGCTTTGTTGTTTTATTTTTATTTTGTTTAGATTAAATTGATTTTTTTAAAAATAAAAAAAAACAAAAAAAAATAATGGTCACATCAGTAATTGAAATTGTTAGGGGATATAAGATCAGAGATTTTCTGTTCGAATAACATATATCAATCGAAACGAGGAGATGAGTTGATAGTTATATAGTACGAATGAATTTGTAATCAGAAATAATGGGTGGAGGACCAAATGCTCCTAGAAGAGAGTTTGGAGGAGATATTGATTAGAAGTTATGTTTTTATGTATTGTTGAATTTACCACTGTCTTGATATGTTAAAAGTTATTATTTTTTGTATGTGTTTTTATGACAAATCAAACTACTAAAAAATGTATTATTAATTTTCAAGGATAGTCTCAAATAACAAATCCGAATTTTTTGCTTTAGTGTTTTCAAAAAAAATTTATGTTAGTTTTGCATTAAATTTTATAAATTGAGAGAAATTTAAAAACAAAATTAAAAAATTTGCTCCATATTTTTTTCTTTTATAAAAACCTGGAGGTGGGAGTAAAAGAAATTATAAAATTTTATCATAAATTTTTTTTTATATAAAAATTCGAAATGTGAAAGCAAAAAGAAATTAAAATATTTTGAGCAAATTTTTTTAAAAAATTACCGGGAGTTGGTATTAAAAGAACAATTTTTTTTTTTTTTATCAAGGGGTGAATGGCAAAGTTAGAGTTGTGGTTGGGGGGGAATTAGGAATAAAATTGGAAAGTCAAAAAATTTTAATTGTCCCGTGAAGGGAGTGGGGTGTTTTTTTTTTGGGGGGGGGAGGGGGGGGGGGGGGGGGGGGGGGTGGGGGGGGGGGGGGGGGGGGGGGGGGGGGGGGGGGGGGGGGAAAGAGTTTTTCAATAAGAAATTAAAACTATGATTACCCCACCCAAAATATCTTAATTTGCGAAATCACCTTATTCAAAAGATCATATAAAAGTTCACTAAAAGTCATCACTACAATCGATCAAAATTTCAATGAATAAATTTTGAACTGAAATTCAGATAATTGGTTCTCTGTTGATATTAAGATAAACTTTTAACTATTTTTTGTTCACTCACGGTTTAATTTGTTTAAAATTAAAATTATTTAATAGCATTTAACCCACACTATGTAAGGGAATTAAAAAATAGAAAGTTCGAGAACATAACCTTTAGTTTAAAATATATTCATTCAAAAAAGAATTAAATAATTTATAAAAAAGAATTATTATTATTGAATTGATGAATGCCATGTCACATACCAACTAAGCGATGTGTGAACAATAAGTTCAACAAACACAAGGCTAACTTTCTTTAGACACCAAATCGAATTCAGTAAATGAGATTAGAGTCCAATTCTATCAAAATTTCTAAAATGATCTTAACTAATTTCAAGATGTTCATGCCATATAAAAGAACAAAACCCAATCAAGTATCAAAACCAAAAGGGAAAAGGGAATAGAAATGACCTGTATTGCATCCCCATCTTGACCCCACAACGTGCTAACGCTGCCAACTGCTTCAACAACAATGGCGAAGCACTTTGCAGTCTTCAACACATATCTAAAAGGTCTAATCTCGTCTTCTTTGACCAAACCCAAAAGTTGACTCATGGAGGGTAAGTGATGATCGTCTCTGTTGAACTCAATCAGAGTCCAAAGGTCCAATTCAGAATTTAAGTACTCCTACACCTCTCTTGTGTGTACTTACTTGAAGTAAATAAAAACAGGAAAAGAATGGGAAGAAGAAGAGAGAGAGAGATTAAACATGGCTAATCTAGTGCAATAGGAAAGAAGCAACGTTAGTGATAAGTTGAGATAGATAAAACACAAAGTATAAAAACTGATATTTCATAATCCAATAATCTTATTTTGTGAGTTTGAATTGAAGAATGTTAATCATGAGATAAAAAAAATAAAACAAAAATTTGAAATTGAAAAATTGGAATCTAATGTTCCTATTTTGCTGAATTTGAATTGAAAAAAGTTATCCTATTAATTAAAGAGCCAATAACCTGGAGGCATGTATTTTTTTCCATTATTCTAAAATTCAAAATTATGAGAAACATGTATTGGAACTTAAAGTTCAAAGATCTATTAACGTTTTGCTATCTATAGTAGTATAGATTAACAACTAAATTATCAAATAAGCAATGAAATTGAGGTTTTGGGGCAATTAAATGGGATGAATGCAATTGTTCCAATTCACCAATTAAAGGGGATTTTAAGGCAATTGAAGAATGCAATTGTTCCAATGGAGGTTTTTTTATGAAATTAAACCCAATTAAGAAGTGAAGTAGAAATTATAGAATAATTTAATGAAATTCATATATCTCCATGACGATCCTTGAATATTCTTGGCAAATCTTCACAATTGCATCCAAATTGAGATTTAGATACTTGATTCCATTACAGAAAGAATTGAGAAATGTAGATCTTGTATTGAAATAAGAAGATTCTAATGTTTGGTTACAAGGAAAATGAAAGAAAATGCGAGAAAAACTAAAAAAATCTCCTCTCGCTTTACAATGCTCTCTCCTATCAACTATATCTAAAAACTCTTTAAGTACAAAAAGTTGAGAACCCCTCAAAACTTGGCCAAAAATTGATTTAGAGGCAAGAAAATAAAACAATGGCATTGAAAACTGTACGCATGGTTGAGCATGCGTGCGCACGGGTATCCTACGGATGTGTATCTTATGGATGTCTTTACGCTAAACACCCTTTTCTAAAGTTTGATCATTCTCTATGGTGCACACGGTTGGTTAATTGTGTGATCGGTTAAATGACTCATGCGCAAGGTCAAATGACCGTTTTGCCCTCAAAGTTCCTTTTGATCTCTTTTAAGCTCAAAACTTGTAAATCAAGCAATTAAATATCATTAGGGTCATTGTTAAACTAAAACAAGAGTATAAGTAATCTAATTGGATTAATTAGCATGTAACTACACAATTGGACTGTAATGGATCTCGTCCGAACTTATTCATTGTTTGGTTACGCAAAAGGGACCGCGATAGGTAATCAAGATATGATATTTTATTCTATATATACCGAATTAAATAATTTCCTAGGCAGGTAAGCAATTCAGTCGAGATTCCTTAGGCCTTTATCCCATTCCACAAAGTGGATTAGAGGATAGATGTGTGCAGTTTGTACCTTTTTTTTTTTTTTTTAACTCCAAGTTTGGTTTGGTTATTTTTCCTTGGACTCCATTTGTTTTAGTAACATCAACCTCGTAATTCAGTTAAATAACAGAAGGGGTTCTATATTCATTGTTTTATACTACTGTTTTTGGTTACTACTATTCCATAATCAACTCCGGCACCAAGTTCAAGGGTGACATAAATAAAAAATGGATACGAACATAGATTAGTCCAACCCTGTAATTATTATTAGTAAAAGAAATTTGTACCATTAAATTTTAGTTCATCAGAGTCTCAGACAACCATCTGGGGAAGTGGGAACGTCACTCCTCAATTTCTTTTTTTAACTAAGAAATAGACTTTGCATTTCTTACAAACTTCTCTCCTTAAAATTTATATAATTGGGCATAATTAAAATATTATAATGTTAGAATTTTTCCTAATGAAAAAAGAATGAAGAAAAAGAAGATTAAAAACAATTCAAAAAAAAAAAAAACAAAAAAAAAACACACATACTGCTGTTGTTTCACTAATGGGATTGGAGGTGAAGCCATGCTCGAGGACAATTAATTCTAGAAAATTCAATAGAGATTATTATATTTCTACTCAAGTCATATTCTTTTTTTTCGGTGCTTCGGAAAGAATACTCAAGTCATATTCGGTGTATAGTTGAAGTGGGATAAGATGGGACCCATAAAAAAGGGTTCGTATGTAAAACATGTTAAGAGTGTGTTGTGTGTTTTGGTTGGGGGGGGGGGGGGGGGGGGGGGGGGGGGGGGGTTCGGGGTTTGGGGGGTGGGTTTGGGGTTTGCGGGGAGGGGATAAAGAGGGAGAGAGAGAGAGAGATGGATGAATACGTGGATGAGTATGACCGTATGAACGGCGGGCTGAAAATGGAAATCAAATATATATCTATCTAAGGACAAAACAAAAAGATGAAGGACAAGAAAAAGGTTTCATACATGTAGAGAAGTTGATAACTGAGAGTTAAACATGTTAAGAGTGTTTTGTGTGTTTTGGGAAGAGAGGTGGGGAGAGGGTGAGAAGGGATAAAGACGGAGAGAGAGGGATGAATACGTGGATGAGTATGACCGTATGAACGGCGGGCTGAAAATGGAAATCAAATATATATCTAAGGACAAAACAAAAAGATGAAGGACAAGAAAAAGGTTTCATACATGTAGAGAAGTTGATGACTGAGAGTTATACATGTTAAGAGTGTGTTGTGTGTTTTGGGGGGGGGGGGGGGGGGGGGGGGGGTTGGCGGCGTTGTGTGGGTGGGATATAAAGAGGGAGAGAGAGGTGGATGAATACGTGGATGGGTATGACCGTTTGAACGGCGGGCTGAAAATGGAAATCAAATATATATCCATCTAAGGACAAAACAAAAAGATGAAGTACAAGAAAAAGGTTTCATACATGTAGAGAAGTTGATAACTGAATTAGGAATAGCAGTGGACGGAGCGGGCGGAAATTAGCACCTTCGTCTTTATATTTATCTAAAAAATTTCATTTTATTTCTGTCTTTATACTTATACGAAAATTTTATTAGAGATTCATTTTTGTCCCGTAAGTAAAATTCTCTGTCTACCCCCGCATCTACACCCCCTGCCCCACACCCGACAAGCCTAATATCACTAAAAAAAACTCAAAAATAAATAAATAAATAAAGCAGCTTATGTCTAGGAAGTGTTTGGACGTACTTTATGGCTTATACTTATAGCTTTTTTAAAATGTGTTTGGGTGAGTGACTTAAAAAATCAGCTTATTTCTAATTACATTTTTCAAGAAAAATTATTTTTAAAAATAGCCTTTTGAAAGTAGTTTATATCTTATAGCTTATGGCTTATAAGCCAATGACCCAAACACTCCCTTAGATTTTAAGTTTTTATTATTTACAATTGAGCCCTTATTTTTTGTTTTAAAATTTATAGTTAAACCCTTTTTTTTAATCTTAATATTTATAATTGAGCTCTAGGTAATTACTAATTATAATTATATCTAACAGGTATGGCGGGGCAGCCGGGTGAAGAACCTAAGTCCATCCCCACCTCTATATCCGCACGGATTTAGTTTAACACTTCCAGTTCCACCTCTATTCCTATTTTAAATCCTCAATATCCTCTCTATAAGGGTGCGAGTTCGGTCGAAACTCCACTTTCGCTCGGCCTACTACCATCCCTACCAAAAGCGATTGCGTTGTATGTGTGAGAGATACATGGATGCGCCAACATGTGAGAGTATAAGCCATGGGGACAGTGAGAAAAATGAAAAACAAAATTCGAAGTGCCAAGAGATCCATATTTGGAGATTAGTTTGCTGGGTTAAGTACTAAAACATTCCAAAGAGCATTACCTAAAAGCTTCTCAAATTACTATTAAAGACTAAATGCAGATTTTGAAGACTAAATGTGGGATCCCTTGCGTGGGATCTCCCTATCCTCACTTCTCGTGGTGTTTCAAGTTTTTTTTTTTTTTTTGCTATAGGTTTTCCAAGACTTTTACAGGCTATTTCCTTGTACTTGTACAGTGCTACCGTTCACATGAATTATATAAATTTTATGTATTGCATTGAGTCACGTTCAACTGTCTACTCAAGAGCAAGTGGCCGCGAAGTAGTTTTACAGGTTGAGTTCCAGATCATTCTTCCCAAGGGATTTGTACAAATTTAGCAATCAATACAAAGCAATATATTAGAGAACTATTAGACTGATTTGCTAAAATAAGTAGAGAATTAAATCTATAGTAACTAAAATTAGACCAAAATGTTTTTGGGGGGTTTTAGGGATTGATTAGCTAACCTCTAGGCAATTTAAGTAAAATTGACTATCAACTAATCAATTGTCCAATGTAATTGCAAGCAATTAACTACTAAGCTAAAGAGTTAAGGACAATTAATGACTAGAGCAAAACAATTGAGCCTAATTAACTCAAACCAAGTGCAATTCAAATCAATTAACTAGAAAATCATATGGAATTGAAGAGGATGTGAACAGAATTGATCCAATCTATCAATTTATTGAATGGAATTGAAGTGAGAGTTTAGATAAATCAAATCAAGAATCTCTCCATGGATCATTGATTCGGAGAATTAAGACTAGAAAACCTCAAGTCATCTATTCAATTAGAGTATGATTTGACAAGCTTTGTAAGACTCTTAGAAGAAAACTATAAGTTCATCAAACCATGATTATTAATCTAAGATTTATAGAGAAATCAACTCTTACTGAGTAGAGAAGAAAAAATCTAAAGATATTCATTGGTATTAGAATACTCTCCTTTAATTTTCATGCAATCCTTGGTAGATCTTCACAATTGTATTGATTACACCATAAAATTATAATCATATTGATTGTACTCTAAAAAGTACAATCAGAGTCCCTAATTGGAAGTTATTAGTAGGAATTATTTACATATTATTTATCATTTTAATATAATTTTGGTATTTCTTTATGCTTTTCTTGTCTTCTGTAGATTCACAGTTAAAATCGAACAAAATGAAACAGGCATGCACATGGATCATAATCAATATTGGATATATATATGTAGGTAATATTATTGTATATATATATATTATATGTATATGTATGTGTATACGTATAGCAAATATCATATTATAAGTATAATATATATGTGTGTGTGTGTGTGTGTGCGCGCGCGCGTGCGCACGCGCGGGTGTGCACAGGTGAAAGCACAGAAAGAGAAAAAAATAAAAGAAATATGTTGCTAAAAATCAAGTGAAATGAATTGAATGGAATGTAAGTGGATGCATTATGAAATAAAAGTGGGTACATTATGAAATGCAAGTGGGATGAATTAAATGAAATGCATAGTGGAACATATCATAATGATGCCTATAAAAGGCTTCATTAGGTAGAGGGAGGGGGGAGAGCTTGGTAGATAGGAAGAAAGAGAAAGAGAGAGGAAGGGAGCAGTTGTAGATTATTCTGCAGTAATAAATTCTTTTATTTAAGAAGTCATTTTCTTTAAAGTCAAGTCTTTTAATTATGAGTAGTTAATTTTATTCTTAGAACCAATTGTGAATATTATCTGAGAATATTGAAATATCAATGGAGGTAATTGAGTCTTCATTGTTTTATCTTTAAAATCTTTTAATTCTTGGTAATTAAATTCTAGATCTTTAAGAAAACTTAAATTCTTGACTAAATTTGGTAATTTCAATGCACAAATCTTAATTTGGTATAGTTATTGCACAAATCGATGGTATGAATCTATGACTTTAATTTTTATTATTCTAGATTTAATTATTATTAAATTTTATTTTAATCGTCAAATCTTCCGAATCAAAGGCTTAAAACGCAGTCAATAATTTGAATTACAAAACTCCGTTGGAATTTCGAGTGAATCGGGTGATCAGATTAATTGGATCCAAGACCATTTTATGAAATTTTATTTAAAGTATAGTTTCACAGCAATTATCAAATCTCCCAAGAACGTCTATTTTCTTTTGGTTACTATTTTTTTGCACTAACTGTCCAGATATCAGTGATACTATTTTTGGTAAAATTCAAACAGGTTGGCTTAGGTTCTAATTGAAGTCATTGCATTACTACGGTATTTAGCACGACTTAGTCGGTATTTAATCTCTTACCGTGGGTGAATTTTTAGCTCCACCTTTGTATGTTTTGTTAACGGTTTTCTATGGATTTGATCTCAACTTACAGAGTTATTACTGCATTATAACCGCACACTAACGGATTTCAATGTCATTATTTACAAGTGATAAATTTTTGGCGCCGTTGTCGGGAAACGGCTTTAATAAAATCATGAAAAAAAATATAAAATTCAAAAATCAAAAAATAAAATAAAAAAATTTAAATTATAATAAAAATTCAAAATTAAAAAAAATAATAGTTATAATTCCTTTGTAGATTTAAGAACAATTTATTGCTTCCCTACCTTGACGAAGGAATTGAAAGGTGTATAACAACTTATAAGTGGTGTATGCACACTTATTACTTCTTTCCATTGTTAACTTGTATATTTGTGTATATTTAGTTCTTTTTATGCTTATTATTTTGTGGTTAACCTTTTTGGTTGGCATACTCGCATACTACTGGACGAACCAGTCAAGTTGGTTACCATATTTTTTGTTTTTATTTTTCATCTAACTCACCTAACTTACTAACTATTTAACATTTTCTTTTATTTAGTGGATAACCAACGTTGGTTACCATTCTAACATTTTATTTTCTGCACTTTATTTTATATCTTTTTTTTGTGGTTTCCTTTCGAGTTGATTCACCACTTATTTAGATCGGTGCCGCTCGATATGGTGATCATATAACTTTATATATATATATATATATATATGTACGTATTTATTATTATTTTTATTTAATTATTGTGAATAACCTTATTTTGAGCAGATTCACTGTCTATTTAGGTCGGCGCTGCTCATTAAGATTACTATAACGTTGTTACTAATCTGTCTAACATTATTTTCGTTTGTTATTTTTGTGTGCAGGTATTTTAGTATATTGTTGTAATTTTTTGTTTTTCTTTTTTATTAGTATCTTATCGTTAGCTGACTCAGAAAGTGTCCCGGTTCAATCGTTACTTTACCTGCATCCCTCCAAGTAGGTGACCTTCCATTTCCTCAACTTTGAGAGCTATCAATATTGTTTCTCTTCTCATCCCCGTTTTGTCGGTGGCCCACTTGAGTTTTTAGCCCGGTATTATGATTTGTAAGGTTCATATTGATGGTTCAGGGAGGGTTAATTTCTGTCTTCATAGGGTACATTCACTTTTATGAAATATTTTATTAGGGATGTGCATGGACGATTGGTGAGCATTGACTCTTCTAGTGATCTTTCTCCGATCTTTCGTACTCTTTCCCCATTTAGGACTCCTATTCTGAACATTCAGTTAGTTCACCAAAGTTCTAGTTTTATCCTAATGGCAAAAAAATTTGATCCTCAACCACATAAGAATGCTAACCCACCAAATTCAAATAATAGACCTGAAGGTGGGAGTGTACATGGCGATCCTCCCCATAGGTCTCTTAGGGATTATCTGAATCCCGCTAGGTAAGCGCCTATCTCTTGTATTGTTCTTTTCGTGCATCACGCAGCGATGAGTATAAAGCCGGGAATGATCCAGCTGATAAATCCATTCCATGGTTTGGATTTTGAAAAACCATATCAGTACATAAAAGATTTCGAGGATATATACTCTATGTTCTTCGATAATTCTTACCCAAGGAAAGTTGTACTTTTGAAACTATTTCCATTTTCTTTCAAAAACAAGGCCAAGACATGGTTCAATTAATTGAGGCCTAGGTTTATTTATTCTTGGCAAAATCTTCAGACAAAATTTTTGAAAAAATTCTTCTCTGAGCATAAAACTGAGTCAATTCGTCACCAAATCTTTCAAGTTGCCCCTGTGTCTAGTGAATCATTCTTCCAATGTTGGGAGAAATTCAAAGATTTGTTGAGTGATTGTCCACATCCTGGTTTCACCAATTGGCATGTCATAAATACTTTCTATTCATCATTGACTCCACAACTGAAACAATTCATTGAGTCTATGTATGCAGGGACTTTATATGACAAAGACCCAGCTGAAGCGTCTGACTTCTTTTATTACTTAGCGAATTTGGCTAGAGATTGGACCATAACTGGGTCCCAAAATCATGAGTCGAAGCCGAGGGTAACATTTCAGCTTAATCAAGTGAATGATCTAAATGCTAGAATAGCTGCACTTACTTGAAAGTTAGAAGCCATAAAGATAAGTAAGGGTAATGTTGTGAATAGTAAGTTTATCAGGGAAGAGAGTTGTTTAATGTATGATACAATGGAACATGAAATGATTGCATGTCCAATTATACCAGGTTTCAAGGAAGGCTTGCTGATTACTCTTAGAAATAGTAATCTTTTGGCTTAAATTGTTATTTGATTAGTTGAATTCCAGTGTTAATTTAGTATTATAACTCTCAAAATGCATTTAAACTCCTTTTGTGCACTTTTTACAGGAATTGGAGCTTAAACTAAGGCAAATGGGCAATCTTGAGGATGACCGATCGATCGCCCGATCGAACGGTCCACGGAACGTTCGATCAACCGAGCGATTGGTGATCCTGCGATCGATCGGTGATGCTCTGTTCGACCTTCTGCAGCAAACTTCAGAGAGGGCGTTTTTTCGATCAATCGGGTGTTCGATCGGTGATGTCGGAATTCCCTCAACAGACTACACAGAAGCAAACTTCAGAGGGGTCGGTTTTGCGATCGATCGGGCGTTCGATCGCCTAGACCGATCGATCGGTGTGTACAGACTCTATTTTTCTGCAGAGTATAAAAGCTTTTGTTCGAGACAAAAAGAGATATAGGTCATTTTCTGCAGAATCTGGACGAAGGAGAGGCTCCAAAAAGTGGATTTTTGTTATCTTGTAAGGTTTTTAGTTAGATCTTCTCTTAATGCTTTGTGTTTAATGTCATTTATTGATTTTGGATCATTGTAAATGAATGTTTGATATATATATGAAGTGAATGATTTTCTACCTTTTCTAGCAACTTTCCATCATTTTCTTGGCACTTTCCCTCATTTTCTTAGCAACCAAACACTAGTTCTTTATAGTTTAATGGTAGATTTGGCTTATTTTATGCTCTTTGACATGGATTCTAGTAGCTAAATACCTCTTGGATGTGGTTGTGAAGATCCACCAAGGATCTTCAAAGGGTTGAAAATGGGTTGTATGAACTTTAAAGTCATATCCTCAAAATTATATGGTTTCATTTGATTTAGCATGAGATTCATTAGAAAAACTTAGATTCATAACCCTTTGGCAATATTTATGCACAAATCAATATTTGGTATAGGTATTGCACATGTTTAAGGTTTGATTCTAGGATACCAATTATAGATCCCCTCTTTATGGTCAATCAAACAAAACCCACATTTTTTATAGTCGACATTTTCCGAATCAAGAATCCAAGGTGTGATTCTTGATTTGAGTTATAAACCTCTCATTGGAAACCCTTGTTGTGAATTGGTGGATCAAAACAACCATATCCAAGCTTTTCTCCTTAATTACGTAAAACTAGCTTTTGTTGTCTTTATTAGTCACTAAATTATTGCATGAAGCATAGAACCACCATCATCTCAAAACCAACATATTTTCGGTCTCTTTTATGTTAAGAAAAGATAAGAATTTTCATTTGCAATCCATTAAGATAAGTACTCGTGCTAGTTGAGTTTTGTTGCTATATTTGCAGAATTCCCTTGGGAGAGAACGACACCGGATCCTCCGGTTTTACTACAAGCGCGACCTACGTACCCTTGCGGAGTAACTCCAGTTGAAGCACATCTGGAGGCGTGCCAAGTTTTGGCACCGTTGTCGGGGAGTTCATAGGCAAAAGCTACACCGGACGAAAGCTAAGGATTGCGGAAGAAAATTGAAAAAAAAAAAAAGAAGAGCAAGCAAAAAGAAAAAAAAAAACACACAAAAAGGGTGGCTTTCATCACCACCCCCGAGGGAAGCATCTACGGGCTTTGGGCCCCGGTACACTCTCATTTCCTTTAAGGTGTTTTCTTTTTAGGATTATTTTTATTTCTTCTTTTCTCTAGTTTCTTTTGTTTGATATAGTATAATTGCATTGCATTTTTGTTAGGAAATTATCCCTCTTCGGGAGTATTTAGTGGAGTTAGGATAGTGTGTGAAAGTTTCAAATTGGTGGTACGCTTATTGTATGTGGAGATTGGAGGTACGGAGTTGAATTGAGAAAAAGCCGTTGTCCGGCCTAGGGAATTGTGTATGATGTGCTGAACGACCCTATCGGTCCAACCTTATGTGTGCATTCATTCTTGCATGTCATATTTCACGCGGGACGAACATCATCGCCTTGTGAGGATTGAGAGCATTGAGAGCACAAACACATCTTCACCAACACCTAGCTTACCTTTAGTGGTCGACCTAGGTTTCATTCCAATGGCAAATCCCAATGAACCCGGCTTACCTAACATTCAACCCTTGCATCCAAATGTCCAAATCAACCCGGAAGGTCATGAGGAGTTTGAAAGAGGGAACCATCATGGTGACGTGGCGGCTCCCCCTATACGGACTCTCCGGGACTACCTAAACCCACCAAGGCAAGCACCAACATCGTGCATTGTTTTCTCGCCCCATCACAACACTCTAAACATTAGGTCGGGAATGATGCAAATGTTGCCTCAATTCTACGGGATGGATTCGGAACAACCCTACATTTTTCTTAAGGAATTTGAGGATGCTTGTTCAATTGCTATGGACAACTCATGTCCAAGGGAAGTATTTTTGTTGAAACTCTTCCCATTTTGTTTGAAGGACAAAGCTAAGCTTTGGTTCAATTCCTTGCGACCCATGTCCATCCATTCTTGGGCTACTCTCCAAGGGGAATTTTTGAGCAAATTTTTCTCCGAAAATCGAACCGAGGCCATTCGAAGGCAAATTTCACAGTTTTCTCCTTTGTTGGGGGAAACTTTCTTTCAATGTTGGGAGAGGTTCAAAGACCTCTTAAATTCTTGCCCCCATCACGGTTTCGCCGATTGGCACGTCATCAACACATTTTATTCTTCTTTGACACCCCAACTCAAGCAATTTGTCGAGTCTATGTGTGCGGGGACGTTTTTTGATAAGCAACCCCATGAGGCATATGATTATTTTGATAACTTGGCAAATAAGGCTAGAGATTGGGCACTTACCGGGACCCAAAATCCCGAGGGTCGCTCAATCCAACAAGGGGTGGGAAGATATCAACTCAAGGAAGTTGATGATGTCAATGCTAAGGTGGCTACCTTGGCAAGAAAATTAAGGGCTCTTGAGGTGAACAAAGTTCAATCGGTAGAGAGTGAGGAGTTGAGAGAAGTATGTTATCTTGTGTGTGAAACCTCGGACCATACCACCGCTTCATGCCCAATCATTCCGGGTGTGAAGGAGGCTTTGCACGGCCAAGTTAACGCAATTGGCCAATATTCAAGAGGAGGGGGTAATCCCTATTCAAACACATACAACCCGGGGTGGAGAGATCATCCCAACTTTGGATGGAGGAACAATGAATGGACTTCAAACTCCCATAACTATCAAGGAGGGTATCAAAACCCTCAATCATACCAAGCACCTCCACCCCCATAAGCACTTCCACCACAACATCCACCTCCACCTTACCAACAAGCACCCGTGCCCCAATTCCAAAATCAACCAAGGCCATACCAACCCCTCCATAGGAAGCCCATAGAGGACAATGTTTACCAACTTGCCAATGACATGAGGGGGGTTAGTTCAAGGGTTGATAATCAAGAGAAAGTGCTAGACCAACACTATAGGTTACTTGAGGACATCCAAAAGCAAATGTCTACATTGACACAAGCTTTGACCCAAAATGTCCCGGGAAGATTCCCGGCTCAACCTCAACCTAACCCGGCAGTTAGGAAAGTGCACATAACCGAGGGTAAGAGTGACCCTAGTACGAGTCATGACCAAGTGCAAGCCATAACCACACTTAGAAGTGGCAAGACCAATGATAAAACTATCCCACCTCGGGATGAGACTTCTAGGAAGAGTGTTGGTCAAGAAGAGAAAGAAAAAGAGAAAGAGGAAAAAGAACCGAGAGAAGGGGGGGAAAACTTAGCCAATCCCATTGAGATTTTGAGTGAAAGTAAGAGGGATAAGAGAAGGGACATAGTCAAACATGCTCCCTTCCCGCAAAGGTTGACCAAACCAAAGAATGAACTTCTAAATGCGGAAATTTATGAAGTGTTTAAACAAGTAAAGGTCAACATCCCTATCCTTGACGCAATTAAGCAAATACCTTCTTATGCTAAGTTCTTGAAGGACTTATGCACTTTTAAGTGAAGGTTGCATGTCAAGGAAACCGCCATGATGAATGAAAATCAAAGTGCGATTTTACAATGTAAGACAGTGCCAAAATTCAAGGACCCCGGATGTCCTACTATTTCTAGTACCATTGGGAACACCAAGATTGATCGTGCCTTGTTAGACTTAGGGTCTAGTGTCAACCTTTTACCATTTTCAGTGTATAAGGAACTTGGCCTAGGAGAGTTGAGCCCTACTCGTGTTACCTTGCAATTGGTGGATAGTTCTATAAAGGTTCCAAGAGGTATCATCGAGGATGTTCTCATCCAAGTTGATAACTTTTGCTTCCCGGTCGATTTCATTGTCCTAGACACCCAACTTGTTGAGAGTTGCATAGCTCACAACCAAATTCTTGTGATCTTGGGACGCCCTTTCCTAGCTACTTCCAATGCCATCATACATTGTAGGAATGGATTAGTGAAATTGTCTTTTGGCAACACCACCTTCGAGCTTAACATCTTTTCGGTTGCCAAACAAAAAGGGGAATGTGAGGATATCCAGGAGGTAGATATCATAGAGAGCATAGTTCAAGAACACTTTGAGCGGGAGAGTTTTGAGGACCCTTTGGAGAGGGCATTAGTGAGAAGTGAACCGCATGCTTCACTTGATAGTGAGGGCATGGTGTCAAGTGAATTGTCTCATTTGGAGGGTGAGAGAGAGGAGTGTTTACATGTGGGTCAATGGACCCCTTCTTTTGAACCCCTCCACCCTAGTGCCGAGAAACCGATTCCTTCGGAGGAGAAGCCTCCCATTCCCAAGAGGAAGCCCTTGCCTTCCAATTTAAAGTATGCATTTTTAGGGGATGGGGAGTCATACCCGGTTGTGATTTCCTCTAGCTTGTCTGGGAGCCAAGAGGAAGGGTTGATAGTGTTGCTTAGGAAACATAGAAAATCCCTAGGATGGACTATCGCCGACCTTCATGGGATTAGTCCTCTCGTGTGCACTCACCGCATTTTTTTAGAAGAGGAGGCTAAATCCATTCGTTAAATGCAAAGGTGATTGAACCCTAATATGAAGGAAGTGGTTAAAGGTGAGGTTTTAAAATTGCTAGATGCGGGTATCATTTACCCCATCTCCGATTCGAAATGGGTTAGTCCGACCCAAGTGGTACCTAAGAAATCGGGTGTCACGGTGATAAGAAATGACAACAATGAGTTAGTGCCAACCCGTGTGCAAACCGGGTGGCGAATGTGCATTGATTATCGCCGCCTCAATAATGTGACCCGAAAGGACCACTTCCCTTTACCCTTCCTTGATCAAGCCCTAGAAAGGGTGTCCGGTAAGGCTTTCTATTATTTTTTAGATGGATATTCGGGGTACAATCAAATCGATGTAGCCCTTGAGGATCAAGCCAAGACAACATTCACTTGTCCGTTTGGCACATATGCTTATAAACGTATGCCCTTCGGGCTATGTAATGCACCGGCGACATTTCAAAGGTGCATGATGAGCATATTTAGCGACATGATTGAGCAAATTGTCGAAGTCTTCATGGATGATTTTTCCATCTATGGGGATACTTATGAAGGTTGTCTTGGTAATCTAGGAAAAGTTTTGATGAGATGTGAGGAGAGTAACCTTGTGCTCAATTGGGAAAAATGCCATTTTATGGTTACAAGTGGTATAGTTTTGGGGCATATTGTGTCGGCCGGAGGGCTTAAAGTTGATAAAGCAAAAATTGAACTCATTCAAAAATTGCCCGCCCCAACGTGTGTGAAGGAGATTAGATCATTTCTTGGGCATGCCGGTTTCTATCGGCACTTCATTGAGGGTTTTAGTGCAATCTCTAGGCCCATGTGTTATCTTTTGTCCCAAGATGTTCCCTTTGAGTGGACATCTTCTTGTCAACAAGCTTTTGACAAGTTGAAGGGACTTTTGACCACCGCCCCAATCATTCGAGTACCCAATTGGTCTCTTCCATTTGAGCTAATGTGTGATGCTAGCGACTATGCCGTGGGGGCTGTCCTAGGACAAAGAGTTGACAAGAAGCCTTATGTCATTTATTATGCTTCTAGAACTCTCAATGAAGCTCAAATCAACTATACCACAACCGAGAAAGAACTCCTTGCAGTGGTTTTTGCACTTGATAAATTTAGGTCTTACTTGATTGGGTTATTGGTCATCATCTACACCGACCATGCGGCCCTAAAGTATCTCCTCACAAAACCCGATGCAAAACTGCGCCTCATTCGATGGATACTTTTGCTCCAAGAATTCCATATAGAAATGCGTGATAAGAAAGGGGTTGAAAATGTAGTTGCGGACCACTTGTCTCGGCTTCCCTTAAATGGGCGAGCCATGGACCCAACCCCTATCAAGGAGCACTTCCCGGATGAGCATCTCATGCATGTGACTGCCGTTGAGCAAGTTTCAACCCCTTGGTTTGCAGACATTGCAAACTTCCTTGTCACCGGTGAGGTTCCTTCCACATGGTCATCCATTGACAAGCGTAAATTCTTCCGGAATGTGCGCTATTTTTCGTGAGATGATCCTCACTTGTTTAAGTATTATCCGGACCAAATCATTCGCCGGTGTGTCCCAAATCACGAATTCGAACAAGTGATAGAATTTTGTCACTCTTATGCTTGTGGAGGACACTTCTCCTCCAAGAAGACCACGGCCAAAATTTTGCAATGTGGGCTTTATTGGGCCACCATGTTCAAGGATGTACATACTTTTTGTCTAGCTTGTGATCGGTGCCAACGGTTAGGAACACTTTCGAAGAGGCACATGATGCCTCTTCACCCCATCACTATTTTAGAAATATTTGATTGTTAGGGGATCGATTTCATGGGACCATTTCCTAACTCGTTTGGGTACCTTTTTATTCTTGTGGCGGTAGATTATGTCTTTAAGTGGGTGGAAACAATTGCCACCCGAAGCAATGACCACCAAGTGGTCTTGCGATTTTTGAAAGAGAACATTTTTTGTAGGTATGGCATGCCTCGTGCCATGATAAGTGATGGCGGTTCACATTTTTGTAACAAACCCTTTGCGTCTTTAATGCGTAAGTATGGTGTGGTCCATAAGGTTGGATTACCATACCATCCTCAAACGCAAGGGCAAGTAGAGTTGGCCAATCGGGAAATTAAGCGCATTCTAGAGAAAACCGTCAATCCAAATAGGAAAGATTGGTCTCTTAGATTGACCGATGGGTTGTGGGCATACCGCATGGGCCATAAAACCATTCTTGGCGCATCACCCTATAGACTTGTGTACGAGAAGGCATGCCATCTTCCCGTCGAAATTGAGCATAAAGCATATTGAGCGATTCGTCAATGTAATGAGGATATTGATGTTGCGGGTACCTGTAAGCACCCCATTTTTGACCGCTCGGCAGTCTACACTCCGTCCAGACTTATTTTCAAGTCATTTTGGGCATATTCCAATCGAAACCAATTCTCTAGGTCCAAATTTCGTCTTTCCATCGCTTCGCGGGCCTGTCAGGCCCAAATAGAGGCAAAATGACCAAAATACCCTTAGGGGCATTGTCCTTTCTTATTCCAAGTCCAATCCCTCTCTCGAGACAGTTTATTCCTCGAGATGGTCCGAGTAGCAAAACTACTCAGAAAACCGTTAGACTGGCGGAAACACTCACAAAACCGTCAGAGTGGCGGAAACACTCACACCGTTAGAGTGGCGGAAACACTCAAAACCCAGGCACGTCTCTTCGGAGTCGGTAAGACCCCTTTCCAATCCCTCTCTCGAGACAGTTTATTCCTCGAGACGGTTCCAATCTAGGCACGTCTCTTCGGAGTTGGTAAGACCCCTTTCCAATCCCTCTCTCGAGACAGTTTATTCCTCGAGACAGTCCGAGTAGCAAAACTACTCACAAAACCGTTAGAGTAGCGGAAATACTCACAAAACCGTTAGAGTAGCGGAAATACTCACAGACTCATTAGAGTAGCGGAAATACTCATAAACCCGTTAGAGTAGCGGAAATACTCACAGAGCCGTCCGAGTAGCGGAAATACTCAACTGTTAGAGTAGCGGAAGTACTCACGGAGCCGTCCGAGTAGCGAAAATACTCAACCGTTAGAGTAGCGGAAATACTCACAAAACCGTTAGAGTAGCGGAAGTACTCACAGAACCGTTAGAGTAGCGGAAATACTCACAGAACCGTTAGAGTAGCGAAAATACTCTCAAATCGTCAACCCCGTTCGAGTAGCGGAAATACTCAACCCCGTCCGAGTAGCGGAAATACTCAACCCCGTCCGAGTGGCGGGAACACTCAAAACCTAGGTCAATACCCATGTTTGTTAGCTCACTTCGGTGAAAAATGACCAAATGACCCTTTGGACCTTTTCTGGTCAAGATGACCATTTTGCCCCTAGGCATCCGAACGCCCCGGGAACCACACCGGCTCTGGGTATCAAACCGGTAATATCCCGAGAATACTTTTTATAGTGTTCTCGACCTTCCTTTACCTTTCCGGCCCATTCCGAGTCAGTTCCGGCCAACCTGGTGCAAAATGACCGTTTTGCCCCTGGAGGGCTGGTCTCCTTCTTCGACCACATCGGCTTTGGGTATCAAACTGGTAATGTCTCGAGAATACTTTTTATAGTGTTCTCGACCTTCCTTTACCTTTCCGGACCATTCCGAGTCAGTTCCGGCAAACCCGGTACAAAATGATCGTTTTGCCCCTGGTGGGCCGGTTTCCATTTCCGACCACGCCGGCTCTGGGTATCAAACCGGAAACCTCTGGGAACATTCTAAATAATGTTTTCAGATCCCAAGTCTTCTTCTGGGACAGTTTGAGTCTGTCCCGGCAGTTTTCCGGTCCGATTGACCGTTTTGCCCCTAAAGGCTCGGTCAACCTTTCCAACACATCCAATCCTCACTTTTCAAGTCAAATACTTCCAGGACACTATTTTAAGTGTTCCTGCTCCTTTTCGGCCTTCCGGGTCACTCCCGGCTCCTTCAAATCATTCCCGGACTTTTCAGAGTCACTCCTAGTGAAGCCAGGCTGAAGTTTACATGGTAGTCACTAGTACAGGCACCCAAATCTAGTCAAAGATACGTTGCTTGCCGACCTTAATTGTTTCCTAAATGGCTGGCGCCACTCCTAGTGACGCCAGTATAAATTTTGCCCTGGCGCCACTGCAACAGGCGCCAGGCTTGTCCTCCCTCTATAAATACAGAGCCTCGTTCAACGTGAAAGAGGTCTGCAAACTTAACCTAGAAATCATACAATTCGATATACAGAGCTCGAGCACCTCAAAAACCCTAGCCTCCCTAGGTTTTCCAAACCCTAGCCACCCTACACAAACCCTAGCCTCCTATACACTCATATACACCCCCATACACTCATACCCTAGCCTTCAACCATCCTTGGAAGACTTGAAGAGCTGCCATCCAAAGCTTGAAGACAACCCTTGAAGACTGAAGGTGAAGATCAAGACAAAGACCGAAGACCGAAGACCGAAGACCGCACGGCGTGCAAAATAAACAAGAAACAAGGCAGGCTCCCTATTTAAATTTTCGCACTTCCCCCCTCTCTCTTCTCTCTCCAACCCACTTGGGTTTTCTCTATTTTAATCCCCCATCTCTTTCCCGCCCTTTCTTTGCATGCTTGAAACAAGGGGATTCCCGGTCCATGTGTAGGATTGGACTATGAGAGAGTCACCGTGTCGAGGGCTTTCTTCTAGTCTAACCAAAGACCATGTGGGTCCGGCCCCCTTGATTATGTGGTGAAGCCTTAACCTTGTATGTTCACGACCCCAAATTGCATTGTGCATATCATAGTCTTGCATATTCCAAAATTCGTTTTCAAACTCGTTTTCAAAACCGTTTTCAAACTTGTTTTCGAAATTTGCATCAAATTCTCTTTTTCAAAAACTTGTTTTCAAACCACAATTCTAGGGTGATTCTAGCCTTTCCATGGCTAGGGTTGCTTTAGGAAAGTGTTATATTAAAAGTGGCCTTTTGGTCTATATTTTCAAACCTTGTTTTCAAAACCACTTTCTTAAAGTGGTTCTAGCCTTCTTATGGTTAGAGTTGCTTTAGGAAAGTGAGATGTTTTTACACCTTTTAAAAACTCTTTCTTCAAAAATCTCTTCCTAAAAATCTCTTTTTCAACATACTTTCCTAAAACTCCCCTCTACAAAATTGATTTCAAAAACTCCCTTTCAGAATCTCTTTTTCAAAACTCTCTTTTTCAACTCCTTTCCAAAACTTTCTTTCCTTAAAATTCACTTTCTAAAAACACTCCCTAAAAATCTTTCTAAAAACTCTCCTCCCGGAATCTTCCTTCTAGAAATTCCCCTATAGGATTTTCTTTCTAAACTCTACGTTTCCAAAAACATGCTTTCCAAAAAACTCTTCCCTAGGATTCCCTTCTAGAAAACCTTCGTTTCCAAAAACGCGTTTTTCAAAAAAAAAACTCTTTCCTTAGAGCCCAAACCAAACCCTAGAACCCACAATTAGGAAACTCTAGTTTTCTTTCCAAAAACACGATTTTCAAACTTTACCCTAAACCTAGGTTTCCAAAACCTCTAGTTTTCACATCCAAACTATACATGTTTCCAAAACCTCTTTTCTACGTCAAGACAACAATTTTCCAAATATAGGGTTTCTAGAATCTCCTTTCCGAATCCTAGCCAAATCCTATCTTCCCTTTAGGAAACCAAATCAAATCTCCCCGTTTAGGAAACTAGATCCCATCCTCCGTTTTTGGAAACAAAATCAAATCTTTTCTTTTAGAAACCAAATCCAATCCCTTCCAAATCCAAACCTTTCCTAATTCAATTCCTTCCTAAACCATAAGTTTCCTAAACCTAAACTTAAAACCTTTCCTTAAGTTTCAAATTTCTACTCTCAATTTTCAAACTTTCCAATTTCAATTCCATCTTTTCAAGTCTATTTTCAAATCAAAGCAATCTCTTTTTAAATCTAATTTTCAATTCTTTTCTATTGCTTGCATATCATGCATCATGCTAAATTAGTTTTCAAACATTGTTTTTCTAAAGTGGATAGGATTGGACATGGGTTAATCGAAGACTCTCGTAGGTAAATCTAAGGTAGATTGACATGTAGGTACCGAAAGGGCGGGGTAGGGTGATAGCTTAGTGCGTCTTCCTTACACGTAACCAACCTTCGAACTTAGAATCACTGATTTCAAAGACCAAAACAGAGTTATTTTTTAAAAAGGGCTAAATATTTTTCAAAGGTTGCCAAACAACCTGTTTTCTTAAAACCCTCTCTTGAGGATGTTTTCCAAAATTGTTTTCCAAAACCCTAAGTGTAGTCTTCGGATTACTCTTAGTTTTTAGGTGACCTAACTCACCTTAATCAAGTTAGGTGGCGACTCCGAATCTTTTTCAAAAGCCTTTTATTCAAACCTAATTTTCAATTCAAACCTAGTCGCACTCATTCTTCTAGGAGGGTGAGTTCTAACGAGAGAGTGCAGCATTTTTCCCGCTTGGGTGAGTATTCCTCGAGTGCGAAAAATCTGGGCGCGACAGTACCCACCGAAAACTCCAACTCAATGAGTTAGATGAACTTCGCAATGATGCATTTGAAAATGTAAAAATTGCTAAGGCCCGGATGAAACACTTTCATGACCAACATATCATTCGAAAAACTTTCAAAGTTGGCCAAAAAGTGTTATTGTATAATTCACGCTTGCATCTATTTCCGGGCAAATTGCGGAGTAAGTGGGCCGGACCATACCTTGTTGAAGATGTTTTTCCCCATGGAGCCATTGAGGTGCAAAACCTCACGAATGGCTCGGCTTTTAAGGTGAATGGCCAGCGGCTAAAGCCGTATTTTGAGACGTTCCAAGGGGAGTTGGACTGTGTGGATCTCATCGATCCACCGTCCTTTGAGTGACATTAGATTGTCGTGTTTTATAGTTTAGGTGTAGTTCTTTTGTTTTTCTTTTTATAGGTTTATTTCTCTTTTCTTTTTTGTAGTTAGTTGTGTACATTTGTATTCCCGAGAGTCCCGCCCTCCCCGTTGTCCTTTTTCTCTTCCATTTTCCTCATGCCTTGAGGTCATGGCATGACTCCAGTTGGGGGGGGGGGGGCACCATTTGCATGATTCTATGAATAATTCTGAGAATTTCTGCAGAACTTTAGAGAGGCCGCATTTGCGATCGATCGGTGGGCCAAACCGATCGATCGTGTACGTTGCGATTGATCGGGCGATCGATCTGTGACGACTGCAATCGATTGGGCTTATTACCGCACCGATCGAATGGGAGCGGTATCGATCGATCGGCCGTTCGATCGCTTGCGCTCCATTTCGATCGGTCCACGAGGTGATCGATCGGTTTAAAGAGCCGATCGATCGGTGACCGAGTTGTATATAAAAAGGCCATTGTTTCACTGTTCATTCTCATTTCACTTGCGCGTATTTGAGAGTTTAGAGAGCCCTTTCGTATATCGAAACAGCGAGGCCCTGCCAGTTTACTTTGCTAGACTTGGTCTCGCCTTTTCACGGTTTTCTGCGCTTCAAGAGGTATTCCTTCCGCCGATCTTTGTCTATTATTTTCATTTCCAGTTGTACTTAGCCTTGTAGAAAGTTATGGTTGAGACTAGGAGTACTGAGGGTACAGCTGGGGCGGGGACTTCTCAGACTCTAGCCCAGTTCCAGCAGCTCCAGCGTGAGCATGCTAGGAGGGAGAGTATGATTCCACTCGCTTCCGGGGGAGGGATCAGGAGCGAGAGTTTGGACGGGTGTGGAGCGCCCGTAAGGTAGAAGTGGAGAGGCGTTGGACAGTGAGTCAGTTTGATGCTGAGCCATATGGTTGGCTCCAGCCTTTGACCGACCGCTAGTGGTTGGGGTTAGCTTCTTTTAGGGGCCAGTACTCAGCCACCCTCGTGGCAGAGTTCATGGCTAACATTTCATCGGACCCCGTTGGTGGCGACATACATATTCTTCGCTCTTGGGTTCGGGGTAGGGATGTTGTTATCACCCCGGACTCCTTTGCTGAGCAGTTTAGTATAACGAGGGTTGCTAACCCTCAGTTCTCTTATGATGGGGAGCATCCACCATCTCATGAGGAGATGTGCGCTGAGATTTTAGCACCGGGAGAGTCCTGGACCGCTTCCCAGATCAGGATTAGGCAGATTGCCCCCAGATACCACCTGCTGTTCCTTTGGACTTGCTATTCGATCTTTCCACTGGGGAGGATGGTGCAGTGCAGTAGGATGCGAGGGCAGTTGATGTGGGCTATTGGCACATGCAGGACTATTGACTTGCCCCACTTCATGTATATCGCATTGTGGGCCGTGACTCAGGTTGCTGCTCCCCAGTCCAGCATCCCTTTTGGTTGTTTTGTGACAGCGAGGATTAGGGCGGCAGGGGTTAGTGTTGCGGACGTTGTACTGCTCTCCTCTTCGACTGTCATAGGCTGGAAGACGGAGAAGAGGGCGGCAGGGCAGTTGTCGAAGAAGGGGGGGTCAACTAGTTTGGCTCACTCGTCTTCTCAGCAACCGACTTCTCAGACTCAGGAGGAGACCCAGTCAGGGGAGCAGCGGCAGGATCAGCCGGGGCAGCCAGCGCAGCCCCAGGCTCAGGCTCAGGAGGAGCCAGCTCAGGGGACGTTACTTCAGACTTTGGCAGCTATTCAGGAGCAGCTGACCGCTCAGTAGGCAGAGCGCCAGCAGTGGCAGGCCGACATTATGGCTAGATTAGATCTTCAGGACACTGCCATTGCTGCACTTCAAGGTCAGCTGATTGACATTCAGCAGCAGCAGCAGAAGCAGACCCAGTCCACTCGACTCCAGGAGATTATCCAGCCCCTTGGCCAGCCTCTTCCGGATGATGGAGACCTCTTTTCGGATCTCCAGTTAGATTAGATGCATTGTGCACTTCATAGCATTTCATTTCATTTGATGTATCTAAATCTTTTTTTGATTATAGTGGATGTATTTATTTTTGAGCTGTTTGTATAGTGATCTTTCCTATTGTGGCATACCCTTTTTGTATACATTTATTGTATTCTTTTGTCTTTTCTGGGTATATTTTGGCATTTCAGTTACAGGTGTACTTTTTGATTGATATCCATATCGCATGTATTGTTCCAACCGAGGTAATGGGTATTGTATGGTATTCATATCGCTCTTTTCTGTAACTTGACACCTTAGCTATGTCTTTGATTGTTGATATCATTTCTTTTTAGATTTTTGTGATGGAGGTGTCAAGGTTGTTTCAAACAAGTACCATACCATGTTTTTGATTAAATTTGAGTTGATGATTAACCCACCTTAGAGATTATGATACATTGCAAGTTTTTGGCATAAAATCATTATAAGAGACAATTCACATTGTTGCGCACTAACATGTTATGTGATGTCTTGTGTTTCATTCTTATGCATGCATGTCCTTATAAAGTGGAGATTTTTACCGTGTGAGCTTTAGAGCCTATTTATCGCCTTTGAAGAGTGAATCACAATTATTCAAGATTATTTTTTGTTGATCCTCATTCATTGAATAGCTTCATTATTTTTTTTTATGTTGGTTTACATGTTCGAGTGTTAGATAGATTTATTGACCCCTTATACACTTTTGAAGTTTTGATTTGTTGTATTCTTCAGATTCTAAACACATAGGCCATTTCATTCCATTGAGCCATTCCATGTGTATTTTTCTTCTTTTTAATGTTCATATGCATGTGCATAAGTTTAAAGAGTGTCAATGTCAATAGATGCATTGCTCTTATATTTGTAAAGTTGAAGGTGTATGGAGTTGAAGAGTAAAGAAAAAATATATATATATATATATACATAGAAAGGGATGAAAAGGTGTGTTTAAAAAAAAAAAAAAACAAATACAAAAGAAGTGAGGTGAAGGAAGATTGCAAAAGTGATTCAAAAGATTGGAAATGTGGAAGTGTATATCATTGATCATCATGTGTAATGCGCATGCATATGTTGAAACCTTTTACCACTTTCTATCCTTTTACATGGCTCTTCTTTCATTCATCACCCTTATAGCCTTGATATCCAAAGATACATGAATCTCTAATTCAATTGTGTATAAGGCATTTATGTCAATTTTCTAGATTATGCTTAAGCTGTAAATATTCCTTCATGAAGCTATGCCAAGTCGATACACTTACAATTTATTCGTTTTTTTTTGTTTCGGATTTGCTCTACTTGCATGGTTTATACATTTACTCGTTAAAAGAGCTTTCCATTGAGGGACCCTGAGTGTTCATGTTTAAAGTTGAGTGTATGCCTTGTGAGACTTGGATCGAAGCATCGAGGACGTAATTGTACGAGTTTTGAATCATTAGGGTCATATGTCATTGGTAGTACGTGTCAATGTGTTTTATTTCTTCCATGCTTTATGCCATTGCCTTGCTTTGGTTCACAACCTAGGTGGATGGAGATTTGACTTGAATAAGATTAATTCATGTGTATATTTTTGTTTTCCTCTCATACTTTGATAGGGACTATCAAAGGTTTAGTTGGGGGGTGTTGATTACTCTTAGAAATAGTAATCTTTTGGCTTAAATTGTTATTTGATTAGTTGAATTCCAGTGTTAATTTAGTATTATAACTCTCAAAATGCATTGAAACTCCTTTTGTGCACTTTTTACAGGAATTGGAGCTTAAACTAAGGCAAATGGGCAATCTTGAGGATGACCGATCGATCGCCCGATCGAACGGTCCACGGAACGTTCAATCGGCCGATCAATCGGTGATCCTGCGATCGATCGGTAATGCTCTGTTTGACCTTCTGCAGCAAACTTTAGAGAGGGCGTTTTTTCGATCGATCGGGCGTTCGATCGGTGATGTCGGAATTCCCTCAACAGACTACACAGAAGCAAACTTCAGAGGGGTCGGTTTTGCGATCGATTGGGCGTTCGATCGCCTAGACCGATCGATCGGCCGATCGATCGGTCGTCTACCGATCGATCGGTGTGTACAGACTCTGTTTTTCTGCAGAGTATAAAAGCTTTTGTTCGAGACAAAAAAAGAGATATAGGTCATTTTCTGCATAATCTGGACGAAGGAGAGGCTTCAAAAAGTGGATTTTTGTTATCTTGTAAGGTTTTTAGTTAGATCTTCTCTTAATGCTTTGTGTTTAATGTCATTTATTGCTTTTGGATGATTGTAAATGAATGTTTGATATATATATGAAGTGAATGATTTTCTACCTTTTCTAGCAACTTTCCATCATTTTCTTGGCACTTTCCCTCATTTTCTTAGCAACCAAACATTAGTTCTTTAGAGTTTAATGGTAGATTTGGCTTATTTTATGCTCTTTGACATGGATTCTAGTAGCTAAATACCGCTTGGATGTGGTTGTAAAGATCCACCAAGGATCTTCAAAGGGTTGAAAATGGGTTGTATGAACTTTAAAGTCATATCCTTAAACTTATATGGTTTCATTTGATTTAGCATGAGATTCATTAGAAAAACTTAGATTCATAACCCTTTGGCAATATTTATGCACAAATCAATATTTGGTATAGGTATTGTACATGTTTAAGGTTTGATTCTAGGGTACCAATTATAGATTCCCTCTTTATGCTCAATCAAACAAAACCCACATTTTTTATATTCGACATTTTCCGAATCAAGAATCCAAGGTGTGATTCTTGATTTGAGTTATAAACCTCTCATTAAAAACCCTTGTTGTGAATTGGTGAATTAAAACAACCATGTCCAAGCTTTTCTCCTTAATTACATAAAACTAGCTTTTGTTGTCTTTATTAGTCACTAAATTATTGCATGAAGCATAGAACCACCATCATCTCAAAACCAACATATTTTCGGTCTCTTTTATGTTAAGAAAAGATAAGAATTTTCATTTGCAATCCATTAAGATAAGTACCCGTGCTAGTTGAGCTTTGTTGCTATATTTGCAGAATTCCCTTGGGAGAGAACGACACCGGATCCTCCGGTTTTACTACAAGCGCGACCTCCATACCCTTGCGGAGTAACTCCAGTTGAAGCACATCTGGCGGCGTGTCACTTGCATGGCCAAAAATTGAATCTTGCATGATAGGGATGTTAAGGCTCAATTCTTGTTGAAAAGGAGTATGGGATATCTCACTTTGATGAGAATGCAAATATCATATTTTTTTCCTTTAATGTTTAGTCTTTTATACTTGTTTGGTGCCTAAAGATACTCATTATTCTTATATTTTGATTTAGGGTGCTACGGAACGCTAAGGAAGAGAATCCTAGCTTAAAAAGGCCAAATTCGTGCTAAATTGGAAGCAGCGTCCGAAGGAGCGTTCTAATGGTCCAAAAGGGCATTCGAACTATTGTATATGCGTTCGAACAGTACGTCAAACGGATTCACATCAAATTCAGGTTTGAAGTGCGTTTGAAAAATACAGAGAGCAATTTTTTCGTTCAAAGTGCGTTCGATGCATTGTTCGAACGGTGGTCCGATGCGTTCGAATGGTAGTAAGGGCATTCGAACGGTTGTGCACAACTACAGATTTTCAGAAACCTATAAAAGCTGTGATTATTTTGTTTCTAGGGTTAGCGTTTTTCATAGTATTCTAGGAGGAAAAAGTAACAAGAAAACATACGTTTCTTTTTTCTGCAACTTCTTCTTTGAGTTTTCTTCATGGCCCTGCGTAGCTAAATTTTGAATCTTGGTCGGAGGAAATGGAAGCCTTGGAATTAACAATAAACTGTGAGATCTAATTTATTTTCATTATTCGATTTATGCTTTAAGTATCGAATGTTCTTCTGTGCCTATTTTCATGATTGTCTTGTCTAATTACTAGGAGGCCTACTAGTTTATTATTTGTTACAATATATTGATGGATTAGATATCAAATCCGTAATTGTTTGATTCCTCTAATTTGTGAAGTAACTAAGATTTAATGATTTGCTGCGTTAGAAATTATTATATCTTAGAAAGAACGTTCGACTAAATTAAATGCAACCGCTTGTGTTTGTGTTATTTAGTTTCGTTGATCTCTTTAATTCTTAAGGCTACTGCTAGATTAAACCTTGAGTGTTTATCCTGGGTTGCTTAATAGTTAGGGTTAATGAGATCGCTTGTTTTCTAATTAACTACGATTAAGGAGAGATTGGAAAACAATTCCGACGGTGAATATTCAGTGTGTGAATTGATATGCTTGCATCAATGAGCAGTAATATACTTCCGATGATGGATGTTGACTCAGACCAAAGTTTGTTCTTTTGATATATTTCAATACTTTAATCTGAATTGTTTCGTAGTTGTTATTATTAAAATAGTTTTCATTATACCAAAACCCCCCCTCCTTGTTCACATAGCATAAAACTAGGCTAGACACTCTTCGTGGGAACGATCCTTACTCGCACAACTACATGTTTGTTTTTTGGGTATCAATTTTATTTGGGTGCCCACAACAGCACACCAAATTTTGGCGCCGTTGTCGGGGAGTGATTCCAGTTGATTTTTGTGCTTCTTGTGATCCTTATTTTATTTTAAGTATTTCCATTACTCTAGATTTTTCCTAAATTGTTTTTTAGGGTTGGTTAGAGTTTCCTTGATTGTTTATGCTTATGACTCGATCTTCTAATCAAGGTGAATTGCAGTGCGATCCAGAAATAGAGAGAACTTTGCATAGGTCAAGAAGGGAAGTTCATAGAAATTCTGTAGAGAACGATCCAGCTCTTGATTTCCTATTTACTAGCAATTCTGATTTAGGAGAGGAGGAAGTCATGGCTGGAAATCAAACTTTGAAAGAACTTGCCACCCCTGATCTGAATTAACAACCCTTATGCATAACATTCTCTACTTTAGATGTTACTACTAACTTTGAATTAAAATTTAGACTAATACATCTCTTGCCCACTTTTCATGGTCTTGCAGGTGAAGATCCTTATAAACATCTAAAGGAGTTTCATATAGTATGCACGAGCATGAAACCCACGGGGGTGACTGAAAAGCAAATTAAATTACGAGCCTTTTCGTTCTCTTTAAAGGATTCGGCTAAGGATTGGGTCTGCTATCCACCCTCTGAAATCATTACCACATGGAACAAGATGAAAAGATTGTTTTTGGAGAAATATTTCCCAACTTCAAGAGCAGCCAACATTCAAAATGAAATTTGTTGTGTAAGACAGCACAAAGGAAAGTCCTTACACGAATACTAGGAACGTTTCAAGAAATTATGTGCAAGCTGTCCCCATCATCAAATTAGTGAGCAACTTCTTATTCAGTATTTTTATAAGGGTCTTTTGCCCATTGATAAGAGCATGATTGATGTTGCTAGTGGAGGAGCTTTGGTGGATAAAACTTCCAATGCTGCAAAAAACCTGATTGCGAATATGGCAGCCAATTTTCAACAATTTGGCACTAGACTTGATCTCCCACCTAAGCATGTCAATGAGGTAAATACTTCCTTCATTGAACAATAAATTGCGAGTCTAACTTCTCTTGTTCGTCAAATGGCTGTAGGTAATATGCAAACGACGAAGGCTTGTGGGATTTGTTTAGTAGCAGGGCATCCAACCAATATGTGTCCAACTCTTCAAGAGGAGACCATTGAGCAAGTGAATGTGGCAGGTGGTTTTCCTAGACAACCACAAAGAAAGTATGATTCCTATTCGAGCACGTATAACTTGGGATGGAGGGATCAACCCAATATTAGCTATGGGAATCCACAAGTGAATCAGCCTGTAACTCAAAACCGCCCAAGTTACCAGCAATATAAGCAGTCATACCCCACTAGACAACAACCGGGCCAAACTTCTAATTCTGGTATGTTTTTATAAGATATTATTAAGTATTTTGCCACTAATACCATGTAATTTCAACAGGAGATGAAATAATTTCAACAAGAGGCGAGGGCCAGTATTCAAAGTCTGGATAATCAGATGAGCCAGATGGCAACCGCAATTAGTCCGCTAGAAGTGCAAAGTTCAGGGAAAATACCCTCTCAAAAGATAGTAAATCCAAGAGAAAATGCAAGTACAATCGTCTTGAGAAGTGGTAAAGAGGTTGAGATTCTAGTAAAGGCAGTGTAAGCACCCTATTTTTGACCGCTCGACGGTCTCCAGTCCGTTCAGACTTGATTTCAAGTCAATAGGGACATATTCTAGAATTCTAGTCCTAATCTAGTCGATTCATCACTTCGCGGGCCCACCAGGCCAAAATAGAGGCAAAATAACCAAAATGCCCTTGTGGGCGTTGTTTGGTCCAAGCCAAATTGGGCACGTCTTTCCGAAGACGGTAAGTCCACTTTCCAATTCTAACAGGCACGTCTTTCCGAAGATGGTAAGTCCCCTTTCCAATTCTAACAAGCACGTCTTTTAGAAGACGGTAAGTCCCATTTCCAATTCCAATAGGCACGTCTTTCCGAAGACGGTAAGTCCACTTTCCAATTCTAACAGGCACGTCTTTCCGAAGATGGTAAGTCCCCTTTCCAATTCTAACAAGCACGTCTTTTAGAAGACGGTAAGTCCCATTTCCAATTCCAATAGGCACGTCTTTCCGAAGACAGTAAGTCCTCTTTTCAATTTTAATAGGCACGTCTTTTCGAAGACGGTAAGCCCCATTTCCAAGTTCAATTTCAATTCCAATCCCTCTCTCGAGAAAGTTGATTTCCTGAGACAGCAAGTCTATCTAATTCGACACGTTTTTCATAGAAAGTTTCTTCATAACGGTAAGTCTCTTCAAACTCGTCGACCGGGACGAGACCCCAAGTCCCCTAGATGGTAGAACGGTCCACCTTTGGCGACTGTTAGCCCACCATTGCAGAAATGTCCATTTCGGCATGCCTTTTGAGAAAGTTGATTCCTTAGGCGCTAAGTCCCTTTAGCAGCTTCCCGAGATCAGGCAGTCTCGGGAATGATTGCGAACCATTAGAGTAGCAAAAATACTCGCAAACAGGTCGATATAGGGAATTGCCAACAAACCCCTATATCAAAGTGCTGAAAACACTCAAAACCCAGGTCAACACCAGTGCCTGGTAGCCCGCTTTGGTGAAAAATGACCAAACTGCCCCTAGGGCCATTTTTCGACACGTTTCTCGAGAGCACACCTGAGTCCTCAGAATGGTAAGTCCATCCTTCCAAGATTGTCCCAGAGATGATCCGGCATGATTAGGTGCCCTCCAGTCAGTTTTGGGTCAATTTTGAAACTTTTCGGTCAAGATAACCATTTTGCCCCTAGGCATCTGAACGCCCCGGGAACCACACCGGCCCTGGGTATCAAACCGGTAACCTCCCGAGAATGCTTCTTATAGTATTCTCAACTTTTCTTTATCTTTCCGGATCATTCCGAGTCAGTTCCGGTGAACCCAGTGCAAAATGACCATTTTGCCCCTGGTGGGCCGGTCGCCTTTTCCAACCACACCGGCTCTGGGTATTAAACTGTTAGCCTTTGGGAACATTCTAAATAATGTTTCCAAATCTTGAGTCTTTTTTCAGGACATTCCAAGTCCATCCAGGCAGCTTTTCGGCTCAATGACCATTTTGCCCCTAATGGCCCGATCAACCCTTTTAAGAAATCTTGTCTTCATTTTTTAAGTCATTTGTCCCCGAGACATTATTCTAAGGGTTCTTGTCCGTTTCCAGCTCTCCAGGCCATTCCCGGTCCCTTAAATCCTTCCAGGACCTTCCGGAGTCACTCCTAGTGAAGCCAGGCTAAAAATTGCATGGTAGTCACTAGTATAGGGGCCCAAATCTTCTGAAGATACGTTGCTTGCCAACCTTAAAACTTTCCTAACTGGCTGGGGCCACTAATAGTGGCGCTAAGCCAATATTTGTCTGGCACCACTCCTGGTGGCGCCAGAAACATTTTTGGCCTAGCGCCACTGCAACAGGTGCCAAGTCTATCCCATCTCTATAAATGCAGAGTCTCCTCCAGTGTGAAAAAGGTTCGCAAACTCAATCTAAAAACCCTACTTTTCAATACACAGAGTTCGTAGCCTCTCTAAACCCTAGTCTCCTTAGGTTCTCTAAACCCTAGCCTCCACACACACTCCCATACACTTATACACACTCTCATACACTTATACACTAGCCTCAACCCTCCGTTGAAGACTTGAAGTGCTGCAACTCGAAGCTCCCGAAGATCAAAGAAGAGTTCTTGAAGATCAAAACGAAGACTGAAGTGAAGTAAAGACTGAAGAAAAGCAAGGCGTGCAAAGTAAAACGAAATAAATAAGACATACAGTAGGCTTTCTCTTTAAGTTTCTGCACTTTCCCCTCTCTCTTCTCTCTTCTAACCCACTTGGGTTTTCTTCTATTTTAATCTCCCGTCTTCTTCCCCCCCTTTTTTTGCATGCTTGAAATAAGGGATTTCCCCGTTCATGTGTAGGATTAGGCTATTGGAGGGTCACCGTATCGAGGGCTTTCTTTTAGTCTAACCGGAGACCACGTGAGTTCGGCCCCCTTGATTATGTGGTGAAGCCTTAATCTTATATGTTCGCGACCCCCAATTTGCATTGTGCATGTCATGATCTTGCATTCTTCCAAAAATCATTTTCGAACTCGTTTTCAAAACTTGCATTAAACTTGTTTTTAAAATTGCATTAAAAACCTTCTTTTCCAAAACTTGTTTTCAAAATCACAATCCTAGGGTAATTCTAGCCTTTCTATGGCTAGGGTTGCTTTAGGAAAGTGTTACATTTAAAGTGATCAATATGGTCTATATTTTCAAATCCTTGTTGTTTTCAAAACCACTTTCTTAAAGTGGCTCTAGCCTTCTTATGGTTAGAATCACTTTAGGAAAGTGAGACATTTTTATACTTTCCAAAAATCTCTCTTTCCAAAAATACTACTTTTCAAAAACTCTTTCCTTAGAGCCCAAGTCAAGCCCTGGAGCCAACAATTAGAAAACCCTAATTTTCTTTCCAAAAACGTGATTTTCAACCTTGCCCCAAATATAGGTTTCCAAAACCTCCCTTTCTACATCAAAGTCATAAGTTTTCAAAAAACCTATTTTCTACATCAAAACTATAGTCTTCCCAAAACTAATCTTTCCAAAACTCCTTCTTTCCAAATCCTTGTCAAGTCCAATCTTTCCTTAGAAAACCAAATCCAATCTCCCGTTTAGGAGCTAGATCAAATCCTTTGTTTTTGGAAACAAAATCAAAACACTTCTTCTTAGGAACAAAATTCAAATATTTCCTAATTCAACTCCTTCCTAATCTTCAACTTTCCTAAATCTTAAGTTTCCAAAACTTAAACATAAAAATCTTTCCTAAATTTTAAAACTTAACTTCCACGTCTTTCTTAATTCAACCATTTCCTAATTCTATCCCTTTCCAAATCCGAGTTTCAAATCTTTCTAAAACTCAAACCTTTCCTAATCTCAAGATTTTCTAAAACTCAAACTCTAAAACTTTCTAAATCCTAAACTTTCTAAATTTCAAATCTTTCCAAATCCAAAGCTTTCTAATATCAAAACTTTCTTAAGTTAAGACTTTCTAAATCCTAAACCTTCCAAATTCTAAACCTTTCTTATTTTAAGCTTCCCCAATTCAAATCTCTCTTAAATCTTAAACTTTCATATTTCAAAACTTTCTTAAAGCAAAACCTTTCCAATTTCAAAACCTTTCTTAAAATGAAACTTTCCTAATTCCCAATTTCAGAACTTTCCTAATTCGAAAACTTTCCTAAAATGAAATTTTCCTAAAACAGAACTTTCCTAAAATGACACTTTGCTATTTTGAAACTTTCCCAATTCGAACCTTTCCTAAATCTAATCTTTTCTAAAACTCTTTCAAGTCAAGTCGAATATTTCTTAAACCCTTCCAAGTCAAATCTTTCCTAAGTCTCCTCTCTTTCCTAAGTCTAGATTACCTAAACCTCCATCTTTCCAAAACAAGTCTAAATCTTTTTTCCAAGTTGTATCTTTCCGAATCCAAATATAATCTTTTCAATTTTAAGATTCTAAATTCCAATTTCCAATCTTCTATCCTAAGTTCAAATCAAATCCTCTTTCCAATCAAGATCTCTTTCTTCCAATCCAACATTCTATCTTCTATCGGACTCTTGTCCGAACTACGACTAACCTGATTCCTCTAAAAGGATACGCAGGCAACCCTCATGGGTGCGGTAACAACATTTTTCAAATTTCTATTTCCACAACCTTTTTCAAATCTCATGTTCCATAACTGCCTTCCAATTTCCAATACTATGTTCTACTTCCAATTTCAAATTTTTATTTCCAAATCTCTATTTCCAAATTCTAAAACTTTCCAATTTCAAATTTCCTTTTAAATCAAATCAATCTATTTCCAAATCTATCTTCCAATTCTCTTTTCTTGCACTAGCATATCATGCATCATGTCTTTTTTTAAACATTATTTTCTAAAGTGGATAGGATTGGACATTTGTTAGTTGAAGACTCTCATAGGTGAATTTAGGGTAAATAGACATGTAGGTACCGCAAGGGCGGGATAGGGTGTTGGCTTAGTGCGTCTTCACTACACGTAATCAATCTCCGAACCTAAATCACTGTTTCGAAAGACCAAAATGGAGTTTATTTTCTAAAAAGGGCTTAAATGTTTTCCAAAGGTTGCCAAACAACCTGTTTTCTTAAAAACCTTCTCTTGAGGAGATATTTTCAAAAATCGTAAGTGTAATCTTCGGATTGTGCTTAGTTTTTAGGTGACCTAACTCACCTTAATCAAGTTAGGTGGCGACTCTCAAATGTTTTCCAGAGGCCCTTTATTCAAATTAATTTTCAATTCGAACCTAGTCGCACTTATTCTTCTAGGAGGGTGAGTTCTAACGAGAGAGTACAGTATTTTTCCTGCTTGTGTGTGTATTCCTCGAGTGCGAAATCTGGGTGCAACAAGCAGCCCCTGCATCGTCGAACCAAGAAAATGAGAACGTGAATGTTCTCTATTTCATGTTCAGTCTTAAGGGCGATAATAGAGAGACCTTTGTCATGACTACTCATATATGGAATCGTGAACATCTCATATGTAGGATCATCTCGAGGTTGAGCTGGAAGCTCTTCCTTCTCGCGATCCATTGGCTCGTGTTAACAAGGCCAATCGTTGAGTTAATTCATTTAATTCCCGATGAATTTGTGCAAGAGTGTCAGTTTGTACCTATGTATTAGTATTCCTGAACCCCAAGGACATACCTGTGTGATATGGCATATAAGATGATAGCATGTTCTCTTGATTCTCTACCAAAGGTTGATAAGATAATGAAGGATATGTCTCATGAAATGTATAAGGTGAAGTAAAAGGTGTATATGAATCATAAGCATATGGTGGAAACAAAGGTGGTGCATGGTAATACTGTTGTTGTGGTGGTTGTTCATAAGAAGCATATGGTGAAACTTGATAGCTCCACTCTAAATAGTTTGGAGGTGGATAATAGCCTTATGGTTATGCCGTGTATGAATCAAGACTTGTAGAAAGAAAATTCCAAGGATAATCCATGAATAAAATGTATACAAGACCAACCAGCAAGTATATGAAAACAACCTATCCTCCCAAACCCACAACAAAAGTGTACAAACCCAATGGAACCAAAAGAAAAACAAAAATAAGTGGTCAAAAATAAAAGATGGAACGAAGTTATCCAAAAGAGCTACCCACGTATTTTTAAAATGATGGTGAAGTGCTTCCTCCAAAACAGAATCTCCAAGGCTCATCCACTAACGTAAATCGTAACTTCCCCAGCAACAGTGCCAAAAACTTGATTGCGTCCTAAAAAGGTGATACTTAACCGCAAGTGTACGACCGCTATGTAGTAATAATTTCTCGTAAGTATAAGGTCGATCCCACAAGGAAGATGGTTTACGTAAATTGGAGAACTTGTCGTGGATAAAAAATCTTAGGAAAAACACTCCAATAAACAGAAATCTTATTTAAATTGAGAAAAGATTTGTTATCTAATTTAAACTAAGAAATAAAAAGTCTCGAAATCAATCGTTCCAACCAATTGCGTCTCTTGGAATCCCAAAGGAGATAATTTAAGAACTTAAATCCTTCGACTACGTCGTGAGTCTCGGATTCAAAAAATTTAGCAATAAAAACAAGTGTTCTTCAAAACTTCAACTTCTAAAATAAATCGGGTTATTATAATCAAGGACGTGCATCATCAATTCGCGCAACGCATATATTGAACCAAACTCACGTATAAATGTTACAAGGCAGCGTATATACTGAGTGTGGTATTCACGCATTTCCCCTTATAATCATGGTTCGAACTCTCAAGCCTGTAAATTCCCCTTCTATGTGTCTAGCCTCTAAGAGTTCGAATCCTAAGGCCAAAATACTTTTTTTTTCTCAATTTTTGCTAGCCACCGTTCGAACTCTTATTTTCTTGTTTCCACCATTCGAATACTTAGTGTATTTTTTCTCAATTTTTAACTGTCTTCCCCTATTTCCTTGTAGCCCAGTTCAAGGCTTTTGGAGTCCATTTCTCACGATGCTCATTAGACATGAACTTGTATAACTTTACGAAATCTTTTTAACAACACATCTTTCATTCCATTCCAAGCTATGGATGATAAGTTGCACATTTCCCAAGATAAATCCCAGCAACAGCCCTCAGTCCAGATCGCTTTTATGACTCCAAATCCTCTTCTTTATCGACATTTACCTGCATTGAACTCAAAATACGACTCTCAATACAGAATACGTTAAAGAGGATATAATTAACCTAATTTAAAGCTAACTTAGGTTAGTTTAGTTGTATTGAATTGGGCTTATGCAGCTCAATCATTGAGCCAGTCTTAGAGCCAACCAAAACATCTGAAGATGAGGGCATTGATGTTGTGAAATATGCTCCGTTTTCTCATAGATTGACCAAACCAAAACATGAGCTTCTGAATTCTGAAATTTGTGAAGTGTTTAAGCAGGTTAAGGTCAACATTCCGATCTTAGATGTCATCAAGTAAATTTCCTCCTATGCCAAGTTTTTGAAGGACTTGTGTATTGTGAAAAAGAGGTTACATGTTAAAGAAACAGCCTTCATGAATGAGAGCCAAAGTGCGATTTTGCAATGTAAGCCCCCACCGAAGTATAATGACCTCAATTGTCCTACTATTTCATGTACAATAGGGGAAAATAAGATAGATCGAACCCTTCTTGATCTGGGAGCAAGTGTCATTCTATTCCTTTAATCAGTTTATCAACAACTCAGATTAAGTGAGTTGTGCTCTACACATGTCACCTTACAACTAGCTGACAGATCTATTAAGGTTCCTAGGAGTATTGTGGAGGATGTTCTTATTTAGATGGATAAGTTCTATTATCCAGTGGATTTCATTATGTTAGATATACAACCGGTTGAGAGCATTGGTGCTCATTCCCAAATTCCTGTTGTCTTAAAACGACCATTCCTAGCCACGTGTAATGCCGTAATCCATTGTAGGAATGCACTGTTAAGGTTGTTGTTTGGGAATATGACTGTCAAGATGAATATATTTTCAGTTAGAAAATAACCGGGAGAGTATGAGGACATCAGAAAAGTAAACTGCATTGAGTGTATTGTGCAAGAGTACTTTGAGAGTGAATTCTTTGAGAATCCTATTGAAAAAGCTCTTGTTTCTAACTCGCCCCCAAATGCAGATGTTATCCTACAAATGGAGTTAGTAACCCCACAAGAGTACGGGGGTCGTGATGATGTATAAACCGATGATCCAGTATCGTTCTCTCCCAAGGGACCTAACCCAACATAGGCTTTGGACACTCAACTCGCACAAATCTAACTAGGGTCGACTAGCAATTATGCAGATCGAATCTAAAATAAAAGGGAAAAATAAAATGACCAAAAATCTTTTGGGTTTTGATGATTGTTTTGAATTACTAACCTATTACAATGAAATTAAAAGCAATTAACACTAGAAAGTTAAAGTAAAGCAAAATGAAATTAAACTTAAAGCAATTAAAAGGGAATTGGGTTCAAATGATCCAATCACGCAATTTCATCCAAGGTTTCTAATGGAGTTTATAACTCAAATCAAACACAATATTTAAGTGTATTTGATTCAGATGATTTAACTTTGAAAATCGATAATTCTCAAACAATTGAAATTAGATACATGGTCAATTGAGAATCAAAGGTTAATACCATTGATTCAACATAAGTCAATACCAAATTTGTGGTTTGTGCATTGAATTAGTCAAACATAGTCAATATCCTAGGTTTTCTAAGGCATCTTCAATCAATTTATGAGAATGAATTTCTAGTAATTGTGGAGTATTTATCAAATCAAGGGTCATAAATTAATACCATTGATTGGGGTGATGAAAATTTCCAAACTTAGTCAATAATTTAAGTTTTCTAAAATTCCACATTTAGTTACTAGAAATTCGAATTCTAGAAAAATATGGCAATTAATTCATGAGATACCTCCATTGAATTTCTTGGATTATTTGGGTGATTTTCACATTTGAAACCAATCTAAAAACTAGCTAATTAAATTCATAATAAAAGCATGAAAAATGAAAATAAAGCATACAAAGATTTAAAGCTAAAATTTACTTAAAAATGAAGAGAGTTTGGGTATAAGAACAATACAAGAAAATTATAATATAATAATAAAAATTACAAATTAAATTATAAAAATTAAATCTAAGCTAATAAATGAATAAGAAATGGAAAACCAACCTTGAAGGAAAATCTCCCGCAACCAATCTAAGAAAAATCTACTCCTAATTATCAAAAACTTACAAAATCTCTCTACAAAACTCAAAAACTAACTAAAACTACTCTAAATCTAACCAAAAATCAATTCTCAAAACTCCCTCTTGGTTGCAGCTAGTGTTTTAAGGCAAAACTGCGCACTCCGTCCAATAAGCGTCCGACGCCCATCCAATATGCATCCGGACGCACTGTTCGAATGGTAAAATGACTGTCTGAATGGTCATTTTATCGTTCGAACAGTAGGCGGACCATCCAAATGCCCTTCAGACGCAAAATCTGGACTCTAGAATGGCTTCAAAACCAAAACATCGACTCTGGAGGTTTATTGTCCAATGGGCATCCGAACAGTGAAACGAACGTCTGAACGACATGTCCGAACGGTCCGTTCAAACGGTCTTCTTGGGACTTTGGCTCATTTTTTGTTGTTGTAACCCCAACAAATTGTAAAACACACAAAAAGGCAAATATATAACTAAAATAAGATAATTAACTACATTCTAACACTAACAACATGCAAATTAAGGGCTTATGATTACACTTTTAGGGTGTAATTAGTTTCGAGCAAGTCACATGAATGGTTAGATTGTGACCATGTCAAGTCTATGGACACAATTCCTAGAAGGATAGGGAGGGAACAATGTATGCAAGTGGGTCACTGGACCCCATTATTTGAGTTTCTAATTCCTAGTGTTATAAAGCCTATCCCTTCTGAACAAAAAACACCCACTTTGGAAAGAAAACATTTACCATCTACATTGAAGTATGTATTCCTTAGTGAAGGTGAGTCTTATCATGTTGTTATATCCTCTAGCTTGTCTCAAGGCTAAGAGAAGAGCCTTGTGAAAATGCTAAAGAATCGTAGAAAAGCCTTAGGTTGGACCATTGCAAACCTTCACATTATTAGTTTTCTTGTATGCACACATCGCATATACCTTGAGAAAGAATCTAAACTGGTGTGTCAAATGCAAAGACATCTAAATCCCAATATGAAGGAAGTTGTGAGAGGAGAAGTATTGAAACTTCTTGATGCTGGTATCATATACCCCATCTCTAATTCAAAGTGGGTTAGTCCAACCCAAGTTGCTCCTAAGAAATCTAGAGTCATGGTAATTCAAAATGAGAAAAATAAACTAGTGCCCGCTAGGATTCAAACTGCATGGCGCATGTATATTGATTACCGTTGACTAAATGCTGTTACTAGAAAAGACCACTTCCCATTCCCATTTTCAGACCAAGTCTTAGAACGAGTGACGGGACGGGCCTTTTACTATTTTCTAGTGGGTACTCTGGGTATAATCAAATTGAAATTACCCTAGAAAACCATAATAAAATGACTTTTACATGTTTTTTTTGGTACTTATGCTTACAAAAGAATGCCCTTTGGCTTGTGCAATGTACTGGTCACCTTTCAAAGGTGCATGATGAGTATCATTAGTGACATGGTGGAAAGATTTTTGAAGGTTTTCATGGATGATTTTTCTGTGTATGGAGATACCTATGAGAGTTTTTAGAACACCTCGAGAAGGTGATAGAAAGATGTGAGGAGAGTAACCTTGTCCTAAACTGGGAAAAGTGTCATTTCATGGTGACACAAGGTATAGTGCTGGGGCACATTGTATCTAGCAAGGCGATTGAGGTAGATAAAGCCAAAGTTAAACTGATCCAAAAACTACCTACCCTTAGAACTATTAAAAACATTCGATCTTTCCTGGGGCATGCTGCTTTCTATCGGCGATTCATAACAGGATTTAGTGCCATTGCTCATCCAATGTGCGATCTATTGTTAAAAGACGTTTCATTTGAATAGACGTCTGAATGCCAAGAAGTTTTTGACAAGCTTAAAGAGCTGTTGACAACTACACCTATTATTCGGTTATTTGATTAGTCTTCACCTTTCGAATTGATGTGTTATGCTAGTGATTATGCTGTAGGAGCAATTTTGGGGCAAAAAGTGAACATGAAACCCTATGTTATCTATTATGCAAGCAAAACATTAAATGAGGCCCAATTGAACTATACCACAACTGAAAAGGAACTCCTTGCTGTTGTGTTTGCATTAGATAAGTTTTGATCATACTTTGTTAGGTCATTAGTCATTATTTATACTGACCATTCTGTAGTAAAGTACCTGTTAACCAAGCCTGATGCAAAGCCACGCCTCATCCGTTGGATTCTTTTGTTACGAGAGTTCCACATTAAAATTCAAAACAAGAAAGCGGTAAAGAATGTAGTTGTTGACCATTTGTCACGGCTCCCTACTAATGGGGAAGCCAAAGATACTCTCCCGATCAATGAGTATTTTTCAAATGAGCACCTTTTCCAAATCCAAGCACTTTGTCAAGCAATTGTTCATGGTTCGCTGATACAGCTAACTTTTTGGCTACTAGCAAGATACTGCCACGCTGGTCTTACTTATATAAACAAAAATTCTTCAGAAATGTGAGGTATTTCTTCTGGGATGATCAGTACTTGTTCAAGTACTGTCCCAATCAGATAATTCGTCGGTGTATCCCTAATAATGAGTTTCAATTTGTCTCGGAGTTCTATAACTCCTATTCTTATGGTGGGCACTTTAGTTCGAAAAGACGGTTGCAAAGATTTTGCAATCTGGCTTATTTTGGCCCACCATGTTTTGTGATGTTCACACTTTTTGCACATCCTCTGATGAGTGTCAATGACTAGGAAGTTTGACTAGAAGGCACATGATACCCCTCAATCCCATTTTTACTCTTGAGATATTTGATTGTTGGGGTATTAATTTCATGGGACTGTTCCCTAGACTGTTCCCTAGTTCGTTTGGATTTCATTACATTCTTGTGGCCATTGACTATGTGTCTAAATGGGTGGAGGCCATTGCTTCTCGGACCAATGATCACCGCGTCGTGGTCAAGTTCTTAAAGGAGAATATCTTTTTTCAATTTGGTATGTTTTGTACTGTCATTAGTGATGGTGGCATGGTTCGCCCTTGAAGGCGCTCTTTTTATTCACAAGCGCACGATTGACGGTTGTAGTTTTATCCTGAAAGTATGGAATCGTATCTCCTCAAGGTCTTAGCCTAATATGGGTTGTAGCACTCACCTCACACTAACCTAACTTGAATCGAATTGAAATTATGCGAATTGAATCTAAAATAAAAAGACCAAACATCTTTTGAGTTTTGATAGTTGTTTTAAATTACTAACCTATTGCAATGAAAATAAAAACAATTAACACTAAGCAACTAAATTCAAAGAAATTGAAATTAGATTTAAAGCAATACAAAGGGAATTGGGCTCAAATGATCCGATTACTCAATTTCGTCCAAGGCTTTCAATGGGGTTTATAACTCAAATCAAACACAATATTTAAGAGTGTTTGATTCGGAGTATTTAACTTTGAAAACTGATAATTCACAAGCAATTGAAATTGGATACGTGGTTAATGGGAAATCAACGGTTAATACCCCATCAATTTAACTAGGGTCAGCACCAAATTTGTGGTTTGTACAATAAATTGATGGGAATAAATTCTTAGCAATTGTGGAATATTTGTCTAGTCAAGGGTCATAAATTAACATCATCGATTTGGGTGATAAAAATTCCCAAACTTACTCAATAATCTAAGTTTTCTAAAATTCCACATATAATTACCAAGAATTTGAAATCTAGAAAAATATGGCAATTAATTCATGAGATAACTCCATTGAAATTCTTGGATTATTTGAGTGATTTTTACATTTGAACCCAATTTAAGAACTAACTAATTAAATTCATAATAAAAGCATGTCAAAATATAAGGAAAGCATGTAGAGAACGAAAGCTAAAATTTACTTGAATATTAAGAGTGTTTGGGTACAAGGAAAATAAAGGAAAGTACAAGAAAGTGAAGGAAAATTACAAATTAACTCTATACTACCATTACAAAGATAAATCTAAGTTAAAAATGAAGAAAAATAGAAAAACGCAACCTTAGAGAGCTTCTACCGCCGACCCCCTAGCTGAAACTAACCCAAAAAAACTCTATTTTTCCTCTTCTTACACACACAACTTTTATATCTGAGATTTTGTATCGACCTATCAAACAGTCCATAATGTGATGAAACGGTCTTGGCCAATCGAACGGTTTCGGGCCATTGAACGGCCGATCGATTGGTAAATGACCCTCTCTGAAGTTTTGATCATTTTTGTTGGAGAGGCCATTTCCAACATCATCGATTGAACGGTCAATCGATTGATAAAACTGTCCCTTTGAAGTTTGACTTTAAGTGGAAGTGTGTTACTATAGAAGATTGAACAGAGGCATTTTCGACGTCACCGATCGAATAGTCGAAGGTGATAGAACGACCGATCAATTGGTCTTATTGATTTTTGCCCTTTTTCCACTTTTTGATCATTCTTTGCGTCTATTTGCCTTTATTAGCTCCTATAACCTACAAAACACACACAAAACATAATCAAACAAATATATAACTAAAATAAGACAATTAACACTAATCTAAGTCTAACAAGGTGCGAATTTAATGCTTATGGTTACACTTTTAGGGTATAATCACAACCCCCCAACTTATATTTTGCTAATCCCTAGCAAAAACTATAAAAAAAACATAAAGAATAATCTCCACTTTCGTAGGAGTCACGGATGCATTTAGCTTATCCACCAAACCTTTAAACCCCTAGGTTACCCCTAGTGGATGAATGATGTCTCATGAGGGTTTTCAGTGATGATACCCACAAACATCCTTATGTGAATTGCCAATCAAGATAAGAATAAGGAATGAATGCATAATCCTACTCAAGTTAACATTAGAGGCCACTCCAAACTCCAACACTTATATTAATATAAAACAAGTTATACAAAAGAGAGGTTCATGTGTGTGGGTGAAGGATCATGCTAAACAACACAAATGAAACTCACCTATGCAAATCCAGCCCTTTAAAGCTTTGATTCAATCCTCACCAGACATACATTCACAATTAAAGTTCTACATTGTTCTCACAATGATATGCATAACAATGGAGTAAATGTAAAGAGACAAATCAAGTGAGCATATCAATTACAAAAACTGAAAAGATAGAAGTGTACAGACTTTAACATAGCTCCATGAAAGAATGTTCATAGTTAAGCATTGATTCAAAAAAATTGACAAAATATAGTTTATACTCTATTGAAAACTTCAACCAAGCACAACTCGGATCAACTAGGCCATGTATAGGTGAAGAGGGCAATGTAAAAAAGGTGGAAGGTAAGGGTAAAGAGATAAAGCAAATGGTCATATCATGTGTGACCAAGGCATGAAATAATGAATGCAAAACAACTACAACCCTCCCATTTCAACATTTAATACACTTTTCTCCACTTCACACTCTTCTCTCAAAATATTTTCAACTTTTGAACTCCTCTTTTATTCTTTTTATTCTTTTTTTTTTCTTTTCTTACTTCTCCTTTTGTTTCCATTCTTTTATCATCCCTTTTAGATTCCAGATATACTTTTCATATTTCAATATGCTCTTTTGCATTGAATTTCCCAAATCAATCACTTTTTCTTCTCTTTTTTTTAGCAATACAATAACACTCTTTTCTCATATAGGCGTCCCTTTGCAGTACAAGAGAGGAAATCACTATGCACTTTTTAATAAAAGTAAAAAATCAACAAGGGTCAAGAGAAATACACAATTTGGCAACGGAAAACTCATGGCTACCAAGCAGAATAGGGCATAGAATCATATCCAAAGTCGTGTAACCGAAGTATTTCATAGAGTACAACTGTCAATAATAAAATCAAAACTCAACTCATGAACCAAATATATGCATAATGAAGCTATTGAATTAAACGAGGGTGAAGAAACTATCCTTGAGTAAATGTAAACGCTCCAAAAGGCGATAAATACTCTAAAGCTCACAAGGTAATAAACACCACTATTGTAAGGATGAAAGCGCAAAGACTAGTAACAAATTATGTTAAAAAGCATGATTATGCACAATGATGTAATCCCCTCTACAAATGCATGAATTAAGTAATCCCCACAACATGTTGGGTATGAGGAATGAATCAACATCATCTTAAGTGCAGATAAATGCAAGAATTCCTATCTTCTAATCTCAAAAGGCACTTTCACAAGTTAAATGATTTTTTTTTTATAGGGTGCAAAACAAAGAAACAAAAACAAAGAAAATAGAGGCAAAACCTCTACCTACCTCCAACTTAAAATGATGCATTGTTCTCAATGCATGAGAACAAAGTATGGAATGCAAATAAATGGTGAAAAAAAGAAAATAGAAAAATAGGCACCCCCAACTTATAATGGGAAACAAATTAAGAAAAACAAAGAAATAAAACAATTATTCCTACTCCTACCAGAATTAGAGAGAGAAAATCACCCAATGTCATAAAATGAGAATTTGCCATCATCCCACACCCCCAACTTAGAGACTTTTAAAGAGTTCATACAAGCATAAGAATAGACAATGGCCACTTCTTTGATGAACATAAGGATATAACTTGAAAGCACGTAGGGGTAAAAAGGGTCATGGTATGTAGAAAATAAAGAATGATCATACACAAAGGTCCCGATAATGTTCATGCCATGAAGTGTTTGACTCTCCCCTTCTTTTAGTTCATCGGCCATGTGAACGATGTTTGGTTCTAATGTTGGGATATGGAGCTCCAAAGGTTCTGGTAGAATAGGACTAGGCGCTAGAAACATAAAAGTAGGGATCTCATGATCTCTAGACATGATAAGGATGAGTTCTAAACCATCAACATCCTTATTGACATGCACATTCCTAACATCTAATAAATCACTATCATCATTATGGGTAATCTTAGTACTACCCCTCTCTTCTTGTTTGGAGTTTCCAATTTCGGACTCCCCTTTCTCAAATTCTCCATCCCAAAATTTATTTTCAATAATATTCTCACTTATCGTAGGAATGTTTTTCTTAGACACAAAGTCTTGGGCAAGGATGGTTTGGTCAATGATATCCTTATTCCTATGGTTAGTGATAGGATGAACGGGTTCACTTAGACACACTTGCCTAATAAGAATGAGTAGAGATGGCACAAGAGACTTGTCCTCTGCTTGGACAACCAAGGTTTGCATTAAAAAAGTCAATTGACTTTGTATCTTATTAAGGCCCTCACTTACCCTAGAAATCATTTCTCCTTGAAATTTTATCGCTTGTTGAAGAGTGTCCTCTAGAGTATCCTCTATGGTGTCCGCTTACATGCCATTATGAGGAATGTGATATTCCTTATAGGATAAAAATTGGGTATAGGGGTATTCACATGGTAGAGTTTGGTAAGGTGGAGGTGGTGTATGATAATAGTCAAAGGGTTCTTGATAAGAGTGAGTCTCAAAATAATCTTGTGAACATGTGCTCTCATATCCCTTACCAAGGTTAAATTAATCATATGCAATAAGATTGAAAGGTGGTCGTGGAGGCTCCCTTTGGCCATTAGTTCTAAGGTGTTCCCTAAGAGACATATTGGGTGATGGATGGTGTGAAAATGTGTCACCAAACATAATGAAGTGCGCAATGGAATATGGATGCAATGCACAAACAAATGTAGCACACCGCGCCTCAACACATGATATACAACAATGCTCAATAATTTGCCATCCAAACCTCCAATCTCCACATAATAATTTTCACCAATTTAAGCAACAATCCAACCAAACCTCTAATCTCCATAAGATATATACCACCAATTTATAATTAAACACAATCCCTAATTCTCCACTAGCAATCCTCTAATCAAATTATTAAAATAAAAAAAATCTATTCAAATCAAACAAAATAAACATAAAATAAAGAGAAAAATAAAGAATGAAAATCTAACATGGTATCACAAAAAAAAAAAAAAAAATGGAATGAAGTTACCGATGGCCTAAGCTGAAGATTCTTCCGTCGTGGTAGATTGATAAAGATTCAATCCACCAATTGCTCTTCAACCAAAGCTTGTTAGTGCTCGCCTCGTGCCTTTGGTCCCCAGCAACAGCATCAAAGATTTGGTTCACCCCTGAACGCTTTCTTTTTATCCACAAGCACAAGCTTGATGGTTGTAGTTTTATTTGGGAAGTCCAGAATCGTATGTCCTCAAGGACCTAGCCTAATATGGGCTATAGCACTCACCTCACACTAACCTAAATAGGGTAGAATTGAAATTGTGCAAATTGAATCTAAAATAAAAGAAAAAATAGAAAGACGGAAAATCTTTTGGGTTTTGATGGTTGTTTTGAATTACAAACCTATTGCAATGAAAATAAAAGTAATTAACACTAGGCAACTAAATTCAAAAAAATTGAAATTAGATTTAAAGCAATAAAAAGGGAATTGGGCTTAAATGATCTAATCACTCAATTTCATCCATGGCTTTCAATGAAGTTTATAACTCAAATCAAACACTACGTTTACGAGTGTTTGATTCGGATGATTTAACTTTGAAAACTGATAATTCTCAAACAATTGAAATTCGATGCCTAGTCAATGGGGAATCAAAAGCTAATACCATCGATTTAACTAGGGTTGACACCAAATTTGTGGTTTGTGCATTGAATTAGTCAAACATAGTCAATAACCTAGGTGTTTTAAGGTATCTTAAATCAATTGATGGGAATGAATTCTTAGCAATTATGGAGTATTTGTCTAGTCAAGGGCTATAAACTAATATCATCGATTTGGGTGATAAAAATCCCCAAACTTAGTCAATAATCTAAGTTTTCTAAAATTGCACATGTAATTACTAAGAGTTCAAAATCTAGAAACATATGGCAATTAATTCATGAGATAACTCCATTGAAATTCTTGGATTATTTGAGTGATTTTCACATTTGAACCCAATTTAAGAACTACCTAATTAAATTCATAATAAAAGTATGTCAAAATATAAGGAAAGTATGTAGAGGTTGAAAGCTAAAATTTACTTGAATATTAAGAATGTTTGAGTACAAGGAAAATAAAGGAAAGTGCAAGAAAGTGAAGGAAAATACAATACAATAAAAGAAAATTACAAATTAACTCTATACTACCATTACAAAGATAAATGTAAGCTAAAAATAAAGAAAAATGAAAAAAAACCAACCTTAGAGAGGTTCTATTGCTGGCCCCCTGCTAAAACTAACCCTAAAAAATTCTATTTTTCCTCTTCTCACACACATAACTTTTATATTTGAGATTCTGTATCGACCGATCGAATGGTCTATAATGCGATCGAATGGCTGATTGAATAGTCCTGGCTGATCGAATGGTTTAGGGTAATCGAACAGTCGATCAATCGATAAATGACCCTCTCTAAAGTTTCGATCATTTTTTTTTGTAGAGGCCATTTCCGACTTCACCAATTGAATGGTCGATCGATCGATAAAATTGCCCCTCTGAAGTTTGACTTTAAGTGGGAGTGTGTTGCTGCAGAAAATCGAACAGAGGCATTTTTGACGTCACCGATTGAATGACCAATCGAACGGTCGAAGGCGATCAAATGGCCGATCTATCGGTCTTCCTGATTTTGCCCTTTTTCTGCTTTGATTATTCTTTACATCTATTTGCCTTTATTAGATCATATAACTTACAAAACACACACAAAATATAATCAAACAAATATATAACTAAAATAAGATAATTAACACTAATCTAAGTCTAACAAGGTGCGAATTAGAGGCCTATGATTACACTTTTAGGGTATAATCATGGCACTCACTTTTGTATTAAACCCGTTGGAATGTTAATGTGAAAGTATGGGGTTGTTCACAAGATTAGTACACTTTATTATTCCCAAACTAGTGGCCAAGTTGAGTTAGCTAACCAGGAGATTAAGCAGATTATTGAGAAAACTGTTAATCCTAATCGTAAGGACTGGTCTTTAAGGTTAGTGGATACACTCTGGGCTTATAGAATTGTTTACAAAATTGTGTTAGATACTTCTTCTTATGGACTTGTGTATGGGAAATCATGTCACCTTCTGGTAGAAATTGAGCACAAAGTTTATTGGGCCATTCGCCAATTTAATAAGAACATAGATGCCACTGACCAAACTAGGAAACTGCAACTCAATGAACTTGAAGAACTCTGAACTGATGCTTATGAGAATGTAAAGATTTTTAAAGCCAAAATGAAAACATTCCATGACTAACACATCCTTCGTAAGTCTTTTCATGTCGGTCAAAAAGTATTGCTTTACAATTTCTGGTTACACTTGTTTTCGGGAAAATTGAAGAGTAAGTGGTCTAGACCTTATCTGGTAAGAGACGTGTCACCGCGTGGAGCGGTAGAAATTGAGAATTCCAACAATGAGAATGTTTTTAAAGTCAATGGCAAAGACTGAAGCCCTACTTAGAGAACTTTATAAGTTTGATTGAAAGTGTATGTCTTATAGATCCACCATTGCTTGAGTAGAAGCAACACCCAATCAATTTGTACAGTTAGTTTAGTTTATTTATTTAGTTTGGTAACTAGTTTATCTTTAGTTGGAGGGAAGGGACCTTTCTTCCCACACATGTTTGTCACCTACCCTTTTCCTTCCATTTTCGCCTCGCGGTTGTAGTTGTTATCTAGTTTTTAGAGGAGGGGGGGGGGGGGGACACGTTCCTTTATTTGTGTTGTTATTTTTTATTGTTTTGTCTTTGTGACCAGCAGATGTTAAAAAACTGGATAGTGTCATGTCTTCTCATATAGATGGTTGAGTGTCTACATTTGCTTGTTGTATCTTCCGGATATTTCTAATTGGTATCAAGGGCGAGATAATTCACCGTGCAAAGATGGTGAGGAGAGTTGAGCTCCAAGAGGAACAACCTCAACCTTTTATTGGTCGCAGTACTCTGGCCAGAAAGAGAAAAGCAAAGAGACTAAATAAGTATCATTGTTATGCTAGACACACTTGTGTGGATAAAAATTATAAAGGGAGTAACCAACTAATGTCATGGAATCAGATGGTTTAACTAGATATTATTAAAGAGTGAGTAAATCCTGAGGCATTGAGATGCCTTGGAATCACCAGAACGGTGGACTATCTTGATTTTGATATCAAAAGTCTAGCTCGACTTTATAATGATTATTCTTCTTAGGGTGTGTTATGTTTAAGTATTTTATTTCTATGTTTATCTTTATTTGTAAATATGACTAACATTTATTTTGCAGATGTTTTTTTTTATCTTTTAAAAAAAAAAAGAAAACAAAAACATGCGCAAGGTCAAGAAGTGTACAATTTGAATATACTTGAGATCTATAAAAGAGGTTTATGTATCTTTTCTAATTTTGTACAGTTTCATATGAAATACGAATGTAAATTTTGGGAATTTGTTGAAAAATGTTTTCATTCACCTTAGCATAATTTTTGTTTAATCCTTTCTTTTGAATGCAATTACAAGATTTTATCTTAACACATAGAAAGAGACTATTTTACATCACTTACTATCATATCATGATTAGTTTAGTATTTTTACATATTGTACAGTTTTATCTTTACGAAAGTGGAGATTTTTTTTACCAAGTGAGTTTTAAAGTCAATCACACATTTCAGAGTGTTTATATTCACTCTTGATGAATTTATTCTATATCACTATTTCAATAGCTCTATTATACTTATATTTGACTCAATTGTTTGAATTGTTACGATAATTTAATATGTTAAATTCCTATAATCTTGAGCTATTGTGCACTTTTAAAAATGAATCGAGGCTATCTTTGATCTTTTGAGCTACTGATTTTTGTTGTTGAAATAATTCCCTTGGAACCATCCTTAAGCCTATTTATTTGTCTCTTGAAATATATATTATTGCTAACGTTTTATCCCTAAAGACGAAGACATACGTATCTTCACTTGTACAAGTTGAATTGAGAAAAGGGGTGATTAATTTGCAATATGAAAAGAATTAATAACGAAGGAAAGAAAAAAAAACAAAAGAAAAAAAGGAAAGTACGAAAAAAAAAGAATAAGAGGTTAGATGTTGAAAAAAAAAAAGAAACTTATCTAATCAAATGAAATAGGGAAATTGACGGTATGTATTCATTGATCAATTCATGCCTTGATCATACATGTTTTGAGTTTTTTTATCCTTTCTTTCTCCCTACCTTATACCTCATGGTCAAGTTACAACCTGAAAAAAGTCCTCGAGGATTTGTTGTGTACATTGCTTGTTCATTTACTTCGCAAAGAATTCATTTATCAGTTGATTGTGTAATTTTAACGTTGAGTATTCTTTCATGGAGTTATATCAAGTTGTATCTCACTTTATATATTCACGTTATTTTTTTATGGCTGTCTTTTTTGATTTTACATTAAAATTACTCTTTTACAAGGACAACCAGTGTGAGATGCCTATGGTCTTTCTTTTTGAGAGAATATCCCGTGAGGTTGAATCAAAAGTTAAATGATGTATTTGTATTTTAATGTTGTAATACTTTTCTCATTATGTAATGATCACATACACACAAAAACCTCTCATATGTTATTTTAAGACATTATCTTGATTATGTATTAAAAAGTATGACAGACAGAATATGCTTGTGTCTTGATATATGTCATGCTTTATTCTCGTTATCCTCACTTGTAGGCCACATTATGCTTACATACGTGAATTCTTTGTTATCAATATTTTATCATTTATACTATTAAACTATTCATGCATTTGTAATCATCCCACAGTAAGAGTTTCAAAGTAACTCAAGCCACTTGCACTCCATGCATATAATCAACCCTAAAGAGAATAGCCCACGAGCCAATCTCAAATCATAAGCCTACCCAATGCCTAAGAGTTCCAAACCCTAAGAATCATGGCATGCATTTAAGAATCATTTCAGAAGAGGGGCCTCAATTCCTCTTGCTCATGGAGATAAGGTTGCCACAAAACAAGGGGCAAAATCCCAAGACTCAATAGTAGTTTAGATTTTCCCTTGTAATAGTAGATAGGTGGAAAGTCCAATGAAAAATGTTCCCTCTCCCCTTTCTATCTATTTTCAATTCCATGTGCTAGAAAAATCCAATGTAATAAAATCATCAATTTACTTCGCTCGAATGAACAGATGTATAAGTGAGTGTATGTTAAAGGCATATGCATGGTATTGCATACAAGGGCAACCCTTATTTTTAAAAGTGAGTAAACACAACAGGCTTAGTTCCCCTCTCAAAGTAGGGGCACCCATAGGGCATGCATTGTATACAAACTTTCAAACCAAGGCACTACCTTCTCATTTGTTTCGTGTCATCTGTCCTCCCCCTCATCTCTCAAGTACTAAGAAAACCAAAAACGAAGCATGGACAGTAAAGCACTGGAAACCTTCACGAGACTATACTCGTCCAATAGGGGTAATCTAGGGGTTTAAAAGTTTAGTGCATATGCTAAATACACTCGTGATCCTCACAAAAATGGAGCCAATATTTTTAAGTGTGTTTATTGTTTTGCTAGGGACTAGCAAAAACTTAGTTAGGGAGTGTGATTGTACTCTAAAAAGTACAATTAGAGTCCCTAATTGTAGTTCCTAGCAAAAACTTAGCTGGGCAGTGTGATTGTACTCTAAAAGGTACAATTAGGGTCTCTAATTATAAATTATTAGTAGGAATTATTTATACATTATTTATCATTTTAATATAATTTTGATATTTCTTTATGTTTTTCATGTTTTCTGTAGATTCATAGCTAAAATCGAACAAAATGCAGCAGGCATGCACACATATCATAATTAATACTGAATATATATAGGTGATATTATTGTGTGTATGTATTATATGTATATGTATGTGTATGTGTATATGTATAGTAAATATGATATTATAAGTATATAATATATATATATATATATATATATATGTATATATACGTGTGTGTGTGTGTGTGTGTGTGTGTGTGTAAGTGAAAGCAAAGAAAGAGAAAAAAAAAAAAAACATGTTGCCAACAATCAAGTGGAATGAATTGAATGGAATGCAAGTGGATGCATTATGAAACAAAAGTGGATACATTATGCAATGCAAGTGAGATGAGTTGAATGAAATGCATAGTGGAACATATCATAATGGTGCCTATAAAAGGCTTCAATCGGCAGAGGGAGGGGGGAGAGCTTGGTAGAGAAGAAGCAAGAGAAAGAGAGAGGAAGGGAGTAGTTGTAGAGTATTTCTTCTATTTATTTTTTGTCTATATTCCAGTTTAATTGTTAGTATTTTTCAGTCAGTTAATTTTCTGTTTCAATATTTTATTTACTGTTATTCTGCTATAATAAATTCTTTTATTTATGAAACCATTTTCTTTAGAGTCAAGTCTTTTAATTATGAGTAGTTAATTTTATTCTTGGAACTAATTGTGAAGATCATCTGAGCATCTTGAAATATCAACGGAGGTAATTGAGTCTTCATTGTTTTATCTTTAAAATCTTTCAATTCATGGTAATTAAATTCTAGATCTTTAAGAAAACTTAGATTCTTGACTAAGTTTGGTGCTATCTATGCACAAATCTTAGTTTGATATAGTTATTGCACAAATCGATGGTATAAATCTATGACCTTAATTTTTATTATTCCAGATTTAATTATTATTGAATTTTATTTTAATCGATAAATCTTTCGAATCAAAGGCTCAAGACGCAGCCAATGATTTAACCTACAAAACCTCCGTTGGAATTTCGAGTGAATCTAGTGATCAGATCAATTGGATCCAAGATCGTTTTGTTAAATTTTATTTAAAGTCTAGTTTTACAACAATCATCAAATCTCCTAAAAACATCTATTTTCTTTTGTTTACTATTTTTCTGCACCAACTGTCCAGATCTCAGTGATACTATTTTTGGTGAAATTCAAACAGATTGGCTTAGGTTCCAACTGAAGTCATTGCAATATTATGGTATTTAGCATGGCTTAGTCGATATCTAATCTTTTACCGTTGGTGAATTTTTAGCCCCAACTTTACATGTTTTGTTAATGGTTCCTTGTGAATTTGATCTCAACTTACCGAGTTATTATTACATCACAACCGCACACTGGCGGATTTCAATCACATTATTTACAAGTGATCACATATGCATTTAATTCACACTTTTTTAGACTTAGATTAATGTTAATTTTCTTATTTTAGTTAGATATATGTTTTATTATGTTTTGTGTGTGTTTTGTAGGTTATAAGAGCTAATAAAGATAAATAAACGTAAAAAAATGATTAAAGCGGGTTCAAAACTAACAAACTGGTGATGAGAAGTCCAATCCGTCTCGGTATTATGGCCATAAATTTTTACTTCGATATCTAATTGAGCAAATTTTTATGCCATTGGAAGAAGACTTCAAGAGTTACAACTTGTTATTTAATGTGCATCGGCTAAATTGACCTCTAAGGTTGTCAATATCAAATTGCAAGGTTGCTGGGTCAAATAGTGAACAGTATACTGTCCGAACGGTCTGTGAATAGTGCATTCGAACAGTCATTATTCACAGTTTGAATGTTGAACAGTGACTGTCCAAAAGGTAAATAGTAACCATTCGAACGCACTTCGAACAACCGTCAAATGCATCAGTCTGATTACCGTTCGAACCCTATTTTGACTTTCAGATTACATTTTTTGCACTCAAAGATGAGTTTTAGGAAAGTTTGTGAAGGTTTTTGGGTAGTTAGGGTTAGTTGTAGGTAGAGAGGCGACAGGAGAAGCTCCAAAGAGGTTGGTTTCCCAATTTTTTCTTTATTTTTTTTCTTAGATTTAGCTTTGTATAGAGTTAGAATTTGTAATTTTCCTTCATTGTATTGTATTTTCCTTCACTTTCTCGTACTTTCTTTTATTTTTCTTGCAACCAAACACTTTTATTGTTCAAGTAAATTGTAGCTTTAAATCTCTACATGCTTTCTTTACATTTTGACATGCTTTTATGATGGATTCAAGTAGCTAGTCGCTTAAATTTGGTTCAAATGTGAAGGTCACTCAAGGAATCCAAAGGTTTCATTGGAGGTATTTTATGAATTTATTGCTTTATTTTCCTAAATTTTTAATTCTTAGTAATTGCATATGGATGTCTTAGAATACTTAGATTATTGACTAAGTTTGAAAATTTTAATCATCTAAATCGATAGTATTAATTTATGGCTCTTCACTAGATAATTACTCCACAATTGCTAGGAATTTATTCACATCAATTGATTTCAAGATATCTTAGAACACCTAGATTATTGACTACGTTTGGCTAATTCAATGCACAAACTCCTAATTTGGTATTGACCCTAGTTAAATTGATGGTATTAACCTTTAATTCCCCCATTGACCATGAATCTAATTTCAATTACTTGAGAATTATTAGCTTTCAAAGTTAAATCCTCCGAATCAAACACTCTTGATTGTTGTGTTTGATTTGAGTTATAAACCCCATTGAAAGTCTTAGATGAATTTGGTTATTGGATCAATTGAGCTCAATTCCCTTTTAATTGCTTTAAATATACTTTCAATTTACTTTAATTTAATTGCCTAGTCGTTAATTACTTTTATTTTCATTGCAATAGTTTATTAATTCAAAACTCTCATCAAAACATAAAATATTTTTAGTCTCTTTTATTTTCTATTTTATTTATTAGTTAGAGAACTTCATTGTAGAAAAGCATGTAGATGTATAGAGAAATATGGATCTTGTATTGAAATGAGAACAATCTAGTGTTTGATTGAAAGGAAACTGTGAGAAAATACAAGAAAGTCAAGGAAAATCTCTTCCCTCTCTACAATACTCTCCAAATATATGCTATATCTAAAACTATCTAAGCACAAAACTCTTCTTCCTCTACAATTCGCCTAAAGTAGCCTTTTATACAATGGACAAAAACATGGCATTGTAGGGTGAGTGCTCAGCTCAAGCCACCGATTGCTCGGCCAACCGCTCGACTTACGCACGGGAATCGCTCGATTAAATGGGCTCTCTGAAGTTTTGCACTCCTGAATCGCTTAGTGTAAATGGCCTGCACGATCTAGTGATTAGTGAATTTTTCGACGTCCGATCGCTCAATGAATTTGGCAATCGCTTGGTTGATCGATAAAACCATAGGGGACAGTTATCCAAACATGCAAAATTGGCGTTAGAATTCACCCACGATAAAAACTTAGATACCGACTAAGACATGCTAAACACCATAGCATTGCAATGGCTTCAGTTGGAAGCTAAGCTAACCTATTTGAATTCCATTGTGAATAGTACCGATGAGATCTAAACAGTTGGTGTAAAAAATAACAACCAAAATAAAATAGTTTGTTTTGGGAGGTTTGATGATTTGTTGAACTAGACTTTAAATTAATCTTAATAAAACGGTCTTGGATCTAATTGATCCGATCATCCGATTCACTCAAAATTCCAATGGAGATTTTGTAACTCAAATCATTAGTTTCGTCTTGAGCCATTAATTTGAAAGATTTAACGATTAAAACAAAAATTCAATAATAATTAAATACAGAATAATAAAATTAAAGTCATAGATTCATACAATCGATTTGTGCAATAACTATACCAAACTAAGATTTATTCATAGAAATTACCAAACTTAGTCAAGAATCTAAGTTTTCTCAAAGATCTAGAATTTAATTACCAAAAATTGAAAGATTTTAAAGATAAACAACGAAAACCCAATTACCTCCATTGGTATCCCAAGATCCTCGGATGATCTTCACAATTGGCTCTAAGAAAAAAAAAACTAGCTACTCATGGCAATGAAAAGACTTGGCTTGAAAAAAAAATGACTTCATATATAATTAGAAACTCCTACATATATCTCTCTTGCCTCCTCTCTAGCCCTCCTCCTCTTGCCTTTGGTGTTGCTTTTTATAGACTCTCAAGATGAAGCCATCCATTCCCTACAATGATGTGTTATTCTTTTTTTTTAATTGTTAATTTTTTATTTTGTCTTATTTCCATGTCAATTGCCATATTTCTATGTGAATTTTCATGTGAGTTGCCATCTTTCCATATCAATTGCTATCTTTCCATGTCAATTGCCTTATTTTTATATCAATTGTCATTTGAGTTGCTTTCTTTTATTCAAAAGTAAAAACATGTCTTTCTTGTTTTGGTAGAGTTGTTGGAAAATGGATGTTTGCCCATGTGTTGGCTTCAATCAATAAAGACTCTTTTATTTCTATGTGGGTTTGCTCTATCTTTTATCTAAAAGCCTACAAAATGCTCAACAAAATTTATTAGGATTAAAAATGAATTAATTAAAACTATTTATAATTATTTTAATGCTAATAAACACAAAGTTAGGGACTTGTAATTACATGTTTACATTGTAATCAATCGCTCAGTTATGTAATTTTTGGCCTTTTCTTCCACAACTAAGCTCTATTTTTGCAATTCAAGAAGGTGTGTTTAAGACAATTTAATGATAAAATACTAATCTAAAACCTAAACTAGAGATAACAATCCATTAATTAGGGAATTGAGATCATACTTTTGGAGTGTAATCATGCATGAAGGATGGCGGGCCACGAGGAGAGTGGGGAGGGATCGAAGTTAGACTTCATGTTTAGCATGAAGACTAGCTGACCACTGTGCAACTCTCTGTAGTTGATTTTTTAGGTCTTAGTTGTCATAAAAAGAATTTTCCATTAACAAAAATTATAGGGTAACTTACCATTGAATGGTTGCAATTAATGAATACAAATTAAATCCATTCTTGCTCCTAAGCCTTTTTAGACAATTTGGTGTTTTAATTATTGATTTCTTATAATGTACCTAAAGTATGTCATATGAAATAGGGTAGTATATTACATTTGTGCGAAATTTACTTCATAACAATATTTCTAGGCAGTTTCAATTAATTGAAGTAGAATATTAAAAAAATTAGAAAGTTACCTTCCTCAACTATGGCTATGCATTTATGTGAAAAGGGTTGGGTATATTGTTATTAAGTGTAATAAATAATATACGATTCTAACAGGCTATTTCTTGGTTCAAGTACGTAGTATAACCACAAAACAAGCAAGCTATTAAGTGCAATGCATCTAAACAAGTGTTTAGAGTCTGTCTATATTAATTAACCAAAATGGTCTTTCTAATGTTGCAGTTATTCACCTTATAATATGTGATTACGATACATGTACTTATACCAATAATGATCTCCAAGAACTTGAAATCCCAATTTCATCCCCAAAAGATTTGTAGAATATCCAAACGGACCATCTTGTTTCCTATATATTGCCCAGAGCCAGTACTCTACCTGTTCTACTTTAAGCCCATTGCCAAACTTCTTTCTTAGCTATAACACAATTCAAAAGATATAAAGAAGGGTTCTTCCAAGATGGTCTTCTTGGCCATCCTCCTCGTCATTGTGTCCAATTGGTCCTCTCACTTCCGCTCTCTACCACAGACACACACACATGTATTACATGAAAATGATTTACACGTGTAGTTTACAGGTTTTCTATTCATGAAGGCGTCGGGAATGAAAGGAGTAGGCGTGCCAAAATGTCAAACTGTTAAGGATTGTATAAGTCGGTGTGAGTTAGGGTTTCCAGCCTGTATAGCTGGCCACTGCACATGCGATAAACAAAAAGAATACTATCCTGCTATTGACACTACTCACAAAGGCAAATGTTTCGTTACCAAAGATTGTGTTAACCTTTGTCCTCCTGAATGTAACAAAAGCTGTATGGACGGTCTTTGCGTATGTATGTGTCATTAAGGACTAAAATGATGCCAGTTTCAGTAAGGAAATAATAAAAGGGTTGGTTTTGTATTCTGCCTATTTTAACGCTTTTGTTACTTCTGTTTTGTAATCAACTTGACCAACTCCAAGGGTGACAAACAAGAAGTCTAGGTGAGTGACAAAATGAGATTGCCATGAAGAAAAATAGTTTAGGAATGAAAATATAACAATTTTTAATTTATGGAGTAAAATCATATTGAGTCATATTTGAGGAGTCAAAGTTTACTTAAGTATTAATTTTTCTCATCTATGTTAAAGTATAGGACTACATTGCCTTATTTTTCAAAAGTTAAAAAGCTCAAATAAAAGAAATAAAAGTTGAGGACTGATATTGACAATTTTTAAATAAAATTGGATGGAGAAAACAATTATTTACCCATTTTCAAACGAGTATTATTAATATGATAAATAAACATAAATATCAAAGAAGGGCAAGTAAATAAATGAATGAATAGGACTGAACTATACCATCTTTTACAATTTTTCGGATCAAATTATATATATATATATATATATCTAGTATTTACTTTGAAAGACGTGGCAGTTGAGATATTGGCATTGCTCAATAATTCCAAATTATCGTTACTTACTTTTATATTCTGATTTCTTTCTCGAATTGGTTAGAAAAAATGAAAAAATCTAAATATAACCTCTTTTGAAACAGAGATAAGTGGCAACTTGAATAAAACCCCATGGGCCAAGAAGACTGAGTGCTGATAATTTTAGCTCCAGAAAGTTCAGAATCAGGTTTACTACGCTTCTATCCAATTTTATTTCGGTGTATGGTTGAAGTGAAATAATACATGGAATAAAATGGCCCACATCTGTTGAACTTCTAATTTTGTGTCGAGTTTATCCCATTAACATTTAGTCTTGGTATAAAAAATCCAACCTTCCTCTAAAGGCCATATGGCGCACCATAGATACAATAAGAAGCACCCAACAATGGTGCTATGGGGATTGGTATCCATAGGTCACTATACCTTGCACTATGGGAGTTGTTATCCCAATTCATCCCCATTTTGACTCTAAAATAAATGCGACCATGATGTTAAGAAAGACAGAGAAGGGAAGATCACTAGTACAAGTAATATAGATAAGAGTCCATTTAACTTGGGATAACATAAAACAAGAAAGTCGTTAGTGCTTTAGTTGCTTCTAAACAAGTGGTTGGAATCTCCCTATAGTAGTTAACCAATAAGATATGACTATGATAAATGTGTTTATATCAACTTACCAACATAAATCTCCAAGAACTTAAAATGCCAATTTCGTCCCTAAGAAATTTGTATAATATCAAAACCAACCATATCTTTCCATATATATATATATATACGTATTGTCTAGAGCCTTTTCTCTCCTTGTACTATAGTGCAAGTAACCAAATTTCCTAACTTCTCTCTTAGGTACAACACAATCCAAAACCCATGGAGAAGATTTCATTCAAGGTGGTTTCCTTGGCCGTCCTCCTCATCACTGTGTCTCTCTCACTTCCTGAAACACACACACAAACATGCTTAGCAATCTATAAGTATATATATTCATGCACACATGTATTATATGAAGGTGACTAGAATATGTAGTTTTCAGGTTTGCTACGCCAAAATGTCGAACTTCTAATGACTATAGAAGTTGGTGCGAGGTAGGCTATGCAGCCTGCATTAGTGGCATATGCTCATGCTCTAAACAAATAGAGTACTTCAATAATCACAAAGGCAAAACGTGCTCCATTAACAAAGATTGCAACAAACTTTGTCCTCCTAAATGAAGCAAAAGTTGCATTGTAGGTGTCTGCAAATGTGCTTGTAATTAAGGACTAAAATGATGATAGCTCTGAAGTTGCGAGGAGGGCATAAAGTTTGATTTCAGGACTAGATTGCTTCTTTTTGGATTCAAGATCGTGGAACAAACGGGTACGCTTTCGAAATCTTGAATACACGAATTGATGTTTCTATGTTCATATACATGTTTATTATTAATCTTACATGTGATATTAGAGCCATTGTATATGAATTAGGGACTCAAAATCCATTATTTTATGTATAAGTTCTCGATTTTTCAAGTTTGAATCTAAGATCTTGAATGATTTAATCCGGAAAAAAGATTAATCTTTTATGAAAATAAATAAAGAGCTTTTATGAAAAATGCATTCTAATTCAAACTATAGAGAGAGAATAATCAAATTACAGTTTTTATACTCGAAACTTGTTTGTTAGATTTACTTTTTTGAGAAACTTTTTTTTCAAATTGATAGAGGGTTTTTGTTACCCATAACACAAGAATCATTTTGATATATGATTTGATGTTTAATTGGAACTGTAGTAGGAAATCTATAAGTTTGACATTTTCTCCCAACACATGATAATTTTTTTTGTAAAATCTTAAAAAAAAATCCTATGATTTCATCTATGAACCTTTAATTGGATGATATATTGTTTCTCTTAGGATGATTTTGAACAAGTATACATGAGTTTTGTGCATTAAAATCAAGTTTTGAAGTATTGAACCTCTATGGCCGAAACTTGAGTTCTTGAAAACTCATTTAAATCATATTTTTGCACTTAAAAATATCACTACTGTTTGCCTTAATGCTCATATGCCCTGAGAATAAAGTTTAATTGCGTCAAATTTTGTCAAAAAGTTGAGATTTTTAGCAAAATAAGGCTGCAATTTTTTCCCAACAATCGAGTCTGTTTTGCATAAATCCGAGTCGGGTTTGACCCCAGCCCGGTAAAGAAGATGACCTAAATGGGTCAAGGGAGGCCAAACAAGCCCCACTCGCGGCTTAGGGTGAGTGGGGGCATGTGGGATCCACCCTGGGCTCTTGAAAAATTTTGAAAATCATGTTTTTTCATGAGGATTCCAAATATAGTTTTTTCGAAATTTTTGGAGAGAGTTCGGTAATTTTTTGGGCCTATTTTTGCAATATTTCAAAATTTTTGAGGAATTTTTTAAAACTATTTTTTGGGGAAACATATAGGCATATTATAAATGCAATGGCGTCACTGTACTCTCCAGAGTTTGGTTTCTACAATTTATACTCTTGGTCTTAACTCGTGGGTAATTATTTAGGCCTAATTTGTGCTTAATTTTGTAAATCTTGAAAATGGTGCATAATTTTCTTATGGCCTTTTGTGAAAAACTGATTTTGGACCTTGCGAACACATTGGTAATGCGTAATCTCCTTGGTTTGACTTCTAAAGTTCATATTCTTCTTTGGAAAGTTGATTTAGGCCTATTTTTATCTTAATTTTGTAATATCTTAAAATCCGTGCAAAATTTTTTGGTAGCCTTTTAAGGAGAACTTTTCTTTAAACTTCTGAACCTAAAGGTAATATGTACTCTCTCATGTTCCCGTTCTAAAGTCTATACTCACTTTTTAAAGTCAATTTAGGCTCAATTTTATGTTTGATGTCATAATTTCTCCAAAACCGTGCGCAATTTTTGCATGATTGTTTATGCTTAACATCTTTTTGAAATTTTGAACATCATGGCATACTATACTCTCTTCGGTTTGAGATGGATAAATGGTAATTTTCTTTTAGATTTTATTTTAGGCTTGTTCTAAATCGTCATTTTATGTGATTTTTCTATAAAAGTTTTTTTTTTTATGCATGGTTAGAGCAACATATATATTATTTATGAGATCAATGGATATATTTAATTATGTAAATGCCCCCAAGGATGTGATTTCAATCATATCCCTTCGGTTTGAGAATGCCAAAAATAACGTATAGCAATTTAAACAAAAGGATGTCATAATAAGAAGTTATGTATTGATTTAGGTGCTACTACCCAAAATAGTACATCTATTGATATCTAATACATGACATAACTGTATCCATTGTATTATTACAAACAATCACCTGCCCAAAAGGGGTTATTGTGTGTTTTAATGGCATCGATGATATAACTTTATCCATTGTATTATTACATAAAATCACCTGCCTAAAAGAGGTTATTGTGTGTTTTAATAACACGGATGATGAATGCATCTATTGTATTATTGCATACCTTGCCCAAAAGAGGTTATTGTGTGTTTTAATGACATAGATGGTATTCAAAAACTGATTCGAGAATTCTTAGATTTAGGGAGGTCTGTCTGCCTAAAGGGGACAACTTTTCAAAAGCTTGGGTATTCTCATTTGGTGGTTTTCTAAAAGGATTTCAAAATATGTTGCACTTTCTACCCAAAAGGGATATGGCAATTATGCGCTATGGTACCCGTATTGATTCATGCTTGATTAAGCTTAAAGCATGTTGTAAATTGTAAATTGCCTATATTTATTGTGAATGAAGTTGGAGAAACATGATAATGATTGAGACTTGTATAACAAAAAGTAATTCATGTGATCATTTAAGGTGCAATTTGGATCCGTTGCCTTTTTTTTGTGATATGATCATGAGCATACACGATGTTTAAGTATGTCATATGGAGTTTTTGGAGTAATTTACACATGGGCTCTATTTTTTATTTATAATTTTTTTTGTTTTAAAGCATATAATAATTCAATTATTACCTCAATGGTTGGAGATCCTACAACATGTTACATCTCTACCCAATTGTGAGATTGTAATGATGCAACTGGATTAGGGTTTTAATTTATGCTTGTTTCAATTTAAAATATATTATAATTAGCTTACCATCATATGTTGTCATCATGTTGCATTGAAAAGTCTCTTGAAAGTTAATGATGACAAGCCTTCCACTTAATTATTTTTGAGAGATTTTGCATACTTATATTATTTGTATGCTATATTTTTCCAATGATGATAATTGTGTGGATAGTTTAAGATAATTTTAAGTGGTGACATGAGTCTGGAGGGTCTCTTCTGCCCAAATGTGAAAACTTGTATTTTTACATTTGAGTAACTTAATGATAAAATAATGAGGACCATTTACATGTTACATTTACGCTAAAATTAAGTAACGATGTAAAGGACTCCATTAGAATAAGAAATAAAATTTTAAAGTTTATTCATTCGGAATATCTAATTCATATGTAATTAGATTTTGAATTTTAAAATTGTTTATTGTGTTCATGTGCTATATATCATTGATTGCACTTACTTGGAGGATCTTGATATACTTGTGGGAGTTGATGAACATTGTTAAACCTATTTCATACTATTGTTGTTATAAATAATTATAAAGCAAATGGGATATGGTTGAATGGGTGCTTAAAGACTATTGAAATGTTCATTTATGATAATTTCTTGGGCCACATACTTGAGAATTATAAGTTAAATTTATTTTTTTGTAAACTTATAATAATGATATACACTCTTTGCATACTCAAATAGGTGATAAGGTCAAAAGCATAGTGGGTGTATAAAGTTACGTGGATACTTAAAATGAGACATTTATATTTGCCTCGTATAATGTATAAAATGTTCATTTATTGTCTCTTGAGAATTTTTAAAGTTATTACATTGAAATTAAGAGTTTATGACTCTAATACAGTCTATTGGCTCTAGGGACTATCCATGTTTTAATTGTGTATCCACAAAATGGCTTTAAAGATCTACGAATATTATAAAACAGTTTTCTTTAAAGAATATTTGGATATGTTATAATATGAAAGGTTGAAATTACTAGCAATGAATATATATATGTATGATTGTTTACATTCATATTTTTATGCTTGGGTATCTAAAGTTTTATGAGCTCACAGAGTTTTGACTTTCAATAAAGTAATGAAAATTAATGGATAGATCTCTAGATGGGTGGGAGTATATTTATTTTTTCTATCATCATCCTACATGATAATGATACCATACATGCTAGTAGTCATTTTGGTATGTTATGGTATTCTTTCATGAACTTTTGTGCAATTGGGAGATAGTTGGTTTATTAGGACAAACCAACTGTAAGCATCCCATATTTGACCATTCGGCAGTCTACACGCCGTCTAGACTTGTACTTAAGTCAATATGGGCATATTCTAATCGAAACCAGCTCTCTAAATCCAAAAATCCCGTCTGTCCATCGCTTCGCGGGCCCACCAGGCCCAAATAGAGGCAAAATGACCAAAATGCCCTTAGGGGCATTGTCCTTTCCAATTCCAATTCCAATCCTTCTCTCGAGACAGTTGATTCCTCGAGACGATAAATCTATTCCAAATCAGGTGTGTCTTTCTGAAGACGGTAAGTCCCCTTTCCAATTCCAAATCAAGCATGTCTTTCCGAAGACGATAAGACCCCTTTCTAATTCCAATCCCTCTCTCGAGACAGTTGATTCCTCGAGATGGTAAATCTACTTTGATCAGGCACGTCTTTCCGAAGACGGTAAGACCCTATTCCAATTCCAATCCCTCTTTTGAGACAGTTGATTCATCGAGACGGTCCGGCATGTTTTTCAAAGAAAGTCTCTTCAAAACGGAAAGTCCCTTTAAACCTGTCAACCGGGAGGAGGCCCCAAGTCCCCTAGATGGTAGAATAGTCCACCTTTGGCACATGCTAGCCTGCCAATGCAAAAATGTCCGTTTAGGCATGCCTTCCGTGAAAGTTGACTTCTCAAGCGCTAAGTTCCTTTAGCAGCTTCCCGAGATCAGGCAGTCTCGGGAATGATCGCGAACCGTCAGAGTAGCAAAAATACTCGCAAACATCGCAACCGTCAGAGTAGCAAAAATACTCACAAACAGGTCGATATAGGGAATTACCAACAAACCCCTGTATCACGCGACCGCCGTCAGACTGGCAGAAACACTCAAAACCCAGGTCAACACTAGTGCCTGCTAGCCCACTTTGGTGAAAAATGACCAAACTACCCCTTGGGCCTTTCCGGCACGTTTCTCGAGAACATACCTGAGTCTTCAGAACGATAAGTCCAACCTTCTAAAATTGTCTTAAAAGCAATCCGGCATGATTAGGTGCCTTCTAGTCAGTTTCGGGCCAATTCCGAGACTTTGTGGTCAAGATGACCATTTTGCCCCTAGGCATCCGAACGCCCTGGGAACCACACCGGCTCTGGGTATCAAACCGGTAACCTGCTGAGAATACTTCTTATAGTATTCCCGACCTTCCTCTATCTTTCTGGATCATTCCGAGTCAGTTTCGACAAACTCGGTACAAAATGACCGCTTTGCCCCTAGTGGGCCGGTCTCCTTTTCCGACCACACCGGCTCTGGGTATCAAACCGGTAATCTAGTATTCTCAACCTTCTTTTACCTTCCCAGATCATTCCGAGTCCGTTCCGGTAAACCCAGTGCAAAATGACCTTTTTGCCCTTAGTGGGCCGGTCCCTTTTTCCAACCACACCGGCTCTGGGTATCAAACCGGTAGCCTCTTGGGAACATTTTAAATAACGTTTCCAAGTCTCAAGTCTTTTTCCAGTCCATTCCGGGTTTGTCCCGGCAACTTCCCGATCCAATTGACCATTTTGCCCCTAAAGGCCCGGTCAACCCTTTCGACACATCTTATCCTCATTTTTCAAGTAAAATACCTCTGGGACACTATTCTAAGTGTTCCTGCTCTTTTCCGGCCTTTTGGGTCATTCCCGACCTCTTCAAATCCTTCCCGGACTTTCCGGAGTCACTCCTAGTGAAGCCAGGCTAAAAATTGCACGGTAGTCACTAGTATAGTCGCCCAAATCTAGTCAAAGATACGTTGTTTGCCAACCTTAATAGTTTCCTAATTGGATGGCACCACTCCTAGTGGCGCTAGAAGCATTTTTGGCCTCGCGCCACTGCAACAAGTGCCAGGCCTATCCCATCTCTATAAATATAGAGTCTCCTCCAGCGTGAAAGAGGTCCGAAAACTCAATCAAAGCAAGGCACGCAAAATAAACAAGACATACGGTACGCTTTCTTTTTAAGTTTATGCACTTCCCCCTCTCTCTTCTCTTTCCTAACCCACTTGGGTTTTCTCTATTTTAATCCCCCATCTCTCTCCCCCCCCCCCCCCCCCCTTTTTGCATGCTTGAAACAAGGGGATTCCTGGTCCATGTGTAGGATTGGACTATTGGAGGGTCACCGTGTCGGGGGCTATATTTTAGTCTAACCAGAGACCACGTGGGTTCGGCCCCCTTGATTATGTGGTGAAGCCTTAACCTTGTATGTTCACGACCCCAATTTTGCATTGTGCATATCATGATTCTTGCATTCTTCCAAAAATCGTTTTCAAAGTTGTTTTCAAAATCGTTTTCAAACTTGTTTTCAAAATTGCATCAAAATCTCCTTTTTCAAAACTTGTTTTCAAAATCACAATCCTAGGGTGATTCTAGCCTTTCCATGGCTAGGATTGCTTTAGGAAAGTGTTACATTTAAAGTGACCAATATGTTTCATATTTTCAACCCTTGTTGTTTTCAAAACCACTTTCTTAAAGTGGTTCTAGCCTTTTTATGGTTAGAATCGCTTTAGAAAAGTGAGATATTTTTATACATTCCAAAAAACTCTATTTTCAAAAATCTCTTTTCTTAAAACCTCCTTTTTTAACGTGCTTTCTAAAACCTCTCCTTTCCAAAGTTGTTTTCAAAAACTCCCTCCAAAGATCTATTTTTCAAAACTCCCTTTTTAAATTCCTTTCCAAAATCCTCTCTCTAAAATCCACTTTCTAAAAACGCTCCCTAAAAATCTTTCCAAAAATTCTCTCCAACAATCTTCTACCAAAAATCTTTCTAAAAACTCTCTTCCCAAAATCTTCCTTCTAGAAACTCCCCTCTAGGATTTTCCTTCTAAAAACTCATTTCGAAAACACACTTTCCAAAAACTCTCTTTTTTTTTTAAATCTCTTCCTAAAAACTTTATCTTCAAATTAACTTTCCAAAAACTCCTCTCTAGGACTCCCTTCTAAAAGTCTTCGTTTCTAAAAATGCACTTTTCAAAAATTCCTTTTCTTAATGCCCAAATCAAGCCTTAGAACTCATGATTAGGAAATCCTAATTTTTCTTTCCCAAAAACATGATTTCCAATCCTCTATTTTGACCTCAAAACCTAGGTTTCCAAAACTTCTTATTTTTCTATATCAAAACTATACATATTTTCAAAATCTATTTTGTACGTCAAAACTATAGTCTTCCCAAATCTTGGGTTTCTAAAACTTCCTTTTTCAAATCCTTGTCAAATCAAATCTTTCTTTTAGAAAACCAAATCCAATCTCCCGTTTAGGAAACTACATTCAATCCTCCATTTTTGGAAGCAAAATCAAATTTTCTCTTTTAAACTTTCTTTAGTTAAATCTTTTTAAACTTCCTAAATCTTTCCAAATTCTAAACTTTCCTAAACTTCAAATCTTTCCAAATCTAAAACTTTCTAAACTCAAAACATTCCAAATTCAAAACTTTCTTATTTCAAAACTTCCCTAATTTGAAAATTTTCCTAATTTCAAAACGTCCCTAATTCAAACACTTTCCTAAATTGAAACTTTTTTAAAACGAACCTTTCCTAAAATGAGACTTTCCTAATTCGAAACTTTCCTAAACCAAGACTTTCATAAAATGGAGCCTTCGTAAAATGAAGCTTTCCTATATTGGACCTTTCCTAATTCGAACCCTTCCAAAATCTAATTTTTCCTAATCTTCCAAGTTCAATATTCGAGTTAAATCTTTCTTAAATGTCAAGTCTTTCTTAAATCCTATCTTCCTAAGTCTAGGTTTCTTAAACTTCAATCTTCCCAAATCATTTTCCTAATCCTTCAATTCCAATTTTCAATTTCCAATTTCCCATCTTCTAAGTTCAAATCAAACTCCTTTTCGAATCCAATCTACTATTTTCAATCGGACTCTTGTCCGAACTACGACTGAACTTATTCCTCCAAAAGGATATGTAGGCAACCCTTATGGGTGCGATTTTCACATTTTTGAAATCCCAAATTCAACAACATTTTTCAAATTTCTATTTCTACAACTTCTTTCCAATCTCCAATCCTACAATTTTCTTCAAGTTTCCAATTCCGTGATCTATTTCTACTTTCAATCTTCAATTTCAATTTTCAAAACCTTTTTTTCAAATTCAAGCTTCTATCTCTTTCTTTTCAAATCAAATCAAATTCTTCTATTCCCAAATCTATTTTCAAATCAAGTCTTTCTCTTGCACTTGCATATCATGCATCATATCTTTTTAAATATTGTTTTATAAAGTGGATAGGATTGGTCATTGGTTAGTTGGAGACTCTCATAGGTGAATCTAAGGTAGATTGGCTTGTAGCTACCGAAAGGGCGGGGTAGGGTGATGGCTTAGTGCGTCTTCCTTACACGTAACCAACCTCTGAACCTAGGATCACTGTTATCAAAGACCAAAACGGAGTTGTTTTTCAAAAAGGGCTTATATGTTTTTCAAAGGTTGCCAAAGAACCTGTTTTCTTAAAAACCCTCTCTTGAGGAGATATTTTCAAAATCGTTTTCCAAAACCCTAAGTGTAGTTTTCGGATTATGATTAGTTTTTAGGTGACCTAAGTCACCTTAATCAAGTTAGGTAGCGACTCCAAATTTTTTTTAAAGGCCCTTTATTCAAATCTATTTTCAATTCAAACCTAGTTGCACTCATTCTTCTAGGAGAGTGAGTTCTAACGAGAGAGTACAACATTTTTTCCGCTTGTGTGTGTATTCCTCGAGTGCGAAAAATCTAGGCGCGACAGCTTATGACTCCGCTGGGGAGACTTAGAGGGTTAGGCCGTTAATCATGTCTCTTTGCCCTTCACCCATGTAGAGTCTTCAATTAACTTGTTCAATCCTATTCACTTTAACTTTTTTAAAAACCAAATTTTCAAAATTGTTTTAAAAAAAATATGCATTTATTCATATTATCTTGTATTATGTTTGCTATCCACATACTAACTCGTGCATCTTTGTGTTGTAGCTGCACTTGTTGTTTAAATTTTATTAACTACTATGCATGAATGTGATGAACAGGATGAATGGGAGTTGTTGGGCTCTTTCCTTCGCTTTTAAAAATCACATACACGCTGCATGTGCACTTGCATTCTGCATACTTGCATTATTATCCTGATGTGACCTTTCTAGTTAGAAAACGGAAACGGTATATTGGTTGTGGGCAAGATACTGTGTCAGTTTCTTGTCTACGGCCTCTTGATGGTTCCCTTGCTCGGATCACCAACCGATCAGGGCACCACCTCGGGGAGTGGGCCTAGGTTTGAAGATCTGGGGACTGAGCCTTTTTAGGACGCATTAGTTAACCCTCAACCTCATACTCATATAGACACCATGCATGGCCGAACCTTTGCCGGGTTTAAGACACGTGCATCGTTTTCCAAAACCATGGAGGAAAGGGCAACTGTTCTTACTTTCATTTATACCTGTCTATTCCTGTTGTTATAATAACTGTATTCATGATGTTATAATGCTTGTCTAACTGCTCATGCATACATGTTTACTTCAACTATATTTTCTCTCCTCATACTCTATGCATCCATTTTCATGCATTCCATATTCCATGTCAAGACAAGAGTTCCAAGTAACTCAAGTCACTGCATTTTCATGCATATGATCAACCCATTGAGAGCGACACCAAGGTCACTCTCCTTTGCATTACACCTACCCAAACCCTAAGGGTTCCCATGTATCCCTAAAGGACTCATGGCATGCATACCAATCCATTCCATAAGACGGGCCTTAATCCCTCTATACTCACGAAGATAGGGTTGCCAAGAAGACAAGGGGCAACCAATCAGCAAGGTCTCTCAGTGACCTCCTCGACATCAAATCCAAGGAAGGCGAATCCGAAGACTCAAGAGTAGTTTAGGGTTTTCCTTTGTAAAAGTAGATAGGTGGAAGTCCAAAGGAAAATGTTCCCCCTCCCCCTATTAAAATGTATTTCAATTCTTTTGTATCTTAAACCTAAAATTTAATGTACTTCTTTACTTTTATGAATGAATGCATGAATGGCTGAAGGTTCTTACTTGACGGTAAGGTATCTGCATACAAGGGCAAATCCCCTATCTCCAAAAGTGGGCCAATACATCGCGATTTGTTTCCCTCTTAAATAGGGACACCCTAGGACATGCATTGCATAAAGCTCTTTAAAAACCAGAAACTGACTTGCGATTTGTGTTTTTGTCTTCTTCTTTCTCTTTTTTTATTTTTCATTTACAGAGGTCCCCCTGCACTGAGTCAACATTACTTCCAAGAAAGGGCAACATCCACCTAGGAATCCCATTGTCACCTGGCTAAGAGCATCACTGATGGCTGCTAACCCTGAAGAATCCTCTCAAGTCTCTCGAGAGGAAGCCAATGAAATGAGGACTAAGATAGATGAGATGCTCAAACCCATTCAAACTCTGGCCATGAAGGATGCTACTGCGGTCCTGTCATCATCTATGACTTCATCCAAGGACCTTGAACCCGTTAATCCAAGGATCATGCTTCAGTCTGACAATGCTGGGAGGACTAAGGAAGATGCCAAAGGGGTCAACACTGAAGAAGAAGAGACCATGTTGCTTTCACCTGCCATAAAGAAGGCTTCTCTAGACCCTCTCAGTTTGAAAATCCAAGGGTTGGAAGATTCGTTGCGAAGTCTCCATGGCCACGATACTTACGGGTTCACTTCCTATGATGAGCTCTATTTCTTCCCTGACCACCCGAGACCTGCTGGTTTAAAATGCCCGACTTTCAGAAGTACGACGGTACCAGTAACCCCGTTGCTCATTTTCGTCTATATGTTGGAGCGCTAAGTGGACATGGCAACAATCCGAAGCTCCTTATGCAGCTATTCCAACACAGTCTCACAGGGTCTGCTCTACAATGGTTTGCTCGTCTGGACTTGAGGAAGATCACAACCTGGATGGAGCTAGTCAATGCGTTCAAAGCCCAATACCGTCACAACATCGACCTCACTTCCGATCGATGGTCCTTGATGACGATGAGCAAGGGTGAGAATGAGAGCTTTAAAGCATATGCCCTAAGATGGAGGGAGGCCGCCGCACAAGTTAATTCTCCGCTGGAGGAGAAGGAGTATGTACAACTGTTTGTACATACTTTTCAAGGTATATTCTATGAGAAGCTCTGCACAAGTGTGGAAAAAAGCTTTTTGAGCTCATCATGCAGGGAGAGATAATAGAAAACGGCCTCAAGACAGGAAGAATTACAGATCCCTATGCCAAGACTGGAGAAAATACCGCCAACATAGCCAAAAAGGTGGCCACTACAAGGGGCACGATCAGGAAGGAAAGTGAAGTGTCCGCTATTTTGCCTAGCCAACCACCCCAATATCGACCCCCGCTACAATCACCCCCAGTTTTGCCCTTACCCACCTTAACCATGCCTGTTCCAACCCCTAACTATGGTCCCACTGGGGCACAACCCAACTTTAATAGACCTGCTCGACGCATCCGTACCTTCGACGCCTTAGCCTGCACCCAAACCGAGGCTTACCATAGCCTTCTGAAGAACAACTTCTTGAAGCCTGTACCTGCTCGCCCGTTGCCAAGCCCTCTGCCCGACCTTTAATGCCGCTCTTACATGTGAATACCATTCAGGTGGCCAGGGGCACGACACCGAAAGCTGCTTCGCTCTCAAGCACAAAATCTAAGACTTGATCGACAATAAGACCATTGATCTGCAGCCGGTAAAACCCACTCCTACTCCCAATGTGACCACTAACCCTCTGCCGGATCACATCGTCAATATGATACTAGTAGAAATGGAAGGCGAGCGAGAGTTCGATGAGCTCGGAGCGGAAGGTTATGAGGACGATTGGGACGCTGATGAAAAAGATGACTGAGAGGAGGATCTCCCATTGTGCCCGATTTATCTCTATAACCCTGATGAGTTACCTGATGCTTCTGACTGGCCCATTAAAGAGCCAACGTTCTTGGAAGATGAGATTGCTGAGAACATGGTTGTTGATGGATGGGGTACTGAGTTTTTGCATCCAAAGTATGCTGCGGCGGAATGTCACTTACTAGAAAACCCTTGGCCCGCAATTGAGTACAACTATGAAGACATGGGCTGGGAGCTAGAGGAGTTAAGAGAGTAGATGGAGTTGTTCGAGTTGGAAGGCGGTGAACTAGTCACCCTGTTTACAGAAGAACCCACTGCAAAGAGCAAGAAGGAGGCTGACAACGGTGCTGACAACGGTGCCAACAACGTCGCCATCTTCGGAACTCTAGGAGAATCCTCTGCCTGTCTCACCTTGGCCGAGGATCTGGGTCGCGAATGGAGCATCGAGGATGTAGGCATTGTCCCAAGACCTTACTGAAAAAGGAGTCCCTTCAAAAGCGTACAAGAGAGGGGTGTTTTCATCCACTTTCTTTCTATCCTTTTTACTTCCTGTCTTTAAATTAATGCTTACATTTTCTTATTGCTTAAGAACTTTATGCTTTCCATAAGAAATGATAATAATAATCAAAGAATAGTCTTTTATTCCATCACGGGTGTCTTATCTTCTCTTGGGAATGGTAGCTATTTTCTATACAAGGGGCATGGTGTATCTTATGGAATGATCCAATTTGAAGGGATGATAGCATGAGTTAACCACTCACCAAATGATCAGCTTTCCAGAGAGAGAGAGAGGATAAGGATAAGTGAGGATACTACCCAAAGGTAGCACTTGCAAGACTCTGAAGCTAAGCGATGTGTGGCAAGTATATCAAAGTGAAGAAAAGCCATCTTTCACTTCCCCATATATAAATAAAAGGAATAAATCATTAAATAAATAAACAAATATGCTCATATTCCCTTGGTTTAACCCCTAGAGCCTCGCAACAAACAAAGTTTTCTTTGTCAACCCCGATCCAAGACTGTGCTCCCCACACTGGGGCAGACAATAGTTGAGAACTCTAGGAGTGGTGTCCACCTCTATCATGCTAGGATAGTGTCGAAAGCTCTATGGATCAAGCAATCTAATTCAAAGTGAAGAGAGGCCCTCATTTCATTTCCCATATAGTCAAAAACAACCCCTTGCCAAACTTGTTGAGCCATCTATCCTTTTTCCGAGAAAACCCCAACCTAGGGATCACAGCCCACATTGGGTAGATTGAACTGTCAAGGAAAAGGCCTAAGGAAAAAGGGTCGAAGAATTATTCATTTCATGAAGGAATAGAAAGAAAAAACAAAGGAAAGGAGTTGCCAAGGGGCAAGAGTGAAAAAAAAAATCCTTTAAGGAAAGGCCTGAAGAAAATCATGATTGAATCATCTTCAAAAGAATAATAAGAGGATCGAAAGAGAAGAAAGTCATGTTTATCTCAAAAAGCATATAGAAAGGGTGAAAGAACAAGGTCATTTTCACCCTGAGAAGTCATGTAAAAAGCAAGGAGGAAATTCAAAGGTGATCCTAGGTTACAAAGAAACCCAGTAGAAACAATAGGTTCAAGCCTTTACCCTTTCTTGCAAAACCCCAAAACCATGGCCTACATTACAACCCTAGTAAAGTCCCCTTGGATTGAAAACGGATTGCTTGATCTAGATGAGCTGAACACGGTGCCAAAGCTAAGAAGGATGCTAGCCTTATTGAGAAAATGGTTAAGGACAGTATGGATCTAAACCCTACTGAAAACAACATTGAATTTGAGCCTACATATCCCATTATTTCAAAAACCCCATAACCTAGCCTACATTATAGTCCTAAGTAAAGTCTCCTCGGATTGAAAGGACTAGCCGCTTATCGCTCTGCCAAAGGTCAAGTAAGCTGTTGCTAAAACCTCGAGAGTCGAGAGTCTTAGCCCAGTAACCATATACACTAACCCTAAGACAGAGAGTTGGAGGCGATCAAGAGGTTGAGAAAGGTGCGAAGTGCTATCATCCAACCAAGGTAAGGTTGAGTCAGAAGAGATGTTAAATCCCCAAAAAGGAGGGAGTTACCAGTCCAAGGACTATAAGTGTAACAGCATCCCTTGACATTCAGTCACTTAATGTATTTCTAATATGTAAATAAAAATTAAAAATTAAAAAAATAATATATAAAAAAAATAAAAATCAAAATCAAATGAAAATCAAATAAGCTTCGCATAGATATAACTACATGTAAAACCAGAAGTCATCAACATCATCCTCCATCACATGCACATGATCATCAATCATAAATGTCTTTATCTATTCATGCATCTGAATACCATAAATATCCATCCTTGTACATAGCTTATAAAATAAAACTGTCTAACATAAATACATTTCAGGGACAAAGGGCAAAAGAAGATCAGAGTCTCCACAAGGGGCATTTATCACATGTCAAAGTCAATGTCATCTGGATCAAAATCCCTAAAACCCGGCATCGAAGGAGGTGGATAGCTACTCGAAGCACCTGCATCCTGCAAAAAAGGTAGAGCCAAAATCAGCTACATGAAAGACGAACTAAAACAATAGTAGAGTAAGAAGAAGGAGGGGAAAGACAACATACCCCCCCACTGCCCATCTGAGATAACCGAGCCGTCAGGGAAGCTACCTCGGCCTGGTACTGATCCCGCTCCATCTGGTATCGATCCCTATGGTCTCTCACAACAGTAAACTCAGCCTGAGGCACATATCCTCCTGCTCGGCGCCACAAGTCAACCACCTCTTTGCCCACAGCGTACCCGCCGACTACTACCTCAAACCGGGTGAAGGCACTAACCAAATGAGCCCCAAAGTGCACAGCATAATCTATATCCGGAGGAAGCAAGAACTTGGCACCTGGCTGACGCTCCTGATAAGGGATAGGCACTCTCGCCACCAGGGCTCCAAACATATACTCTGGTGGAGCTCCTGTTGATCGGAACTCCTCATGAAACTGCCGCCAGTGTCGCTCCCCAAGATAGGACTCCCAAGTATCATCACTGAGAAAAGCAGCTCTCGACAGGGACAACGGGACCAAATACTGGACTTGTTGGTCCAATAGGCAACCCAAGAGGGGGGGTGAATTGGGTTTTTCGAATATTAATACAAGTTAAGATTACACTAACCCTAAGACAGAGAGTTGGAGGTGATCAAGAGGTTAAGAAAGGTGCGAAGTGCTATCATCCAACCAAGGTAAGGTTGAGTCAGAAGAGAGGCTAAATCCCTGAAAAGGAGGGAGTTACCAGTCCAAAGACTATAAGTGTAACAGCATCCCTTGTCATTCTGTCACTTAATGTATTTCTAATATGTGCATAAAAAATAAAAATAAAAAAAATCAAAATCAAATGAAAATGAAAATCAAATAAGCTTCGCATAGATATAACTACATGTAAAACCAGAAGTCATCAACATCAATAGATATCTAACATCATCCTCCATCACATGCACATGATCATCAATCATAAATGTCTTTATCTATTCATGCATCTGAATACCATAAATATCCATCCTTGTACATAGCTTATAAAATAAAACTGTCTAACATAAATACATCTCAGGGACAAAGGGCAAAAGAAGATTAGAGTCTCCACAAGGGGCATCTATCACAGGTCAAAGTCAATGTCATCTGGATCAAAATCCCTAAAACCCGGCATCGAAGGAGGTGGATAGCTACTCGAAACACCTACATCCTGCAAAAAAGATAGAGCCAAAATTAGTTATATGAAAGACGAACTAAAACAATAGTAGAGTAAGAAGAAGGAGGGGAAAGACAACATACCCCCCCACAGCCCATCTGAGATAACCGAGCCGTCAGGGAAGCTACCTCGGCCTGGTATTGATCCTGCTCCATCTGGTATCGATCCCTTTGGTCTCTCACAGCAGTAAACTCAGCCTGAGGCACATATCCTCCGGCTCGGCGCCACAAGTCAACCACCTCTTAGCCCACAGCGTACCCGCCGACTACTACCTCAAATCGGGTGAAGGCATCGACCAAATGAGCCCCAAAGTGCACAGCATAATCTGTATCCAGAGGAAGCAAGAACTCGACACCTGGTTGACGCTCCTGATAAGGGATAGGCACTCTCGCCACCAGGGCTCCAAACATATACTCTGGTGGAGCTCCTGCTGATCAAAACTCCTCATGAAACTGCCGCCAGTGTCGCTCCCCAAGATAGGACTCCCAAGTATCATCATTAAGAAAAGCAGCTCTCGACAAGGACAACGAGACCAAATACTGGACTTGTTGGTCCAATAGGCAACCCAAGAGGGGGGGTGAATTGGGTTTTTCGAATATTAATACAAGTTAAGATTAATTAAGATTAATCTAAACAATATAGCAATGATCAATCTAAAGCAATGTTATCAATAGAAGTAAAGAAAACTGAGCAATAGAAGAGAGACACAGATTTACCGAGGTTCAACCACAAACCGTGGTCTACGTTCTTACCCCAAGACCTCCTTGAAGCTTTCTTCCACTATGTAATCAACTATTATAAGATGGGCTGCTGATTGACAAAGTGCTCAGCTCACTCTACAAGAACTCCTCACCGAGCTCTTCACTTCCCAAGTGGTTTTGTCCAAGCTCCACTCAAACTTTACAAGAGTTTTACTTTACACAAGAGAACTCTCAAACTCTCAGTTACAAGTGTATAAGAGTATACAACTCACAAATAAACTCTCTAGCAAGAGTAGATTTACAATCAAAGCTCACAGATGAAGGCAGGAAGAATATTAAGTGTATATCAGTGATTGTTGTCTTTTGTTGTTTCTTCCTCTTGATTCTTATCTATAAATGCAGTTGGAGGCTAGTATATATACCCTTGCATTCATTCCATCCGTTGGAGGTGGTTGGGTATCATTAATGTGCGTCCAGTCAGTTATAACGTTAAGAAAAATAGCTGTTATAACAGAGGGAGTTGGCTCTACTTTTTGTGATGTCGACACTTCTTGCTTCTGCATTTACTAGATATAGTTCACTGAGTTCATGAGTCCCCTCTTCGGGTTGATGAGGCGACTCCTTGTTCATCTGTCTTCTTCATATTAGGGTTATGCTGTCATGAGGCGACACTTATGTTTCAAGTGTCCACTCATTGATCATTTGAACTTCTAGCCTTTTGCTTCTGCTACCAGGAGGCGACACTTCATCTTTAAGTGTCTACTCATTGATCATTTTATCTTCAATCCTTGGCGTCTGTCTTCATGAGGCGACACTTCATTACAATGTGTCCACTCATTTTCTATTTGGTCTCCAGACATTTTGCTTCTGAGATCAAGGGGTGACATATTATTTCTATGAGTCCCCTCATTGTTCAATATGTTTTCAGGCCTTTTAGCTTCTGTGTGCAAGAGGCAACACTTCATTTCCATGAGTCCCCTCATTGTCCCATTTGTCTTCAGACCTTTTACGTCTGTGATCAGGAGGCAACTCCTCATTTCCATGAGTCCCCTCATTGCCCAGAATTCAGCTTTCAGATTTCTATTGATCAAGCTTTATCAAAGCACTGGTATAAGAACTTCAAGGAGTATGTCTTTGGGGTATGATGATCAATCAAATCTTCTTAACTCATCAGAGTTAACTTCTATTTAATTTGAATTGAATCAATCATTGGATGCTGATCTTCTTCTTGAATCTCAAGCAGTCAAAGCTTCATTTGATCAAAGCTGAACTTTTCTTCTTCATTTGCAAAGCTCCTTCTATTATTGAAGGATATCTTCTTCAATGCCAATCTACCTCAATTGTGTGAAGCTTCACAATGCTTCAATTCTGATTTCCTCTCTTTGATAGCAATTCTTCATTCTTCATTAAACTCACTTTACTGAGACCATTGCAGACTAGATGAAATCTGTTCACACATCTAATTTTTATTGATCCTTTGCATAATAGAAGAATACTTTACTTAGATTCCATGTAGAGATCAGATATTCATTGTGAGCCATCTTCTCAGCAACTTTAATCACATTGTCTTGAATTGGTCTTAGCATACCAGCTAAAATCTTTTCTTGAGCATTTTCCAAATTCTTCAACAAACAATACATCTTCAACTGAGCATTGCACTTCTTCAACTGATCTTTGCAAATTTTGATGAGATCTTTTTTAGGCATTTTCAACATTTCCATTCTTCATCTTTAACTGAACATTGCACCTCCTCAACTGATGAAGTCTTCAGTCTATCTTGCAAATCAATCTTCATTGAAACTATGCACACTTGAAAGAAGCTTTAATTGAACACCTTCAATCTCTTCAAATGTAAGACATTTGCTTGAAGTAAAGATAGGCATCTTTTTCAGTTTGGTTCATTACATAGCCCTTTGAATTCATTGCTTGCTTCTTGAACTTGTTGTGCATTCTCTTTGACATGTATTAGACTTAAGATTCAACTTTAAGTCTAAGCTATGAACTTTGTTAATCTGCACACTAAGTAGATTCATTAGTAACATAACACAAGGTTTAGTTATCATCAAAATCAACATGGGAATTAACCTTGAGTCAACAAGGATCAACCTTGACTCAACAGGATTGTCTTATAATGAACTGATCCAACGAAGGGCCGCCAGGTCACATCCTTCGCCTTAATCAGTTCCAGGTTAGCCCGGAGCGTCACAAAATCAGTAATCTCTGATCGCTGGGCTACCCAGCCACGAGCCCACCTCAAGGCACGAGGATAGAGGTCATCCTCAACAACTGTAGGGCAACGAATGAGAAGGTACTCGTAACTCCACCAGACAAGGAAAGGCCAGAAACTAGTTATGCTGCCTCAACGGGAAGAAGTCCGAACCCACATCGACCGAAGAAAGCAGCCAAAGGAGAAGGATCCCCAGTCCAGCTTAGATAAAGCTCCAAGATCAGCTACTATACACACTAAACGACACGGCACGAGTGACTTGTTGTTGTTGCAAAAGCAACTAAAGATGATGTACTAAACAAGTCGCCGTTTCATGATGTCCTGCCTGGCAGACGATGGCTCAATAGCAAAGGTACGGTCATCCTGACTGATCCAAGAGACTGAGAAGGCAGAACGCTCAGGAGGAGGCAAGTCGAACAGCAAACAGGCCTCGTCCCTACTGACTGAATGCAGGGTGATCCGCCGGCCGACAAAGGAAAGCCCTGTGATAATCGCCCAATCCAAGGGAGTGGGACCTAGCTCGAAGGCGACAAAGAGGAAGGTCCCAGTCTCTCCAAACCACCGCTCAACCAACGCCAGTACTAAATGCCGGTTCAGGCGGTTAGCCTGTAATCCCATGAAGGCGCCGAATCCGATCTCCGCCAAGAAGGCACGATATGATGGGGCAGCCTGCTATATGGTCACAAAAACCTAATGAACAAGCCCCTCTAAAAGCCGTATGTACTCGAGGAGGGGGCAAATGCTGTCTGGAGTATACGCTAGGGTGATAAGCCAAATCCCCAAGTGGGGAAATATCCAGTACCTGTAAATCTCCTAAGTCAGCATCCGTCTATCTATGCTTGGAAGAAGCTCTCCCATAACTGATCACCTGATCCCCAAGGCCCGGTACCTCCTCCTCTACGCCAAACTCCTCTACGAAAGCTTGCTCAACTGGAGGAAAGGGGTCGACAGGCGGCTTACTCCCCCGACCACTCTGACTAGATGTTGCCTGCCCAGTAGACCGTCGGCTACTCCTAGACTGACTGGAGCCACTAGAGGAATCTATCCAAGCCGCCTTCCCCGAGCGGCATCTCCTCTCAGAGCCATCATCGCCCGCATTTGCCATCCTGAAAAGGTAAGGCAAGGTAACAGGTGTGAATGTACCATATATGCAATAAATAATAACATAATAAAGCAAAATAAAATAAACAACTAACACAAAAAAAAAACCAATAAATAAATAAATAGAAAGATTTCAAATGATAAGTCAAAAATGAAATTTTCACACATCTTGATTTTCTAACTTCAAATCAAATCTCAAGGATTTTTTTGTCTTTTTCCTTCAAAAAGATTTTTACTCTAAACCTTTATTTCCAATTCTTTCCCTAATTTCTAAAAATTTTGGCAGAATTTCATTTGAAAATGGCCCCTACAACACCCGTGACATCAACCAAAAATATAAAACATGCACTCCACAACGTTACAATCACATAACATCCGCACTCGCGCACATTTTTCAATTTTTTGAAATTTTCAAAACACATGTTTTATTTTTCAATAAATCAATGATTTTCAAAAATGCCTTAAAATTCTTCAAAATCAATTCAAATGTTTTTCAAAAATATTCCTACATTTTTCAAATTTTAAACTCTAAGGAATTTCATCAATTTCTTGAGTTTACTTATTTACCTAAATTTTCTAAGTATTTTTATATTTTTCAAAAATAAAAAATTCACCAAGTTTTCAAAAAATCATGAAACTTCATACAGTTGATAAACACATTTTTCTAAGGCACATGGCATAAAAATCTAGCCAGAAAACCCAATGCCCAAGCCTGTAAGAACAAATCCCCTATTCCTGCAAAAAACCCCCTTCACATACTCACATAAAATCACTCAAATTAATTCAAACAAGCACCAAAATGTAAAAATAATATCACCATCATGTTCAAAACATATCAAGACATCAATTTTCACTATTCACATGATTCAAACAAAGTTCTACACATCAAAATCAACAAAAATTCGAAAACTCACTTTTTGGAAGTTCTCTGGCGAAATCTTCTCTTCCGGTGACTTTTTCGGTGACGTGGTTTCCTTCCGACAATCACCCGTGGTCTCCAAGAAGTGCCCCTTCAAGGTTCAAGTTGGTTTCCCTACAAACACTCTCAATCTTTCACAAACTCTTCAAAATATCGCAACTGTTCGAACTAGAAAATTTTCTGATTTTGTTTCCAAGCCTAGCGCCACTAGTAGATGCGCCAAGCATTTTCTGCCAAAGGCGCCACTCCTAGTGGCACCAGTGTCCAATTCAGGGCAGCTTTGCCTTTTTTCCCGCCAAAACTCGTTTTCGAAGGCCTTTTTGACCTGATATCCATTTTTGACCCCCGTTGTTGAAAAATTCCCAATGTCCGTCCCTTCGACTGCCTCACGGTCAACATAGGACTCTTACTTTTATCGTTTTCTGTTTTTGACAAGCAAAGACTGAAAAAGAGGGGCAGCTGTAAGCACCCCATTTTTGACCGCTCGACAGTCTACACATTGTCCAGATTTGTACTCAAGTCAATATAGACATATTCCAATCGAAACCAGCTCTCTAAATCCAAATCCCGTCTGTCCATCGCTTCGCGGGCCCACCAGGCCCAAATAGAGGCAAAATGACCAAAATGCCCTTAGAGGCATTGTCCTTTTCAATTCCAATTCCAATCTCTCTCTTGAGATAGTTGATTCCTCGAGACGGTAAATCTACTCCAATCAGGCACGTCTTTTCAAAGATGATAAGACCCCTTTCCAATTCCAATTCCTCTCTCGAGACAGTTGATTCCTCGAGACGGTAAATCTACTCCAATCAGGCATATCTTTCCGAAGATGGTGAGACCCTTTTTCAATTTCAATCCCTCTCTCTAGACAATTGATTCCTCGAGATGGTTCGGCACATTTTTCAAAGAAAATTGCTTCGAAATGGTAAGTCCCTTTAAACCTATCGACCGGGACGAGACCCCAAGTCCCCTAGATGGTAGAATGGTCCACCTTTAGCGCCTGCTAACCAGCCAATGCAGAAATATCCGTTTAGGCACACCTTCTGAGAAAGTTGACTTCTCAAGCACTAAGTCCCTTTAGCAGCTTCCCGAGATCAGGCAGTCTCGGGAATGATAACGAACCATCAGAGTAGCGAAAATACTCGCAAACATCGTAACCGTCAGAGTAGCGAAAATACTCACAAACAGGTCGATATAGGGAATTGCCAACAAACCCCTATATCACGCGACCGCCGTCAGAGTGGCAGAAACACTCAATACCCAGGTCAACACCAGTGCTTGCTGTCGCGCCCAGATTTTTTGCACTCGAGAAATACTCACACAAGGGGGAAAAATGTTGTACTCTCTCGTTAGAACTCACCTTCCTAGAAGAATGAGTGCGACTAAGTTTAAATTGAAAATTGATTTGAATAAAGGGCTTTTGAAAAAGATTTGGAGCCGCCACCTAACTTGATTAAGGTGAGTTAGGTCATCTAAAAACTAAAAATAATCCGAAGACTACACTTAGGGTTTTTGGAAAACGATTTTGAAAATATCTCCTCAAGAGAGGGTTTTTAGGAAAACAAGTTGTTTGGCAACCTTTGGAAAACATTTAGCCCTTTTTGAAAAATAACTCTGTTTGGTCTTTGAAAATAGTGATCCTAGGTTCAGAGGTTGGTTACGTGTAGGGAAGACGCACTAAGCCATCACCCTACCCCGCCTTTTCGGTACCTATATGTCAATCTACCCTAAATTCACTTATGAGAGTCTTTAACTAACTATTGTTCAATCTTATCCACTTTGAAAAAACAATGTTTGAAAAGAAACTAACATGATGCATGATATGCAAGTGTAATAGAAGAGAGTTGATTTAGAAATAGATTTGAAAAGAGATTTGATTTGATTTGAAAAGGAAGAGATAGGAGTTTGGATTTGGAAAAAGATTTTGGAAATTGAAATTAGAGAGATTTGGAAATAGAAATTTGAAATTGGAAATTTGAAAATAGATTGGAGATTTGAAAAGATTGTGGAATTTGAGATTTGAAAAATATGGAGGAATTTGAAATTTGAAAGAAGTTGTGACCGCACCTATAAAGGTTGCCTACGTATCCTTTTAGAGGAATCAGGTCAGTCGTAGTTTGGACCGGAGTCCGATTGAAAATAGAAGGTTGGATTGAAAGGAGTTGAACTGGAAATTAAATTGGAAGATTGAGAGATTGAACTTAAAATAGAGGATTGAAAATTGAAATTTAGAATTTTGTAGTTGAAGAGATTGGATTTTGATTTGAAAAGATAGAACTTGGAAGAGAGATTTAGACTTATTTTGGAAAGATGGAGGTTTAGGAAACCTAGACTTAGGAAAGAGAAGAGACTTAGGAAAGATTTGATTTGACTTGGAAGGTTTAGAAGATTAGGAAAGATTAGATTTAGGAAACGTTTGAATTAGGAAAAGGTCCGATTTAGGAAAGTTTCGAATTAGGAAAGTTTCATTTTTGGAGAGTTTTGGAATTAGGAAAGTTTCGACTTAGGAAAGTTTTGAAAATTGGAAAGTTTCATTTTAGGAAAGGTTTGAAAAAGGAAAGTTTTCAATTTAGGAAATATTTGAATTAAGAAAGTTTCAACTTAAGAAAGTCTTGAATTAAGAAAGTTTTGAGTTCAGAAAAGTTTTAGATTTGAAAAGATTTTGAAGTTTTGGAAAGTTTAGAATTTGGAAAGATTTAGGTTTAGAAAGATTTAACTTAAGAAAGTTTTGAATTTGGAAAGATTTGAAATTTAGAAAGTTTAGGATTTAGTTTTAGGGTTTTAGAAAATCTTATGATTAGGAAATGTTTGAGTTTAAGAAAGGTTTGAAAGCTTAGATTTGAAATGTTGAGATTTGGAAAGAGGTAGAATTAGGAAACAGTGGAGTTAGGAAGGATGTGGAAATTGAGTTTTAAAATTTAGGAAAGATTTTTATATTGAAGTTTTGGAAACTTAAGATCTAGGAAGGTAGAAGGTTAGGAAGGAGTTGAATTAGGAAAGATTTGGATTAGGAAGGAATTTGATTTTGTTTCTAAAAGAGAAAGTTTGATTTTGTTTCCAAAAATGGAGGACGGGATCTAGTTTCCTAAATGGGAAGATTGGATTTGGTGTCCTAAAGGTAAGATTTGATTTGACAAGGGTTTGGAAAGAGGAAGTTTTAGAAATCCTAGATTTGGAAAACTATAGTTTTGACGTAGAAAATAGGTTTTGGAAATATGTATAGTTTTAGTGTAGAAAAACAAGAGGTTTTGGAAACCTAGGTTCGGGGCGAAGTTTGAAAACCATATTTTTTGAAAGAAAATTAAGGTTTCCTAATTGTGAATTATAGGGCTTGACTTGGGCTCTAAGAAATGAGATTTTTGGAAAGTACATTTTTGGAAACGAGTTTTTGGAAGGAAATCCTAGGAAGGAGTTTTTGGAAAGTGAATTTGAAGATAGAGTTTTTGGAAAAAGATTTTAAAGAGAAGGAATTTTTGGAAAGTGTATTTTTGAAAACGAAGATTTTAGAAGGAAAATCCTAGAGGGGAGTTTCTAGAAGGGAGATTTTGGAAAGAGAGTTTTTTGAAAGATTTTTGGAGAGAGTTTTTCTAAGAAAGAGACCTAGGGAACGTTTTTGGAAAGTGAAATTTGAAGAGAGAGTTTTGGAAAGGGGTTGAAAAAGGGAGCTTGAAAAAATAGATCTTTGGATGGAGTTTTTGAAAATAATTTTGGAAAGAAGAGTTTTTAGGAAGTATGTTGAAAAAGAAGATTTTTAGGAAGAGATTTTTGAAGAGAGAGTTTTTGGAAGGTGTAAAAACATCTCACTTTCCTAAAGCAATTCTAACCATAAGAGGGCTAGAACCACTTTAGGAAGGCGGTTTTGAAAACAATAAGAGTTGAAAATATAGACCATGAAAGTCACTTTAAATATAACACTTTCCTAAAGCAATCCTAGCCATGGAAAAGCTAGAATCACTCTAGGATTGTGATTTTGAAAACAAGTTTTTGAAAAGGGAATTTTGATGCAATTTTGAAAACAAGTTTGAAAACGATTTTGAAGACAACTTTGAAAATGGTTTTTGGAAGATGCAAGATCATGATATGCACAATGCAAATTTGGGGTTGTGAACATACAAAGCTAAGGCTTCACCACATAATCAAGGGGGCCGGACCCACGTGGTCTCTAGTTAGACTAGAAGAAAGCCCCCGACACGGTGACTCTCCAATAGCCTAATCCTACACATGGATCGGGAATGCCCTTATTTCAAGCATGCAAAGAAAGGGGGGGAAAGAGATGGGGGATTAAAATAGAGAAAACCCAAGTGGGTTAGGAGAGAGAAGAGAGAGGGGGAAGTGCGGAAATCTAAATGGAGAACCTACCTTGTATCTTGTTTATTTTGCGCGCCTTGCTTTCTTCAGTCTTCGTCTTCGTCTTGATCTTCAATCTTCAAAAGCCGCCTTCAATCTTCAAACTTCAGATTGTAACTCTTCAAGTCTTCGAAGGAGGGTTGAAGGTTAGTGTATGAGTGTATGGAGGTGTGTATGAGTGTATAGGAGGCTAGGGTTTAGTGTATGGTGGTTAGGGTTTGGCAAACCTAAGGAGGCTAGGGTTTAGGGAGTGTTCGAGCTCTGTATATCGTATTATATGATTTTTAGATTGAGTTTATGCCTCCCTTTCACGTTGGAAGAGGCACTGTATTTATAGAGGTTAGACAACACTGGCACCTGTTGCAGTGGCGCCAAGCCAAACTTTACACTAGCACCACTAGGAGTGGCGCCAGGCCATTTTTTGGCTTGGCGCCACTAGTAGTGGCGCCAACCATTTAGGAAATGTTTAAGGTCGACAAGCAACGTATCTTTGACTAGATTTGGGCGCCTGTACTAGTGACTACCATGTAATTTTTAGCCTGACTTCACTAGGAGTGACTCCAGAAAGTCCGGGAAGGATTTGAAGAAGCTGGGAATGACCCAGAAGGCCGGAAAAGAGCAGGAACACTTAAAATAGTGTCCCGAAGGTACTTGGCTTGAAAAATGGGTACGAGATGTGTCGGAAGGGTTGACCAGGCCTTTAGGGGCAAAACGGTCAATCGGATCGGGAAGCTGCCGGGACGAACTCAGACTGTCCCGGAAGAAGACTCGAGATTTGAAAACATTATTCAAAATGTTTCCAAAGGTTGCCGGTTTGATACCCAGAGCCGGTGTGGTCGGAAAAGGTGACCGGCCCACCAGGGGCAAAACGGTCATTTTGCACCGGGTTGGCCGGAACTGACTTGGAACGATCCGAAAGGATAAAGAAAGGTTTAGAACACTATAAAAAGTATTCTTGGGAAGTTATCGATTTGATACCTAGAGCTGGTGCGGTCAAAAAAGGGAACCGGCCTACTAGGGGCAAAATGGTCATTTTGCACCGGGTTTGCCGGAACTGACTCGGAATGATCCAGAAAGGTAGAGGAGGGTTGAGAATACTATAAGAAGTAATCTCATAAGGTTACTGGCCTGATATCCAGAGCCGGTGTGGTTCCGGGGGCGTTCGGATGCCTAGGGGCAAAATGGTCATCTTGAACGGAAAGTCCCGGAAAAGGTCCAAGGGGCAGTTTGGTCATTTTTCACCGAAGTAGGCTAACAGACACTGGTGTTGACCTGGGTTTTGAGTGTTTCCGCCACTCTGACGGCGGTCGTCATGACACAGGGGTTTGTTGACAATTCCCTATATCGACCTATTTGTAAGTATTTCCGCTACTCTAACGGTTGTGATGTTTGCGAGTATTTTCGCTACTCAGGCCGTCTCGAGGACTAAATTGTCTCGAGAGAGGGATTGGAAAGGGGACTTACCGTCTTCGAAAAGACGTGCCTGGATTGGAACCGTCTCTAGGAATAAACTGTCTCGAAAGAGGGATTGGAAAGGGGACTTACCATCTCCGAAAAGACGTGCCTGGATTGGAATCGTCTCGAGGATTAAACTGTCTTGAGAGAGAGATTGGAAAGGGGACTTACCGTCTTCGAAAAGACGTGCCTGGATTGGAACCATCTCGAGGAATAAACTGTCTCGATAGAGGGATTGGAAAAGGAACTTACCGTCTCCGAAAAGACGTGCCTGGATTGGAATCTTCTCGAAGAATAAACTGTCTTGAGAGAGGGATTGGAAAGGGGACTTACCGTTTCCGAAAAGACGTGCTTGGATTGGAATCGTCTCGAGGAATAAACTGTCTCGAGAGAGGCATTGGAAAGGGGACTTACCATCTTCGAAGAGACGTGCCTGGATTGGAACCATCTTGAGGAATAAACTGTCTCGAGAGAGGGGTTGGAGTTGGAATTAGAAAGAAACAATGCCCCTAAGGACATTTTGGTCATTTTGCCTCTATTTGGGCCTGGTGGGCCCGCGAGGAGATGGACAGACAGGATTTGGACTTTGAAAGTTGGTTTTGGTTGGAATACGCCCACAATGACTTGCAAACAAGTCTAGACGGAGTGTAGACTATCGAGCGGTCAAAAATGGGGTGCTTACACCTACTAGCCACTTTGGTAAAAAATGACCAAACTACCCCTTGGGTCTTTTCTGGCACATTTCACGAGAACATACCTGAGTCTTCAAAACGATAATTTCAACCTTCTAAAATTGTCTTAAAAGCAATCCGACACGATTAGGTGCCTTCTAGTTAGTTTCGGGCCAATTCCGAGACTTTCCGGTCAAGATGACCATTTTGCCCCTAGGCATCCAAATGCCCCGAGAATCACACCGGCTCTGGGTATCAAACCGGTAACCTCCCGAGAATACTTCTTATAGTATTCCCGACCTTCCTCTATCTTTCCGAATCATTCCGAGTCAGTTTCGGCAAACCCGATACAAAATGACCGTTTTGCCCCTAGTGGGCCGGTCTCCTTTTCCGACCACACCGGCTCTGGGTATCAAACCGATAATCTTTTGAGTTTGCTTTCTATAGTATTCTCAACCTTCCTTTACCTTCCCGGATCATTCCAAGTCCGTTCCGGTAAACCCGATGCAAAATGACCGTTTTGCCCCTGGTGGGCCGGTCGCTTTTTCCAACCACACCGGCTTTGGGTATCAAACCGGTAGCCTCTTGGGAAAATTTGAAATAACGTTTCCAAGTGTCGAGTCTTTTCCCAGTCCATTCCGGGTTCGTCCCGGCAGCTTCCCGATCCGATTGACCGTTTTGCCCCTAAAGGCCCGGTTAACCCTTCCGACACATCTTATCCTCATTTTTCAAGTCAAATACCTCCGGGACACTATTCTAAGTGTTCCTGCTCTTTTCCAGCCTTTCGGGTCATTCTAGGCCTCTTCAAATCATTTTCAGACTTTCCGGAATAACTCTTAGTGAAGCCAGGCTAAAAATTGCATAGTAGTCACTAGTATAGGCACCCAAATCTAGTCAAAGATACGTTGCTTGCCAAACTTAATAGTTTTCTAATTGGATGGCGCCACTAGTAATGGCGCTAGAAGCATTTTTGGCCTGGCCCCACTGCAACAGGCGCTAGGTCTATCCCATATTTAAAAACACAGAGCCTCTTTCAGCGAGAAAGAGGTCCGAAAACTCAGTCTGAAAATCCTATATTTCGATATACAGAGCTCATACACTCCCAAAACCCTAGCTTCCTTAGGTTTTCCAAACCCTAGCCTCATATACACTGATACATACCCCTATACACTTATACACTAGCCTCCAACCCTCCATTGAAGACTTAGATTGCTGCAAATTGAAGCTCTCGAAGTTCAAAGAAGAGTCCTCGAAGATCAAGACGAAGATTGAAGTGAAGTAAAGACCGAAGAAAAGTGAGGCGCGCAAAATAAACCAGACGTATGGTAGGCTTTCTCTTTAAGTTTATGCACTTCCCCCTCTCTCTTCTCTCTCCTAACCCACTTGGGTTTTCTCTATTTTAATCCCCCATCTCTTTCCCTCCCCCCCCCCTTTCTTTGCATGCTTGAAACAAGGGGATTCCCGGTTCATGTGTAGGATTGGACTATTAGAGGGTCACCGTGTCGGGGGCTTTCTTTTAGTCTAATCGGAGACCACGTGGGTTCGGCCCCCTTGATTATGTGGTGAAGCCTTAACCTTGTATGTTCACGACCCCAAATTTGCATTGTGCATATCATGATTCTTGCATTCTTCCAAAAGTCGTTTTCAAAGTTGTTTTCAAAATCGTTTTCAAACTTGTTTTCAAAATTGCATCAAAATCTCCTTTTTCAAAATTTATTTTTAAAATCACAATCCTAGGGTGATTCTAGCCTTTCCATGGCTAGGATTGCTTTAGGAAAGTGTTACATTCAAAGTGACTAATATGGTCCATATTTTCAACCCTTGTTGTTTTCAAAACCACATTCTTAAAGTGGTTCTAGCTTTCTTATGGTTAGAATCGCTTTAGAAAAGTGAGATGTTTTTATACATTTCAAAAAACTCTATTTTCAAAAATCTCTTTTCCTAAAACCTCCTTTTTCAATGTGCTTTCTAAAAACTCTCATTTCTAAAGTTGTTTTCAAAAACTCCCTCCAAAAATCTATTTTTCAAAACTCCCTTTTTAAATTCCTTTCCAAAATCCTCTCCCCAAAATCTACTTTCTAAAAACGCTCCCTAAAAATTTTTTCAAAAATTCTCTCCAACAATCTTCTACCAAAAATCTTTCTAAAAATTCTCTTCCCAAAATCTTCCTTGTAGAAACTCCCCTCTAGGATTTTCCTTTTAAAAACTTGTTTCGAAAAACACACTTTCCAAAAACTCTTTTTTTTTTTAAATCTCTTTCCAAAAACTCTATCTTCAAATTAACTTTCCAAAAACTCCTCTCTAGGACTCCCTTCTAAAAGTCTTCGTTTCCAAAAACGCATTTTTCAAAAATTCCTTTTCTTAATGCTCAAATCAAGCCCTAGAACTCAAGGTTAGGAAACCCTAATTTTTCCTTTCCAAAAACATGATTTCCAATCCCCTATTTTGACCTCAAAACCTAGGTTTCCAAACCCTCTTATTTTTCTATATCAAAGCTATACATATTTCAAAATCTATTTTGTACGTCAAAACTATAGTCTTCCCAAATCTTGGGTTTCTAAAACTTCCTTTTTCAAATCCTTGTCAAATCAAATCTTTCTTTTAGAAAACCAAATCCAATCTCCCGTTTAGGAAACTAGATTCAATCCTCCGTTTTTTGAAGCAAAATCAAATTTTCTCTTTTAGAAACAAAATCCAATCCCTTCCTAATCCAAATCTTCTCTAATTCAACTCCTTCCTAATCTTCTACTTTCCTAAATCTTAAGTTTCCAAAACTTGAACATAAAAATCTTCCCTAAATTTTAAAACTCAACTTTCACATCTTTCCTAATTCACCCTTTCCTAATTTTACCCCTTTTCAAATCTTAACTTTCCAAATCTAAGTTCTCAAATCTTTTTTAAACTCAAACTTTTCCTAATCTCAAGATTTTCTAAAATTCAAACTCTAAAACTTTCTAAATCTTAAACTTTCTAAATTTCAAATCTTTCCAAATCCAAAGCTTTCTAAATTCAAAACTTTCTTAAGTTAAATCTTTTTAAACTTCCTAAATCTTTCCAAATTTTAAACTTTTCTAAACTTCAAATCTTTCCAAATCTAAAACTTTCTAAACTCAAAACATTCCAAATTCAAAACTTTCCTATTTCAAAACTTCCCTAATTCGAAAAATTTTCTAATTTCAAAACTTCTCTAATTCGAACATTTTCCTAAATTGAAACTTTTTTAAAACGAACCTTTCCTAAAATGAGACTTTCCTAATTCGAAACTTTCCTAAACCAAGACTTTCCTAAAATGGAGCTTTCTTAAAACGAAGCTTTCCTAAATTGGACCTTTCATAATTCGAACCCTTCCAAAATCTAATTTTTCCTAATCTTCCAAGTCCAACATTCGAGTCAAATCTTTCTTAAATGTCAAGTCTTTCTTAAATCCTATCTTCCTAAGTCTAGGTTTCTTAAACTTCAATCTTTCCAAATCAATTTCCTAATCCTTCTATTCCAATTTCCAATTTCTCATCGTCTAAGTTCAAATCAAACTCCTTTTCGAATCCAATCTACTATTTTCAATCGGACTCTTGTCCGAACTACGACTGAACTGATTCTTCCAAAAGGATACGTAGGCAACCCTCATGGGTGCGGTTTCCACATTTTTGAAATCTCAAATTCTACAACATTTTTCAAATTTCTATTTCTATAACTTCTTTCCAATCTCCAATCCTACAATTTTCTTCAAGTTTCCAATTCCATGATCTATTTCTACTTTCAATCTTCAATTTCAATTTCCAAAACCTTTTTTCCAGATTTAAGCTTTTATCTCTTTCTTTTCAAATCAAATCAAATTCTTCTATTCCCAAAACTATTTTCAAATCAAGTCTTTCTCTTGCACTTGCATATCATGCATCATATCTTTTTAAATATTGTTTTATAAAGTGGATAGGATTGGTCATTGGTTAGTTGAAGACTCTCATAGGTGAATCTAGGGTAGATTGATATGTAGGTACCGAAAGGGTAGGGTAGGGTGATGGCTTAGTGCGTCTTCCGTACACGTAACCAACCTCCGAACCTAGGATCACTGTTTTCAAATACCAAAACGGAGTTATTTTTCAAAAAGGGCTTAAATGTTTTCCAAAGGTTGCCAAACAACCTATTTTCTTAAAAACCCTCTCTTGAGGAGATATTTTCAAAATCATTTTCCAAAACCCTAAGTGTAGTTTTCGGATTATGCTTAGTTTTTAGGTGACCTAACTCACATTAATCAAGTTAGGTGGTGACTCCAAATCTTTTTTAAAGGCCCTTCATTCAAATCTATTTTCAATTCAAACCTAGTCGCACAAGTAAATATATTGTATGTGTGTATTTTTTAGGTATGTAACTTCAGCAATGATATATGTAGCAAGAGACAAAGAAATAGGCTTAAAGATGGTTCCAAGGGAATTATGTCAAGAAATAAATTTGTGGTGCAAAAGATTAAAAATTGCCTCAATTCATTTTTGAAAGTGCACAATAGCTCAAAGTTCTAAGAATTCAATATATTCAATTACCATAGCAATTCAAACAATTGAGTCAAATACAAGTAAAATGGAGCTATTGAATGAGTGATGTAAAAAAAAATATATTATTAAGAGTAGATGTAAACACTCCAAAAAGCATGATTGGCTTTAAAGCTCATTTGGTGAATAATCTCCACTTTTGTAAGGATGAAACTATACAATATATAAAAATACTAAACTTATCATGATATAATAATCCATGATATAAAATATCCTCTTTTCATGCGTTAAGATAAAATCTTGCAATTGTACTAAAAAGAAATAATAACAAAAATTTGTGCTAAGGTGAATAAAAACATGTGTTAAACAAGTTCTCAAAATCTACCTTTGCATTTCACATTAAACTGTACAAAATTATAAAAGATAGGCAAACTTTTTTTTTTTTTTATATATATCACAAATGCATTAAGAGGGTCAAATTATACGCACCTCAGCCTAGTGAATGATGATTTTCTTATTATTTATTTATTTTTTTGTTAAAATATATAAAACATCGGCAAAATAACTGTTGGTCATATTTACAAATAAATATAAGCATAGAAAATAAATACTCACAACCTAACACACCCTAAGAGGAATAATTATTATAAAGTCGAGCTAGACTTTTGACATAAAATCAAAATAGTCTACCGTTCTGATGATTCCAAAGCGTTTTAATGCCTCAGCATCTACTTGCCCTTTAATAATATCTAGGTGAACTATTTAATTCCTTGACATTAGTCGGTTACTCCCTTTGTAATTTTTATCCACACACGTGTGTCTAGTACAACGGTGACACCTATTTAGTACATTTGCTCTTCTCTTACAGGCTAGAGTACTACGACCAGTAAAAGATTGAGGTTGTTCCTTTTTGGAGCTCAACTCTCCTCACCATCTTTGCACGACAAACTATCTTGTCCTAGATACCAAATGGAAATATCTAATAAATGCAACATGCAAATGTAAGTACTCTACCATCTATATGCGAAGTCACAACACAATTACTAGTTAAAGACATAACTTTATCTAATTCTTTAACGTCTACTAGTCACAAAGATAAAACTATAAAAAATAATAACACAAAGTAAAAAAACAAAAGCCCCCCCCCCCCCCCCCCCCCCCCCCCCCCCCCCCCCCCCCCCCCAAAAAAAAAAAAAAAAAAACTAAAGAACTGTCACGTCTAGAGGCATAGAAGGGAACAAGAGGGGGGAGGGGGGGGGGGGGGTAACAAACGCGAGAGGGGAACAAGGTAGTCCCCCCAACCAAAGAGAAACTATCTACCATATTATATTAAACTATACTAACTGTACAAATCATGGGGTGTTGCTTCTATTCAAGTAATGGTGGATTCATGAGATCTATACTTTCAATGAAACTTACAAAATTCTCAAGGTAGGGCTTCAATCGATGCCCATTAACTTTGAAAACATTCCCATTAGTGAAAATTTCAACTTCTATTGCGTCATATGGTGATATGTCCTTAACAATATAAGGTCCCAACCATCTACTTTGAAGCTTTCTCGAAAACAAGTGTAACTGGGAATTATAGAGCAAGACCTTTTGACCAATCGAAAAAGCTTTTCTACGAATGTGTTCATCATGAAGGAATTTTATCTTCAACTTAGAGATCTTAGCATTCTCATAGGCATCATTACGAAGCTTTTCTAACTTGTTGAGTTGCAACTTCCTATTTTAGCCGCCTCAGGAATGTTCTCATTAAATTGGCAAATGACCCAATAAGCCTTATGTTCAATTTCAACCAGAATATGGCAAGCCTTTCCGTACACAAGTCTATAAGAAGAGAAACCTAAGATGGTCTTATAAGCAGTCTGATAAGCCTATAAAGCGTCCACTAACCTCAAAGACTAATTTTTTCGGTTAGGGTTAACAGTTTTCTCAAGGATTTGCTTAATTTCTCGATTAGCTAACTCAACTTGGCCACTAGTTTGTGGATGATAACGTGTAACTAACCTTATGAACAACCCCATACTTTCTCATTAACAATCCAATAGGTCTATTGCAGAAATGGGAACCACCATCGCTAATGATAGCATGTGGCATACTAAAGTGTGAAAAAATATGCTTTTTTAAGAACTGGACCACCACACGGTGATCTTGGTATGAGAGGCAATGGCCTTAACTCATTTAGACACATAATCTATGGCCACAAGAATGTAAAGATAACCAAACGAACTAGGAAAGGGCCCCATGAAATCAATACCCCAGTAATCAAATATCTCGAGAACCATAATGGGGTTTAGAGGCATCATGTGCCTCCTCGAAAGACTCCCTAAACCTTGACATCTATCACATGACATGCAAAAGATATGAATATTTTTAAACAAAGTGAGCCAATAGAAACCGCTTTGCAAAATCTTTGCAGCTATTTTGCATGAAGAAAAGTGCCCACCACACTCTTGTGAGTGACAAAACTCTATAACACTTTGAATTTCATTGTTGGGAAGACATCGATAAATCATTTGATCAGGACAATACTTGAACAAGTATGGATTATCCTAGAAAAAATATCTCACATTTCTAAAGAATTGACTCGCATCAGCAGAGAGCCTCAAAAGATGGTCGGCTACTACATTCTCTACCCCCTTCTTATCTCTGATCTTAATATGAAACTCTTGTAGCAAGAGAATTGACTCGCCCCCAAAGGTACTCTTTTTATCGCAAGTGCACGGTTGACGGTTGGAGGTTGTACTTTTATTCGAGAAGTTCGGAATTGTATTTTCTCAAGGACCAAGCCCAATATAGACTATGCACAGTCAACTCGCACTAAGCTACTTAAAATTGAATTGCAATTATGTGAATTAAATCTAAATAAAATAGAAAATAAAAGAGACCGAAAATCTTTTAGGTTTTTGATGAGTGTTTTGAATTACTAAACTATTGCAATGAAATAAAAGTAATTAACACTAGACAATTAAATTAAAGCAAATTGAAATTAGACTTAAAGCAATCAAAAAGGAATTGAGCTCAATTGATCCAATTATCCAATTCATCAAAGGCTTTCAATGGAGTTTATAACTCAAATCAAACATAACATTTAAGAGTGTTTGATTCGGAGGATTTAACTTTGAAAATCAATAATTCTCAAGCAATTGAAATTAGATACATGGTCAATGGGGGAATCAAAGGTTAATACCATTGATTTAACTAGGGTCAATAACAAATTTGGGGTTTGTGCATTGAATTAGTCAAACATGGTCAATAATCTAGGTGTTCTAAGGCATTTTCAATCAATTGATGTGAATGAATTCTTAGCATTGTGAAGTAATTATCTATTCAAGAATCATAAATTAATACTATTGATTTGGGTGATTAAAATTTCCAAACTTAGTCAATAATTTAAGAGTTCTAAGATTCCACATGCAATTACTAAGAATTAAAAGTTTAGAAAAATATAGCAGTTAATTCATGAGATATCTCTATTGAAATCCTTGGATTAATTAAGTGATTTTCACATTTGAACCCAATTTAAGAAACTAGATAATTAAATTCATCATAAAAGTATGTAAAATGGAAATAAAGCATGTAGGGATTTAAATCTAAAATTTACTTGAATACTAAAAGTGTTTGGTTGCAAGGAAAATAAAAAAAAAGTGAAGAAAAATACAATACAATCAAAGAAAATTACAAGTTCTAACTCTATACTAATATTGCAAAGTTAAATATAAGCTAAAAATGAAGAAAAAAAATGGGAAACCAATCTTGGAGGAGCTTCTCCCGCCACCCCTTAGGTAAAACTAACCCAAATTACACAAAAAAAAAAAAACCTTCAAAAAAACCCCTAAAACTCAAATTCGGATCAAAAAATACAATCTAAAAGTCGAAATAGCATCCGAATACTTATCGGACGATGCGTTTGACGAACGTCTGAAGTGCATTTGGACAGTCACTATTGATTGTCCAGGTGCACTATTTACCGTCCGGATGGTCATTGTTCACCATTCGAATGCACTATTTGGACGGTTACTATTCACCATTCGGATGGTCACTATTAACTATTCGGGCTAGAAACCTTCCAACTTGATTTTGACCACCTTAGAGCACGATTCATCCAATGCACATTAGGAAAAGGTGGTATCCCCTTGTTGGACACTACATGTCCAAGAACTATACCTTTTGTAACCATGAAGTGACATTTCTCCTAGTTAAGCACTAAATTGCTCTCTTTGCATCTTACTAACACCTTTTTAAGGTGTTCGAAAAAAATTTCATAAGTATCCCCATACACAGAGAAATCATCCATAAAGACCTTTAAGAATGTCTCCATCATATCACTAAAGATAGACATCATGCACCTTTGAAAGGTGGCTGGTGTATTGCACAAGCCAAAATGCATTCTCTTATAAGCATAAGTGCCAAAGGGGCATGTGAAGGTGATCTTTTCTTGATCTTCTAAAGCAACCTGTATCTGATTATAATTGGAGTAACCATCTAAATAGCGATAAAAGCCTCGGCCTGCCACTCATTCAAGGACTTGGTCCAACAAAGGGAGTGGAAAGTCGTCTTTCCTAGTCATGGCATTTAACTTACGGTAGTCAATACACATTCTCCACTTGGTTTGAATTCTAATGGGAACTAGTTCATTGAACTCCTTTTTCACCACTGTTATATATGATTTCTTGGGCATCATTTGGGTTAGACTAATCCACTTAAAGTTAGAGATGGGATAGATGATAAATATATAAAAAAGCTTCAGTACTTCTCCTCTTACGACCTCCTTCATGTTTGGGTTTAAGCGTCTTTACATTTGACGCACAAGCTTAAACTCTTCTTCAAGGTGTATACGGTGAGTACACATAAGAGGACTAATGCTGTGAAGATCTATTATAGTCCAACCTAAGGCCTTTCTATGGGATTTAAGCACTTTCATTAAAGATTCCTCTTGGCCTTCAGTAGGCTAAAGGAAATGACAATTGAATAAGATTTACCTTTACCCAAAAACACATACTTTAAGGTGGATGATAAAGGCTTTCTTTCTGGAATGGGTGGTTGTTGCTCAGAAGGGATCGGTTTAATAGTACTAGGGATCAGAGGCTCAAATGACGGGGTCCAGTGACCCACTTGCATGCATTACTTGCTCTCTATTCCTCCAATAGTTAGGTCCCCCACACTGACACAGTCATTCTCTAACTGGTCATGAGGCTTACTCAAAACTAGAGCATTCTCTAAAGAATCCTCAAAAAGCTCAAGCTCAAAGTGCTCTTGGATAATAGACTCAATGAAGTCTATTTCTCTAATGTCCTCACACTCTCCCATTTGTTTACCCACCATAAAGATATTCATCTCTAAGGTCATATTCTTGAATGACAGTTTAAACAACCCATCCCTACAATGAATAATAGCATTGGCAAGTGCTAGGAAGGGTCGTCCTAAAATGACAAAAATGTGTTGTTTAGCATTGACGTCCACAATAGGTTGGGTATCTAACACAATGAAATCTACGGGATAGTAGACAGTATCTACTCGAATGAGCACATCCTCAATAATGCCTCTAGGACTTTGATAGATCAATCGGCTAACTCCAAAGTTACCTGAGTAGGGCTCAACTCTCTTAGCCCTAGTTTTTTGTAGACCAAGGAAGAATATTAACACTAGATCTTAGGTCAAGCAGAGCACAATCAATTCTATATCCCCCATTTGTACACGAAATATAAGGACAACTCAGTTTTACATTGTAAAATGGCACTCTAACTCTCATTTATCATAGTCGTCTCTCTGACATGTAATCTCCTTTTAATAATACACAAGTCTTTCAAGAACTTGGCATAGGAGGGAATCTATTTAATAGCCTCTAAGATGTGGATATTGACCTTAACCTGTTTAAAGATCTCATAAATCTCAAAATTTAGCAATTCATTCTTAGGTTTGGTCAATTGATAGGAAAATGGGGCATGCTTCATGATATCAATGCCCGCATCTTTAGATGCATCATTAGATTTAATGAGAGGCTCAGAATGATTCTCATTCTTTCTTGACTCTTGCTCACTTTCCTTCTCTTGCTGTTTTCCTAACCCAACAATCTCATCACTACCCTTTTTGCTTTCTTTCCTAGGAGAAATGGTTTTTTCAATGATTTTTTTCACTCCTAAGGATTATGATGGCTTGCACCTGCTCATGACTGGTTTTAACTAAATTGGTAGGTTTTGGGTTCGGTTGGGGTTGTGCCGGAAATCTTCCTGGTACCTGTTGGGTCAAAGCTTGAAATATTACAGCAATGTTCTTCTGAATATCATGCAAGATACTTGTATGTTGATCAAGCTTTTATTTAGTCCCATCCACCCTATTGGTAATTTCTCTCAAATCATTAGACGATTGGTTAATATTATCATCCACAGTATGCTTGTGAGGAGATTGGTACTGTGTGAGTTAGGGTTGATAAGGCACAAATTGTGGGGCTTGGAAAGATTAAGGGTTCTAAAACCCTCCTTGGTAAACTTGAAGATTTTGGGACCCTCGTTTCTCCGACCAAAATTAGGACGATTTTTTCAACCTGGGTTATAGGTATTAGAGTAAAGGTTTGTATATCCCCCTCGGTATTGACCAATCGCATAGACTTGGCCATGCAACACCTCATGCAATCTTGGTATGATTGGGCATGCAACAGTGTCATGTTCTGAAGTGTCACATACTAAACATGATGAACTTGTAAGCTCAATCTCTACGGATTTCGCTCAAGACATCCCCATAGCCTCTACTTTACCGGAATATGAGGTAACTTTGCATTTACCTCATTAACTTCCCTAAGTTGATATTTACCCTTTAGATGTTGTGTGGTTGGTCAAGTTTAGGGATGTTAAAAGGGCTAGCCCAGCCCGGCTCGGCCCGACTCAAGATGTGGCCCACCAGGCTCGGGTCAAGCTTTGCGAGCTCCTGTCATTTTTCTGTTCGGGTTGGGCTGGGCTGGGCCAAAATGTGAAGGGGAAGACCCAAGTCCAGCCCACGGCCTTAGGCACAGAATTGGGCTCAAGCAGCAGGCTTAGGCCTCGGGCCTTGAATTTTGGCCCAAATTTTTTTTTGTAACATTATGTTTTTAGAACTAATAAATTTAGTTATAATAAATTATACACTATTATTCTATGAATTAGAAATTTATTTGTAAGCTTATATATATTTAATTTCTTTGAACTTATGAAAAAAAAACTTTACACTTACATTTATTATTATATATAATTAATAATAATTACTAACTAAGGTAAATTATTTATACAATTATATTTATAAAATTAATAAACATGCTTAAGAAAAATGAATTTGAAAAGGAGGGGTCATGGGTATGGGTGGGAAGTATTTAAAAACAAAAATAAATTGAATTTGAAAGGGAAAGAGTTGTTTGGGGGAGGGGAGTTTCATGGGCTTGGGCTTGGGCTCTCGGGCCAAGCTTGGGCTTGGGCTTGGGCTTGGGCTAGCGGACCGGGCTTGGGTCGGGTTTAGGCTTCTGGAAGGGGGGCCTAGGCCCGCCCATAGGGTGCTTGGGCTGGGGGCAAGCTAGGCCCAAGTCGGGCTCGGGCCAGCTGGCTTGGGTGGCCCATGGGACTCAAGCTGGATTTACATCTCTAGTCAAGTTTTAGGATTTTGGGTCCCAATGGTGGCCCAATCTCTAGCCAAGTTAGCTAGGTAGTCAAAGTAGTTATACGCTTTAGTGCGATCCTTATCTGGATAGGTCCCTGCACACATAGACTCCACAAATATTTTCAATTGAGGGGCCAATGAAGAGTAGAAAATGTTGATGATATGCTAATTGGCAAACCCATGATGCGGACATGACAACAACAAATCTTTAAACCTCTCCTAACATTGGAAGAAGGTTTCACCTAAAGTTGGGGCAAATTGAGAGATTTGGTGACGAATCGTCTCAGTCTTATGTTTAGGAAAAAACTTTTCTAAGAATTCCCCTTGTAATGTATACCAAGAGTGTATAGACCTTGGCCTCAATAAATTAAACCATATCTTAGCTTTGTCTTTTAGAGTGAACAGGAATAGTTTTAAAAGTAAAACTTTCGGTAGACAAGAGTTATCCTGAAATATCGAACATGCATCCTCAAAATCCTTGATATAAATGTATGGACATTGAGAATCCATACCATGGAAAGTAGGCAACAGTTGTAGCTTTCCCAGCTTCAGAATGATGGTATTTTGATACTCAAAAAATATTATGCATGATGTGGGAGTTTGTCTCGCAAGATTCATGTAATCTTGCATTGCTCTATGTCGGGGAGGTGACACGTTGCCATGATTACTCCATCATTTGGATTATTAGGATTTATTGGAAGCAGTGGGACAAGAGGAGGATTCAAACCCTAAGGGTTAGCTCCATTATTAATGTTGGCCATCGGTATAGGACCCAGATCAATTGCTAATTGAAAATTTGGAATAGAAGTCCTTAATGGAGAAAGAGTGTGGTAAGTGGGAGGACGATCTTAAACTCTCACCAAACGCCTATGAACATCCCTAAAGAAGTATTGTGACACAAATGTACACAACCTATCAAGCACACAAGAAAGGGAGATGTAGTTGATAGGGGTAGAAAATTGAAGAATAACCCAAGTGGGCTAAGAGGGAGAAGAGAGAAATGGAGATTTGCACAAAATTAAAGAGAAGTCCCACCTTTGTCTTATTTTTTTTTTTCTTCTTTTGAATGCTTCAATAGAGACTTGCTTAATCTTGGACTTGAGAGACTTTCAATGACTTCTAGAAAAAAAATTTATTTTTTATTTTTTTATTATTTTTTATTTTTAGAGAACACGTTAGAAAGAAAAAAAAATTCACCAACACATAAAAATAACCAAAAAAAAAAAAATACACGTTAGAAACGTTAGTATTGGTAACCTTAGTGGGCGGTGCCGTCCTAAATAGGCGGTGAATCTACCCGAAATAAGGTTATCCAAAATAAAAAAGAAAAGAAAAATAAATAAAGACTGTAAATAAAAGAGCAATAAATAAAAATTGTAAATAAAGTTAAATAGTTAGATGAGTTAGATAGGTTAGGTGAAAATAAAAATAGAAAAGATAGTATCCAAATTAAATGGCTTCGTCCAGCAATAGGCAAGTATGTCAACCAAAGAGATTAACCATATAAAAATAAATGACTAAATAAAAGAAAAAAAAAACTAAATATAAACAAATGGACAAGTTAACAACAGAACGAAGTAAAAAGTAAGAATAAACCATTGATCAATTGGTATACACAGCCCAATTCCTTCGTCAAGATAGAGAAGCAATCAATTGTGCAAAATCCAGTGAAGGTATTATTAATTTGTAGTCTACAAAGGTGTTATTATATATTTTTATTTTATTAAATTTGTTTTAAAAATATTTTTTATATTTTTAATTTTTGAATTTATTATTACTTTTTTATATTTCAAAATTTTTTATTTTTTTCTTTATTTTCACAAAGTTTAATTAAAACCATTTCCCTGTAACGGCACCAAAAACTGGTCACTTGTAAATAATGTGATTGAAATCCATTAGTGTGCAGTTGTGATACAGTAATAACTCGATAAGTCGAGATCGTATCCACAGGGAATGGTTAATAAAACATGCAAAGTTAGAGTTGAAAATTCACTCACGGTAAAAAATTAATTCACCCACGGAAAGAGAATAGATACCGGCTAAGCCGTGCTAAATACCGTAATATTACAATGGTTTCAGTTAGAACCTGAACCAACCTATTTGAATTTCACCAAGAATAGAACCGCTGAAATCTGGATAGTTGAGGCAGAAAAATAGTAACCAAAAGAAAAATGTTTTGCTTTAGAAGGTTTGATGATTATGAAACTATACTTTAAATAATAAAAAAGGTCTTGGACTCAATTGATCGAATCACCCAATTCACTCGAAATATCAATAGAGGTTTTGTAACTCAAATCATTAGTTACAAAATCATTAATTTTGTCGTGAACTTTTGATTTGGAAGATTTAACGATAAAAATATAATTTCAATAATAATTATATCTAAAATAGAAAAATTAACGTCATAGATTCATACAATTGATTTGTATATACTAGCTACTTTGTCATGGCGGAATGTATTAGAAACATAATCAAGAATCTAAGTTTTCTCAAAGATTTAGAATTTAATTACCAAGAAATACGAATTACCTCTGTTGATATCTCAAGATACTTGAATGATCTTCACAATTGATTTCAAGAATCAAAATTAGCTACTCATAATATTGAAGAGACTTGACTTAAAAAAATGACTTCATAAATAATTAGAAGCTCATACACATATCTCTCTCTCTCTCTTGCCTGCTCTCAAGCTCCCCTTCTTTCCTCTCTTGGTGTTACAATTTATAGATTTACAAAATGGAAGCATCCATTTCCTACAATGATGTATTATTATTATTTTTTAATTAATAATTTATTTTTTTGTCTACTTTTCATGTCAATTTCTATCCTTTCATGTTAATTTCCATCTTTCCATGTAAATTTTCATATGAGTTACTTTCTTTTTATGTCAATTGCCATATTTCCATGTAAATTTTAATGTGAGTTTGCTCCCTCTTTTATCCACAAGCAAAAACATGCATTTCTTGTTTTTGTGGAGTTGTTAGAAAATGGATGTTTGCCCATGTGGGCGGACTCCACTCAATGACGACCTCTTTCTTTACATGTGAGTTTGTTTTCTCTGTTATCTAAAATATTACAAAATGCTCAACAAAATTTATTTGGATTAAAAGTAAATTAATTAAAACTATTTATAATTATTTTAATGCTAACAAACACAAATTAAGAACTTATAATTACATTTTTACATTGTAATCAATACACATAATTTTCCATAGTGTAACTTAGCATTAATTTAATGAATAGGCCTAAGCTTTTTAAGACAATCTAATGTATTAATTATTGATTTCCTGCGTTGCTCCTAAATGTTCTCATTTGAAGTATACTATTTTATAGAAAACTATTACTCCTAAAATAACACTATACTTTTTTTTATTTGTAAAGAGAGTATGTATATACCCCTAAAAACCTCAACGCTTTACCCATCTATGATGAAGGTTCGATCCTCGTCACAAACCTTAGCATGGGAATTAAAAAAATAAGTAGTCTTGTATTCTAATACATTTTTCATCCTTTTGAACTTAGAAATATATACAAAGAAAAGTAAAATATCATAACTATGTCGCTAGTGAAAATTTTTGTTTCAAGATTTGACACCTCCAAAACAAAATTCTTGTTCCGTTCCTGGACACAAGCTATGTATTTCATGAAGATGACTTACAAATGTAGTTTGCAGGGTTGCTATGCTCAAAGGCTTTGGGAATCACGGATTGCGATAACCTTTGTCTTCCTAAATGCAGCAAAAGCTGCATGGCAGATCTCTGCTTATGTATGTGTAATTAAGGACTAAAATGATGCTAGTTCCTAAGTTGTGAGGAGGGTTTGTTTTAGCTATTCCAATTATATAATAAAAACTTTTGTCGGTAATGAAATAATAAAACGACTAGTTCTGCATTCTGCCTTTTGTAATCACTTGACCAACTCCCCGGGTGAGAAACAAGAAGCTCAGGTGAGAGACAAAATGAGATTGCCATGGAGAAAAATATATTAGGAGTGAAAATGTAATGATTTTTAATTTAGAGGGTAAAGTTATATTGAGTTATAGTTGAGGGGTCAAAATTTAATTAAGCATTAATTTTTCTCATCCATACGAAGTATAGGACTACATTACCTTGTTTTTAAAAGTTGAAGCATTCAAATAGAGGAAATAAAAATTAAGGGATAATATTGACATTTTAAATAAAATTGGATGGACAAAACAATTATTTTTCCCTTTTCCAACGAATATGATTAGTATGGTAAATAAGCATAAATCGTGAAGAGGGGGAAGTAAATAAATGAATGAATAGAACTCAACTATATTATCTCTTACAATTTTCGGATCAAACCATACATCTAGTATTTATTTTGAAAGATGGCAGTTAAGTTTTTGGCATTGCTCAATAATTTGAAATTATCGTTACTTACTTTTATATTTTGATTCGTTCTTGAATTGGTTAAAGAAAATGAAAAAAAATATAAAATGAAATAAGATAATCCAAATATCTTACACTAGTTTGATTAAGTTGAGAAAATGAAAAAGGAAATGAATTGACGAGCCTTAAGAAATTCATTTGATGTTGGGTAACTCATACAAAAACAATAGGTAAATGTAATTTCATTTTCTTGTTATTTTACTTTCTCTTAACAAATTCAAAATATAAATATAACTTCTTTTGAAATGGAGATAAGTGGTAACCTGGATATAATCCCATGGGCCAAGAAGGAAGAGTGCCTATCATTTTAGTTCCAGAAAGTTCAGAATTAGGTTTATTCCACTTCCATCCAGTATTATTCGGTGTATGATTGAAGTAGAATAATACATGGAATACGACACCCACATTTCTTAAACTTTCAATTTTGTGCCGAGTTTTCTCCCATTACCAGTTAATCTTGGTATAAAAAATCCAACCTTCCTCTTTCGTGGTTATTTGTCCCCATTACATAATGAACTTATTTAAGCCCACTAAGGGCCATATGGCGCACCGTAGATACAATGGAGCCTATGGGGATTGTTATCTATAGGTCACTGTACCTTGTGGTTTGGGGATTGTTATCTCAATTCCTGCCCATTTTGACTCTACAATAAATGCTATCATCATAGAATAATCCTCATTTCATTTATTGTGGAATTGACATTTCATTGATAAAAAAATAAACATACAAAATGAAGTCACATCCCTTATATGTCACGTAACAAACTAAATTATATAATTTTGCTAACTAAATTAATAAAAGTCCTTTAATATTTTTCAAAACTAACACTATCCACTTTCCGTCTTGTATAGAGTTTCTGTTGAAACAACAAAGTTGTAACAACTGTAGCAACTTTTGCAGGCTACAACAAAAAGAATACAATTTCCTTGAAACTAACCTCGTTTCTTGGTGGGGAAGAAACAGAACATACAATATGTACATTTCTACGTTTTCCCATAAAATGTATTTTGCACCAGAAAAAAAAAAAGAAAAGAATTCATAACAGAGCAGACAACAGCACACAAACTACTACAGGGCTCAAATTGTCTGAATCGAAAATTCTAGAGCAGACCGCAACCAAATCAGATCACAACCTGGCAAGAACTGAGTTAGACTCCGAATTGGAAGAACAAAAAATTCTTTTGCCTTTTCGAACCAAAGTTATTGAAATGTGTAGCAAAAAAATGAAGCAAACGATTGATATCGTCAATTCCGAACTAGTTCTTGAAATAACACCACTTGTTACTGAAGAGAATGTGTGATTTCTTTATAGAGAAGAGATAGGGTTTCAACACCAACGCCATGCATTAGAGATCTCACTCACCGCTTTCTGTACACAGAACAAGAACCTTGTTAAAGGTGATATAGAAACGTGTTTTGTGTGTTTGATTTTTGTAATCATCAAATTGGATAGCCTGAGAGAGGAGAAGCTGGGATGGAAGGCGTTGAAATGAGGTCTTGATGCAGCGAAAAACTATAAGAACAAGATAGATCACCCCAATCTGTTAATTTACCTCGAATGTCGGATTAAGAGTCGTCCTCAACCTGTTGATCCACCACGAATGCCAAGTCTAGGGCATCAAACACTCATTGATTTCGTTGAATACCGAATGATTTGGGAAGAGTGCAATTTCACGCACAAATTTTATTAATCATCAAAACTGTTGAAAAAGTCTTAACAAGAATATAAATAGCGGCACCAAACCCTAGGGACCGGGACAAATCGAGTTAAATAAAAAAAAACTGACAAAAGCCCAAAAAAAAAAAAGTCCAAAATACAAAACGGGCTAAAAAACATAGTTAGAGGAGTTTTTGCGCGTTTTCTTCGTTTTATAATTTTCCCCTGCCTCCGGCTCGTCGCTAGGTTTTCGAAAACATATTATAATAAGAAAACGGAGTTACGGATCAAAAGTTATGCCCAATTGAAGTTTACCGACTACCAGCCCGCACATAATGGCGTCTCCAGGTCTCCAAGTAATCTTCTGTCATGCTATCCGCATCAGATCTATAGTGGAAATCCTAAACTTAGACGGGAACTAATGGCAATCTCTGTTAGGCTAGAAATAAAAATATGAAATGATTTTTATGACTTTAGTTAGCAAAACTATGTAGTTTAATTAGTTAAATAAGATATAAGAGATGTGGCTTAATTTTCTACGTTCATTTTTTCATTAATAAGATGTCAATATCACAAGTTCACAATAAATGAAATGAAGAAAATCCGAAATCCATATAGATAAGAGTCAATTTAACTTGGGATAACAAAAAACAAGAAAGCTATTAGTGCATTAGTTGGATCTAACAAATGGTTACCATCTGCCTATAGTAATTAACCAATAAGATGTGATTACAATAATTGTGTTTATATCAAGTCACCAATACAAATCTCCAAGACATTAAAATACCAATTTCATCCCCAATAGATTCCTATAATATCAAAATCAACCATATCTTTCCATATATCTATATATATTGCCCAGAGCCAGTTCACACCCTGTACTATACTGCAAGTAATCCAATTGCCCAACTTTTCTCTTAGCTACAACACAATCCAAAACAATGGAGAAGATTTCATTCAAGATGGTTTCCTTGGCCGTCCTTCTCGTCATTGTGTCTGGTTGGACCTCTCTCTCATTTTATTAAAAACACGCACAAATATATGCTTAACAGTAAGTATATATTTTCCTGCACACACATATTATATGAAGGTGACTAGAATATGTAGTTTTCAGGTTTGCTATTCTCGAAGGAGTCGGTAGCCCGAGGAGTAGCGCCGCCAAAATGTCGGACTTCTAATGACTGCAGAAATGGGTGCGACGTAGGCTATGCAGCCTGTATTAGTGGCAAATGCTCATGCGATAAACAAAAAGAGTACTACCCTGTTCTTGACACTCATCACAAAGGCAAAGCGTGTTCCACTAACAAAGATTGCAACAAACTTTGTCCTCCTAAATGCAGCAAAAGTTGCATTGCAGGCGTCTGCGTTTGTGCTTGTAATTAAGGACTGAAATGATGCTAGCTCCTATGTTGTGAGGAGGGAATAAAGGTTGTTTTAGCGATGTCATTTCTACCTTGTAAGAGTACTTCAATAAAATAATAAATGGATCGCTTCTTTATTCTCGGTATTGTAATGCTTTGGTGCTTTTTTTTTTTGTAATCATCTCGGCCAAGTCCGAAGTTGTCAGAATAACATTGTGTTTGTTTTGCTGGATAAGGTTATAGCTAGTATTGGATTAATAATTCTGTGTCTGGCCTTACATTATATTTGGATACCAAAAGGAGTTGGGCTAAGTAATTAGGACACGGCTTTTTGTTTCCTATACATGGAATTAAGTAATTCCAGGGTAGGACAAGCAATCCGGTCGGATTCCTTATCCCCTGATATGTCCGGTGAAACAAACGTGGCCAAAGTTGATTCATTGACCCCTTATCCAATCATCAAGCCTAATCCGGGAGACTTACCATGAATGCTGCTAGGCTGTTTTGATGTGTGCGTTCGGTCATATTCCCCATATTTAATTATATCATCTTGAAGGTGAAAATTGACATACTGTCCAAAGCATTTCCATTATCAAAATGTAGCATCAAGTTTGTAAAGTACGAAAAGGTGATGCTCATTGCCCAATTTCGTGCATTGAGGGGGTCCCCATTTCGTTTAATAATTCATGAATCATGACCAGACTATTCGTAAAGCGCTTTTGCTTTTATTTTCTTTTTCTTTTTATTTTTTTTATCTCTAAGATCAATATAGATTATATGTGATTTAGACATCATTCATCAATCGTGTGCCTCCGCCTATGACATATATAGGGATGCAAATCATTAGCATTGGGTGGGCGATCATGGAAATGCAACGGCTTCCGCACTGAGATTGCCTACTTGTAATTAGGGAAGAACTTACTGTTAGTAAATAGGTGTGTTCTTAACAAGTGTTCTTAAGCCCCTTGTTAAGGCATAATTAATAAGGTATAATAAAATTTAACAAATAGGTAAATACTCAATCGACTCTGGATACATATGTATTCCCAAAGATTTTAATTATGTACAATATAATTGATTCTGATTATACGACAAAGATTGAGGGGCGGAATGGAAAGGCCAAGGTTTTCTGGCATTCATACTCTATATGGTCTTATACTTTTCAGCATTTTTATAGCAGCAACATAACATTTTGAAAAAAGTGAAAGTTATATTAGATACGATTGGAGAAATTGATATTGAGAGGGGATTGTGTGGGTTTTGGGCTAACATATGAGAGTGTAGGCTATGGGGACGAAAAAAAAAAAAAATACTACGTAGCAAAGAGATCTAAATATGTGGAGGAATTTTTACTTTGCTCAAATTACCTAACTCTATCATATTGAAGAACCCTATTATATGTTGATGGATCTTGTTATGAGTATCTAAGTCTAATTTTCATGACATAATGGCTATGTGAATTACATTTGAATGATTTTGGAAATTATGCCCTAAAGATGGATGACTTCGAAGGTGTGTTAGATAATTAGCTTGCTCTAGTAAAGGCCTTTGATAGGTTACTAGAGACTTGAGATCTAATTCTGTCTTCACCCTTGTTCGGGGGATCATATAGATAGGGAAAGGGATACCCCTGAGGCCCTTATTGTCTAGCCCATGACCACTGGTAGAATAAAAAGGAAAAAGATAAAAATAAATAAAGATAGATGATTTTGAAGACTGGAAAAGGATACCCTGCATGGGTTATCCCTAATTCCCTATCATATCTACTAATGATTAATCAGGTTTCTTTAATAAAATAGTTTTCCATAGTGTAACTTAACATTTAATGAATTGTTGCAATTAAAGAATACAAATCAAATCCATTATTGCTCAAAACCTTTTTAGATAGTCTGGTGTATTAATTATTGATTTCCTGTATTGTTCCTAAATATTCTTAATTGAAAGTATGCTCCTTTTTGTTTTTTGTTTTTGCTTTTTTTTTTTTTTTGTAGCAAACTATTACTCCCAAAAAAGCATTATATTTTACTTTTCATTTTTTTTTTTATAAAAAGAGTAGTTATATGATCCTAAAAACCTCAACATTTTATCCATCTATGATGAAACTTAGATCCTTGTTTATAAAATGTAAAATAAAATGCTTACGTCTTACCATCAAAACCAAAACCCATATAACTCAAAAAAAAAAAAAAAAAAAAAATTAAAACCTTAGCTTTACCATAAACCTAAAATTAAAAAAACAGGATTTATTCTCAAGCATAAGACGGTTATGACCCCTTAACTGTGAAAATTAAAACTATGAAGAATATATTTTTTTTTATCCATAGTATTAACGATTACTACAAAATATTGAACAACATTATTCATGATAGTTATTTATAACAATGAGAAAAAAAATTATTGATGTTTCCCCATAAAAGTTTTGTTACCTTTCATAACTATAGATATGCGTTTATGTGAAAAAAGATGGTATATTGGGCATATTGATATGAAGAGTCTTAAGTAACATTAACAATTTTTGCTCGGTTAATTCATGTTACAATTTAATTTAGAACACAAAACGAGAAAGCTACTATTGCATTAATTAGTTGCATCTAAACTAGTGATTAGCATCTACTGTACTAATTAACTAACCGAGTATTACTATACACAAACACATTTCTCAATCCATCTTTACATTACTATACACAAGACAATGAGACTCATCTTAATAAATACATATGAGACCCATTCACTTGCATCCAGTAGTGAGAAAATCAATTGAGAAATTAGTTTATGTATAATATTTTTCTAACCAATAAGCTCTTCAACTTATAAGTTAAGATTATGATAAGTGTATTTATACCAACTTACCAACATAAATCTCCAAGAACTTAAAATGCCAATTTCGTCCCAAAGAGATTTCTAGAATATCAAAATCAACCATATGTTTTCCTATTAATATTGCCCAAGCCTAGGCTCTCCCTCTACTACAGTGCAAGTAAGTTCATTACCCAACCTCTCTCTTAGTCACAAACACAATCCAAAAGATATGGAGAAGATTTCTTTCAAGATGGTTTCCTTGGCCATCCTCCTCATCGCTGTGTCTGGTTGGTCCTCTCTCTCACTTTGCTTAACTTAGAGTATTTCATGCACACATTTATTACACAAAGATGACTAACCTATTTAGTTTGCAGGTTTGCTATTTTCAAAGGAGACGAGCGCCCGAGAAGTAGCCACGTCAAAATGTAAGACTCCTAATGACTGCAAAAGTTCGTGCGAGGTTGGCATGGCAACCTGCATTGATGGCCAATGCTCTTGCGCTGGGGAGAAAGAGTACTACACTGCTCTTGACACTAATCAAGTAGGCAAAGCATGATCTGTTGCAAAAGATTGCGACAAACTAAAATAATGCTGGCTTAAGTGGCGAGGTGGGAATAAAGTTTGTCTTAGCAATGTCATGTCAACCTTGTAAGAGTATTTCAATTAATTAATAAAAGGATCGCTTCTATATTAGCCGTATTTTAATGGTTTGGTTGCTTCTGTTTTGTAATCATCTCAGCCAGAGATGCAACCAGGAATTTTACTGGGAGGGCCATGAAAGGCCAATATTAAAGTTTTTTTTTTTTTAGGGGTCAACATAAATCTTTTTTGAATTTTAGGTAAGTCATTTTGAATTTTGGTTGGGGCTAAGGAAAAAATTCTTGACTTTTGGAAGGTGAAGGTAAAAATTTTTAAATTTTATTGGGGCCAATATAGACTTTCTCATTTGAATATTTAAAAATCAATAGGTCCTAAATAAAATTTAATTTAAGTGAGGGGCATAGCTGATCGCTCTCGAAAGAGGATTAAAAAAATAATTTAAAAACCAAACTTATTACCACTCGTGTGAATAGTAGCAAGCTGGGTATCGTTCTCAGGGACTGAAAGGCTGAGTTACGTTTGCTCGTAATCAATTCCTAAATTAACTCAAATAAGAGGAGGTTTTGAGTTTTGTGATGTAATTCTAAATAAATAAATAACAAACGATTGAAAATAAGATTTGAAACAATGAGAGAAAATGTCTAGGGTTCAACTCCACTTCCTCCTTACAACCCTATTATGTAAATGACATAGGTTTAATTATCCAGATTACTTGGGAATCGCCAAAACTACAAGTCTTAATCGATTCGTCTAGAGAATAAATTCACAACCACAAAAGGGCATGGAATATCTTTGGCGAGCACAAATTGTCTTCAACGAATGAGCACAATCCGTCTACCTTGGGCATAATCCATCTCAATTAATGATTGCAAAACAGTGAAAATAAATCGCATAACCGTGCAGCCGCAATCACAGAAAGCGTATTTGGATTTAAAACTAAAATATGAATCAATCAATGTCAAAATCATGGAAAAGAGTTATACGATGTAATCTGAATATTTAACCCTTGAATCAAAACATAATAAAAGTTACTTGGATTCGGTTTCGTTTACACCCTAGAAAGGAGGTTTAGCTGCTCATGACTTTAGGAGAATCCATAGTCTTTGATGAAGAAACCATGGAGATTGCCCTCTTTTCTTTTGCCTGTTGTTCTCCCCTTATTCCTTTCACCGCTGCAAATCAAGCCCCCTTCCAAAAGGAATCCCTCCTCTTTTTTATTTCCTTCTTTTTTCTTTCCTTTTCTTTCTTATTTTAATTTCCCTTTTTTTTTTCTGTTCTCCCGCTTGGTTCCAGCCATGTAGTTGAAAATAAGATTTGGTGAAGTTCAGTCCAAAGTGAATTGGACTTCCCTAATTGCACTCATGGCCCTTCAACTTCAAATGCTCTTGCAAATCAACTCCTTCAAATCCCGAACTTTTCGTCTTTATCCCCAACATGGACTTAAATCATCGTGTTGTCCAAAATTCCGCATATCGAACTCGCACAACCTACAAACACCAAAAAGAGCAAAACAAGTAACAAAGAACTAATGATAAAAACTAACAAGTGTAGTTTAGAGGGCCTAATTTATACATATTTTGGCACTTATCACGCCCCCCAACTTACACTTTGCTAGTCCTCGAGCAAAGCTAAACCTTATTATTATTAACCTATCCTGAACTAATACTAATATAAACTAAACTAGCCACTTTCGTAGGACTCACGATGACACCCACAAACATCTTAAGTTTTCTCCCATTCAAACAAAGCAACACACTAGTTCCCCCAACACATAGCATAGCATCTCAAGTCACGAAGTTCAATACATTGACAGAAAATGCAAGCAGAGTTCAATAAACTATCAATCGGTAAAGACATTCCATGGCATGAAAGTGCGGAGTGTGTGAAGACATAGCCAACATGATTAAGAACCCTAACTTCAGAACAAAGTGCACCCCAAATTCCTATCAGACTAAAGCCTCGACTTCAAACCTCACCAAGTCATTCACTCAATGAATAAAAACACTTGGAGACTGGTGCAATTTATGTTCTCTCATGTCATGTGCAATGGGAAGTTATGTATTCGACAAACAAAGTATTATGCACACGACTCATGACTCGCAAGGACGCTTTATCAAGTGGACTCATGGTCTCATGGAAAGAATGCCAAATATCATGAAAGCAATGCAAGATACCACATCATCATATCTTTCAACCATGGTTACTCAACTCATACCATGCCTAAGATCAAATAGGACATTTATTTCGGTTGTGATATCGGGCAAGGGAAGACTGTATAAGGGTATGGGACTAGAAGTGTTTTGAGAATAGGTAAATCAAACCAATCACCCACCAAGGTATTGCTACTCCATTCGTGCCTCCACAAAATCGCCACACCTCCTCTTGACTTTGAATACCACCCTTTCCATTCATTGTTTTTTTTTTTCAAATGATGTTCATTTATTCACATATTGAGAAAATATATATTTTTTCTTCTTCTTTCTGTTTTTTTTTCACAGAAAAACTCAAAATTGTTTTTTTTTTTTTTTTCACAGTCAGCGTCCGCATATCTCATAATTTCTCTCACTTCATGTGCTTCTTTACAACCACCTAAATAAACCACCTATCTCAAAACATTTGGATGGTGGAGCTTCAGAAAGAAGGCTTACACCATAAAAGGCTTAATTTGGTGAACTAGGGCAAGTGTATAGAGAAAGAACTGGACAGGCTCAAATTATCAAAGATGGCCAAAAATCATTTCCCACACATGGCATAAGTCTCAAACTTCTCAACTCTTAGATAGCAATAATGTGGCACACAATCGCAAATCATGACATTCAACCAAAGCAAAGGATCAATGAGACCAAACAACAGATATTGTATGCTATCAACAAAATTTATCATTAAGAGTAAGCATATATAAACCCTCAACAAGAAAGAATGGCTCTAAAGCTCACATGGGTTATAGTCTCCACTAACGTCATCAAGGTTTTCAAGGCACACCCACTCTTCAGCCAAAACTCAAAATGCACGTGGCTAACAGTGAAGTGCAAGTAATTTCCAACACAACATTTGCCATAGAACACCTTACTCAAAGGCTAGCATAAAGAACTACGAAGCATCAACCACATTAAAGTATAGCATTCCCCACGTCTGATCAACTATACTACACATTGACAAGAACAGTGCACCCCCTTGTTCTCATGAAAGAAAACTTGACCTTTGTTTTTATTTTTTGTTTTTTTGTTTTTTGGATTAAAATGACTCTCTTTTTTTTTTATTATTTACAATCCCCCCCCCCCCCCCCCCCCCCCCCCAACTTAAACATGACAATGCCCTCATTGGCGAAATAAGAGTGGAGAAACACAAATAAAGAGGGAAGGAAGACGACCTGATGGAAGTACACAACACACAATCACAGTAGTTGGCATGGAGAGCTGGGCCCCCCAACTAGAAGCTTAACTACCTGCAAAAATGTTAGCGACACGAACAAACACACTGCAACCAAACGATGTTAGAAACGATAATTAAAATGACAGACTAACACTAACAGACACGAAATAGAGCTAGCACAAAACTCAAAAATAAACCACTATCACTGCGAAGCAGAGGCCGGGGGCAAAGGGGAAGGCGGTGGATCTAGCCGAGCTAAAATAACCTGGAGCAGAGAATGAGTCTTGGCAGTGTCCAGATCATAACGAGCATGGAAAGCAACCTGTTGCTCGTGAAGTTGAGTGACCTCCAACTGTAAAGCAGCCTGAGTAGTGCGGAGCTGCTCGTACTGCTCGAAACTGAGAAAGAATGGCACAGACGCATGAGGAAGGGCAGCTAGAGGAAGGAAAGGTGGGGGAGGTGCAACTGATGGAGGTGGGGGGCGCCAAGACACGCATACTGGCAGCCCAACGGCTTTGTCCAAAGAAAGTGGTGGAACAGTCATGGGGCTCATCGGGAGAAATTGTGTACCCCTTCTGAATCAAGGGGGTTAGCAACGCGAAAAATGGCAAGGGGCGTTTAAGCCTACGGGCCTCATCTAACTTAGATAAGGTCACCATCTCACCCAAGATGAGGTCAAGAATGGACAGCATAAGACTACGGTGAAAAGCATATAAGGCCATGAGAAAGTTATCATGGCGCTCATCTTTCTGCCCAGAGACACAAACGACATGCCGAAGTACAGAATCAATAAACCACAGACGAGGAGGTAATGAGCTCGGTGTGTGTAAGTACTAGTGCTCCCAAACTGACCATTACACATGTCATGGACGACAGATGAAGCAGTAACATTCCTCGAAAATTGCCCATAATCGGGATGAGTTCGGCCCGCACGTTTCAGAACCCGTGCAATATCACTCCCAATAATTGACACGCGGGCGCCATCAATATGAGAATAAACAACGTCCGGGTAACGACGACGAGTGTAAATATTTTGATAAAACAGGCGCACCAATCGTGGATAGAACGGACCAATAGGATGGAGTAAACTAGACAAGCCCCTTCATTTCAACTCATCAACAGCCTATTGAGTCGGCTCATGAGTGCCAAAGAAGCCCTCAATGTCAAAATCAAACGGTGGGGTCATGGTGGCAGATGTCGCTAAATCTGACAAGGCCCAAGGTAACGGTTTAGGGGTGCCGTCACGAGATGGGGAGGAGGGAGTAGGCACACGACGCCGCTTCGACGGCGGGGGCTTGGCCACCGGAGCATGACCCTTGTTCGGTTTCGGTGTCGCACGAGTCATGGCGCAAATCGATTACTAAAGGCGCACAAACACACAGTACACAGTGCAAGAATTCCAAGCCAAGAACCAGAAAATCACAGCAATAGGCAGTGGGAAATCAACATTGAATTCAGTTCAAGGAGAGGACGGCAAGCACAGGTGAACGGAAGCAAGTTGGCGGCGAAGATCGGTGACGACGGCGAACGACGAACGGCTGTTGATGGTGATTTGGTGGTGAAGGCCTAGGTGGCGCTGCTATGGTTGGGGGAAATAGGGGGAGTCAAGAGAGATATGAAATTAAAAGATAAAAAGAAATAGGTTTATGTATTGTGGAGCCCAACTTCAGCCCACCTATTAGCCCGCTCTAGTCCGGGCTGGAATGCCCAGTAGGGTGTTAAAATTGCTAGCCCACCTCGCAGCCCACCCCCATTCGGGCTTGGGGAGTCCGCCTACGAGCCTGCCTCAGCCCGGCCCAGCCCAGGCGGATCTGTCCAGTAGCTTCGGGGAGTGCCCGCCCACTTGCCAGCCCGGTCCAGCCTAGGCGGAACTGGCCAGTAGCTTCGGGGAGTGCCCGCCCACTTGCCAGCCCGGTCCAGCCTGGGCACCTAAAGGCGACACTTCTACAACAAAAAATAAAAATAAAATAAAATAAATAAAAATAAAAATAAACTCATGGGTTTCCTCCCACGCAGAGCTAAGTTTACCGTCTTCAGCCAGACGCCAAGAAAGCTTATCAATCAGAATAAATTGGATCTATCAAATCGATGGACTCAATCACCTCACCATCACTAATTCCCTCTACATATGGCTTAAGTCGTTGACCATTAACTTTCAAAACATTGCCACTTCTTGGATTTCTAATCTCAACCGCCCCATGTGGGAACACAGTGGTCACAATAAATGGACCGTCCTACCTAGATCTCAATTTCCCTAGAAAAAGTCGTAGCTTAGAATTGAAAAGCCAAACTCTTTGATTCGGCTCAAAGGACTTTCTATGGATAAGTTTATCATGAAATGCTTTAGTCTAAGCCTTGTAAATCTTAGAGCTCTCATAGGCATCATTCCGGATTTCCTCAAGCTCATTAAGTTGGAGCTTTCTATGCAACCCGGCAACGGCTATATCTAAATTCAACTCCTTAATCGCCCACATAGCCCTATGTTCCAACTCTACTGGTAAATGACAAGCCTTACCAAACACCAACCGATATGGGGATATACCAATGGGGGTCTTATACGCGGTACGGTAGGCCCGTAAAGCATCATTGAGCTTCAAAGACCAATCCTTACGATCGGGCCTTACCGTTTTTTCAAGAATACTCTTCACCTCCCTATTCGAAATTTCGACTTGACCACTAGTTTACGGGTGATACGGTGTCGCCACCTTATGAGTGATGGAATACTTTCGAACTAGGGCCGCAAAATAAAGGTTTAGGAAGTGAGTTCCCTCGTCACTAATTATAACCCGTGGATAGCCAAAGCGAGCAAAAATGTTGCTCGGAATGAATTCAATCACTACCTTGCGATCGTTGGTGCGTGTGACTACCGCTTCGACCCATTTTGAGACATAGTCTACCGCAACAAGAATATATTCATTTCCATTAGAAGGTGGGAAAGGCCCCATAAAATCGATACCCCAAACATCAAAAATCTCAACAATAAGAATCGGGGATAGGGGCATCATGTCACGACGCGACAAGTTGCCAGTCTGTTGGCACCTCAAACAAGAGCGACAAAAGTCATAAGCATCTTTAAACAAGGAGGGCCAATAAAACCCACTCTGTAACACTTTTGTAGCAGTTCGTTTGCCACTAAAATGACCACCACACTCAAGAGAATGACAAAATGTAAGGATGCTATGAAACTCACTCTCGGGGACGCACCGCCGAATCACTTGATCGGGACAGTATTTGAACAACTCAAGATCTTCCCAGAAGAAAAACCTAACCTGAGAAAAGAAGTGCTCCTTGTCTTGCTTGGACCAATGCGATGGGGTTTCTCCTATGGCAAGATAGTTCACAATATGAGCATACCAAGGTGGATTGATTTGTGACACCGCGAACAACTGCTCGTCGGGAAATGAGTCTCTCAAAGGGATGGGGTCACTAGAGGTCTCAACTAAAATCCGTGATAGGTGGTCGGCCACTAAATTCTCAGAACCTTTCTTGTCCCGAATCTCATAATCAAATTCTTGTAACAACAAAATCCACCTAATCAACCTAGGTTTTGTGTCTTTCTTAGAAAGCAAGTGTCTCAGTGCGGCGTGATCACTAAACACAATAACCTTGGACCCTAAGAGATAGGACCGGAACTTATCTAGAGCAAAGACCACAACCAATAATTCCTTCTCAGTAGTGGTGTAGTTCACTTGAGCATCGGAGAGGGTCTTACTAGCATAGTAGATGACATGCGAGGAATTATCCACCCGTTGGCCTAAAACCGCACCGACTACATAGTTGGATGCATCACACATGATCTCAAATGGGAGGGACCAATCGGGGGATCTTATGATTGGAGCGGTGGATAGAGAGTCACGAAGTTTCTTGAAAGCTGCCATGCATGCCTCATCAAATACAAATGGTGCATCCTTGGCAAGTAAATCGCACAAGGGCTTAGAGATCTTAGAGAAGTCCTTGATGAAGCGGCGGTAGAATCCCGCATGACCAAGAAAAGATCTAACCTGCTTGACTGAGCTAGGGGGAGGGAGCTTAGAAATCAACTCAACCTTAGCTTTATTTACTGCAATCCCCCTCTAAGACACGATGTGGCCCAAGACTATTCCCTCGTGAACCATAAAATGACTCTTTTCCCAACTCAAGACTAGGTTTGTCTTTATGCAACGTTTAAGCACTTGTTCTAAATGTTGGAGACACTCATTAAAAGACCTCCCAAACACAGAAAAGTCATCCATAAAAACCTCTAAGAATTGTTCCACCATGTCAGAGAAAATGGACATCATGCACCTTTGAAAGGTCGCGGGTGCATTGCACAAGCCAAACAGCATACGTCGATAAGCAAAAGTGCCGAAGGGACATGTGAATGTTGTCTTCTCTTGGTCATTTGGGTAAACGGGCACTTGCTTATAACCGGAATAACCATCCAGAAAGCAATAGTAGCTCTGGCCCGCTAACCGTTCTAGGATTTGGTCAATGAAAGGCAATGGGAAGTGATCTTTCCTAGTCATGAAGTTCAACTTTCTATAATTAATGCAAACACGCCAACTAGTTGTTGTGCGTGTTGGGACAAGCTCACCTTTCTCATTCTCAACGACCGTAATGCCTGATTTCTTAGGCACTACTTGGATAGGACTCACCCACTTACTATCAGAAATCGGGTATATAATGCCCGCATCCAGAAGCTTCACTACCTCTTTCAACACTACCTCCTTCATGTTTGGGTTAAGCCTCCTTTGCATTTCGCGTATAGGCTTGGCATTCTCCTCACAATGAATACGGTGCATGCAAATTGAGGGATCGATTCCCTTCAAATCCGCCACAGACCAACCAATGGCACTCTTGTGCCTTGTAAGCACACCTAGAAGTTGCATCTCTTGGTCATCAGAGAGGTCCGACGCAATGATAACCGATAGAGAATCTTCCGGTCCTAGGAAAATGTACTTGAGTGAAGTCGGAAGTGGCTTTAACTCAAGGTTGGGCGATACTTCTATGGATGGTGGGGCTGGCAAACTAGAGAGGGAAGGCAAGGTAGAGAGGGATGATAGGGGCGCAAAACTTAAAGAAGATGAATCTAAAAGGGATTCACCTCTTCAATAGACTTGTCAATGTCAAACTCATCACAATTAAAATGGGCCAAACACGCTTCTAAAGGATCATCAGCTAAAATAAATGGCAATGCCGCCTCCACTAAGTCATCTATAACATCAATAGAAAAGCAATCTCCCTCATCATGAGGTTGACGTGAGGCATTAAAAATATTCAATTTTACCTTCATGTGCCCAAATGAAACTTCCATCATCCCAGACCTACAATTTATCTCGGCATTCACAGTGGCCAAGAAGCGGCACCCAAGAATGATAAGGGATTGTTTATTCACATTTTGGACCGGTTCCATATCAAGGACAATAAAATCAGTAGGGTAGACAAACTGGTTCACCTTGACAAGGACATTCTCAACTACTCCTCTCGGCACCTTAACGGATCGGTCTGCTAGTTGCAAGGTAACCGAAGTGGGCTTCAACTCACCAAGCCCAATCCTCTCAAACACTAAAGAAGGCAAAAGATTGACACTCGCTCTAAGATCAAGGAGTGCCTTCTCTATGAAGTGATCTCCTATAGTGCAAGAGATAGTGGGAATTCCCGGGTCCTTAAGCTTAGGTGGAGTTTTAAAATCAAGGATGGAGCTCACTTGTTCCGTAAGAAGGACCTTTTTAGGCACATTTGTCCGCGCTCGACGCTTATGAGTGCATAGGTCCTTCAAGAACTTAGCATAGGACGGGATTTGCTTCACTGCAACTAGGAGGGGAAGGTTGATTTTTACTTGTTTAAAGACTTCAATGATAATCTCCTTAGATGCTCCCTTTTTTGAGAAGGGAGATGGTGACCCTAGGGCAGCTGGAAAAGGTACTTTTGGCACATATTGTGATGTCGACTCAGGAGGAGAAACTGATGGTGAGCTAGGGGAAGCCGTATCCCCTTTTGACTTTGGAGATTTTTCTACCTCATCACCTTTCGAATTGCCTAATGACCTACCCTCATCTTGCTTTAGTTCTTCAGGCCTAGTCTCTAGTTCTCGCCCATTCCTAAGAGTGACTACAATTTTTGCTTGCGAATTTTCAACTCTATACTGACCCTTAGGATTAGCCACGGGTTGACTCGATAGTTTTCCCTCTTCCCTTCTAGTAAGAGCATTAGCCAGTTGTCCCACTTGGGTTTCTAGCTTAGCGATGGATTGAGAATGGGAATGGAGCAATTGCGAATCGGCTTTCAACTCAGCCATGGCCTGTAACATCTTCTCTTCGAAAGAAGGTGTTCTTTGAGTGGGTGTAGGAGATTGGTATGACTGAGGTAGAGGGGCAGGGCGATAGGTCGAAGGGCTGGAAGTATTAGGGAAATTTGGCCTCGACTGTTGGGCAAAAGAGTTGCCTTGCCCTTGTGGCTTCCATGAAAAATTAGGGTGATTTTTCTAGCCGGGGTTATAAGTGTTAGAAAAAGGATTATTTCCCGGATGGTAGAACCCTTGAGCAGCATTCACCTACTCTTGCACAAATTCTGGGAATTGAGGAGCCAATGGACACTCAGTCAGGCTATGATAGGATCCAGAACACAACACACAAACCTCTGAAGTTGGGGTTTGCGGAACAAATGGCACCTGACCCAAAGAGAGTATACTATCGAGTTTACGAGTCAAGGCCTCTACCTTCAAAAAAAGGTTGGTAGTCTGATCAACTCCATACAACCCTCCTTGTTTGGGAGCATTCGTAGACACAGGTTTTTTGCTGCGGAAAGCGGAGGCATGGTGTTGGGAATTTTCACTCAAATTCTCAAAAAGTTTCCATGCCTCATCCGCATTTTTGAACATGAATGTCTCACCACACGAAGAGTCCACCATCTGACGGTGAGATTCTGACAAGCCATTATAAAAATACTGCACCAGTTGCCAACATGGCACATCGTGGTGCGGACACTTTTGCATAAGGTCCCTAAGCCTCTCCCATGTCTCATAAAACTGTTCCCTTGGAATTTGAGAAAAGGTTTGAATGGCTCGCCTCATCTGATTAGTTTTACAAATGGGGAAGTATTTTTTCAAAGATTCGTGTTGCATTTGAGCCCAAGTTGTTGGAGGAGTTTCCAAGGTATTAAGCCAATACTTGGCCTTATCCTTTAGAGAGAATGGAAAAAGACGCAACCACAAGGCATCATCAGAAAAATTTTGGATTTTCACAGTTGAGGCAATTTCTAGGAAATTATCCAAAAACTGATAAGGGTCCTCACTACTATGTCCATAAAAGGATGTTAACATTTGAATCGTGGAGGCCTTGATCTCATATTGGGCTGCTATGACATTGGGCAACCGACTACATGATGGGGATGTGTAGGTGGAAGGAGTAAAGTACTCTTGCAATTGGCGGTTTTCCTCAGGTGGATTGTCAGCCATGAAGGGAATTGGTTCTATAGGTCTATTCTTACGAAAAGCCGCTTTAATAGCCCTAAGAGTTCGTTGGATTTCAGGGTCAGCTGCAGAAATTTCAGGATGTAGAGAACGACGACCACACATGCAAAATACACGCCCCAAACACTTCTAACTATAAATACCACTACTACGTAAAAAAAAATATATATATATATATATACATATAAATAATAATAAAAAAAAATAAACTTAAGCACAAAGACTAAAACTCACAGTGATCGGACGGATGAAGAATGACCTGTGAAATGCTTCCGTGCACTGCAAACTTCAATTCCCTGCTTATAACACTATAGGAAAAATAAAGATTAAAAATCTAAGAAATTAAATCCTAACTACGAATTAAAATAAAAATCAATAACAAAAACAAAGCAACCGTGCTTTAGTCCCCGGCAACGGCGCCAAAATTTTGATCGCTCTCGAAAGAGGATTGAAAAAGTAATTTAAAAACCAAACTTATTACCACTCGTGCGAATAGTAGCAAGCCGGATATCGTTCTCAAGGACTGAAAGGCTGAGTTACGTTTGCTCGTAATCAATTCCTAAATTAACTCAAATAAGAGGAGGTTTTGAGTTTTGTGATGTAATTCTAAATAAATAAATAACAAACGATTGAAAATAAGATTTGAAACAATGAGAGAAAATGTTTAGGGTTCAACTCCACTTCCTCCTTACAACCCTATTATGTAAATGACCTAGGTTTAATTATTCAGATTACTTGGGAATCGCCAAAACTACAAGCCTTAATCGATTCGTCTAGAGAATAAATTCACAACCACAAAAGGGCATGGAATATATTTGGCGAGCACGAATTGTCTTCAACGAATGAGCACAATCCGTCTACCTTGGGCATAATCCATCTCAATTAATGATTGCAAAACAGTAAAAATAAATCGCATAACCGTGCAGCCGCAATCACAGAAAGCGTATTTGGATTTAAAACTAAAATATGAATCAATCAATGTCAAAATCATGGAAAAGAGTTATACGATGTAATCTGAATATTTAACCCTTGAATCAAAACATAATAAAAGTTAATTGGATTCGGTTTCGTTTACACCCTAGAAAGGAGGTTTAGCCGCTCATGACTTTAGGAGAATCCATAGTCTTTGATGAAGAAACCATGGAGATTGCCCTATTTTCTTTTGCCTGTTGTTCTCCCCTTGTTCCTTTCACCGCTGCAGATCAAGCCCCCTTCCAAAAGGAATCCCTCCTCTTTTTTCTTTCCTTTTCTTTCTTATTTTAATTTCCCTTTTTTTTTTCTGTTCTCCCCCTTGGTTCTAGCCATGTAGTTGAAAATAAGATTTGGTGAAGTTCAGTCCAAAGTGAATTGGACTTCCCTAATTGCACTCATGGCCCTTCAACTTCAAATGCTAATGCAAATCAACTCCTTCAAATCCCGAACTTTTCGTCTTTATCCTCAACATGGACTTAAATCATCATGTTGTCCAAAACTTCGCACATCGAACTCGCACAACCTATAAACACCAAAAAGAGCAAAACAAGTAACAAAGAACTAATGATAAAACCTAACAAGTGTAGTTTAGAGGGCCTAATTTATACATATTTTGGCACTTATCGATAGCCTCCATGGTCTAGCTGTGTTTTCATCCCTGATCTCGGCCACGTCTATGGGTGACAAAGAAAAATGCTGTGTTTGTTTCGCAAGATAAGGTTGTGGTATTAGATTAATAATTTTGTGTCCGGTGTTATCTCATATTTGGTTATGCGAATGGGTCGGGACAAGTTATCAATTAGGAGATGAGGTATATAGGGATGAAAAATATGAGCATTGGTTGGGCGACGGTGTAAATTCAGTGGCTTCCGCACACGGATTGCCCACTCAGAAGAACTTACTGTTAGTAAGTGCTCTTAAGCCCCTTGTTAAGGCATAATTAATAAAGTATAATAACATTTTAGGAGCAGTTAAATAGTCAATCCTATCTAGATACATTTGTATTCCCAAAGATTTTAATTAAATACAGTATAATCTATTTTGTTTACACGCCAAAGGTTGAGAGCCATTTTTATAGGACGACTTAAAATTTTGTAAAAAAGTGAAAGTTATATTTGATAAGGCTCATTGTAAATATCGTATATATACAAAAAGCAATATTATTTGACAATTTTCGCCATTTGATTTTGTACCAATAATTGATGGTTGAAATACTTCAAAAAATGTTCTGAGAAAATATTTGCGGAATCAAAGCTTATCGATCTTCATGTAAAATCTGTTGGATAAATAGTTCCTATTTAATCACTACGTGTATAATTAGTGATCACAACCAATAAGATAACACGAATTATCTAATTATCAACTAGAAGCAATTTTAACTAGAAGACAATTAGAATCTGAATAAGAACAAACTAAATCGTAACGACTTACCCGGTTGTCGTTCACAAAAATAGAAAATGTAGAAATCGAAAAATAGATCGAGTCGAGTGTTTCACACTCTCTCCTTAAAGACAGATTCACCCCCCACAGTTGGTGCTCACGGGATGATGGGCGTCTGACTCCCAGGATAAAACGATCTCAGCAGTCTTTAGGCAGCACTTCAATAAAAACTGCTCGGCGGCTTCACTAGATGATCTGAACTCTCTCAGGAAAATACGGGAGGAAGAAGGAATTCGTTGTATGCAACAATCGGAATTTTTCTAATGTTATGAATGCTAGAATGCTGCTCTATTTATAGAGCCCAGGTGCCTGTTCGAAACACTGGTTCGAACAGGTACCAGCAGCCAAATAGTCCCTTACCGGAGGGACACACCTGTTCGGTCAACGGTCACAACTGTCAGAAATTAATTAATTAATTAATATAAAATTAATTAATAAAATAATTAATTAATTTAATTCCGACCCTAGCCCAAAAAGAAAAGACTTGAACCGAACCGGCGGGCGGCGGCGGCGGCGCGCGCGCGTGTGGAGTATTGGGTCAACCCATGGGTTCCATAGGTCCTCCCCCTTTCACAAAAGTGGGGTGCCCCTTGGGGCCCAAACCTTACTCCAAACTTGGGTTATATATGGACAACTTATTTCTCATAAGAAATCAATGTGGGATAACCCACTTTCAACTACATAACCCATATTCAAGGGGGTGACTTTGGAAGCCAATAACTCATTCAATCCTACACGGATTTGAGCAAGTAAATAGTCTAGATTCATCTCCTCTCAGAGGTGAATCCAACGTACCAATGACCCGACACAAAGGATGCATGGGTCCCACATTTATATTGGCTCAAAGATCAACAAAATAATGGGTTTACACCCATTTATTCTAACAAAATCGAGTTCTATAAGATTAATGCATCCTGACAAACTCTATAAAAAAAATATATTCTACTTTTTAAAATAAAATAAAAATAGCCAAAAATTGAGTAACATTATACACTATTTAACAACAAAAGAACTCATATGATTTCATGCTTCTTTCATTTTGTCATTTGGGTGCGTATGACATGGAATATTATTTTGATTATCTTTTCAATAGGATGAGAATATCAGTTGCTATCTCATGAAATTGCACAGGTGTCTTATTAGTTTAATCAAACCATGTTCATGTCGATCATGTCTTTACGATTATTTCTTTAGTCAAGTCTCCAAAAAGGTTAAAGAAATGTATATTCACAAATGTGACATGTGATTATTACAATGTGAATTATGTGGTCATATTTTATAGTAACGGTTATTACATTGAGTAGTAACTGTGACTAATTGGTAATTATGATTAATCTAAATGATAACTACCTTTAAAATATGGTATCTCGTTCCCCTCTAACGGTAAAAATAACATTGTGCTTGTTTCGCGGGATAAGGTTATAGGATTGGATTAATAATTTTGTGTTTGGCCTTTATCTCATATTTGGTTACCAAGGGGGTTGGGATAAGTAATTAGGCCATGGCCTTTTGTTCCCTATACGTTGAATTACGTAATTCCAGGGTAGGATAATCAATTCGGTTGGGATTTCTTATGAATCTTATCCCCATACGTGCCGCGAAACAAACGTCGCCAAAGTTCATTCATTATCCCCTTATCCCATCATCACATCTACTCTGTTGGGAGACTTACCATGAATGGTGCTGGGCTGTTTTGATGTGTTCGGTGAATCATGTCCTCCATATTTGTATTACCTTTGAAGGTGAAAACTGAAATATTGTACAAAGATTTTCCATTATCAAACGGTTCTAGCAACAAGTTTGTAAATTATGAAAAGGTGATGATTATTGCCAATTTCGTGCAATAGGCGGTCCTATTTGGCTTAATGAGTACTGTAATTGCATGAATGTCAGGGATGAAATCAGAAATTATGTAGAGAGAATGTCAAGATAGATATAAAAAAATTGAATTTGAAAGGTAAGGTAAAATTTTTTGAACTTTGAAAGGGACAAAAGTAATAAAGTTTTGAATTTTGCAAGGCCAAAATAAGTTTTTTTTTTTAAATTTTGGTGGACCAATACATTATTTCTTATCATAAATATTCAAAATTTAAAGAATCTAAACAGATTTTTGTCAAAATAATAGGGTGTCATGGCCCCATTGTCTTAACCTAGTTCTGTCCATGAATGACTAGTCTATTCTAAAGTGCATTTTCTTTTTCTTTTTTTCTCCTCTCTCTGAGAGCAATGTACATTATATGTGTTTTGTATTTGATTTAGATATCATTCAGCCATCATGTACATCCTCATGTGACACGTATATATAGGGATGCAAACCATTAGCATTGGGTGGGCGACGGTGTAAATGCGCTTCCGCACTCAGATTGCCGACTCATAAATAGGAAAGAACTTACTGTTAGTAATTAAATATGTGTGTTCTTGCATGTGCTCCGAAGCCCCATGTTAAGGCATAACTAATAAGGTATCATAACATTTAATTGAATAATTGATTGCATTCTAAAAATGTAATCTTAATCCTCTAATACGTAGTTTGTTAGTCCCAATATACTTCTTAGAGTAAGTTTTTAGTAGTAAATGGTTTTAAATGAATTTTCTCTGTGCATTGTAGGTTTATCATGTGAAAATAGCAAAATGAGCCAATTGCAAGGACACCGTCCAAACGGTGGATCAGCAGTCCGGACAGCTAATCCACCATTCGGACGGCTGTCGGTCATAATAGAACACCATTCAGACGCTACGTCAGACGGTAGACATCCAGAGTCATGTTTTGACGTTCGAAAGCCATCCTAAATCATCTTTTTGCATCCAAAGCAATTCTAGAAACTTGTTTTACCGTCCAAAGACCGTCCGGATGCATAAAGCCACCGTCTGAACGCACTTCGGATGCGTCAGATGCTTGGTGTAGAAAATGTGTTTTGATTGCATATCAGCCAAGAGAAATGAAGGGGGGGATTCATTCATTGTATGGATAGGGTGTTTATGGTATGTTTTACTTTGGTTTTGGACAACAACTGCAGCGATTCTGATCTCGAGGAGAATGTTTGTTTAGTTTTGAAATTTTGTAGTTAAGAATTTGAGAAGAATGTTTTACATGGAATCTCTTTAGATTTTTATCTATTTTCTTGCCATCTAAAATTCTAGATTTACATCTTTTTTATGCTAGTTTTTCATTTGTGCAAGATTCGTACCATAGATTTCTTTAGCTAAACTCATTGTTTGGGTGTAATTGTGAAGACCTACCAAGGAAGGCATGAGAAGTGAAAGGGGAGTATTTAAATCTGAATATTCATACTTTGTTATTCTCTATTTTCAAAATTGATTGCCTTAGAAACTTAGATCTATAATTATGGTTTGATGAACATATGGTTTATTTCTAAGAATCTCACAAATGTATTAAAATCTAATTCTAATTAAAAGAGAACCCAATGTATTCAAGCTAAATTTTCTGAATTAAGAATCCATGTAGAGATCCTTGATTTGAGTTATCCCAAACTCTCCATTTCAAATTTCATGTTAAAATTGGTAGGTTGAATTAATTGCATCCAAACCCTTTTTATCCCATTTAAATCTCTAGATATTCCACTTGTATTTCCGTTTACTTAAATTAATTTAGTTTTAATTGTTCTTAGTTTGGTAGAATTTCCAATTCTTTTAAATTGCTCTAGCTAGATTATTAGTTGTTCGAATTAGTAAGTTAATTAGTATATTCAATTAATTGCTTTGTTGGTAGTAAAAATCAATCCACAAAATGCCTAAAGATTTTTGGTTCAATTTTGGTTCTCATAGATCCAGTTCCATCATTGACTAGTAGTTTTAAGTTAAACACTTTAAATTGTGCTCATTATTTATTGTTAGATTTGCATAAATCTCATGGGCATAATGATTGCACTCTAAAAGTGCAATTATAACACCTTAATTTTTCAATTGTTAGCTTTAGTTTAAGAGTTTATATGCTTCTTTAATTAGATTTTAGTATCAACTAAAGTTATTCTGTTTTGTATAGGTTTTGAGATTAATGTGGAGGGTTTCGGGCGCATTTCGGATGAAGGAAGAGTGTGTTTTTCAAAAGGATGCTGTCCATGTACAAGCTGTTAAAGCTGTGGTACAACCAGTTGAAACACGCAAAGCTAAAATTTTGAAGGGCTATATCTCCCAAATCAGAAAGGCTCCCGGGACCCATAATATATCAATTCCATATAACATTCGAAGATCTATTCAAATAAGCTGACTGTATGTACGGTGGCTTATCATACGTATAGTGAAAGCTAACCGTACGTACAGTGGTTCAACCGTACATACATTACTATTTACCATACGTACAGTCTGGCAAAATTTCAAACTTCATAAGGTTGTATTCAGCGTATACAGGACCATACAAAGTCCATACATATGATATTTTGACCGCAAATACGGTATTTTGGACCGAACGTATGGTCCCGATGCTCCCTGTTTGGTTTTCACTGCTATATCTCCAGAAATTGATGGGATTTTTTGTATTTATCTTCATTTTAAGCTAGATTTTCAGTTAGTACGTATTGTAGAGAGAGAAAGTGAGTTTATATTGTATTTTCCTTCATTTGCTTATACTTTCTTTGGAATCAACCACCAATTTCTTCATCAATCAATGATAAATTTGCAATTCTTCATGTTTTCTCTTATGGAATTAAGTAGCTAAATTCTTCCTTAGATGCAATTGTGAAGGTCTACCAAGGATCTTCAAGGTCTTCAATGGAGGTATATACACTTCAATGTCCATGAATTATCTTATAAATTCTTCAAATTCATATCAATTGGGTTGTAAATCTATAGAAAACTTGGATTCATAATCACTTTTGGTAATTTCTATACACAATTCCTTAATTGGTATGGGTATTGCACAAATAATGATTTACTTCTAAGATTCTTTACCATTAAACACCAATTTACATCCAATTGAGTATGAATTCCCGTTCTTATAGTCTAAATCTTCCTAATCAAGGATCCGCAGAGTGAATCTTTGATTCAGGTAATCAAAACCTCCATTGAGACACTTGTAGAGAATTGGTAAATTAGATCAATTGTATCCAAGCTTTTCATTAATCGTTCTTAACTTTAGTTAAAGTTGTTTTAAATACGTAGTGTAATTAGTTTAATTGTTAGTCAACACAATCACACCATCAAAGTAATTTCAGTCTTATTTGTAGTTAATTCTAATTTGTTAAGTGACTTGCTAATTCGACTTAATTGGTTGGTTGTTTGCTCTTATGTGTTACCTATATTTAGTTTGATCCTTTGGAAGAACGATACCGGTACTTGCTGAAATTTTACTTCGATTGCAACACCCGTACTCTTGCGGGAGGTTCAATTTCATACCACTTTTGGGAGTGATTCACAAAAACGATTATAGGGAATACTTCCATTTGAATTAGACGCATCTCTGTCATCGTAATTAACTTCGTGCGGAAGGATGAACTAGTAGTTAAATACTCAATTCTATCTGCATACATTTGTATTCCCAAAGATTTTAATTAAATACAATATAACTTATTTTGTTTATAGGCCAAAAATTGAGAGTCAGAATGGAAAGGGCAAGGTTTATTTGCAGTCATACTCCATTTGGTCATATACTTTCAGCATTTGTACAGTAGCAATCTAAAAACTGAAACTTATATTAGATACATTTAGAGAAGTTGATACATAAGAGGGGGGCTTGAGTATAGGAGAGATACATAGATGGGCTAATATGTGAAGGTGTAGGCCATAGGGACGAAAGCAAAAATGAAAAACAAAATTCTACATAGCAAAGAGATCCAAATAAATGAAGGAATTTCAACTTTGTTAAGGGATAAAGCTATCCAAAGAAAATTATCCTACAAGCTTTTTTGATTACCCAACTCTATATATTGAAGAACCCTATTATATATTGATGGATCTTACAAATGAGTATCTTAGACTAATTGTGGTGCCGTAATTACTATGTGAATAAATGTTTGATTGATTTTGAAATTATGCACTAAAGATGGATGACTTCGAAGGTGTGTTAGCTAATTATCCTTAAATTGTCCTAAACATACCTTTTTAATCTAACTGTAGAGAATAGAGCTTAATTGTAGAACAAATGGTCAAAAAGTGAATCACCAAGTGATCACCAAGCGATCACTGAGCGATCGCCCAATTAAGCGAGCACTCGGCCAACACACTAAGCGATCACCTAACTAACCAAGCGCTCGGCCGAGCATTTGCCTAACTCTCAGACATCAAAAAAATGCACCGATTGCTAACTTCATAGAGCTATTTTCACCGTTTGATTCAGGGGCACTAACCAAGTGCTAACGAGCTCTCGGTCTCTTGGGCAAGCGCTCGCCCAACGCTCACCTGACGAGTCCCTATTTTTGCATTAGGAAAAATTTGGAGATGTTTACCATTCATCATTTCATACATTAATCACACATGATTTGACTTATATTCTCTCCTCCTTACCTTTACCTTTCATCTTTTCTTCATCATCTTTTCCACCTAAAAAGACTTAGTTGATTCTAATTATGCTTGATTGAAAATTTCATTAGAGTATAAGTTATTACTTGTCAATCTCTTTAAATCAATGCTCAACTATGAGTGTTCTTTCATGAAGCTATGCTAAGTTAATACACTTATATCTTTTCGGGTTTTGAGATTGGTATGTTCACTTGATTTCATTTTCCTTACTCTTATGATGAGTATACCATTGTGAGAACCATGTGAGTTGATTGCGCTCTAAAAGTGCAATTATAAGACCTTAACTTGTGCTTTGTTACCCTTAGTTTATGATTATATATACCTCTTTAGTTATATCCTGGTACTAATTAAGTTTATTTTGATTTTTATAGGAAATGGAGCTAAAAAGGTGCCTAGAAGTTAACCATTGAAGTCATCGTTCGGACGCCGTTCAGACGATGGATGGAGATTCAGAGAGTTATTTTGGTCACTACAGTGGTCGTCCGAATGCCGTTCGGACGTTGGAACAGTGGTTTGTTCTGACATTGAAAATGCCTTGTTTTGGATGTTTGGACGACGGACATCTCAAGATTTACTATTTCATCATTCAGACGTTGAAAAATGCACTGTTTTGGTCGTTCGGACGACAACCCAACACAACTTCAAATTTTTTTGTTTCCTTGTTGGTTTGGGACTCCAGACTTAATTATATATACTTGTAATTAAACCCTAAAAAGGGGAGGACGTTTTTCTAGGTTTTAGGAGTAGGAGTAGGGTTAGAATAGTTAGGTTTTCACTTCTTGTAATTAAATATATTGTTTTTCAATTCAATTTATCACTTTCTAGATTTAGATTCAAGATTTCTATCATTTTTTCACATGAAGATCAAGATTTACAGTACTTATTCAATTACTTCAAGTTTTCATAGACGGAGATGAGTAGCTAAATATTTTCATCTTGGAATCAATTGTGAAGATCAATTAAAGATCTTAGATGAACAAAAGAGGTACAATTTTGGGTTTCAAAGTTAAATTTTTGTTTCTTCTTCTTCTTCTTCTTCTTCTTCTTCTTCTTCTTCTTCTTCTTATTCATTCTAGAAACGTTCAAAAACCTAGACCTTTGATTTTATTCGGTAATGTTTATGTGTGAATTTATATTCAGTATATACGCTGCGCGAATCGATGGTACTTGTCCTTAATTCTAACAAGTCGATTTATTCTAGAAGTTGAAGTTTTGAAGAACACTTGATTTTATTGCTAAATCTTTTGAATCCGAGACTCGTGATGTAGTCAAAGGATTTGAGTTATTAAATTATCTCATTTGGAATTCCACAAGACGCAATTGGTTGGTTAGATTATTTTTTTGTTTATTGGAGTGTTTTTCCTAAGATTTTTAATCCACTGTAAGTTTTTCTAGTTACGTAAATTATCTTCCTTGTGGGATCAACCTCATACTTATGAGAAATTATTACTATATCGCGGTCATGCAATTTCAGTTAAGTATCACCCTTTTAGGGAGCGATCATGAGTCTTTCTTTGAGAGCGTATTTCCAATGAGGTATTGGATCAAAGCTTTAAAGTTTGGATTTGCTTAAATAAGTTTATTTGGGATTATTTTAACATGATTCTCCACCCACACACTTGAATCTCTCTTTTGCATGATTATTTGGATATTCTTACGTATGTTAGGAGATTTGAGTGTAGTTCATGGTTTCTTGGGTTGGATGTTGCATAGTATCCTTATTCTCATCTCAATTTGCAATTCACGAAGGGATGTTTGTGGGTATCATCTCTAGAAACCCTCACGAGACACCACTAGCCTACTAGGGGTAACCTAGGAATTTAAAAGCTTAATGTATAGGCTAAATGCATCCGTGACTCCTACAAAAGTGAAAATGATTTCTTGTATATATTTGCTTCTATATAGATTTTGCTAGGGACTATGATTACATTGTAAAAATGTAATTACAAGTTCTTAACTTTGTGTTTGTTAGCATTAAAATAATTATAAATAGTTTTAATTAATTTACTTTTAATCCTAATAAATTTTGTTGAGCATTTTGTAGACTTTTAGATAAAAGAAGAAGCAAACCCACATGAAAAGAAAGGAGTCTTCATTGATTGGACCCGACCCACATGAGTAAACATCCATTTTCCAACAACTCCACCAAAACAAGCAAGGCATGCTTTTGCTTTTGGATAAAAGAGGGAGCAAACTCAAATAAAAAGAAGACAACTCACATGGCAATTGACATAAAAAGAAGACAAGAAAAGAAATTAATAATTAAAAAAAAGAATAATGCATTGTTGTAGGGAATGAATAGTTTTATCTTGTGAGTCTGTAAATAGCAACACCAAGAGCAAGAGGAAGAGAGCTAGAGCGGAAGCAAGAGAGAGAGATATGTAGGAGCTTCCAATTATTTATGAAGTCATTTTTTTTCAAGTCAAGTCTTTTCATTGCCATGAGTAGCTAGTTTGTTTTTTTCTTAGAGCCAATTGTGAAGATCATCCGAGGATCTTGGGATATCAATGGAGGTAATTGAGTTTTCATTATTTATCTTTAAAATATTTTAATTCTTGGTAATCAAATTCTAGATCTTTGAGAAAACTTAGATTCTTGACTAAGTTTGGTAATTTCTATGCACAAATCTTAGTTTAGTAGAGTTATTGCACAAATCGATGGTATGAATATATGACTTTAATTTTATTATTCTAGATTTAATTATTATTAAATTTTTATTTTAATCGTTAAATCTTTCAAAACAAAGGCTCAAGATGAAACTAATGATTTGAATTACAAAACTTTTGTTAGAATTTCGAGTGAATTGAGTGATCGGATCAATTGGATCCAAGACCATTTTGTTAAGTTTAATCTAAAGTCTAGTTCAACAATCATCAAATCTTCTAAAACAAACTGTTTTATTGTGGTTACAATTTTTTTTTATACAACAATTGTCCAGATTTTATCGGTACTATTCATGGTGGAATTCAAATAGGTTGGCTTAGGTTCCAATTAAAGTCATTGCAATGCTACGGTGTTTAACATGGCTTAGTCGGTGAATTCTAGTGCCAACTTTGCATGTTTGAATAACCGTTCTCTATGGTTCGACCCCGATCTTATCGGGTTATTATTGAATACTACTTCACGGCATCTACTCTTAGGTGTATTAAGTAGATCAAGTCAAACTAGTAAAAGGCTAAGTTGGGGAGTTTGATTATACTCCAAAAGTGTTATCTCAAAGCTCAAATTAGTTGAATGTTAGCTATTTTTGTACATATTAGATTGGGGTTTTATCCTCTGAAATAGCCTAAACATGCTTTAATCTAATTTTTGCAAGAATCGGAGTTTAAACAAAGAGAAAATGATGAAAAAATAGTCAACCTATCCATTGGACCAATGGATAGAGCGATTAGGCAATTGATCTCTCAACTCCTCGTTCGATCGATGACATCAGAAATCTACCGATCGCTCTACTATAGCTGTAGAGTTCCTCCAAAACCAAACTTCAGAGAGGGTGTTTTTTCGATCGAAGGGCGATCGCAGTCCGATCGATTGCCTCACCAACAGATTGATCGGTTTCCGTAGTCCCTATTTTTAATTTGAGTATATAAGGTTGTTTTGGACATTTTTTGGGGAGAGCTCTCTCACTCTCTATCATTCTTATACTTAAAAAAATTCAGAGAAGTTGTGTTAGATATAGATCTTGTACTTTCTTTGATTTTCTTGGTATTTGCTTTCCATTTTTCTTGTAACCAAACACCTAATTTTATCTATAAAATCCTAGATCTACTGCTTCTTACATCTTCTCAATACATCTACATACTTTCTATGATGGAGTCCTCTAGCTAAACTCTTCTTATAGATGCAATTGTGAGGATCTACCAGGGATTATATGGAGATTGAAGGAGAGTATTCTAATTCAATTGAATATCTTTAGATTTCTTCTTCTATACTCAATAGGAGTTTCTAAAACTCTTGGATTCATAATCATAGTTTAATGAACTCATGGTTTGCTTCTATAGATCTCACAAAGATTTTTCAAGTCATACTCTAATTGGGAGAGAACCCAAGGTTTCCAAGTCTAAATTCCCCAAATCAAGGATCTATGGAGAGATCCTTGATTTGAGTTATCTAAACTCTCTCTTCAATCCCATATGCGAATTGGTAGATTGGTTCAATTGTACCCACAATCCTCTTAAAACCCATTTGGTGGTTAGGAATTTTGTGCTAATTATTTATCGGTGGTATTGCTTTAGCCTACGAAGATTGGAGGTTCGGTTGTATTGAAATTGCTTAAATTTGTGGTATTTTATGAGGAGATTGGAGGTTTAGAAGGCAAAATATTGAGCATTGTTATGTATGATGTGTTGAGCACGATGCGCTACATTTATTCGTGCGTTGCATCCATATTTTATTGTGCATTACATTATGCTTGGTAGCTAATTTTTATACACATCATCTCAACACATTGACACAAGCACAATGGCATACTCTTCTTCATGGGTTTAGCATGGTGGTGTGGAAGCACCTCCTTGTAGGTCTCTTAGAGACTATATTCGAGCTAGTGAGATTAAAGCCCAAGAACCATCTTCCATGTCTCTGAGGGAGTGCATTCGTGCTAATGGCCAAAGGGAGCCTCTTCGACCATCTCATAATCTCGGGTTGTGTATACAATTCAACCTGGATAAGGGACATGAGAATACCTATTCACATCATTATTTAGCCTCACCTAGACTCTATCAAAAGCCCTTTGCCTATTATCAACCATCACAATTATTTTATCACTACCAAGAGCCCTTGGACCATTATCAAGCTTTACCACCAATTTATCCTTACCATGAGTATATTCTATATCTCTTATGGTTGTATTTAAGCCCCCGCAAGAGAATGGGTGTCACAATGGAAGTATAAATCTGGTGAGTACCAGAGTCGATTTTCTCAAGAACCAAGCCAAATATAGGCTACCAACAATTAGAGAATACTAAACTAACATGAATTGGACAATAATTAAATGAATTGAAGCTAAGTAAAAAAGAAGACCAAAAAACTTTTGTTGTTCAAGAGATTGAGATTTCTAACTAACAATTATACTAATGCAATTGAAAATAGAAGCTAATGGCTCTCAAACTATTCATGCAAAACAGGGGAATTGAAATTCAATGCAATTATAAATTGATTTCCATGCAATCAAAAAGGATTTGAGTGCAAGTGATCCGATCTACCATGTTCAACAAGAATTCCAATGGAGGTTTGTTAACTCAAATCAAGGATCACTTCATGGATCCTTAATTCAGAAGATTTCAATCATAAAACCATGGATTCATACCCAATTAAGATTATGAGTATAAACTATTGATAGAATCATAGGTTCAAACTTAATATTTTTGCAATCCCTATGCCAATTGAAGAATTGTACATAGGAGTTACTAAATTATGTTATGAACCTAAGTTTTCTAGTAGATCCAAAACCCAATCAAGTAGAATTAGAGAAATCATAGGCTATTTCAATGAGAATCATATACCTCCATGGAAACTAAATTGGAGTTTAGCTACTTGATTCCATAATAAAAAGCATGAAGAAGTGTAGATCTAACATTACTTGTATGAAATTATAGTGTTTGGTTACAAGGAAAATGAAAGAAAGTGCAAGTAAAGGAAAATAGAGTTTTTCTCTCTAAAACTACTCCTAATACAAAATATCTAAGCTATCTATGACTTTCTCTCCCTAAAAATATACTAAATCTAACTATCTATATTAGCTAAAATGGCATACTTTGCCTTTTATAGCCCATGTGCTCGTCCAAGGATATATACATAATAGATATAAAAGTTTATTATAGGTCCACCATCGGGAAGAAGAAGGGTACCGTCCTGACGGTATCTTCTTGCTGAAGTTGAGCTATCTGACCGTCAGGATGGTCAAACTTATCATCCTGATGATGGACCAAAGACATTTCCCCCTTCTCGGGTCATTGGGATGGTAAAAAGTGTCGTCCTGATGGCCAGCAACTTTGTATCTCAATTTTGACTACTTTAGAAGCTAATTTAGCCAATACACATTAAAGATAAAGTTGTAGATCTTTCAATCTTCGTTCCAATGAAGGAAGCTTAATCGAGTATCGAAGTAAAAAGTTATGGCCAATTTTCCAAGACAGCATCAAATTTCCATCATTGGTTTGTTTACTTTAAACCCACTTTGATCATTTCTTGCTTCTTTTTGCCTCCATTAGCTTTTATAACCTAAAAAAGCTAATAAAAGATCATTAGAACTAAAAATCAAATAGATTAAGCTATTTACAACTATTTTAGCCCTAACAAAGTGCAAAACCAAGGCTTATGATTACACTTTTATGGTGTAGTCAAAGATCCCCAACTAGCATCTCTATAATAGACACACAGCATGTTAGCCAATGTAAAGGGTCAAATGATCTTATTAGTGGAAGCCTTAAATATCCAAGAGACAACCCCGACCATGAGAGTTTTAGTGAAGCCCACCCTAATTTTAAACCCCCCCCCCCCCTCCCCAAGAACATGTTCATCCCACCTCTACCCTTAAGAGTAAGAACATCTTATAACACACTATTCTTCCCCAAGATTTTAAGTCTTGGGAAGATACTCCTAAGGTAAGTGAGGAAATTATTGAAGATGAAATTAGGGATGTGAAACTAGAAGTAGAGGAGTTCGAGATTGAGGACTCCAAATAATAAGAGAATGGTGAAGATTTTGGTCTATCAAATGTTGGGGATGTGCATGTCAAAGAGGATGAAGTCGGTTTAAAGGTCATTCATATCATATCTATAGGTCATGAGATCCATATATTTCCACCTCTAGCACCTAGTCCTACACCTCTAGAGCTGTTGGAGCTCCATGCCCCAACATTAGAACTAATTATCCTTCCCATTGCCAACCAACAAAAAGAAGGGGAGGGTCAATTGCCTCATAATATGAGCTTCATTGGCACTTTTATGCATGATCATTTTACATTTTCTACATTTTATGACCTTTTTTACCCTAGTGTGCTTCAAAGTTATATCATTGAGTTCAACAAAGATGTTGAAATTTTCTATTATTATGCTTGTTTGAACTCTTTGAAAGTTCCAAGAGTGCACTCATGGAATGATGGTAAATTTTCACTTTGGGTTATTGGATGATCCTCTCTTCAATTTTGTGTCGGAGTAAGAGTAGTTTAGATAATTTTTGCTTTTATTAGTCTTGTTATATAGATTTCCATTTCTAGTTAGGGGGTGCCTAACCTCTCCTCTTTTACCATTTTATCTCATTCCATATTTTGTCTTCATGCATTGAGGACAATACAACATTCTAATCGGGGGAAGAGGAGGAGAGTAGTTATAGAGGCTTAACCTCTATTTTTGCTTTTGTTTTGTAGAAATTTTTAACAATTTTGAACCTTTGATGATGACTTTCTCTAGTTAGCGGTATAGTTTAGATATCATTTTACTTATATGTATTCCATCATTTGTATCTAAAGCTCTACTATTCATGATGGATGTCATTTTTGAACTTTATTATCATATCTCTAGTGTTATGCTTCTATCTTTCTATGGCTTATTGACTATTCCTAGCTATTACATTGAATGATGATCGTTCAACTACTTGGGATTCTTGGTAGAGGTTGAAGTACTCTCTTGTGGTTCCAGCACTTTACTTTTCTATCTTTAGCACATTCTCTATATACTTCATGATTATCTCTTGTTATTCATGGTGGGTATGTTGATGCTTTAGAGGTGGGACCCTACTATACTCATGATATTTGATCTTTGATTTTTGAATGGTTAGAATATTACATGGGTTATATCCAAAGTAAGTTGAGCATTTCATTCTTTAGTTTTGATATTTTGTGGGATGTTATCTTGAGTACACTTTATTGAGGGGATCACACTCATTAGCTCAAATCATGGATGTAGCTTCATTGTATTAGCTTATTGTAAACACCCCATTTTTGTCTACTCAACAATATTTGATCCGGCCAGATCACTTTCAAAACTACATAAGCATATTCTAGCCCAAATTAACTTTCAGACCCCTATCCAATCAGTCAACCATTTCTCAGGCCCACATGGCCCAATTAAAGCTAAGAAGACTATATTGCCCCTAGGCACTCCAGATAGCTTTCCGAGACCAAGTGGTCTCGGAAACCAAGCCATCTAGGTAACTTCTTGAGATCGGGCAATCTCAGGGATCAACACCTTATCAAATTTCAGACGGTTCATTTCTGGGGCCTGTTAGCCCGCCAATGTGGAATGTCCATTATTCGGTAGCTCTCTGAGACTAGGCGATCTCAATGACCAACACCACCCCACAGGTAGCTTTCTGAGACCAGGCGATCTCAGGAACCAACACCACCCTACATGTAACTTTCTGAGACTGGGTGGTCTCAGGGACCAACACCGCACGAGTAGCTTTCCAAAACGGGGTGGTCTCGGGAACCAATACCTAGGTTAACATCGGCGCCTACTAGCCTAACTAGGTGAAAAATGACCAAACCTATCCATTGGGCCTCTAGGAACATCTTTGAGAAAGTTCATAATCCCCCAAGATGGTAAGTCCACCCTTCCAAAATATTCTTAGACAATTTGGCGTACTCAATGCGCCATCCCAACTAATTTCGGTCCCGTTTCGGCCACCTCTGGTCAAAATGATCATTTTGCCCCTAAGCACACCAACATGGCATAAATCCCTCCTGACAGTAAATACACCATCCAGGACCATCCGGTATGCTTAATATGCCACTCCAATCCATCCTGAATCTTTCCAAACAATTCTGGTCAAAATGATCATTTTATCCCTGGTGGCCTAAGTGCGCCTCAAAACCATACCGGCTTTAGGTACCAAACTGGCATACCCTATTCTACACCCATGTCCAATCCAAGGTAACTCCTGTGACTCTAAACACTTCCAAGTCAAAGAAAGTCCCCTTGTAGCGTCTCGCAGACCCTCTGCTAAGGTTGTCTTTTCTCCCGATTCCCTGATTATAACGCACCGTCAAACGACTTGAGAAATGTATAAATCAGGAAATTCGTAGAAGCTTTTCCATAGGTCATTCCATCGATATGGCTTGATTGAATAGATCGCTTCCTGAAGTAGCAGATCAAGTCCCTTGAAAGTTGCCACTTTCAGAAACCCCTAGAACGTCTCACAAATACTCCACTAGGGTTGTCTTTTCCTCTGATTCTCTAATTATAATGCACTATTAAACGACTTGAGAAATGTATAAATTAGGAAATTCCTAAAAGTATTTCCAGAGTGCTTTCCATCGGTATAGTCCGATCAAAGAGATCATCCCCCGAAGGCCTTGATCACATGGCCCAAAGACTGCTACTTTTGAACATCCACGGAGCGTATCATAGAGGCTCTGCAAAAGTGTATTTTCATGCATGCTTCCCGAGGTTAGAAGAGGGGGCTAAAACCGTGCATTAAATGCAACGGAGATTAAATCCTAGCATAAAAGGAAGTGGTAAAGGGCGAGGTGCTGAAATTGCTTGATGTGGCTATCATTTACCCCATCTCCAACTCTAAGTGGGTAAGTCTTACCCAAGTGGTACCCAAGAAATTGGGTGTCACGGTAGTTAAGAATAAGAAGAATGAGCTGGTGCCCACTCGTATCCAAACCGGATGGCGTTTGTGTATCAATTATCATCGCCTTAATACCGTGACCCGAAAGGACCACTTTCCCTTGCCATTTCTTGATCAAGTATTAGAGAGAGTATCCGAAAAAGCTTTCTATTACTTTCTAGATGGCTATTCTGGGTACAATCCATGACCACCTTTACATGTCCTTTTGGAACTTATGCATACCACAGCATGCCCTTTGGCATGTGCAATGCACTGGCCACATTTCAAAGATGTATGATGAACATCTTTAGTGACATGGTGGAGCATATTGTAGAAGTGTTCATAGATGATTTCTTGGTTTACAGAGATATCTTTGAGGGATGCCTTGATAATTTAGGAAAGGTGTTGGAGCGATTGATTAAACTCTAAAAGTGCATTCTACATGTCTTAATTAGCTAATTGTTAGTGTTACAATATGTTTAATTGTGCTATTTTAGCCCTAATCTGTCACTAACTTAGTTTTATGTTAATTTTCAGGATTCCTAGCTAATAAGGGACAAATTCACACTAAAATGGATTAGGCGTTCGAAGGGCGTTCGAACGGTTCTCAAGGTGTTCGAATGGTGAACAAGAGCATTCGAACGCTACATCGAACGGCGTCACGTAAAAATTAGGTTCGAAGTGCGTTCGCTAGATTCAGAGAGCAGGCTTCCCCGTTTGAAGTGCATTCGACGCAGCGTTCGAACGGTCCCCGTGGCGTTCGAAAGGATCCCTAGGCGTTCGAACGGTTGGCCGATCCTACACAGACTTGGAAGCCTATATAAGTTAAGATTGTGGGCTATATTAGGGTTCGCGATTTTTTATAGTTTTAGGAGGTAGCAGCAGCTGCAGATACAGAATTCTTCTAGGTTCTTTTTAAGGTTTTTCATAGTATTCACAATTCCTGTAATCAGATTCTCAGGTTTGCAATCAATGTTTTCAGTTTATATTTATGCAACTTGTTTTTATGTTACGAATATGAGTAGCTAAACTTCTTAATCTTGAGAACAAAAGCGAAGATTAATTGAATGTTTTGGATGAACGAAGGAGGTATGTTTTGGTTTTAAAGTTAAATCCTCTAGTTATTCTCTCTTCATCTTCTTCGTTCTAGAACTTTCGAAAACCTAGACGTTTGATTATGTTCGGTAACATTTATGTATGAATTTATATTTAGTATATGCATTGCACGAATCGATGGTACTCGTCCTTAATTAAAACAACATGAATTATTCTAAGAGTTGGAGTTTTGAAGGATATTGGTTTTTATTGCTAAATATTCCGAACCCGAGACTCGCGACGTAGTCGAAGGGTTTGAGTTATCAAAATATCTCTTTCAGGATTTCAAATGACACAACTGATCCGAGCGGCTGATCCCGGGACCTTTGATTAATAGTTAAATTATATATTGTTTCTGATTAATTATTTTTGAGTTTGAATTAGCTTAGACAAATATACCATCTCAAAACAATCAGATTTTTCGTTTCCCTTTTTGAAGCAAGTCGTAAGGTTTTTATGAGCACCTGAGGGAAGTGTTTTTAGCACTTGTGGTTCTATGTAATTTGCTCCCTGCGGATTGACCTCGTTCTTACGAGTTATACTACTCTGCCATCCTACACTTGGGATATTTCGAGCATACATTCAGAGGTTGAGTCAATTTTTTGGCATTGTTACCGGGGAGTATATTTTTGCATAAGGGACCGCAAGAGGCGTGCTAGAACGTGAACCTCAGTCCTTGTGAAATCCAATAGATTGCTTCGCCATCCATCTATCACAACAAGGAAAGCGACGGCTAATGCTATATTGGTAACCTTGTTCCACCTTTTCGTGTTAGTTTTAGGATTTATTTGTTTTTTTCTTCTTTTTAGGGGTCTAGGCATTCATTCAGATAGGAGGCGGATTTAGAGAAGATTAGGCGCTGTGCTAAGTGCTTATTGGTGGTACTGTTTTGCATGCGGAGATTGGAGGTTTGGTTGGGATAAATTACTTGTTTTGTGGGCAATGGAGTTGATATTTTTAAGGAGATTGGAGGTTCGGTTGGACTGTACGTGCTTTTTGTGTGCATTGCATATGTATGTCCTCATATTTTAGAGATCACACACGCCGTCTAGTTCAAGTCAACCCGTTACATAATCTTCCATCAGGTTATTTGACTCCGTCACCCATTCGTCGAAGTCCGGTAGACCTCCCTATTTTTTCCTTGATTGTTGACTTAGGGCCCATTTCAATGGCAAACCTCAACGATGGCAACAATGACAACCTCGAACGAGGAAGTAACCAAGGAGACGATTCCATCCAAAACCGTACCATGAGGGATTACATGAATCTCCAAAGGCAAACCCCCACCTCAGCCATAATACTTCCTGCACACCAGACCACGCTGAATATTAAACCAGGAATGCTACCTGCCTTACCTCAATTTCATGGTTATGATTCGGAACAACCGTATACACACATTAAAGATTTCAAAGATGCATACTCATTGTTCCAAGATAAATCCTGTCCTAGGGAGGTTTTACTGTTGAAACTTTTCCCGTTCACTCTAAAGGATAAGGCCAAGATGTGGTTTACTTCATTGAGGCTTATGTCCATACATACGTGGCATACAATGTAAGGGGAGTTTTTGAAAAAATTCTTCCCTAAAAATCGCACCGAGGCACTCTGTCGTGCCATCTCCCAATTTGCACCGAATAGTGGTGAAAACTTCTTCCAATATTGGGAGAGGTTCAAGGACCTACTTTTCGCATGTCCACATCATGGGTTCCCCAAATGGCACATCATAAATACATTTTACTCTTCATTGACTCCTCAATTGAAGATATTCGTCGAATCTATGTACGCGGGAACCTATCCAGACAAAAACCCCGCAGAGGCATCTAATTACTTCGATTATTTGGCCAATTTGACTAGGGATTGGACTAATGCTAACATGGCAAGGGATAGGTCCAACACTGGAGCAAAAAATCTCACACATAAGCCCACCAACACATCACATGTCGGAGTAAAACACCAATTGGGGGAGGTGGAGGATTTACAAGCTAAGGTCACAACACTCACTCTTAAATTGGAGGCTTTGGAAACTTCTAAGGCCACCACGATAGTACCAGTTGAAACATCTTCATCATGTTTAGTTTGTGACACACAAGACCATGATACTACATCATGTCTTGTAATACCGGGGGTACGTGAGGCATTACATGGCCATGTAAACGCGGTTGGCCAATTCCAAGGGGGATATCAAAATCAAATGAGCGGGAACAATCCTTACTCTAACACATATAATTTCGGGTGGAGGAATCACCTTAACTTTGGGTGGAAGCAAGAGGGTCCTTCAAATCCTTAACCCTTCCAACAACCTCCACCACCATTCCAAACACCACCGCAACCGTTTCAAGGACAAACAGTCACGTATCCTACACCGAAGGTACCACAAACATATACACCTCAACCGGTGATTCCACTCTAAAAGTGTAATCTTTGTCCCCTAATGAAGTGTTTGATAGCCTCTATATGGGTATTATTATAGATTTTTAGCAATAAATTGATCTAAACTGTTTTTATATCTATATTGCAGGTTTTTGGTGTTAAATTGGTGGAAAAAGGGGCTTAAAGGAGAGAAGACCGTCCAGACGGACCGTTCGGACGGTGCGTTCGGACGGACAAAGGATCGTTCGGACGCCCCGTTCAGACGGGCGAATTACCGTTCAGACGGTGCGACGGATATTAGAGTTCCAGAGCCTATATTTCCCGTCCAAAGCCGTTCCAGAGTCGTCTTTTTCCGTTCGAAGAATTACAAAGCCAAGTTTCCTCATCCGAAGACCGTCTGAACGGTGAAATAACCGTCTAAACGGTTATGGTACCGTCCGGATGGTGCGTCCGGACGCATATCGAATGCACTTAAGACGCACTTCGGACAGTGAGTGTAGATTTGCCTTACAACCCAGCAGTCGAAGGAAAAGAGGGGGATATCAGATTTTAGGGTTAGCAGCTGCGGGTAGAGAGGAAAAATAGGGGAAGATCTTGTATTTTGCTTAGATTCAATTTACTTTGTTGTGTTTAGGGCTTTTGGAAGTATTTAGATAGATTTCTTGGGTTGATTTAGTGTAAACTCTCATATTCTCTACCTTTTAATATATATACACTTTTGAGTTAAAATCAAGATGTGGTCTCTACACTTTGGAAAGCTTTCAACTATGGATTCTTCAAGCTAAACTCATTGTTTGGGAGCAAATGTGAAGATCTACCAAGGAATGCATGGAAAATGAAAGGGGAGATCTTGAATCTCATTGAATATCTTGTTTACTTATTTTTCTCTAATTATGTTGGAATTAATTTGTGTAGAAATCTTGGATCTATAATCATAGTTAATAACATGTGATTTATTTCCTAAGAACCCATAAATTATGATAAAACTTAATTCCAAAATAATTAGAGATCCCTAAAATTTCAAAGCTAAATCTTCCGAATCAAAGGCCTTTGGACGGTTCTTGATTCGAGTTAACCGAAACTCCCCATTTCAAATTCCATGCTTGAATTGGTAGATTGGAACATTTGAACCCAAACCCCTTCTTTAATCAAGTTAAATCTCTATTTGTGTTCATTTAGAATTCCGGTTAAATTAAGAGTTGATTTAGTGTTAAGTGTGGTTGTTGTAGTAGAATATTCATAATTGTCAATTCACTTTAGCTAGAAGTAAGTTGTAGGTTTAAATTTCATTTTAATTACTTGCCTAGTTGTTAGTAAATCAAACCCTCAAACAACAAAAGATTTTCGGTCAAATTTTAGCTACCATAGCAATCGATTTCACTCTTGATTTGCGGTTGCAATCTGAATATATTTCTAAAGTCTACTCGTTCTTATTGCTAAATTGGCACATGTCTCTTGGGAGAACACGATAGTGGGAGTGCCCCACTTAAACTACAAGCACCCCCGTCGCGGTGAGCGTGGAAGGGACGAGTCAACCGGCACAATACCACCCACCCCATAAAAGGACTAATGAAGATAGTCATGTGACCAATGATCTTCGATCACTCACAAACAGAGTTATGGATCTAGAACAATCGCAAGGGGAGACAAATACGATATACAAAGACATCCACAAGATGTTGATGACTCAACAAATGGAAGGGTGATTTTTAGCCCAACCTCAACCAAACTCGAAACCTGCAAACTACGTTAACACAACACATGAACAGGTTCAGGCCATCACCCTTAGGAGTGGAAAACAACTAGAACAAACCAACCCTCCTAGCAACAATGATCAAGGGAAAAATGATGCGTCTGTCAGGTTAGGGCATGAGGAAAAGAGAGAGGAGAGTGAGAATGAAAAGAACATGAGCAAACCAAAAGAGAATGGGAGTCATTCTGAGCTGTCTCCCCAAACATCTAAGGACATGAGCTTGGAAGATTTAAAGCATGCACCATTCCCACATAGGTTGACCAAAGCGATAAAGCGAACTTGAATGCTGAAATTTATGATGTCTTCAAACAAGTTCGAATTAATATCCTTATGTTAGATGCAATTAAACAAATATCGTCCTATGCCAAGTTCTCGAAGGACTTGTGCACTGTAAAAAGAAAAATGCAAGTTAAAGAAATGACAATGATGAATGAAAGTCAGAGCGCAATTCTCCAATGTAAACCGGTGCCAAAATATAAGGACCCCGGTTGTCCTACGATTTCGTGCACAATAGGGGGTTCTAGGATTGATCGCGCACTTCTTGACCTAGGTTCGAGTGTGAACCTTCTTCCATATTCTGTATATAAAGAACTAGGTCTAGGAGAGCTTAAACCGACACGAGCGACATTAGAGTTAGCGGATCGGTCTGTGAAAGTCCCTAGAGGTATTATTGAGGATGTGCTCATACAGGTTGACACAGTCTACTATCCGGTGGATTTTATTGTTTTAGATACCCAACCCGTAGAGGTCGAGTCGTCTAAGCGTTATATCCTAGTTGTTTTAGGATGACCCTTCATAGCAACTGCGAATGCCATTATTCACTATAGGAATGGGTTGCTTAAGCTTTCATTCGGGAATATAACCTTAGAGACCAACATTTTCACAGTGGGTAAGCAATTGCAGGAAGTAGACCAAATTGAGGAGGTAGACTTCATCAAGTCTATCATCCAAGAGCATGCGAATGGGAATTCATGGAGGACCCAATTGAAAGAGCTCTAGTTTGGAGTGAGCCTTATAGTCAATTGGAGTCTGAGTGTGTAGGTTTTAGAGACCCATCAATTACAAGGGGAGGGAGTGATATGGTCATACATATGGGTCATTAGACCCCTATTTTTGAACCCCTTACCCCTAGTGTTATCAAGCCAGTCTGTTCCGAAAAACAACCACCAACTCCTAAAAGAAAGCCTTTACCTTCAACCCTCAAGTATGCTTTTCTTGGGGAAGGTGAATCATATCCCGTGGTCATATCCTCTAGCCTGTCTGAAGGCCAAGAGGCATCTTTATTACAAGTGCTCATGAAACATAGAAAGCTTTAGGTTGGACCATAGCGGACCTTCACAACATTAGCCCTCTCATGTGCACACATCGTATATATCTAGAAGAGGAGTCTAAGCCCGTGCGTCAAATGCAGAGACGCTTAAACCCCAACATAAAGGAGGTAGTTAGAGGAGAAGTGTTGAAGCTTCTTGATACGAGTATTATATATCCCATCTCTGATTCTAAATGGGTTAGTCGAACCCAAGTTGTTCCTAAAAAGTCAGTAGTTATGGTAGTACAGAATGAGCATAACGAACTAGTGCCAACTAGAATCCAAACAGGTTGCAGAATGTGTATTGACTACCAGAATCTCAATGCCGTAACTAGGAAAGATCACTTCCCACTTCCATTCTTAGATCAAGTTTTAGAACGAGTTACGGGCTGAGCTTTTTATTGCTTCCTAGATGGTTATTCCGGCTATAACCAAATAGAGGTCGCGCTAGAAGATCAGGACAAGACTACATTCACGTGCCATTTTGGCACTTATGCATATAGGAGAATGCCATTTGGCTTATGCAATGCACTGGCCACTTTTCAAAGGTGCATGATGTCTATTTTCAGTGACATGGTTGAGTAAATTCTTGAAGTTTTCATAGATGACTTCTCGGTTTATGGGGACAGCTATGAATTGTGTCTTGAGCACTTAGAGCGAGTTTTAGAAAGATGTAAGGAAAGTCATTTAGTGCTTCACTGGGAGAAGTGTCACTTCATGGTGACACAAGGTATAGTCTTGGGACATATAGTGTTTGACAAGAGGATCGAGGTAGATAGAGCCAAAATCGAATTGATTCAACTTCTTTCTCCCCCTAAAAGGATAAAAGATGTTGATTACACCCTAAAAGTGTAATCATAAGCCCTTAATTTGTACTTTGTTAGACATATATTGTAATTAATTATCTTATTTTAGTTAGATATTTGTTTGAGTATGTTTTGTAGGTTATATAAGCTAATAAAGGCAAAAAGAAAGCAAGACTAATCAAAGAGGATTCAAGGCGAATAATTTTTTCATGAAAATGCAGACCTGTCTTGGTATTCTAGCCATAACTTTTTACTCCAATGTCTGATTGAGCTGATTCTTACATCATTGGAAAGAAGACTTCCAGCTCTACAACTTTACCTCTAATGTGCATCAGCTGAATTGAGCTCTAGCGTGGTCAAATCAAGCTTCAAAGTTTTTGGGGTTGAACAGTGATAAATAGTATCCGTCCGGACGGTGAACATTACCGTCTGAACAGTTACTGTTCACCGTCCGAACGCACTTCAAATGACCGTTAGACGCACCGTCTAGACGGTATTCAAACAGTTACTGTTCATCTAGAATGCATTTTTTGCGTCCGAAGCTACGTTTTTAGTATTTTTTTGTATAGTTTTTGAGTAGTTAGGGTTAGTTTGAGCAAGGAGGCGGCGGGAGAGCTTCTCCAAGGTTGGTTTTTTTTATTTTTCTTCATTTTTAGCTTAGATTTAGCTTTGTAATTGTAGTATAGGTGTAAAACTTGTAGTTTTCTTCTATTGTATTGTATTTTCTTTCACTTTTTTCACTTTCTTGCATTTTCTTTGTAACCAAACATCTTTAATATTCAAGTAAATTTTAGATGTAAGTCTCTACATGCTTTCTTTACATTCTTACATTTTTTTATGATGTATTGAAGTAGCTAGAATTTACATTGGGTTTAAATGTGAAAATCACCCAAATAATCCAAGGAATTCAATTGGAGGTATCTCATGGATTAATTGCCATATTTTCTTAGAATTTGAATTTTTAGTAATTAGGTGTGAAATTTTAGAAAACTTAAATTATTGACTAAGTTTGGAAATTTTCATCACCCAAATCAATGGTATTAATTTAGGACTCTTGACTAGAAAAATACTCCACAATTGCTAGAAATTTATTCCCAACAATTTATTGAAGATGCCTTAGAAAACCTAGGTTATTGACTATGTTTGACTAATCAATGCACAAACCACAAAATTGGTATTGATTAAGTTGAATCGATGGTATTAAACCTTTGATTCCCCATTGAACATGTATCTAATTTCAATTGCTTGAGAATTATCGGTTTTCAAAGTTAAATCTTCCAAATGAAACACACTTAAATGTTATGTTTGATTTGAGTTATAAACCCCTTTGAAAACCTTGAATGAAATTGAGTGATTGGATCATTTGAGTCCAATTCCCTTTTAATTGCTTTAATTCTATTTTCACTTTGCTTTACTTTAATTGTCTAGTGTTAATTGCTTTAATTTTCATTGCATTAGGTTAGTAATTCAAAACCATCATAAAAAACCCAAAACGTTTTCGGTCTTTTTAATTTCCTTTTTATTTTAGATCGAATTCCCCTCTTTAATTGCAATTCGATCCTAGGTTAGGTTAGTGTGAGTTGAGTACTAGAGCCTATATTGTGCCAGGTCCTTGGGAGAGAGCGATACTGGATTACCGGTTTATACTTCATCGCGACCCCCGTACTCTTGCGGGGTAACTAACTCCATTTGTAGGAAAACCACATTTGGGGGCGAGTCAAGTTTTGGCGCCGTTGCCGGGGAGGATGTTAATGGTTTGGAAGTCATCCTTACCATGTCTAGGGATCATGAAATCCCTATTTTTATGCCTCTAACACCTAGTCCTATCTTATCGGAGCCTTTAGAGCTCTATGTCCTAACGTTTGAACCAAACATCATTCCAATGGTCGACCAATCAAAAGAAGGGGAGGGTCAAGCACTTCATAGCATGAACTTCATTGGCACATTTGTGCATAATCATTCTTTATTTTCTACATACCATGACCCTTTTCACCCTTATGTGCATCCAAGCTACATCCTTGAGGTCATCAAAGTGGTTGCCATTGTACATTCCCACATTTGTATGCAATTTTTGAAAATCTCTAAGTTGGGGGTGTGGGATGATGGCTAATTCCCACTTCGTGGCATTGGGTGATGTTCTCACTCTAATTTGGGTAGGAGTAGAAATAGTTTTTTTTATTTCTTTATGTTTTTTTTTTTTTTTAGTTTTTTTTTTTCTCATTTTAAGTTAGGGGTGTGCCCATTTTCTTTTTCCCACCATGTATTCGCATTCTATGTTTTGTTCTTATGCATTGAGGACAATGCATCATTCTAAGTTGGGGGTGAATAGAGGCTTTGCCTCTATTTTTATTTTTATTTTTTGTTTTTGTTTACTTGTTTTGTATTGTTTTTGTTTCTTTGTTTAGCACCCTATAAAAAACAAAAATAAAAAAATTATTTAACTTGTGAAAGTGCCTTTTGAGATTAAAAGATAGGAATTTTTGCATGTATCTTTACTCAAGATGATGTTAAATCACTCTTCATACCCAACATGTAGTGGGAGTTGCTTAATTCATGCTTTTGTAGAGGGAATTACATCATTGTACACAATCATAATTTTTAATAAAATTTGTTATTAGTCTTGGCACTTTCACCCTTACATTAGTGGAGATTATTACCTTGTGAGCTTTAGAGCATTAATCGCCTTTTGGAGTGTTTACATTTATTCAAGGATAGTTCTTCACCCTCATTTCATTCAATAGCTTCATTATGCTTGTATTTGGTTCATGAGTTGAGTTTTGATCTTAATATTGACACTTGTACTCTATGAAATGCTTTGGTTGTACAACTTTGGATATGATTCTATACCATATTCTTCTTTATAGCCATAAGTTTCCCATTGTTAAACCGTGCATTTCCCTTGACCCTTGTTGATCTCTTACTTTTATTAGAAAGTGCATAGCGATTTCATCTTTTGTATTGCAAAGGGATGCCTAAGTGAGAAAAGAGTATTTTTACATTGCTAAAGAAAAAGAGAGAGAGAAAAAAGAGATTGATTTGGGGAGTTCAATGCACATGAGCATGTTGAAATATGAAAAGTAGTTGTTGAATCTAAAGGGAGATGATAAAAGGATGGAAACAAAATGAGAAGTAAAAAAAAAGAAACAAAACAAAAGAAGTAAGAAAAGGAAAAAAAAAAAAAAAAAAAAAAGAGAAGAAGAAAAAGGACGAAAAAAAAGAGAATAAAATGAAGAAAAGAATGAAAGAGGAGTTCAAAAGTTGAAAATATTTTAAGAGAAGAGTGAGAAGTGAAAAAAAAAAGTGTATTAAATGTTGAAAAGGGAGAGTTATATTTGTTTTGCATTCATTATTTCATGCCTTGATTACACATGATATGACCATTTACTTCATCTCTTTACCCTTACCTTTCACATCTTCTATATTACCCTCTTCACCTCTACATGGCTTAGTTGATCCAAGTTGTGCTTGATTGAAGTTTTCAATAGAGTATAAGCTATATCTTGTCAATTTCTTTGAATCAATGCTTAACTTTGAACATTCTTTCTTAGAGCTATGCTAAGGTCGATACACTTCTATCTTTTGTTCGGTTTTTGTAATTGGTATGTTCACTTGTTTTGTCTTTATACATTTACTCCATTGTTGAGCATACCATTGTGAGAACCATGTTGAACTTTAATTGTGAGTGTATGTCCGGTGAGAATTGAATCAAAGCTTTAAAGGGTGGATTTGCATAAGTGAGTTCATTTGTGTTGTTTAGCATGATTCATCACCCACACATATGAACCTCTCTTTTGCATGATTTGTTGCATATTCTTACAAGTGGTAGGAGTTTGGAGTGGCATTTAATATTAATTTGAGTAGGATTATGCACTCACTCCTTATTCTTATCCTGATTGGCAATTCACAAAAAAATGTTTGTGGGCATCATCACTGTAAACCCTCACCAGACACCACTCGTCCATTAGGGGTAACCTAGGGGTTTAAAGGCTTGGTGCTTGAGCTAAATGTACCTGTGACTCCTACAAAAGTAAAGATTATCCTTTATATTTTTTTTTAGTTTTTGCTAGGGACTAGTAAAATGTAAGTTGTGGGTTGTGATTACACCCTAAAAGTGTAATCATAAGCCCTTAATTTGTACTTTGTTAGACATATATTGTAATTAATTATCTTATTTTAGTTAGATATTTGTTTGAGTATGTTTTGTATGTGTTTTGTAGTTTATACAAGCTAATAAAGGCAAAAAGAAAGCAAGACTAATCAAAGCGGGTTTAAGGCGAATAATTTGTTCATGAAAATGCAGACCTATCTCGGTATTCTGGCCATAACTTTTTACTCCGATGTTCGATTGAGCTGACTTTTGTGTCATTGGAAAGAAGACTTCAAGCTCTACAACTTTGCCTTAAATGTGCATCGGTGAATCGAGCTCTAAAGTAGTCAAATCAAGCTTCGAAGTTTCTGGGGTCGAATAGTGATGAATAGTACCCGTCCGGACGGTGAATAGTACCGTTCGAACGGTTACTGTTCACCGTCCGAACACACTTCAAACGGCCATTAGACGCACCGTCTGGACGGTATTCGGACTGTTACTGTTCATCCAGAATGCATTTTTTGCATCCGAAACTGCGTTTTTTGGGTTTTTTGTATAGTTTTTGAGTAGTTAGGGTTAGTTTGAGCAAGAAGGTGGCAAGAGAGCTTCTCTAAGGTTGGTTTTTCTATTTTTCTTCATTTTTAGCTTAGATTTAGCTTTGTAATTGTAGTATAGGTGTAAAACTTGTAGTTTTCTTCTATTGTATTGTATCTTCTTTCACTTTCTTGCACTTCTTTGCATTTTCTTTGTAACCAAATATCTTTAATATTCAAGTAAATTTTAGATTTAAGTCTCTACATGCTTTCTTTACATTATTATATGTTTTTTTATGATGTATTCAAGTAGTTAGAATTTACATTGGGTTTAAATGTGAAAATCACCCAAATAATCCAAGAAATTCAATTGGAGATATCTCATGGATTAATTGCCATATTTTCTTAGAATTCGAATATTTAGTAATTAGGTGTGAAATTTTAGAAAATTTAGATTATTGACTAAGTTTGGGGATTTTCATCACCCAAATCAATGGTATTAATTTAGGACTCTTGACTAGAAAAATACTCCACAATTGCTAGAAATTCATTCCCAACAATTTATTGAAGATGCCTTAGAAAACCTAGGTTATTGACTATGTTTGACTAATCAATGCACAAACCACAAATTTGGTATTGATTAATTTGAATCAATGGTATTAACCTTTGATTCTCCATTGAACATGTTTTTAATTTCAATTGCTTGAGAATTATCGGTTTTCAAAGTTAAATCTTCTTAATCAAACACACTTAAATGTTGTGTTTGTTTTGAGTTGTAAACCTCATTGGAAACCTTGGATGAAATTAAGTGATTGGATCATTTGAGCCCAATTCCCTTTTAATTGCTTTAATTCTATTTTCACTTTACTTTACTTTAATTGTCTAGTGTTAATTGCTTTAATTTCCATTGCATTAGGTTAGTAATTCAAAATCATCATCAAAAACTCAAAACATTTTCGGTCTTTTTATTTACCTTTTTATTTTAGATCGAATTCCCCTCTTTAATTGCAATTCGATCCTAGATTCGGTTAGTGTGAGTTGAGTGCTAGAGCCTATATTGGGCTAGGTCCCTTGGGAGAGAACGATTTCGGATTACCGGTTTATACTTCATCGCGACCCCCATACTCTTGTGGGGTAACTAACTCCATTTGTAGGAAAATCGTATTTGGGGGCGAGTCAGATGTAAGATCATTCCTAGGGCATGCCAGGTTTTACCGGCGTTTCATTCAGGGGTTTAGTGCCATATCAAGACCTTTGTGCCACCTGCTTTCATTAGATGTACCTTTCAAGTGGATATCATAATGCCAAGAAGCCTTCGATAAACTCAAAGGGCTTCTCACCACCGCACCTATTATTCGAACGCCTGATTGGTCTCTTCCTTTCGAGTTGATGAGTGACACGAGTGACTATGCGGTGGGGGCTATGTTGGGGCAAAGGGTAGATAACAAACCACATGTCATTTATTATGCAAGCAAAACCCTTAATGAGGCTCAATTGAACTATACCACCACAGAAAAAGAGCTCCTTGCCATAGTTTTCGCACTTGACAAATTTAGGTCGTACTTAATCAGATCACTTGTTATCATATACACCGATCACTCCGCACTTAAATACCTCTTGAGTAAACCTGATGCGAAACCCTGACTCATCCGATGGATCCTCTTACTACAAGAGTTCCATGTTGAAATTCGAGACAAGAAAGGGGTCGAACATGTAGTAGCCGATCACTTGTCGCGGCTCCCTACTGATGGGGAAGCCTAAGACCCCCTTCCAATCAACGAACACTTTCCGAATGAGCATCTCTTCCAAATCACTGCACATACAAGCACAATAACCCTATGGTATGCTGACATTGCAAATTACTTAGCCACGGGTAGGATACCATCGCATTGGTCTAGCATTGATAAGAAGAAGTTCTTTAGGAATGTGAAGTATTTCTCTTGGGAAGATCCTTACTTGTTCAAATATTGTCCTGATCAAATTGTTTGTAGGTGTGTTCCTAACACCGAGGTAAATAGCATAATTGAGTTTCGCCATTCACAAGCGTGTGGTGGACATTTTTCATCTCGTAAAATCGTTGCAAAGGTTCTGTAAAGCGGGTTTTATTGGCCCACCTTGTTCTATGATATCCATACCTTTTGCACGTCTTGCGATCAATGCCAACGATTAGGAAGTTTATCTTGGAGGCACATGATGCCTCTTATTCCGATCATTATTCTAGAGGTCTTTGATTGCTAGGGTATTGATTTTATGGGACCATTTATGAACTCATGTGGTTATCTCTATATTTTAGTGGCTATAGGCTACGTGTCCAAATGGGTAGAAGCCATCCCGTAGCGTACCAACGACCATGTTATTGTGGTTAACTTCTTAAAGGAGTATATTTTCTCTAGATTTGGTATGCCCCGAGCTATCATCAGTGATGGTGGCTCCCACTTCTGTAACCGGCCCATAGGTCTTTTAATGAGGAAGTACGGGGTGATTTATAAGGTTAGTACACCTTATCACCCTCAAACACAAGGCCAAGTTGAGTTAGCAAATAGGGAGATCAAACAAATCCTTGAGAAAACTGTCAATCCTAATCAAAAGGATTGGTCCTTGAGATTAGAAGATGCATTAAGGGCATATAGGACTGCATATAAGACCATTCTAGGTTCATCCCCGTATAAACCTGTGTATGTGAAGGCATGCCACCTTCCGGTTGAAATAGAGCACAAGGCATACTGGGCAATCCGCCAATTTAATATGAGTCTAGATTAGGCAGGTCCCCTCCGGCAATTGCAACTCAATGAACTAAAGGAGATCAGGAATGATGCTTATGAGAACTCAAAAATCTCTAAGGCGAAAATGAAATCGGTACATGACCAACACATTTTGTGAAAATCTTTTGAAGTATGTTAAAGAGTTCTGCTATATAACTTTCGATTACATTTGTTTCCAGGCAAGCTTCAGAGCAGTTAGTCCAGACCCTTTGTGGTGCACAGTGTCACATCTTATGGTGCAATTGAAATTGAGAACCCTAAAAATGGAAATGTGTTTAAAGTTAATGGGTATCCGTTGAAGCCCTACCTGGATAATTTTGTGGGTAAGGTTAAATATGTGGATCTTGAGGATCCACCCCCTCTTGATCTTTAGTCTCCCTCTAGACAGAGACTTGTAAATTTTGTATCTTCTGTAGATTATTATCATTATTTCTACTATTTTGCTTTCATCTTTTTAGAGTTATTTCGTTTGCTTTATTTTCCTTAATTATATTTTATTTTAATTCTCCTTTCTTTTATTGAGTCTTGTTTTTCGCTATTTTGGGTTGTTTTGTTTTGTTTTAGGTTTTTCTTCACCAGTTTCCGTCTCATTCCTTGCACACGTATAATGGCATCTCTTAGAGCCAAGTTCTCCAAAAGAGGTCATAAATGGAGTCGAACAGAAGTTGAGCGATTTGCTAATTCACGAGAGCGAGACATGTTCATGAACAATTTCCATGGTCGTGAGGTCCTTATTGAGCGTCGTATTCACTTGTCGGAATTTGCGGATGATATTTTGCGAGCTGATTTCCTTCATAGGGGATGGGTTGATATACTGGGCAGAGAAGGGGTTGTTAATGTTGATATGGTTAGGGAATTTTATGCTTATTTTACTCATACCTCACAGCCTAAGCTTATATTGACCTCCACGGTGAGGGGCCGGACCATTACCATTGGCAAAAAGGACGTTTCTCATCTTCTATGTATATCATCCACTTGTCATCCTGATTATCTACCATTCCCTTGCTCTTTACCTAGTAGTGAGGAACTTCTTTACGAACTCTAATTTACCTCTGTTCTGTGGCAACAGTCTACTATTCTAGTGACCTCTTTGAAACGTAAGTACCAGATGCTAAACTTAATTGTTGCCACCATTATTATTCCTGAGAAGTGCTATGTCACGACTGTCCATCACTCCCATTGTGTGTGGCTATACATTATTGGTAAAAGGTACGTTGTTGACCTTCCGAGTCTCATCTTGAAAGCCATTATGGAGTCTCGGTTATCTTATGATCCTATACCCTTTGGTCTTTTGATCCATGAGTCCTTGAAAGCTACCCGAGTTCCTACTTTGTTCGCTGATAATATTCAGTACTCTGGCTATCCGATTTGCGGGGTAGATATCTCCTTTGAGCGACCACCAGAAGCCTACAAATCAACCCATTCTCTTGAGGAGTTGCGCTCTCAGATTCGGGAGTTAAAGACGGAGGTTAAGATGCTTAAGTCTTGTGATACTATTTAGTTTTGATTCTATAGTTTTCTTGAGTTCTCTAAAGTGTCCGGAATTGGTTTAGTTTATTTTAGTAGTTGTCTTTTGGTTTATTTTCTGTCGTATTATGGATGCGAATCACTTTTGATTTACATACTTTGCAAGGATATTTTTTTATTATGGATGTTTAGGTTGTTTTTCCCTCTGTTTATGCATGTTTTAAGGCCTCGAGGACTTGGCCAATCTTTAGTTTGGGGGGGGGGGGGGGGGGGGGGGGGGGGGGGGGGGGGGGGAGGGAGAAGCTCGGTGTTTTCGCTATGTGTTTAATGCTACTGTTAGGATATTGTCATTTTGGTAGTTTTTTTCTCTGTATTTTTTTTTTTTTTGAGATTTTCTCTGTATTTTTTTTAGATTTTCGTTAGTTTTTGTCAGTTTTATGTTGTGGTGAGTCGAATTTCAGGTTGACCGTTCGAACGGTTGCATTGCATTCGAACGGGCCTTTTGAAGACCATTAGATGGTCATTCGAACGGTAGCGTCTTAAGTTGCGTTCGAACGGCCTTCGAACGAGTTCCAACCTTCTATAAAAAGAGGCGTTCGAAGTTGCGTTCAAACTTAATTCAAACGTAAAACTAGTGAGAAATTGAGTGTTTTCGGAGTTTCTGAGTAGCAGGGCCCTGCCAGAGTTTGAGCAGGAGTCTGCGTTTGCATGCTATCATCTATTTCTGCCTTAGGTACTCCTCTTGAGCCTCTCTCATGCACTGTTTATATTATTAGAGTAGTCTTTTGTGTAGCTACCTATATAGTCATGGCTGGTCGAGCTGGCCAGTGCGGTAGGGCTGGTAGAGGTAGAGGTCGGGGAGCGGCATACCGCCTCCCCCAGCATATGATGTTGAGAGATTTGTTAGTGAGGCTGCCTCAGATACTTTTACTAAGACTTGGAGTGTGAGAGGGTTCCTTAGAGAGAGGGAGTTCGCTCTCCATGCTTTTAGGGGTGGTATTTACCACCGGGAGGAGGAGTTTGTTAGGAGAGAGTGGACTCCATTGGCTTGCTTCCAGGGGTCTTGTGTATTCATGTTGATCGCCGAGTTCATGGCGAACATCCGTAGAGCTAGTACTACTCCGGGGCATGAGATGATTGAGTCATGGGTCAGGGGGCATGTGGTTAGGATTACTTCGAGCACATTTGCCCAGGTATGCCAGCTACCTAGAGTTGTTGAGGCACAGTTTAGTTACCCAACTGAGGGGCCGCCAAATTTTGATGTTATATCCGATGAGGTATGCGTTCACGGGACACATTGGGTAGGTAAACGTCAGTTGTCCGTGAGACTGCTTACAATACATTACCGACCATTGTTTTTATTTTCCTGTCATTCGCTTTTTTCGATTACGCGTCACAATGAGGTGAGTCGAGCGAGAGCAGCTCTTCTGTAGGCTATAGGTACTCAGAGATCGATTGACCTACCGAGATTCATGTTTATGGCACTATACACCGAAAATGCATTTCCCAAAGCACAGCGGGCCATTCCTTTTGGTTGTCTGCTCTCGTTTATGATAGAGGAGGCTGGGGTTGGTACTGTCCTAGGATTACTCTGGGTGCAGCAGGTGTCTGCTATTGACGCGTCGAGTGTGAGACGTTTAGAGGGACATTTACCTCCCCCACCAGAGCCACCAGAGGGAGCTCAACCTGCAGGGCAACCAGAGGAGCAGCAGGGTCAGGTTCTGAGCATGCAGCTTCTGTTGGAGAGACTTGAGCAGCAGTCTCAGACTTTGGCAGCTCAAGGAGTTATTTTAGAGCAGCAGAGCCAGGCCCTTGTACAACAGAGACTTGTGCTTGAGCGGATTGAGGCTGCCTTGGTTGAGAGAGCAGTTGTGCAAGAGTAGAATACAGATCATGTGACGATGTTAGAGGGTTGGATCCGTGCCCAACACACCATCCTTGATCAGATAAGAGTGTTAGTTCGGCGTTTGGATCATCGGATGCATCCACCGCCAACTGTGGATGAAGAGGATGACAAGGGGTAGTGTTTAGATACTGTGATTGTTCATGTTTTTATCATCTTATGTATCTAAAACTTATTTTTTGCATATTAGTGGATACATGTTTTGTGTTATTTTGTTCATGTGCCGATATATTATTATTCTTGGTTTTTATGCTTCGAACCTTGTCATGTTTTATGGATTGGTCTCAGGTGTGGCAATATGTTGATTACTCTTCAGACACTTGAGTTCTTCGGTAAAGGTTTGATGTATCATATGGTTCGGTACTTTGGTTTGTACTTCTCACACTTTTTCATATACTCTTTATATTTACTGTTGCGATTGGAAGTGTTGGGGATTATCCTGAGGAACCATTAATGTATCCATGTCATAGTTAGTAGGATAATAAGTGACTTTGTTCCATGTTTTGGACTAAATTTGAGTTGATGATTGATCCACATTAGATGTTGTGATGCATTGCAAGTTTTTGTCATAAAACCGTTATAAGAGAGAGGTTACATTGAAAGCAGTAATAGATTTCAACATATGCATGCGCATTACACATGAAAGAATTTCGAAGGCCATGTGAATAATAGAGGATAGAAAGAAGTTATAGGTGTATCAACTTAGCCTTTTTCACTATTCACATGGCCTTAGATAAGTTATAGGTGTATCAACTTAGCATAGCTTCATGAAAGAATATTCACTGTTTAAGCACAATTAGAGAATTGACATTGATGACTTATACGCAATTGAATTAAAGATTCATGTAATTTCGGATATTCTAAGGCCATGTGAATAGTGAATGAAAGAAGAGCCATTAAAGAGGATAGAAAGCAGTAATAGATTTCTAAGTGCCATTAAGTTTGAGAATTGATTTGACTAAGGGCTTTTTAAAAAAATAGGAGTCGCCACCTAACTTGATAAAGGTGAGTTAGGACACCTAAAACTAAGCGTTAATCTGAAGATTAAGCTTAGAGTTTTTTTTTTTTTTTGAAAAAGGTTTTTGAAAACTCCCTCAAGAGAGGGTTTTTAGAAAAATAGGTTGTTTCACAACCTTTTGGAATGTTTAAGCCCTTTTTGAAAATAACTCAATTTTGGTCTTTCGAAAACAGAAATCTAAGCTTCGGGGGTTGGTTACATGTAGGGAAGATATCCTAATATCATCACCTTACCCCGCCCTTTTGGTACCTATATGTCTGATCACCCTTTTGTTCACTCACTAGAATAACCAGTTACCATTGTCCACTTAATATCCATTTTAGAATTTTGAAAACGGGGTTTAGTCATCACTTTTCGGATGGATGATGCATGATGCAAGTTTTTGGAAAAAGTTTGAAAATAATAGATATTTTGAAAGAGTTTGGAATAGAAATTTTGAATTGATTGGAGTTTTTGAAAAAGGGATTGGGGTTGAAATGAAAGTTATGACCGCACCATTTTAGGTTGCCTACGTATCTCATTTGGCGAGAATCAGGTCATTCGTAGTTCGGGCAAGAGCCAGATGGAGAATAGGAGCATTAGGGCCTTTGGAAAGTTTAAAGACACTTTGGGGTCTTTGAAAGAGTTTAAGACATTTTGGGGTCTTTGAAAAAGTTTAAGACACTTTGAGGTCTTTGGAAGTTGAAGACTCTTTGTGGTCTTGAAAGTTTTGACTTGGAATTGGATAGTGGTGTGCTTTGAAAATGCTTTTTGGGTCAATTTTGAGAGAGTTTTGGAAAATGTCTTTGGATAACTCAAGAGAGTTTGAGAAAGTTTTTGAAATTTTGTTTTGAAAACCTTGGAGGTATGATTTTGGAATGTTTTGATGAATTGATCTTTTGAAAATGGTGTTTGGAATCCCAATATGGACAACCTTAGAAGTTGTTCTTGATTTGTCACTTGACCTTGGAATCCCTAACCATGAGAGGGCTAGGGACACCTTAGGTTTGTGACCTTTTGAAAATATTTTTGGAAATGCCTTGAAGATGGAATGTAGGAATATTTGAAGAATTTATGGAGTTGGTTTCTTTGAAATCAAGAGAGTAAGAAGTTTTGGAAAAATAGGTTGTGAGAATAGTTTGAAAATTGAATGATCATTTAGAAAAGGGTTCAAGAGTTGGAACCTTGAAGTATACCAACCTAGGTTGGGTGACCTAAGGTTAACTAACTTGGGTTAGGTTAACCTAGGGTTAAGATGACCTATGGTTGACTAGCTAGGGTAAGGTTAACCTAAGGGGGGTGAACTAGGGTCAAGTTAACCTAGGGTTGGATAATTAGGGTCAAGCTAACCTAGGGTTAGGTAACTAGGGTCAAGTTAACATAGGGTTATGTAACTAGGGTCAAGTTAACCTAGGGTTATGTAACTAGGGTCAAGTTAACCTAGGGTTGAACAACTAGGATCAAGTTAACCTAGGGTTAGGTTGAAAAAAGGGTCTTGAAATTGTTTTGATGCATTCTTGGCGAGAGTTTTAAAAGCAAAACATGATATGCAATGGACTTTAGTATGCCATTTCTTTGAAGATCATTTTCATGAAAATTTTGACTCTTAGTCAAGAGTGTGGTGTTTATGGTTCGTGATTGGAAACCATTCCAAGGAAGGTTTCCTCATGGCCATTATAACCACCATCTTGACAAGAAAACAAGGGTTCAAAAATCAACATAATGATGGTAATTTTTAGAGCATTATTTTTATGCAAAAATGGAGAGAAGGAATTTTTGAAATCATTATTGGAGAAGGATTTTGAAAACCATTTTTCAAGGGAACCATTCCATCAAGAGAGGGTTCATATGGCCAATAAAAGGGAGACCACTCAAAAGAGGGTTCCATGGGGCCATTCCAACCACTACACTTAAAAGAATGGAAATCTTGAAAATTTAGAGAATTAGAAAGCAACCCTTTATGCAATTTAAAACATCATGGCACTAAAGTGAAAGTTAGGGGATTAGTAGGAGGTCTTCTAAGGCACAATTCCTAAAATCACATCCTACACTTCAAGGGGGGCAACTCTTGTAACAATTTTTGAAAGACATGTATAGCTTGGAAATGGCATGAAAATAAGAGCAATGCAAGCATCGTAGAGCATGACAATAATCATAAAATGAAGCCAAGCATGCAAAACATGATCAAAATAGTGATATGCAAAGGGTTCATGATTACATACAAGGCTCTTAGGCTACACCACATAAACAAGGGGCTCTTAGGCCATACGATCTTTAAGTAGGCTAGTGAGAGGTCCCCCTACACAGTGGCTCTCACTTGCTTTCCTCTAGGCATGATCTAGGAGCCCTCTTGGCTCAAGCATGCAAGAAAGGGGGGTTGAAGATGGGGATTAAAATAGAGAATAGCCTAAGTAGGCTAGGAAGGAGAAGAGAAGAGTGGGGGAAGACACAAATGTAAAAGGGATACCACATTTTGCCTTCAACACACTTGTAGTCTTCAATAGATGTCTTGATTGGAGCTTGAATGACTTCAAGAGGGCTTAAGGGGCTAGAATGGAGTGTATAAGTGTGTATGTAGGCCTTATATATGGAGTGTATAGGCTTAGGAGGGGTAGAATCTAGCCTAAGTGTTGGAGGGGAGGAATATATGTAGAGATTCAAGTTTTTAGGGTGATTTCAGCAGAATTTCGTATCAATTTCGGACCTGGAATATGCAGGGGGGAAGGCCTTTATTTATAGGCAAACTGGAACAGACCGTGCGCATGTGCTACATGCGCATGGCCAAAATTTGGCCGTGCGCGTGTGCTATATGCGCAGGTACTGTTCCATTGCCAAAATAACACGTGGCACCCTATGTACTGATTAAATCTCGACCATTAATCGAAATTCGGTCAATCTGAACCAAATTTGAGCACATGTAGCAAACGCTCCACCACCGGGAAGATTCGTCCAAACTTTGCCTCGATAATTAGGCCAACCGGGAAGGTTCCGGGGGAATTGATCGCACTGGGGATGTTCTCCTAGTGCATCCGATGAACTTTGACGTTTTTGAAGAGTTTGAATTGTATTTGGAAGTATGGGATATCGTCTTGGGAAGCGTGCCAAAAAGGACACTTTTGTGGAGCGTCTGTGATACACTCCGCGTGTGTTTAAAAGTGGCTGTTTTCGTTTGTTGTGATCGAGGCCTTCGAGAAGCGATCTATTCGATCGGACCGTACCGATAGAACGTACTCTGGAAATACTTTATGGAATTCCCAAATTTACATATTTCTCTAGTCGTTTGACGGTGCGTTTTGATTAGGGAATCGGAGAAAAAGTCAACCTTGGCGGAGCGTCTGCGAGATGCTCTAGGGGTTACTGAAAGTTATGATTTTTGCACCGTACGATGGAGGGCTTCGGGAGGTGATTTGCTTGATCGAGCCGTATTGATGGGAGGATCTATGGGCAAGCTTTTGAAAATTCCCTGATTTACGCGTTTCTCAAGTCGGTTGACGGTGCGATAGAATCAGGGAATCGGAAGAAAAGACAATTTAAGCGGAGTGTCTGTGAGACGCTCTAGGGAACTTTTATCGAGTCGCGTGAATAGTGTCGTAGGGTGTTCCTAGGGTTAAACAAGGGTGCGTGGTGAAACCCTCGCTCAAAATCCCAAGGTCGGTGCTGTTTCGGGGCATTTTTGGGCTTCTAGGGGCAAAACAGTCATTTTGACCGGAGTTGGCTGGAAATGGTCAGGAATGGTCCGGTATATTGTGTTAGGCATGTAAGGCTGTTCGAGGATGGTTTTGAAGGAGTTTGTCGTCGTTCAGTGGGGTTCATGTCGTGCTGAGTCGTTCAGGGGCAAAATGGTCATTTTGACCAGAGTGAGCCGGAATAGGACCAGATTTAGACCAAATGACGTGCGGGGGACGCTTGATGGTTTGACAACATTGTGGAAGGATGGACTTATCGTTTTGAGGGATTTTGAACTTTCTCCAAAACGTCCCTGGAGGCCCAAGGGGCAAGTTTGGTCATTTTTCACCGAGTCGGGCTAGCAGGCGCCAGTGTTGACCTAGGTGTTGGTTCCCGCGACCGCCCGGTCTTGGAAAACTACCTGTGCGGTGTTGGTCTCTAAGGACGCCTAGTCTTAGAGAACTGCTTGTAGAGGTGGTGTTGGTTCCTGGGAACGCCTGGTCCCAGAAAGCTACCTAGAAGGGTGGTGTTGGTCTCTGAGAACGCCTCGTCCCGGAGAACTACCGAATGACGGACATTCTACATTGGCGGGCTAGCAGGCGCCAGAAGTGAACCGTCTGGAATCTTTGATGAGGTGTTGGTCCCCGAGATCGCCCGATCCAGGGAAAATACCTGGATGGCGCTGGTTTTCAGGACCACCTGGCCCGGAAAACTGCCTAGAATAGTGGTGCTTAAGGCTCCAGCAGATCCTTGTGGATCCAAGAAGCGACCAGTTGACTGGATTGGAGATTGGGAGGCTCGTCTTGAGCTTGCATGTGTTGTGATGTTGGGAACCGAATCCGGTCGGGCTGCAGATTGCCGAGCGGGCAAAAATGGGGTGCTTACAATGTTAATTTTCAAGATTCCTAGCTAATAAGGGACAAATTCACGCTAAAATGGATTAGGCGTTTGAAGGGAGTTCGAACGGTGAACAAGAGCGTCCGAACGCTACGTCGAACGGCGTCACGTAAAAATCAGGCTTGAAGTGCATTCGATAGATTCAGAGAGCAGGCTTCCCCGTTCGAAGTGCATTCAACGCAGCATTCGAACGGTCCCCGTGGCATTCGAACAGATCCCTAGGCGTTCGAACGATTGGCCGATTCTGCACAGACTTGGAAGCCTATATAAGTTAGGATTGTAGGCTATATTAGGGTTTGCGATTTTTTACAGTTTTAGGAGGTAACAGCAGCTGTAGATACATAATTTTTCTAGTTTCTTTTCAAGGTATTTCATAGTATTCACAATTCCTGTAATCAGATTCTCAGGTTTGCAATCAATGTTTTCAGTTTATATTTATGTAACTTGTTTCTACATTACGAATATGAGTAGCTAAACTTCTTAATCTCGGGATCAAAAGCGAAGATTAATTGAATGTTTTGGATGAACGAAAGAGGTATGTTTTGGTTTTAAAGTTAAATCCTCTAGTTATTCTCTCTTCATCTTCTTCGTTCTAGAACTTTCGAAAACTTGGACGTTTGATTATGTTCAGTAATGTTTATGCATGAATTTATATTCAATATATGCATTGCATGAATCGATGGTACTCGTCCTTGATTAAAACAACCTAAATTATTCTAAGAGTTGGAATTTTGAAGGATATTGGTTTTTATCGCTAAATATTCCGAACCTGAGACTCGCGACGTAGTCGAAGGGTTTGAGTTATCAGAATATCTCTTTCGGGATTTCAAAGGATGCAATCGATCTGAGCGGCTGGTCCCGGGACCTTTTATTAATAGTTAAATTCTATATTGTTTCTAATTAATTACTTTTGAGTTTGAATTAGCTTAAACAAATATACCATCTCAAAACAATCAGATTTTTCATGTCCCTTTTTAAAGCAAGTCGTAAGATTTTTGTGAGCACTTGAGGGAAGTGTTTTTAGTACTTGTGGTTCTAAGTAATTTGCTCCCTGTGGATCGACCTCATTCTTACGAGTTATACTACTCTGCCATCCTACACTTAGGATATTTCGAGCATACATTCGGAGGCTGAGTCAAGTTTTTGGCACCGTTGCCGGGGAATATATTTTTGTATAAGGGACCGCAAGAGGGGTGCTAGAACGCGAACCTTAGTCCTTACGAAATCCAACAGATTGCTTCGCCATCCCTCTATCACAACAAGGAAAGCAACGGCTAAGGCCATATCGATAACCTTATTCCACCTTTTCATGTTAGTTTTAGGATTTGTTTGTTTTTCTTTTCTTTTTAGGGTTCTAGGCATTCATTTAGATAGGAGGTGGATTTAGAGAAGATTAGGCACTCTGCTAAGTGTTGCATGTGGAGATTGGAGGTTTGGTTGGGATAAATTACTTGTTTTGTGGGCAACGGAGTTGATATTTTTGAGATTAGAGGTTCGGTTGGACTATACGTGCTTTTTGTGTGCATTGTATGTCCTCATATTTTAAAGATCGCACACGCCGTCTAGTTCGAGTCGACCCGTTACGTAATCTTCCATCAGGTTATTTGACTCCATCACCCATTCATCGAAGTCCGGTAGACCTCCTTAATTTTCCCTTGATTGTTAACTTAGGGCCCATTCCAATGGCAAACCTCAACGATGGCAACAATGACAACCTCGAAAGAGGAAGTAACCAAGGAGACGATCCCGTCCAAAACTGTACCATGAGGGATTACATGAATCTCCAAAGGCAAACCCCCACCTCAGCCATAGTACTTCCTGTACACCAGACTACGTTGAATATTAAACCAAGAATGCTACCTGCCTTACCTCAATTTCATGGTTATGATTCGGAACAACCGTATACACACATTAAAGATTTCAAAGATGTATGCTCACTGTTCCAAGATAATTTCTCTCCTAGGGAGGTTTTACTGTTGAAACTTTTCCCGTTCACTCTAAAGGATAAGGCCAAGATGTGGTTTACTTCATTGAGGCCTATGTCCATACATACATGGCATACACTGCAAGGGAGTTTTTGAAAAAATTCTTCCCTGAAAATTGCACTGAGGCACTCCGTCGTGCAATCTCCCAATTTGCACCGAATAGTGGTGAGAACTTCTTCCAATGTTGGGAGAGGTTCAAGGACCTACTTTTCTCATATCCACATCATGGGTTCCCTGAATGGCACATCATAAATACATTTTACTCTTCATTGACTCCTCAATTAAAGATGTTCGTCGAATCTATGTGCGCGGGAACCTATCTAGACAAAAACCCCGCAGAGGCATCTAATTACTTCGATTATTTGGCCAATTTGACTAGGGATTGAGCTAATGCTAACATGGCAAAGGATGGGTCCAACACTGGAGCACAAAATCTCACACACAAGCCCACCAACACGTCACATGTCGGAGTAAAACACCAATTGGGGGAGGTAGAAGATTTACAAGCTAGGGTCACAACACTCACTCGTAAATTGGAGGATTTGGAAACTTCTAAGGCCACCACGACAGTACCGGTTGAAACATCTTCATCATGTTTAGTTTGCGACACACAGGACCACGATACTACAACATGTCCTGTAATACCGGGGGTACGGGAGGCACTACATGGCCAAGTAAACGCGGTTGGCCAATTCTAAAGGGGACATCAAAGTCAAAGGAGCGGGAACAATCCTTACTCCAACACATATAACCCCGGGTGGAGGAATCACCCAAACTTTGGATGGAAGCAAGAGGGTCCTTCAAATCCTCAACCCTTCCAAAAACCTCCACCACCATTCCAAACATCACCGCAACTGTTTCAAGGACAAACAGTCACGTATCCCACACCGACGGTACCACAAATATATACACCTCAACTGGTATAATACCACCCACCCCATAGGATGACTAATGAAGATAATCACGTGACCAATGATCTTCGATTACTCACAAACAGAGTTACGGATCTGGAACAATCGCAAGGGGAGACAAATACGATAGTCAAAGACATCCACAAGATGTTGATGACTCAACAAACGCTAGGGTGATTGCCGGCGCAACCTTAACCAAACCCGAAACCTACGAACAACATTGACACAACACATGAACAGGTTCAGGCCATCACCCTTAGGAGTGGAAAACAACTAAAACAAACCAACCCTCCTAGCAACAATGATCAAGGGAAAAATGATGCGTCTATTGGGTTAGGGCATGAGGAAAAGAGAGAGGAGAGTGAGAATGAAAAGAACATGAGTGAACCGAAAGAGAATGGGAGTCATTCTGAGCCGTCTCCCTAAACATCTAAGGACATGAGCTTGGAAGATTTAAAGCATACACCATTCCCACATAGGTTGACCAAAGCGAGTAAAGCGAACTTGAATGCTAAAATTTATGATGTCTTCAAACAAGTTCGAATTAATATTTTCGCGCCCAGATTTTTCGCACTCGAGGAATACTCACCCAAGCGGAAAAAATACTGTACTCTCTCGTTAGAACTCACCCTCCTAAAAGAATGAGTGCGACTAGGTTTGAATTGAAAATTGGTTTGAATAAAGGGCTTTAGAAAAAATTTTGGAGTTGCCACCTAACTTGATTAAGGTGAGTTAGGTCACCTAAAAACTAAGAATAATCCGAGGACTACACTTAGGGTTTTTGAAAAACAATTTTGAAAACATCTCCTCAAGAGAGGGTTTTTAAGGAAAACGGGTTGTTTGGCAACCTTTGGAAAACATTTAGCCCTTCTTAGAAAAATAACTCCGTTTGGTCTTTGAAAACAGTGATTCTAGGTTCGGAGGTTGGTTACGTGTAGGGAAGACGCACTAAGCTATCACCCTACCCCGCCCTTTCGGTACCTACATGTCAATCTACCCTAAATTCACCTATGAGAGTCTTTAATTAACTAATGGTTCAACCCTATTCACTTTGAAAAACAATGTTTGAAAACTAATTTAGCATGATGCATGATATGCAAGTGCAAGATGAAAGAATTGGAAAATAGAAATTGATTTGAAAAGAAATTGATTTGATTTGAAAATAGATTTGAAAAGATGGAATTGAAATTGGAGACTTTGAAAACTTGGAAATAGGAATTTGAAAATAGAAATTTTGAAATTGAATTTTGAAAATTGATTGGAACTTGAAATTTGGAAAGATTTTGGAAACCACACCCATGAGGGTGAAATTGAAAGTTTGAAAAGTATTGTGACCGCACCTATGAAGGTTGCCTACGTATCCCTTTAGGGAAATCAGGTCAGTCGTAGTTTAGACCGGAGTCCGATTGAAAATAGAAGGGTGGATTTGAAGAGAGTGATTGGATTGGAAGAAAGAGATTGAATTGAAAATGGGATTTGACTTGAGATTAGAAAAGGAGATTGGAAATTGAAATTGGAAAGATTGGACTTTGATTTGAAAAGATTGATTTTGGAAAGACTTGGTTTTGGAGAGATGGAGGTTTAGGAAACCTAGACTTAGGAAAAGCTTGACTTGACTTGGAAGGTTTAGGAGATTAGGAAAGGTTGGATTTAGGAAATGTTTGAATTAGGAAATGTTCGATTTAGGAAAGTGTCATTTTTGGAAGGTTTCGAAATTAGGAAAGTTTTCATTTTAGGAAAGTTTTGAAATTAGGAAAGTTTCATTTTTGGAAAGTTTGGAATTTAAGAAAATTTTAGGTTTAAGAAAGTTTTTACTTTAGGAAAGTTTTAGGTTTAAGAAAGTTTCAACTTAGGAAAGTGTTGTTTTAGGAAAGGTTTTGAAATTAGAAAATTTTGAAAATTGGAAAGCTTTGAATTTGGAAAGTTTTGAAAACAAAGAAGTTTTGAAAACAAGAAAATTTCGTTTTAGGAAAGGCTTGAAAAAGGAAAGTTTTTAGTTTAGGAAATGTTTGAATTAAGAAAGTTTCAACTTAAGAAAGTCTTAAATTAAGAAAGTTTTGAGTTTGGAAAAGCCTTAGATTTGGAAAGATTTGAAGTTTTGGAAAGTTTAGAATTTAGAAAGTTTTTAGGTTTAGAAAGATTTAACTTAAGAAGATTTCAAATTTAGAAAGTTTTGAATTTGGAAAGATTTGAAATTTAGAAAGTTTAAGATTTAGAAAGTTTTAGAGTTTTAGAAAATCTTGAGATGAGGAAAGGTTTTTAGGAAAAGATTAAAAGCTTGAATTTAGAAAGTTAAGATTTGGAAAAGGGGTTGAATTAGGAAAGATTTGAAAGTTGAGTTTTAAAATTTAAAAAAGATTTTTATGTTCAAGTTTAGGAAACTTAAGGTTTAGGAAGGATTTGAAGTAGGAAAGGTTTGGATTAGGAAGGGATTGGATTTGGTTTCTAAAAAAAAGGGTTTGATTTTGTTTCCAAAAACGGAGGACGGGATCTAGTTTCCTAAACGGGGAGATTTGACTCGGTTTCCTAAAGGGAAGATAGGATTTGGCAAAGATTTAGAAAAGGAGATTCTAGAAACCCTAGATTTGGAAAATTCTAGTTTCGACGTAGAAAATAGGTTTTTGAAAACAAAGATAGTTTTGATGTAGAAAACAAAAGATTTTGGAAACCTAGGTTTAGGGCAAAGTTTGAAAATCATGTTTTTGGAAAGAAAAATTAGGGTTTCCTAATTGTGGGTTCTAGGGCTTGACTTGGGCTCTAAGGAAAGAGTTTTTGAAAAACGTATTTTTGGAAACGAAGGTTTTCTAGAAGAGAATCCTAGGGAGGAGTTTTTTGGAAAGCATGTTTTTGGAAACGTAGAGTTTAGAAAGAAAATCCTATAGGGGAATTTCTAGAAGGAAGATTCCGGGAGGAGAGTTTTTAGAAAGATTTTTAGGAAGTGTTTTTAGAAAGTGAATTTTGAGGAAAGAAAGTTTTGGAATGGAGTTGAAAAAGAGAGTTTTGAAAAAGAGATTTTAAAAGGGAGTTTTTGAAATCAATTTTGAAGAGGGGAGTTTTAGGAAAGTATGTTGAAAAAGAGATTTTTGGGAAGAGATTTTTGAAGAAAGAGTTTTTGGAAAGTATGAAAACGTCTCACCTTCTTAAAGCGATTCTAACCATAAGAGGGCTAGAACCACTTTAGGAAAGCGGTTTTGAAAACAAAGTTTGGAAATATAGACCCAAAAGGCCACTTTTAATATAACACTTTCCTAAAGCAACCCTAGCCATGGAAAGGCTAGAATCACCCTAGAATTGTGGTTTTGAGAACATGTTTTTGAAAAAGAGCTATTGATGCAATTTTGAAAACAAGTTTGAAAACGATTTTGAAAACAACTTTGAAAACAAATTTTGGAAGATGCAAGATTATGATATGCACAATGCAATTTGGGGTCGTGAACATACAAGGTTAAGGCTTCACCACATAATCAAGGGGGCCGAACCCACGTGGTCTTTGGTTAGACTAGAAGAAAGCCCCCGACACGGTGACTCTCCAATAGTCCAATCCTACACATGGACCGGGAATCCCCTTGTTTCAAGCATGCAAAGAAAGGGGGGGAAAGAGATGGGGGATTAAAATAGAGAAAACCCAAGTGGGTTGGAAAGAGAAGAGAGAGGGGGGGAAGTGCGGAAATTTAAAGAGAAAGCCTACCTTGTATCTTCTTTAATTTGCGCGCCGCGCTGTCTTCAATCTTCGGTCTTCGTCTTGATCTTCTTCTTCAACCTTCAAGGGTTGTCTTCAAGCTTTGGATGGCAGCTCTTCAAGTCTTCCAAAGATGGTTGAAGGATAGTGTATGAGTGTATGGGGGTGTGTATGAGTGTATAGGAGGCTAGGGTTTGTGTATAGTGGCTAGGGTTTAGGAAGACCTAGGGAGGCTAGGGTTTTGGAGGTGCTCGAGCTCTGTATATCGAATTGTGTGATTTCTAGGTTCAGTTTGCAGACCCTTTTCACGTTGAACGAGGCACTGTATATATAGAAGGAGGACAAGCATGGCGCCTATTGCAGTGGCGCCAAGGCAAAATTTACACTGGCGCCACTAGTAGTGGCGCCAGGCCATTTTTTGGCTTGGCGCCACTGCTAGTGGCGCCAGCCATTTAGGAAACAATTAAGGTCGGCAAGCAACGTATCTTTGACTAGATTTGGGCGCTTGTACTAGTGACTACCATGTAAATTTTAGCCTGGCTTCACTAGGAGTGACTCTGGAAAGTCCGGGAATGATTTGAAGGAGCCGGGAGTGACCCGGAAGGCCGGAAAGGAGCAGGAACACTTAAAATAGTGTCCTGGAGGTATTTGACTTGAAAAGTGAGGATTGGATGTGTCGGAAAGGTTGACTGAGCCTTTAGGGGCAAAACGGTCAATCGGACCGGAAAACTGCCGGGACAGACTCAAACTGTCCCGGAAGAAGACTTGGGTTCTGGAAACATTATTTAGAACGTTCCCAGAGGTTGCCGGTTTGATTCCCAAGGCCGGCGTGGTCGGAAATGGAGACCGGCCCACTAGGGGCAAAACGGTCATTTTGTACCGGGTTTGCCAGAACTGACTCGGAATGCTCCGGAAAGGTAAAGGAAGGTTGAGAACACTATAAAAAGTATTCTCGGGACATTACCGGTTTGATACCCAGAGTCGGTGTGGTCGAAAAATGAAACCGGCCCTCCAGGGGCAAAACGGTCATTTTGTACCGGGTTTGCCAGAACTAACTCGGAATGGTCCGGAAAGGTAAAGGAAGGTTGAGAACACTATAAAAAGTATTCTCGGGACATTACCGGTTTGATACCCAGAGTCGGTGTGGTCAAAAAATGAAACCGGCCCTCCAGGGGCAAAATGGTCATTTTGTACCGGGTTGGCCGGAATTGACTCGGAATGGTCTGGAAAGGTAAAGGAAGGTCGAGGATACTATAAAAATTATTCTCGGGGCATTACCGGTTTGATACCCAGAGCCGATGTGGTTCCCGGGGCATTCGGATGCTTAGGGGCAAAATGAAATGGTCATCTTGACCGAAAAGTCTCGGAAAAGGCCCTAAGGGTGGTCTGGTTATTTTTCACCGAAGTGAGCTAACAAACATGGGTATTGACCTAGGTGTTGAGTATTTCCGCTACTCGGACGGGGTTGAGTATTTTCGCTACTCTAACGGCTCTGTGAGTATTACTCTAACGGTTCTGTGAGTATTTCCGCTACTCTAACGGTTCTGTGAGTATTCTCTAACGGTTCTGTGAGTATTTCCGCTACTCTAACGGTTGAGTATTTTCGCTACTCGGACGGCTCCGTGAGTACTTCCGCTACTCTAACGGTTCTATGAGTATTTCCGCTACTCTAACGGTTTTGTGAGTATTTCCGTTACTCTAACGGTTTTGTGAGTAGTTTTGCTACTCGAACCGTCTCGAGGAATAAACTGTCTCGAGAGAGGGATTGGAAAGGGGTCTTACCGGCTCCGAAGAGACGTGCCTAGATTGGAACCGTCTCGAGGAATAAACTGTCTCGAGAGAGGGATTGGAAAGGGGTCTTACCGACTCCGAAGAGACGTGCCTGGGTTTTGAGTGTTTCCGCCACTCTAACGGTGTGAGTGTTTCCGCCACTCTGACGGTTTGGTGAGTGTTTCCGCCACTCTGACGGTTTGGTGAGTAGTTTCGCTACTCGAACCGTCTCGAGGAATAAACTGTCTTGAGAGAGGGATTGGAATTGGAATACGAATGGACAATGCCCCTAAGGGCACTTTGGTCATTTTGCCTCTATTTGGGCTTGATAGGCCCGCGAAGCGATGGAAAGACGGAATTTGGACTAGAGGATTGGATTCGATTGGAATATGTCCATAATGACTTGAAAACAAGTCTGGACGGAGTGTAGACTGCCGAGCGGTCAAAAATGGGGTGCTTACAAATATCCCTATGTTAGATGCAATTAAACAAATACCGTCCTATGCCAAGTTCTTGAAGGACTTGTGCACTATAAAAAGAAAACTGCATGTTAAAGAAACGGCAATGATGAATGAAAGTCAGAGCACAATTCTCCAATGTAAGTTGGTGCCGAAATATAAGAACCCCGGTTGTCCTATGATTTCGTGCACAATAGGGGGTTCTAGGATTGATCGCGCACTTCTTGACCTAGGTTCGAGTGTGAACCTTCTTCCATATTCTGTATATAAAGAACTAGGTCTAGAAGAGCTTAAACCGACATGAGCGACACTAGAGTTAGCGAATCGGTCTGTGAAAGTCCCTAGAGGTATTATTGAGGATGTGCTCATACAGGTTGACACAGTTTACTATCTGGTGGATTTTATTGTTTTAGATACCCAAACCGTAGAGGCTGAGTCGTCTAAGCGTCATATCCCAGTTATTTTAGGACGACCCTTCCTAACAACAGCTGTAGATACAAAATTCTTCTAGTTTCTTTTCAAGGTATTTCATAGTATTCACAATTCCTGTAATCAGATTCTCAGGTTTGCAATCAATGTTTTTAGTTTATATTTATGCAACTTGTTTCTACCTTACGAATATGAGTAGCTAAACTTCTTAATCTCGGGATCAAAAGCGTAGATTAATTGAATGTTTTGGATGAACGAAGGAGGTATGTTTTGGTTTTAAAGTTAAATCCTCTAGTTATTCTCTCTTCATCTTCTTCGTTCTAGAACTTTCGAAAACCTGAACGTTTGATTATGTTCGGTAATGTTTATGCATGAATTTATATTCAGTATATGTATTGCACGAATCGATGGTACTCGTCCTTGATTAAAACAACTGAATTATTCTAAGAGTTGGAGTTTTGAAGGATATTGGTTTTTATCGCTAAATATTCCGAACCCGAGACTCGCGACGTAGTCGAAGGTTTTGAGTTATCAGAATATCTCTTTCGGGATTTCAAAGGATGCAATTAATCTAACTGGCTGATCCGGGGACCTTTTATTAATAGTTAAATTCTATATTGTTTCTGATTAATTACTTTTGAGTTTGAATTAGCTTAGACAAATATACTATCCCAAAATAATCAAATTTTTCGTTTTCCTTTTTGAAGCAAGTCGTAAGGTTTTTGTGAGCACCTAACGGAAGTGTTTTTAGTATTGTAGTTCTGTGTAATTTGCTCCCTGTGGATCGACCTCATTCTTATGAGTTATACTACTCTGCCGTCCTACACTTGGGATATTTCGAGCATACATTCAGAGGCTGAGTCAGCGATGGGAGGAGAGTAACCTAGTCCTTAATTGGAAAAAATGTCATTTCATGGTTACTAGCGGAATTGTGTTAGGTCACATTGTGTCTTCCAAAGGGATAGAGGTTGATAAGGCTAAGATTGAATTGATTCAAAAACTACCTCCTCCCACTTGTGTTAAGGATGTGCAATCATTCCTTGGGCATGCCGGTTTCTACCGGCATTTTATTGAGGGATTTAGTGCAATAACTAGGCTAATGTGTCAACTCTTGACGTGCCATTTGAGTGGATCCCATCATGTCAACAAGCCTTTGATATTTTAAAAGGGTCCTTGACTTCCGCCCCAATCTTGCGTGCACCCGATTGGTCAAATCCTTTTAAGCTTATGTGCAACGCGAGTGATTATGCTGTGGGGGCTGTTTTGGGACAAAGAATTGACAAAAAGCCTCATGTCATATATTATGCTTCTAAAACCCTCAATGATCCCAAGTCAATTACACCACAACTGAAAAGGAACTTCTTGTGGTGGTCTTTGCATTGGATAAGTTTTGTTCTTACTTGATAGCTTCTCTAGTCATCATTTACACCGATCATGCGGCCCTTAAGTATCTTCTCACCAAACCCGATGCAAAAACCTGCCTCATTCGGTGAATTTTATTGCTTCAAGAATTTCATATTGAAATGCGAGATAAAAAAAGGGGTAGAAAACATAGTAGCAGATCACTCGTCCCGGCTTCCCCTTGATGGAAGAGCCACCGACTCCACCCCTATCAATGAACATTTCCCGGATGAGCAAATTTTGCATGTGCAATCTTTGGAGAAAGTTCTCCCACCATGGTTTGCGGATATTGAGAATTACCTTGTGACCGGTGAGGTTCCATCCCATTGATCATCTGTTGATAACGCGAATTCTTTCGAAATGTGCGTTATATTTCATGGGATGATCCTTACCTTTTTAAATATTATTCAAATCAAATTATCTAGCATTGTGTGCCCAATCACGAATTCCAACAAGTCATAGAGTTTTGCCACTCCCAAGCTTGTGGATGACATTTTTCCTTCAAAAAGACCACCGCCAAGATTCTTCAATGTGGCCTTTATTGGCCAACTATGTTTAGGGATATGCATGCATTTTATCTTGCATGTGATAGATGCCAAAGATTAGGAACTCTTAGTAACTGTGACATGATGCCTGTTCAGCCCATTATCATTTTGAAAATCTTTAATTGTTGGGGAATCGACTTCATGAGACCATTTACTAATTCTTTTGGTTATCTTTACATCTTAGTGGCGGTGGACTATGTGTTGAAATGGGTGGAGGCCATTTCCTCCCGAAACAATGACCACCAAGTGGTGGTTTGCTTTTTGAAGGAGAACATTTTTTCAAGATATGATATGCCCTGAGCCATCATTAGTGACGGTGGCTCACACTTTTGTAATCGACCCTTTGCATTCCTATTGAAGAAATATGGTGTGGTTCATAAGGTTGGCCTACCTTACCACCCTCAAACCCAAGGGCAAGTTGAGTTAGCTAATAGGGAAATTAAGAGAATCCTTGAAAAAACAGTCAACCCTAATAGGAAGGATTGGTCCCTTAGGCTACCCGATGTATTGTGGGCCTACCGCACGGGTTACAAGACTGTGCTTGGTGCATCACCATATCGACTTGTTTATGGAAAGGCATGCCACCTCCCAGTGGAAATTGAGCATAAAGCCTATTGGGCCATCTGGCAATATAATGGGGACTTTGAGGCCACAGGGGCCCACCAAAAGCTTCAATTGAATAAACTTGATGAACTCCGTAATGATGCTTTCGAAAATGCTAAGATTGCTAAGGCCCACATGAAGAAGTTCCATGACCAACACTTTCTTCGTAAATCCTTTAAGGTTGGTCAAAAGGTTCTTCTTTATGACTCACGCCTTTATTTATTTCCAGGAAAATTACAGAGTAAATGGGTGGGTCCTTACCTTATTATCGATATTTTCCCCCATGGAGCTGTAGAAGTGAAGAATCTCACTAACAGGACGGCTTTCAAGGTGAATGACCAAAAGTTAAAGCCTTACTTTGAGAATTTTCAGGGCAAAGTGGAGTGCGTGGATCTCATTGATCCACCATCTTTTAATTGATGATGATCCATGCTCTTGTTCTTTAGGAGTAGGAGTAGTTTAGATTAGTTTCTTTAGTTTTCTTCGGTTATTCTTAATTTTGGTTGCCTTCTTTTAGCTAGGAATAGGGTTGCGTTTAGAGTATTTTAGGTTAGTTTTTGAGTGAGGGTCTTTGTAGTGAGTTTCTTTTCCATTTTAGGTTTGGTTAGGAGCATCATGGTTGATTCATTGGGCCCTACCATTTGTTGATTGGGGAGAATCACATGATTTGATTTAGTGCAAGGAATCCCAACTGCATTGTACCTTCATATCTCACCTTTGATTCCTTTGCATGTGACCTCTTAGGCTTATAAGAGGAGGGGCTTACGGGCATCATTTACTTGCATTCACTTCTCCCCTTATTCAGCCCCATTGTTGCATTAATCCTCTTTGTTTCATTCAGCCCCATCCATGGCATCCAAGGCTCCTTCCAAGGTAAGCCAGAGTGCCCCCTAAGCCCCAAGTTCCGATGAGATGGAGGACCTGGATTATGTCGTATTCTTGCGGGCTTACACTTGTACCTCCTTATCCCGCCTTCCTTCGAATGATCCCGTCATAGTTGCTTGCTTGGTGGCTTCTCGTCTCCTTGACAAGTCGCCCCCCTCATCTTCTGGCTCAACCAAGAAGGAGGCTGTTGCGTCTTCCGGCTCCACCACTTCCAAGAAATAGGCTCGAGTAACCCACCAAGTGGTAGTTGCAATGTAGGTCGTTGTGTCACAGACTCCTTTTGTAGGAGTCTTTATCTTTCATTCCCTTATTGTTTAGGCCACCTTTGGCATTGTAATGTTTGATTTCTTTTGTTTAATGAAGTGGTAGGTTGCTTTATCGCTTTTGGGTTGCCTTAGTTCATGCGTGTGTGGCTTCTTGTGTTACATTAAGGACAATGCATCGTTCTAAGTGGGGGGTGAGGATAGATTGCAGGGCATTCTCCCCTATAAATTCTTGATTTGGTAAATTCTTGAAGAGAAAATCTTAGTTGAGTGATTGTTTAGTGGGGAAAAAAATAATGGTGGAGAGAGAAATTGGGAAAATTGTTGATGGTTTATGGAGACACTAATTGATGCATTACATTGCCTTTACTCTTTCAATATGATTGGTTTATGGGATCCCACGTAATAAGTTTTTTGAGCCATTTGGGTACTAAAACCCCGAAACGACCTCAAAAGTCCATCAACCTTGACACATAGCAAGGTCCAGGCACGACTAACATGTGGGAACAAACAACACGGTTTTTGCACTCCCAATGTGAGAGTTGTGACATGTTTTTTCTCTCTTTTTTCCTTTTTTGATAAAAACAAGTTTTTCAAGCCGTTTGGTACTAAAACCCCCAAACAACCTCAGAAATCTGTCAAAGTTGACACATAGGAAGGTCTAGGTACAAGTGATGTGTGAGAACAAACGGCATGGTTTTCGAACTCCCAAAGTGAGAGTAGTGATATTTTTTTCTTCTCTTTTTTCCTTAACATATTTGAAAAGAAACAGATTTTTTAAGCTGTTAGGCTACTAAAACCTCCAAACGACCTCAAATATCCATCAAAATTGACATGTAGCAAACTCTAGGCACAAGTGATGTGCGAAAATAAATAGCACGGTTTCCGGACTCCCAGTGTGAGAGTTGTAACATTTTTTTTTTCTCTTTTTTCCTTTTAACTTTTTTTTGATAAAAACAAGTTTTTCAAACCGTTTGGGTACTAAATCCCCCAAACAACCTTGAAAATCTGTTAAACTTGACACGTAGTAAGGTCTAGACACGAGTGATCTGTGAGAACAAAAGACACGGTTTCTGGACTCCTGGGGTGAGAGTTGTGACATTTGTTTTCCTCTCTTTTTTTCTTAACATTTTTGGAAAAAACAAATTTTTCGAGCTGTTTGCCTACTAAAATCTCCAAACGACCTCAAAAGTCCATCAAACATGACACGTAGCAAAGTCTAGGCACGAGTGATTTGTAAGAACAAACGGCATAGTTTCCAGACTCCCAGTGTGAAAGTTGTGACATTTTTTTCTCTCTTTTTTTCCTTTAACTCTTTCGATAAAAGCAACTTTTTCAAATCGTGTGGGTACTAAAACCCCCAAACAATCTCGAAATTCACCATACTTGACACGTAGCAAGGTGTAGGCACAAGTGATGTGTGAGAACAAATGGCACAGTTTCCAGACTTCCGGGGTGAGAGTTGTGACATTTTTTTCTCTCTTTTTCCATGGAACATTTTTTAAAAATTAAGTTTTTAAGCTGTTTGGCTACTAAAACTCCCAAACGACCTCGAAAGTCTGTTAAATTGACACGTAGCAAGGTCTAGACACAATTGATATGTGAGAACAAATGGCATGATTGCCAAACTCCTGGGCTGAGAGTTGTGACATTTTTTTCCTTAACTGTTTTGAAAAAATCAAGTTTTTCGAGCTGTTTTGATACTAAAACCCCCAAACGGCCTCAGAAGTTTGTCAAACTTAACATGAAGCAAGGTGTAGGCACGACTGATGTGTGAGAATAAATGACACAGTCACCGGACTCCTGGTTTGAGAGTTGTGACACTTTTTCCTTGACATTTTTTAAAAAACTAAGTTTTTTAAACCGTTTCGGTAATAAAAACCCCAAACAACCTCGGAAGTCCGTTAAACTTGGCACGTAACAAGTTCTAGGCACAAGTGACATATGGGAACAAATGGCACGGTTTTCGGACTCCCTGTGTGAAAGTTGTGACATTTGTTTCCTTAATTGTTTTGAAAAAATCTAATTTTTCAAGCTGTTTCGGTACTAAAACTCCCAAACGGTCTCAAAAATCTGTCAAACTTGACACGTAGCAAGGTCTAGGCACGAGTGAAATGTGAGAACAAATGGCACGGTCGTCGGGCTCCCAGTGTGAGAGTTGTGATAATTTTTCCTCAACTTTTTTTAAAAATCAAGTTTTTCAAGCCGTTTCGATATTAAAACCCTCAAACAGCCTCGAAAATTCATCAAACTTAACACGTAACAAGATTTAGGCACGAGTGACGTATGAAAATAAACGGCATGGTCGTCGAACTATCGGTGTGAGTGTTGTGACAGGTTGCCTTTTTTTTTCAATAAGCTCATATATTTACATGCATATCTGTTAATTATATTTATTGTGTTCATTATTATATCTTATATTTTATATGTTTTTTTCTTTTCAGGTTATTATTAAAGAATAGGTGGATGATATTTCTATATCAGCTTATTTTGTGATAAAGTAAAAACTCTCTTTGGTTGTATGGATTTTGGATTTGGCTCTTTATTTTTGCAAGAAACTATGTATTTTGTTTTTGTTTTATGGATTTTGATAACAGACAATGTTTGTTTGGATATATAGATTTTTAAAAGATATATTAATTTTATCAAGTATTTTGTAAGGATTTGGATTTGAATGAATGCATGAATTTTGTTGTTTGAATTCTGTTAAATGTAAATTTTATCAAGTAAAATAACAAATTACAAAAATCATTTGTAATTTAAATAAAAAATTATTTTTTCTTTAAAAAATGTATCAGCGATGGCATTTAGCATTGCTAAATGTGAGGTAAATGTCGCTAAAAGAATATCCATTTTGCGTCATTTTTACGTCAGTTTGCTAATTGTCACTAAAGGTTTTTTTGCGACAATTAAAGCCGTAACTAATGGTAATCACCAAAAGTATTAGAGACGCAATAAACCATTAGCCACGGCCGTCAGCGGTCGCAAAAACGAGTCATCCAATAAATAGTATTTGCAATGGTTTTTTTACTGTTGCTAAAAGTATCCCTTGCCATCGCTCAGCCGTCGCCAAAATTATTTGCAATGAGGATAATTTTGCCGCCGAAAATGCCATCGCAACACTGATGCTAATGCATATTTACGACAGCAAAGGCACTATTTGCGACGGTTTGTTGCCATGGCAAAAAAACTATTTTCTAGTAGTGGTTAGTCATAAGTGTACTTATACCAAGTTACCAAAATAAATCTCCAGGTAAATCTCCAAGAACTTAAAATCCCAAAGAGATTTCTATAATATCAAAACCAACCATATCCTTTGAGTATAAATATTGCCCAAGCCTGGGCTCTCAATGTACGCATTGCAAATAATCTCATTACCCAACCTGCCTCGTAGCTACAACGCAATCCAAAAGACATGGAGAAGATTTCTTTCAAGATGGTTTCCTTAGCCATCCTCCTTATGACTGTGTCTGGTTGGTCCTCTCTCGCACTTTGCTTAAAACTAAGAATTTCATGCACAAATTTATAACACGGAAGTGACTAGCCTATATGTAATTTGAAAGGTTTGCTGTTTTCCAAGGAGGAGCTCCGCCAAAATGTAACTGCTGATGACTGCAGAAGTTACTGCGAGGTAGAAATGGCAAACTGATATGGTGGCAAATGCGCTTGCGCTAGGGAAAAAGAGTACTACACAACTCTTGAAACTAATCACAAAGGCAAAGCATGATGCATTGCGAAAGATTGCAACAAACTAAGAGAATGATAGCTTTTAAGTTGTGAGGAGGGAATAAAGTTTCTCTTAGCAATATCATGTCAATCTTGTAAGAGTACTTCAATTAAATAATAAAAGGATCGCTTGTATATTCTCCGAATTTTAGTGCCTTGGTTGCTTCTATTTTGTAATCATCTCAGTTAGGGACGGAATCAAAAATTTTGCTGAAAGAGTCATGAAAGGCCAATGTAATTTTTTTTTTTTTAGGATGTAAGACAGTTTTTTTTTTTTTTTAATTTTGGAAGGTCAACGTAAAATTTATTGAAACTTGTGAGGGACTTAGGCAAAAATACTTGACTTTTAGAAGGTGAAGGTAAAAGATTTTTAAATTTGTTGGGAGGTAAAATATTTTTGAATTTTGGAGGTCAAAGAAATTTTTTTATAATTTTGAGAGACCAATATACACTTTCTTATTTAAATATTTAAAAATCTATAGGGTCTACATGAAATTATAATAAAGTCCTATAGCCATTTTCTCAACCAATCTGGAAACGGGGTCCTTTATATCCCCATTAATTTCCATCAGAATTAGATACAAGTTACTCCATAAACTTGTACTGCAGTGGATTGGATGGCACGCATCTTTGGCTCTGGAAACGGTATCCATCGATTCTGTAGTGTTTGGGATTTGCTTTGTCTAGGTTAATGATATGCCCTTTTATTAGTATACTCGCATATATCGTATATAGTGTATATATACCTATACAACAGAAGTTGGAAAGACTTCAATTCTCAATTTTGAATATAATAAATTATATATACCTGTTGTAATTTCATTTTAAATATAATAAATGATAAGAATTGTCATTCGTATTACTATTCATGTCATCAATAATTATGACATGACTTAATAGGATACATGAGGTAGAGAATGAGGCACTAAGGGGCAAACGATTTGCAAACCTGCACCAGTTTTCCGCATCCTCTGCTAATGATTTTTCAGTTCTTTTAATATACACAATTCTCGTTGGTGTCACTTTACAATTAAGGAATGGTAGCGTTAAATGCATATAAATTAAATCCATTCTTCGTCTGAGTCTTTTTAGGCAATCTAGAGTATTAATATATTATAGATTTCCCGTATTTTTCTTAAATATTCTTAATTGAGAGTATACTTTTTTTTTCTTTTTTTTGTAGAAAACTATTACTCCTCAAAGACCACTATATGTTTTGTTTCCTTATAAAAAGAGTATATACCCCTAAAAAACTCAACACTTTATCCATCTATGATGAAACATAGATTCTCAACCCGAGGGGTTGTTCGAGTTGGTTAAGTGGGTGTACTCCCCACGTTGGTCAATTTAGGTTTAATTTTTGAGGTCAAGTCGTGAAGGATTTATTTTTCGTGAATATACTAGTCTTGATGTGAAGGACTTGCCTTATAATCAAACTGAGAGAAGATTAGTCAAATTGCGCATAAACTGGCTCGGACACCGCTGAGCACATACAAAAAACAAAAGAAGTTAGATCCTCATCACACACCTTAACAAGGGTATAAAAAATAAGGATAAAATCCTTACGCCTTACCATCAAAACCCTAACTCATATAACTAGAAAAAAAAAAAAAAAAAAGAAAAGTAGAAATTTCTAACCTTAGCTTTTCCATAAACCTAAAATTAAAAAACAGGATTTATTCTAAAGCATAAGATCGCTTGACTGTGAAAATTAAAACTATCAACAATATATGTTTTTAACCATAGTAGTGACTAGCACCACAATTTTCGCAAGGTTTATTCGTGTTTCAATTCAAGTTAGAACAAATGAACGAGAAAGCTATTAGTGCATTAGTTGCATCTAGACAAGGGATTAGCATTTGCCTATGGTAATTAACTAATAGAGTATTGCTATACATAAACTAATTTTTCAATTCATTATTACACTACAACACACAAGTATGTGAAATACACAATATTAAATACATGTGAGACCTATTTACTTGTGTCCAGTAGTGTGAAAATAGATTGATAAATCATTTTATATATAGCATTTTCCTAACCAATAAGGGTTTCTAATACGATACATGTTCCCCTTATAAGATATGATAATGATTAGTGTTTTTATACCAATTTACCAAACATAATTCTCCCAGAACCTAAAATCCCAATTTCGCCCCAATGGGATTTCTAGAATATCAAAATCAACCATATCTTCCCTATTAATATTGCCCAAGCCTGGGCTGTCCCTGTACTACAGTGCAAGTAAGCTCATTGCCCAAACTGTCTCTTAGCTACAACACAATCCAAAAGATATGGAGAAGATTTCTTTCAAAATGGCTTCCTTGGCCATCCTCCTCGTCGCTGTATCTGGTTGGTCCTCTCTCTCACTTTGCTTAAAGTATTTCATGCACAGATTTATTACACCAAGGTGACTAACTTATGTAATTTGCAGGTTTGCTATTTTCAAAGGAGTCGGGCGCCCGAGGAGTAGCCCCGCGAACATGTAAAACTGCTGCTGACTGCAAAAGTTGGTGCGAGGTAGGCATCGCAAACTGCTTTAATGGCAAATGCTCTTGCGCTTTGCAGAAAGAGGACTACCCTGCACTTGACACTATGGGTGTGTTTGGTTGGGCTTATTGGTTAGCTTTTTTGCAAGCTTATAAGCAAAAAAACTAACAAAAGTTAGCTTTTTTGCTTCTTTTTTATTGCTTTTTTGTTTATTTTTATCTAAACTAAAATCAAAAAAGTAAAAAAGCTTGAAAAACTTAACTTTTTTATTAGTAAGCTTAAAAAAAGCTTCATTTTTAAGCCCAACCAAACAAACCCTAATTACAATGGTAAAGCATGATCCGTTGAGAAAGATTGCGACAAACTGAAATGATGCAAGCACTTTAGTTGTGAGGCGGGAATAAAGTTTGTATTAGCAATGTCATGTTAAGCTTGTAAGAGTACTTCAATTAAATAACAAAAGGATCACTTCTATATTCTCCTAATTTTAAGGCTTCTGTTGCTTCTGTTAACCAGAAATTTTGCTGAGGAGGTCATGAAGGCAATGTAAATATTTTTTCTTTTTTCTGAGGAACTAAGATAAAATTTTTAAATTTTGAAAAGGTCAACATAAGTTTTTTTGAATTTTGTTGGGGGCTAATGTAAAAAATTCTTGAATTTTAGAGGTCAAAAGAAAATGTTATAATTCTAGAGGGGTCGATATACACTTTCTTATATGAATATCTAACAATCTATGCGGTCTAAGTAAAATTATATCAAAATAGGAGGGGCCATGGCAGCCCATGGTCCAGCTGTGGTTCCGTCTCTGTTCTCGGCCATGTCTAAGGATGACAAAGAAAATTGTGGTGTTTGTTTCGCATGCTAAGGTTATGGTATTGTATTAATAATTTTGCCTCCGGTGTTATCTCATATTTGGTTACACAAATGGGGTCATTCGGCCGGGATTCTTATCCCCTGATACATTGGGAAACAAATGTTGTCAAGGTTGATTCATTATCTCCTTATCCCATCATCATATCTAATTTGGGAGACATACCATGATGAAAGTTGCTAGCATCAGGCGCGCTTGATGGTCAAGCGCTGATTGATGCTAGCCGTGCTCTACCATGATTGCTACTTAGCTGTTTTGATGCTATGAGGTGTGTGGTGAGTCATGTCCCCCATATTTATATTTGTATTACCTTGAAGGTGGAAAATTAAGCATTGTCGAAAGATTTGCTTTTGTCAAAGATTCTAGCATCAAGTTTGTAAAGTAAAAATAAGTGATGCTCATTGCCCAATTTGGTACATTGAGAGGGTGGTTCCCTATTTTGCTTAATAAGTACTAGCAGTGAATCCCTGCTATGCACGGATATAGAAAAATAAATTTATACAATATATTATAGCAATAGATTGGGTGGTCCTTGAAAATTTGTTAAAATTGGATTGGGAAAGTCCTAATTTAATTTTGAATATTTGTTATAAAAGTACTTGAACCACTTATTGTTTCTTTATTGTTGATGATTGATTCGAATCCCACAAGTGTACGGTTTTGTAATGTATTTTACCGATTAATCCCCGGTTATCGTTCTTCACATGGGATTGATTTCAACATAGAAATGAACGCTCAACTCACAATGGACTTAATTAAATTGGATAGCAAATTGAATGAAATTGAATCTAAAGGTAACAAAAGTAAACCGAAAATCTTTTAGTTTTGAGAAAGGTAATTCACTAACAACTAGGCAATTCAAATAAAGCTAACTGACATTCAACATTTGTACTAAGAAATTTAAGAACAATTGACAACTAAATTATCAACTAAGTAAAACAATTGAGATTCTAAGGCAATTAAAGGCGATTTGGATGTAATTGATTCAATTCACCAAGTTCAACAAGAATTCTAATGGAGGTTTGTTAACTCAATTCAAGGAACAGTCCATGGATCCTTGATCCGAAAGACCCGCAAGTGTACGGTTTCGCAATGTGGTTTACCGATTAATCCTCGGTTATCATTCTTCCCATGTGATTGATTCTAATATAGAAATGAACGCTTCACTCACAATGGACTCACTTAAATTGGATTACAAATCAAATGAAATTGAATCTAAAGGTAACAAAAGTAGACCGAAAATTTTTTAGTTTGAGAATGGTGATTCACTAACAATTAGGCAATTCAAATAAAGCTAATTGACATTCAACAATTTTACTAAGAAATTTAAGAACAATTGACAACTAAATTATCAACTAAGCAAAAAAATTGAGATTCTAAGGCAATTAAAAAGGATTTGGATGCAATTGATTCAATTCACCAATTTCAACAAGAATTCCAATAGAGATTTGTTGACTCAAATCAAGGATCACTCCATAGATTCTTAATTTAGAACATTTCAACCATAAAATCATGGATTCATACCCAATTGAGATTAAAAGTACGAGCTATTGATAGAATTATAAGTTCAAACCTTAGATTTGTGCAATTCCTATACCAATTTGACAATTGTTGATTGCACTCCAAAAATGCAATTATAATATCTTAAGCTGTGCTTTATTGCCTTAGTTTAGGAGTTTATATGCCTTTTTAGTTAGATTTTAATATTATTTTATTTTATTTTGCTTTGTACATATTTTGAGCTTAATTTAAAGCAATTTGGGCAACAATGCAAAATGCTGTGAATAGTGCTATTCAAGTGGATGAATAGTGGCGTCAACAGTAAATAGTGATCGTTCGAATAGGTGAACAGTGGCGTCAACAGTGAATCGTGATCGTTCAAACGCCTGACGGCGCCCCTATTTTGTATCACCTATATAAGGTAGTTTTGGCTGATTTTGAGAGGAGATCGAGTTTTTAGGGTTTATATATTTCATTTTTAGGGTTTGAATGAGTAGTTTTAAAGGTAGATAATCTATATTTCATTGTATTTCTTCATTTTCCTTGTACTCAAACATTTAGATTTACATTTCAATGCAAAAATCTTTCCATTTTCATGCTCTTTTCTATGGAATTTAGTAATTAAGCTTCCTCTTGGATGCAAATGTGAAGATTGACTAGGGGTTTCCAAGCTTTTATAAAGGTATAATGCTTTTCATTAATTTCATCTCTTATTACTTGAGTTTATTGCAACAGAAGCCTAGATTGGTTAAAAAAAACTTAGTTTTAAGATCATATTTGATAACTCCTATGCACAATCTTATGATTGGTATAGGGTTTGCACAAAGCAATGGTTTAAACATATGGAATATTGATTTGTGGTATATCTAACCTCTATTACTAATAAGCCCCAATTTCTATAGTTGAAATCTTCTGAATCAAATGTCCACAAAGAGACCTTTGATTTGAGTTATATATACACTTCTATTGAAGTCTTGGAGATTATATTTGCCAATTGAAGCATTTGTGTCCAAACCCCCTTTCCTTTACTTCTCAAATTTTGTTTAACTATTGTTAATTGCTTTAATTAGTGTAATCAAACCAATTTTTCAAAATTCGAAAGATTTTTGGTCCATTTTTAGTTTAATTTATCAAGTGTTAGTCAAACTTTTGGTGAGTTTAGTGTAAGCTTAGTGCTATTCTTATATTGAGACCGATCCTTGAGGAATTTGACTCCGGTCTTATCGGATTAAACTATATCGCGACAACCGTTCTCTTACGGTATTATTTGGAGCAAGTCAAGTTTTGGCGCCGTTGCCGGGGACCCAAGGCACAATGCGAGCACTAACGAACCTTGGATTGGAGAGCAATTAGTGGATTGAATCTCCTTTTATCTACCACGACGAAGGAATCTACGGCCTAGGCCATGGGTAACTTCATTGATCCCTTTATGTGAATACCATGTTAGATTTTTGGTCTTTCTTTTTCTAGTCTTGTTTTGTTTGAGTAGCTTAGTTTCTTTGCATTGTTTAATTTGAATTGCTAGGAACCAATTGGGAGATTAGAGATTGGTGGATATGCTAGAGTGCTTAATTGTTTATTAGTAGTATTATCTTTGCATAAGGAGATTGGAGGCTTGGTTAGATTGAAATTGAAATTGCTTGAAGTGGTGAAAAGTTTTATGTGGAGATTATAGAGTTTGGAAATAAATTGGTGGTTAAGGATTGTGAATTGTCTTGTTAAGGAGCGGATTGCCAAGTTGTTTGTACATTTTCTATCATTTTTGTATTTGTGACTCAACTGGTAGGCTTTTAATAGTGAACTCCAATAGCCACTCCTCTATGCTTGATAGCTCATTTTCACACTCATCATCATCTCAACGCATTTATATAGGCACAATGGCATAATCTTCTCCATGGATTGAGAATGGTGGTGTGTTAACACTTCCTTGTAAGTCTTTTAGAGACTATATTCAAGCTAGTGAGATTAGAGTCTGAGAACCATCTTTCATGTCTCTTAGGGAATGCATTCGTGCTAATGGCCAAAGGGAGCCTCTTCGACCACCTCCCAATCTTGGGTAGTGTAACCAATTCAACCTTGATAGTGGACATGAGGATACTTTTTCACATCATTATTTAGTCTCACCTTAACTCTATCAAGAGCTCTTTGCCTATTATCAAGCATCACACTCACTTTATCACTACCAAGAGCTCTTTGACCATTATCAAGCTTCACCACCAATTTATGCTTATCATGAGCGTATTGCATATCCCTCTTCAACTAATGAGTCTCTTAGGGATGATACCCAACTAGCATCTCTAGAACGGACCAAAAGCATGTTAGCTAATGTAAAGGGACAACCACCACCCAAGAAAGCTTTCATGAAAACTACCTTGAGTTTAACCCTAACCATGAGCAAAACCTTCCAATTAACCAAATCCATCCCACCTCTACCCTTAAGAGTGAGGTCATCATCGAACACACTATTTTTTCCAAAGATTTTAAGTCCCAAGAAGATACTCTTGAGGAAAATGAGAAAACTATTGAAGATCTTTATAAGGATGAAGACCTAGAAAGAGAGGAGTTCGAGATTGATGACTCCAAACAAGAGGAGAAGAGTGAGGATTTTGATTTACTATATGTTGGGAATGTGCATGTCAAAGAGAATGTTGATGGTCTTAAGATCATTCTTACCATGTCTATGGGTCATGAGATCCATACCTTTCCACCTCTAGCACCTAATCCTACACTACCAAACCATGTGGAGCTCCATGCCCCAATATTATAACCAAATATCCTTGTCATTGTTGACCAAAAAAAAGAAGGGAAGAATCAATTGCCTCATTGCATGAACTTCATTGGCACTTTTGTGCATGATTATTTTACATTTCCTACATTTCATGACCATTTTTACTCTTGTGTGCTTTCATGTTATATCATTAAGTTCATTAAAGGGGTTGTCATTGTTTATTCTTCTGTTTGTTTGAACTCTTTACAAGTTGCAAGAGTCGATGTGTGGGATGATAGCAAATTCTCACTTTGTGATATTGGGTGATTTTCCTTTCAAGTCGTGTAGGAGTAGGAGTAGTGTTTTTCGTTTCTTTGATTTCTTAGTATGTTTTTCACCCTAGTTAGGGGGTGCATTAGGCACCCTAGCTTCTCTTCCTTCACCATTGAATTGCATTTCATTTCATGCTTTGTTTTCATGCATTGAGGACGATGAATCATTCTAGTTAGGGGGAGAGTAGCGGTTTTACCTTTATTTGTGTTTTTGTTTATTTGATTTTGCATTTTTGTTTCTATTTCTTTGTGTTGCCCCATATTCTAAATTTTTTTTTCTTTTGATGACTTCCTCTTGTTAGAGGTAGAGTTTAAATACTATTTTTACATGCATGTATTCCATCATTTGTATCTAAAGCTCTACTATTCATGGTGGATGTCATTTTTGAACTTCACTGTTATATCTCTAATATTATACTTCGATCTCTCTATGGTTTATTGACTATTCTTATGTATTACATTGAATGATGATCGTTCGACTACTTGGGAATTTTTGGTAGAGGTTGAAGTATCGTGTGGTTCCGGCATTTTACTTGGTTATCTTTAGCATGTCTTTCCATACTTTATATGCCATCTCTTTGTAATTCATGGTGGACATGTTGATGACTTAAATTTGGGACCATAACATATTCATGAGATTTAATCTTTAATTTTTGAATAGTTAGAGTGTTGCATGAGTTATATTCATAGTATGATGAGCATTTCATTCTTTGGCTTTGATGTTTTGTGGGATGTTGTCTTGAGTACACTCAAGTGAGGGGATTAGATTCATTGAGCACAAATCATGCAATATGGCTTTATTGTATTAGTTTATGCATTTGTAGCCGTACTTGAGTGGAGATATTTACCTTGTGAGCTTTAGAGCTATTTGCTTCTTTGAAGAGAGTCGACATTTACTCAATGAGAGTTTTTTTTATTCTTATTATTTTCAATGGCTTCATTACATTTGCATTTGGATTATATGCTTGGTATTATTTATCATATTGACACTCACCTTCATTCAAGATCTATTTCATGTATGCTTTGGAGATAATTTTAGGCCATGTTTCTTTTATTTGAGCCACCGAGTTATTGTTGATTCCATTCACTTTATAATCATATCTTGTTAGCCTTTCTAATGTATGATCTTTCTTGAGGCAGGACCATTATTGAGATAGTTTTGGTAGTAAGAGACAAAAACCTTCATTCTATTGAAAGCTCATGAAAAGTAAAAAAAGAGTTTTATTGTGTAGATAGAAAGAGAAAATGTTGAAGGTGCAAAAGGGTTAGCAAAGAAGAGTGAAACAAAAGAAAGAGATAATAGGATTGAAAACAAATCAAAAGAAAGAAAAAGAAAGAAAAGAAACAAGAGAAAAAGGGGTGAAGCCTCAAAGAGGCAAAGAAATGTGTTAGAAAGTTAGAGTGGGGAAATAAAAAGAAGAATTCCTTCATTGACATTACATGCGTTGATCACACATGTATTGTATTCTCATACCTCTTCTTTTCTTCCTATATCATACCTTGAAACCCTATTGGCCTTCTCTTATAAAGTTGTTTATGATCCAAAAGCATGCACTCCATTTGAGATCTTGTTTAAATTTAAGCTCTTACTTGTCATCATGATTAGTTAATATCTAAACTATAAGCATTCTTTCATGAAGTCATGCCAAGATTGATATACTTTCATTATTACAGTTTTGGCATTTGGATTACTCTCTTGCATATTATTGCATTTACTCTTTTTTAGAGTTTTCCATTGAAAGGAACCTTGTGCTTAGTTGTTTGATGACTCACTCTGAAAACTACAAAATGGAGTTAGTACCCCGCAAGAGTACAAGGGTCGCAGTGAAGTATAAACCGGTAATCTGGTATCGTTCTTTCCCAAGGAACCTAGCCAAATATAGGCTCTAGCACTCAACTCACACTAATCTAGCCTAGGATCGAATTGCAATTATGTGGGGAATTGGATCTAAAATAAAAGGAAAAAGAAAAGGACCGAAAATCTTTAGGTTTTTTATGGGGTTATGATTTACTAAACTAGTACAATGAAAATTAAAGCAATTAACTAGACAATTGATTTAAATGTAAAGCAATTAAAATGGAAAGCTTGGATGTGATTGATTCAATCCACCAATTCACAAAAAGAATTTCAATAGAGGATTTTTATAACTCAAATCAAGAATCACACCGTGGATTCTTGATTCAAAATATTTTGACCATAAAACCATGAGTTCATATTTAGTTGAGTGTAGGGATTAAACCAATTAATAAAACCCTAGAAGCAAACCTTATAAATGTGCAAGATTTATACCAATTGTTGAATTGTGTATAAATATTACCAAATGGGTTATGAATCTAAGTTTTTGAACAAATCCAACACTCAACCAAATAGAACTATACAAATCTATGAATAAAACTTTGAAGTTCATGAATCCCCATTGAAATACTTGAAAATCCTAGGTAGATCTTCACAATAACACCCAAGTGATGTTGAGCTACTAGGATTCATAATAAAGAGCATAAATGAAGGTAAATCTAACATTAAACTAAGTAAAACTAGTGTTTGGTTGCTAAGAAAGTGAGAGAAAATAGCAAAAAAGTGAAAGAAAATACATTACAATGAAAGAAAGTTACAATTTCTACTCCTACATTAACGTTACAAACATAAATCTAAGCTAAAAATACACAAAAACATAAAAACCAACCTTGGAGGAGCTTTTCACACCCCCCCTTGGCTACTACAAACCCCAAAAATCTTCCTCTCTTTCATTTTTTCGAACCACAAAGCTCTTAAGCTTCAGATCTATATCGACCGATCAATCGGCACTGTTCACCGATCGAACGACCGATCGAACGGTAATTGTAGCGTTCGATCGGTCAATTCACTGTTTTTACTGTTCATGGGTACTGTTCACCGATCGATCGGACACTGTTCATAATTAATCGGGCACTGTTCACGATCGATCGGTTACTGTTCACAATCGATCAATTACTGTTCACCGATCGATCGGTAAAACACCCTCTCTGAAGTTTGTCAAACCAATCGATCGATTACTATTAATCTCTCCACCTTGAAGCTTGATTTTGACCACCTTAGAGGTCGATTGAACCGATACACATTAGAGGACAAATTGTAGGTCTTGAAGTCTTCTTTCTAATGGCACAAAAATCAGCTTAATCGGACATCAGAGTAAAAAGATATGACCCGAATACCGAGATATATCTGAATTTTCATGAACAATTTATTCGCCTTGAACCCGCTTTGATTATTCTTGCTTTCTTTTTGCCTTTATTAACTTATATAACCTACAAAACACATACAAAATATACTCAAACAAATATCTAACTAAAATAAGACAATTAATTACAATATAAGTCTAACAAAGTACAAATTAAGGGCTTATGATTACACTTTTAGGGTGTAATCATTTGAGAGTGTATGCTGGTGAGGATTTGGATCGAGGCTCCAAGGCTTGAATATGTGAGTAGATAGATTTGAGCTACATTCCATGACTCTAGCACACACTCACATGAACCTCACTCTTGTGTCCTTATTGATATATTCTTGCTTTTATTGGAATTAAGGATGTGGTGTTGAGATTGTTTTGATATATTCATACATCATTCTTGTATTGTTCTAAATCTGTGATTGATGATGATGAGTTGATGTTTATGGGTATCATCACTGTAAACACTCACGAGACACCACTTGTCCATTAAGGATAACCTAGGGGTTTAAAGACTTGATGCATAGACAAAATGCACCCGTAACTCCTACGAAAATAGAGATTATCTTGTGTACATACTTGCTTTAGTTGTAGATTTTTCTAAGGACTAGTAAAAACCAAAGTTGGGGGCTGTGATTACACTCCAAAAGTATAATCTCAATCCCCTAATTAGTGGATTGTTAACTCTAGTTTAGGTATGAGACTAGTATTTTATCCTTAAATTGTCCTAAACATGCCTTTTTTTTATCCAATTGCAAAGAATAAAGCTTAATTGTAGAAGAAATGGGCAAAAAGTGCATCACCAAGTGATAAGTGATAAATCCAATTGCAAGGAATAAAACTTAATTGTAGAAGAAAGCGGCAAAAAGTGCATCACCAAGTGATGAGTGATAACTGAGCGCTCAGCCTTGCTCTCGGCCAACTCACCGAGCGATCACCCCAACTCACCGAGCGCTTGCCTAATGCTCGTTTAGCACTCGGACATCGAAAAAATGCACCAATTACTAAACTTGAAAGAGCCATATTCATAGTTTGAATTAGGAGCGCTAACCGAGGGCTCGATCTTTGGGCGAGTGCTAACCGAGCGCTTGCCCAGCACTCGCCTGACGAAGGCCTATTTTTATAATAACTATATAAGGTTGTTTTGGGCATTTTTGAATGGATCTTTTCGCATCTCTCTCATTTTTATTTAGTTTTCGTAAATTTTTTTGTATTTAGGAGTAATATAGAGATAGAACCATTATTTTCTTGCGTATTCCTTCATCTTTCTTGTAACAAAACACTAATTTTTTCTCAATTCAATGCAAAATTTACATTTCATAATGCTTTGTTTCGTGAATTCTAGTAACTAATCTTCTACTTGGATGCAATTTTGAAGATCTACCAAGAATCTTCAACGATTTCAATGGAGATAACTAAATTTCAATGGTCTATCTTGTGATTTCTCTAATTCATTTTAATTGAGTTTAGATTTATACGAAAATTTAGATTCATAACACATTTTAGTAATTTCTATACACAATTTCATAATTAGTATAGAGATTACACAAATCTAAGGTTCAAATATATGATTTGAACAATTTATTACAATTCTGCTCTCAATTAAGTGTGATCCTTGATTTGAGTTATCAAACTCTCTATTGAAACTCTTGTTAGACTTTGTTGATTGGATTAATTGTATCCAAGCTCTTTTAATTGCATTTAAATCTAGCTTTAATTGCTCCCATTAGTTGTTAATTGCTTTGCATTAGTTTAGCTAACTCAATCTGTCAAACAACAAAGGTTTTTAGTCTTCTTTTTTTACTTAGCTTTGATTCACTTAATTGCTATTCAATTCAAGTTAGTTTAGTGTTCTCTAAGTGTTCATAGCCTATACTTGGCTTGATTTTCGAGAAAATCTACTCTGGTACTCACCGAATTTCATACTTCAATCGCGACACCCAGTCTCTTGCGGGAGCTTAATTTCCGAACATATTTGAAAGCGATTCAATTGTGCATAGAGATTACCAAATTGTGTTATGAACGTAAGTTTTCTAATAAATCAAAAACTCAATCAAGTAGAATTAGGGAATTATTAAGATAATTCAATGAAATTCATATCGCTCAGTAGAAATCTTTGAAGATCCTTAGCAAATTTTGACAATTGTATCCAAATTGGGGTTTTTAATTTATCTTTCATTAAATATTTATGAAAAATATAATAATAACAACATAATAAAAACTATAAATAGAGAAAGTTAAGAATATCTTCATACTAACATTAGTATAATTACAAAATTTGTCTTGGATTCAATTAGACTACTAAAGGTGGACAACTCAATTACTTTTAATTTAATTTCAAGCCTAAAACTTTAAAATTATTTACCAATTACTCGTCTATTAAGAATCAAGTAAATATAATGACTTAAATTCCATTAGGTTTTGCCAAAATTTTGATTAATTAACAGTGTTAATAATTTTACTTCCTATCATAGAAATTTAAAAATCAGTTTTATTTTTTGTTATAGCTTCTATGCAAGAAGCATAATTAAAAAATTTTGAAAGACTTACCGTATAGACTAAGTGACAAAATATAAGAAAATTGAAAGTACAAAGAAGAAGTTCGAAATAACTAATAGTATTAACACATGTTTATTTTTATATATTTTAATAATTTAAAAATATAAAAAACTTATATTAGAATTTTCAGCTTGAAAGGCCAAACAATCTATTACTATAATATATATAGTATAGATTGTAAAAAACAGTACTGTAATTCCTTGAATGACAAGACAATTACTGGTTTCCTTGTAAAATTTCCTCCATCCCATTTTTTGTCCGTTACTCACATCCCTAAAAGCGTTGTCTATTTCGAAAATTTAGAATACTTCAATCTTACAATGGTACGATGTTATCATGCTTAAAATGAGTGTGAATGTATTTAATAAAGTAAAATGAAGAGATAGTTTTCAAAAAAGGTTATTTATATGAGTACTCCTTAACTATGACTCAATATTATTTTATACATTTTAACTGAAAAAGTGGACATTTTGACCCTTTAAACTGTGAAATTGTATCACTTCATCTCTTTCATTAGGTTGCAATTTGAGAAATTAACAGAAAATCGTCACAATTGAAAAATAGACCAAAATTCCCTTACACTATGATAAATGATTGTTTGGACAAAATTGTATTGACAAATAACTTTTTTTGGATCAAAATTGTCTTAGAAAGTGTGTATACATATGCATATGTATAGACATTTATTTTATTGTAAAGGTATTTTGGTCTATTTTTTAATTTATGGGACTATTTTCAGTTATTTTCTCAAACGGTAACCAAACAAAAAAGGTGAAATGATACAATTTCATATTTGAGGAGTTAAAATATTTAACTTTTAGTTAAAGTGGATAAAGTGATACTGAGTTGAGAGGATATCCATTTAATTAACCCTTTTGAAAATTGAAATTACGTCACATACATGAACTCACTGTTGCTGGAGTAATGACTTCTGTGTACCTATTTGGTTAATGGAAAATCAACTTAAATTCATATAAAAGAACCTACCCTAAATGGATAATGTGTCAAGACTTATCTGGAACTTATGCATTTATATTCCATTTAATTTCCATTAATTTGGAATCTCAATTTCATCCCTAAGAGATTGTCGAAAAATAAAATGATTCCTGTACTCCCCTATCTATATATAAAAGGTCCACTACAACAAAGTAGAATTAAACCTGTTGCCTCCTTGGTTCCTGGCTTCCATACAATCAAGAAGATATGGAGAAGGCTTCCGTCAATGTGGTTTTCTTGGTTATCCTCCTAGTTATTGTCCCTGGTTGGACTCTCTCTCTCTCTCTCCCTCTCTCTCTATAGAGCGTTTATACTAGTATTACACTAGGATTAATGCTATATAAACATAACTTTTTATCAGAATTTTCATACAAAATAATTTGCCTATTGTGATCCTCTCATTTAAAACCAAAACACCTATATTTTTGGCTTGTAATTTAAAAAAATGCCACTACTATATCATTCTAGTAAAGTTTTCTTTATAAAACTTCTGTAAGAATATATTTTTTTCTTATAAGTAGCGTATTTCATGCATACTTGTATTACATAAAGGTGACTAATGAAAGTCAGTTGCAGGTTTTATGTTCTCAGAGGTGTCAGGGGCTAAACTGAATGGGGAGAAGTGTTCTCTTTCGGCTCAGTGCAGGAAATATTGTGTCGGAGGCACGGCATGGTGTCTTAGTGGCTCCTGCTATTGCAGTATACAGGAGAAGTACTCTGCTGATAGCAACACCGGCAGTAGAAAAAGGAGCTCTACTGAGAAGAATTGAGAAAAATCTATTCTATGTGCTATAACAATTAGCAACCTACAAGAGCGTTTGCCTATATAGGTTTATTTGGTAATACTATTTGGTTTTGATATATATGTCAAACTTTGAAGAACTCTGTCGTGTAACAAAGAAATAAAGTGGTCCTATATTCTGCTATTTGGATTGCTTCTCGATGTTTTGTTCTCTTACGCTTTATCGGAGCTTAATTTGAGAAAATTTAAATGTGGGCATTCCAAATGATGTGTTTGGAATATGAATTTATGGAGAGAAAAACAATGAAAGAAGAAAAGGTGAGAGATTTCAAAAACTTGATCCAAATCCAGCCTAAATGTAGGATTTCGAAAACTAAATACGGAATTAAAAACAAGAAACCCGTTTCATTTTGTACCCAAAAAGAAACTAGAAAAAACCAGAGGATAGTTCACTGGCTTTACCATATCCGAGAACATAATCTGAACCTATTAAAAGCTTCCAAGAGGATGCTATCATGTAGAACGAATAGAACCACACATCTACGGCGCAAACAATACATTTAGCGAGCAAGAGGTGAAAATAAGAACGTAAAAGGATCATCTAATGTTAGGTGCCCAGGATGTGTGTATTTATAAGGCACGGCACCTGTGATTGGTTATGAAGCACCAATAAAGAAGAGACATGTCGACTAAGATTAACAGACATATATTTGTATATTGACCAAAAACACACCCAATGGCCACGTTTGTTTGACGAGACTAAGTCAAACTATGCCGGATTAGACTAATAGTTTTGTATAGTCTCACATTTAGTTACAAAAAAAATGATCAAACTAATAGTCTCCCACATATGTGGGACTATTTGATCTCACCGGGGAGATGGTACAGATTGTTTTGAAACAAGATGTTTGTGAAAAAGACATGTAATGACCAAAATATCTCTTACCTTAACTTACATATGTTATTTTATATTATGTATAATAATATAATATGATATAATAGAATAATACAATATAATTTTACATAGTATATATTTATTAATATCTTTTTCATGTTTATTAACGTTATATTAATAACATAATATATAAATCTTTTATATTAATATTATAATTATATATTAATATATTAGATTGTTTAATATATTAACATTACATTATATTAATAATATAGCATATGTCCTATCTATTAATAATATAATTATACATATATTATATATTATACCTGTTAATCTATTAACACTATATTATTTACTATTAATATAGTCTTGATAAATTATATATTAAAACATATTTAATTCAAATTAATGAGGGATAACACAGTCATTTCTTATCTTTATCCTAGCTCAAAAACAAACATGCTTGGATAAGGTTAATCTCTAATTTTATCCCATGTAAAACATAGGATCAAATGAATTATATAACAATATAAGACTATTATTCCAAGGCCAAATCTAATAAATCGCGATGAAACAGAAAAGATGGCACAAATCTATCTATTATACAGTGACTAAACATTTGGTCCTTAACTTTAGCCAATTTCATACAACATAGCCTTTTCGCTATCAATGAATGACATATGTCCTACCTATGTGGTAAGTTGATTCGATAGTGATGTACAAGCTTGTTTTTTTGGTTGGATATAGGTGATTGAATCAATAAGTAAATGTGAAAGACAATTTACGAAGTTCTGTCGATTTATATGGCCTAAAAGATATTCTTAGAGGCACACGATTTCTCTAGGATGTGCGTGTATATACTAGAATAGGCATGACTTTCCAGAAAGCTAAAATAAATTCATTTGGAGGTTTCTACCTTTTCTCTCTCATGGTTTTTTTTTTTTTTTTTATCCCATCCAAAGAATGAAAAATTCGACTTCCATACGTTATGAAGGCCCACAAAATGTAAAATTCAACTTCATAATCGACAATATTTGTCCAAAATATTTTTCAGCGTAGATATATATTATTCATTTCTTTCCTTTTAAGTCGAGAAGTTGCTTTAGAATTGCGAATTTCCAGAAATTCACATGTCCCAAGGAATCTTAACACTGTCCTATCTTAGCAATAAATGCAAACATATCCTCTCCCTCTATATATCGGCTGAACGATCTCCATTACCACAGTGCAAAACTGCAAAGTAAAACTCAATCTATAGGCACCATTGTTTCCTAAGTTACTACACAACTCAAAAAAGATATGGAGAAGGCTGTGCTCAAGATGGCTTTCTTAGTCATCGTTGTGGTTACTATACCTGGTAACTATCTCAACCTCTACGTATACGTTCATGTAATCCTTGCATATATTTTTAGAAAAATGCTATTTTTTGAAAATTTTTGTATAAAAAATTATATTAAAATAATATGTTAATGACATTATTATAATTAAGAGTTATTACAACAAATATTTTGTTTGAAAGAAATAACTTTTAATCACCTATCTAGTGATAAATTCTGTATGAATTTTTATTACCGGTATTCTTATAATACTACTACTAATTGTACTGCTTATAAAATTGACGATTGAATTTTTGTTGGCAGGTTTGCAAGTTTCAGAGATGATTATTGCCATTGCAAGAGTGCCAGAGAGATGTTCCAGTGCAGGTGACTGCGACCGCTTATGTGGTGGAAGCGGCGATTGTGTCAATGGCATCTGCACTTGCATAGGGAGCCAAAAAGAGCCTGCTGTTGAAGCCTTCCGTGATTTAAGTTGTTCCAATAACAGAGACTGTCAAGTGCGATGTTCACCTGTTTGTTACTCCAAACTATGTGTTAAGGGGAGGTGCCAGTGTGTTTGTATTGACTGAGAAGCTAATGGTTCACAAATGATTGTGGAATAAAAGATGGCTTCTGTTTATATCAACCTCTAAAGAAATGAGGGTTTTGTATCTGTATTTTTTCTTTTTTAATTTTTTTTGGGTCTATTATTAGTGAGTTATATATATATATATAAAGAACGTACTAATTCTGCTTTTGGGTTGCTTCTACTGTGACGTTAACTTTCATGAACACAGGAGGTTATTAACTCATGGCCGTGCTAATGCCTCCAAACCGCTTAATTTTTATCTTTGTCAGTCCTTTGATATGATTAAGTTTAATAGGACATTGATTACCAACATCACTCAGCAAATGCTACGACAAAATTTAAAAATAATGGGACAGTTAGTAGTAATGCTACGAGAAAATAACTCATGGTCGTGACAATGACTTCCTCCAAGTTCGAGAAAATTTGCTTTATCTACGTGACAACACACCTAGCTATCCTATTTTAAAACGGTGTTATTAATCTATTTATATTTTAGATACTATTTATAGTATTATTATACTTGTAAAAGATATTCTAATAAAAGATAAATACATAAATACATGATTAAATGTTATGTTACCATATACACAAGGAAGCAGAAATTCTTACATTCCCAGGTTGGAGAAAATCCGTACCCCAAAGTCATTATCATTTTCTGAATATTACTATTATATTGTAAGAAAGAGTTATTTGATGAGCATCTATCCAACATTCGTTTGTGTAAAAGCTGAGATGTACAAAAAAAAATGTGTGGTGCAATAATAGATGTATGTACGTACCACGAATGTTAATGGATCCCTCCCATTCCTTAATTGCCAAGAAAAATGATCTTCCGAAATTATTAATTCCATATGCATATCCAAAATATATATGTAAAGAAATATTAGGCTGGCATCAGCCTCTTGTACGCGGGGGCTTCCACTCATAAAGATAATCTCCAGAAAGCATGAAATCAGGAGAAGATTTTTCTATCATGAAAATTTAATGAGTTTAGCTCTATATAGAATTGCATTAATCACAAAAATATTTAAAAGAGGAAAAGGATTTCTTCGGTGTCACAAGCCGTACACTCCCCTTATAAATATTGCCTTAAGCCCGACTGCCACTGTGCAATGCCAACCAACACCATCATCGATCAGTTTCCACCAGAGCGACGCCCAGAATCCATGGAGAACTCTTCACTCAAGATGCTTTTCATGGCCATGCTTTTGATTGCTGCATTAAGCCTCTCTCTCTCTCTCTCTCTCTCTCTCTCTCTCTCTCTCTCATATATATATATATATATACATTTGAGTATGATGGGTGGTGTATGTAAAAGTAACCAATATATATTATTTGTAGGTTCCCTTTCATCAAGGGTTCTTGGAGTTGAAAGAAGGTTGCCAAAGCAATGTTCGAGTGCAAATGATTGTGACTTGGGGGAAAAGGAGCCTGCTTATCATGTTAAAAGAGACACAAAAACAACTTGTTACAATGACAAGGAATGCCTCTATATTTGTCCTCCTAATTGTACCACCAAAGTCTGTGTTGATGGAGTGTGCCAATGTGTGTGCCTTCAGTGAAAAATGTGCTAGTAACTGTGGCGGAAGGTTTCTTCGAACTTCATTTAATAACTGGAAAATAGCTGCTAATAGTGGGGCCTTAAGTCTTGTCTCCCTTCTCATTCCCAATCATGGGATTGCAAAGGAGCAAAACTCAACATATACATATTCAGAAGAGCCACAATAGCTCTAAAGTTTCACTAAAATAATTTATCTATCAATTTCAATTTTCATCTAAAAGCAAAATAATGGTCCTCATTCTGTTAATATCTCAATTGTGGGCCTTTTTTCATTTTGTATAGGAGTAGGCATGTAAAAACGGTTCGTGGCCCATCCGCTGCCCAACTTCGATGGGCCTGAACCTTCCTATGAAAGCCAGACCTAAAGCCTGGCCCGAAAGCCTACCAACTAAGTTTAATTTCAATAATATATAGGATAGATATTATATTCTAAAGCATTGATAAAGTCATTATATTATCAATTTATTAGTTATATAGGATTAACAAATAAAGTTAAGAAAGTGATATTATTATCAGTTATATTAAAGTTAATGAAGTTACACAAAAACTAAGTTTGTCACAAAACTATTAGATAAGAAATTATTTTAGTTTATACAAGTTTACTTATACTTTTTTCAAATTATATAAGTTTATAAATATTTTATTCAGTGCTTAAAATTTCCGGTCAGGCCGACTCGAGTCCAAACCCAAGGTTGGTACCTCTGAACTAAGAGTGCACAAAGGTCGATTTGGTTCAAATTCCTTTCAAACCCATAACCGATCTTATGGGTTCAGTAAAATTAGACCCAAAACGGACCATGAACACAATAGGACCGAACCAAACTAAATCAAACTGAATAAATCAGATTGACTCAATTCCACCCACGGTTTACAAAATTTTAACCATTTTTTTTTAACCTGAGTCCATTTCCCGTGACGAAAACACAACCCAATGCAGCAGCTTAAACTACAATGTATCCGGCCCAATGGTTTTCTGACTTCATTAGAGCCACAGAGGGATGAAAGCAATTCCTTATATCGATGTTGGACAAAAACCAATACCATTACTTTCTTTTATTTTGACTCGGTTTTTTTTCTTATAAGAAAAAAAAAAATTAAGATTTTAAAATTTTTTTACTTTTTTACTTACTTTATCTTATTGAAAGTAAAAAAAAAAAAATTTAACTTTTTTTATTTATAAACCAAAAAAACAAAATAAAATTTTTTATTAAAAAGCTGTATCGTAATGCTTTTATCATTGTAATCCTTAGATAGCTAGCAAAGTAGTTGCCATAACAATATAAAATGACTTAAAATACCAGCTTAAAGCAGGGCCAAAGTTTATATATAACCATTTGAAATAACACAATAAAAGATCAAACAATTAAATCAAGCACCAAAACAGTAGAGGCATATCTCTGTGTGTGTGTGTATATGTGTATGTATACACCTCAGGGACCCAGCAATTGATGAAGAGCACCATATCTTTAATTCGTTAGTGGGATCTTGAGCATCTAACAATGGCAATTGACTGATAATAGAAGTCGTGATGAAATCGTCAATGTGGGTGCCAAGAAGAATATCCTCTACTTCAACAACAGCCAATGGCATTAACTATAACCCATCTTATCATCGTTGCAGACGTTGCGAAGGAACAAACGAAAAGAATGAAGGGATTCTTTGAGCAAGTTTTTAGGATTGTTGGGTAATAGGCAAGAACTAGTAAGAATTTCAAATATTCTTCTGTATTGAAGGATAAATAAAGTGGAAGTTTGGAGAGAGGGTTTCAGATCTTCAGAGAACCAAAGGGTGGGTATGAGGAGAGAAAGTCAGAGTATATAGAAGATATAGGGAGCAAGTCCATGGTCAAGTCACAGTGAAGTAGAGAGAGAGAGAGAGAGAGAGAGGGGGGGGGCGTGTGGGGGGGTGGGGGGGGACACGGTTGTGGGTGAGGAGGGCTTTCGCACAGTAGACATAAATATAGCCTTCCCACATCGTTGCCTTAAGTACACGTTCATAGCTATATATATTAAAGCATGTGACGTCACCACGGCCTGCTTCTCAGTGGTAGATTTTATGTAATTTTATTAATAAATTTAATTAGATTACATCATGCAGGACTAATTAAAAGTAAAGTTAAAATGGGCTTACTAAAAAAAATATAAAAAAAGTTGTTACTCACAAAAATTACAGAATGGTAGTAAATTCTTCTCTTTGATATGAATGAAGTCTATTATATATAGATATATATATATTTTATTGCACTCTAAAAGTGCAATTATAACACCTTAATTTACTATTTGTTAGCCTTAGTTTAGGAGTTTATATGCCTCTTTAATTAGATTTTAGTATTAATAAAGATGTTTTGCTTTGTATAGGTTTTGAGCTTAATGTGGAGGGTTTTGGGCACATTTCGAATGAAGAAAGAGTATGTTTTTCAAAAGGATGCTATCAATGTACAAGCTGTTAAATCTGTGGTACAACCAGTTAAAACACGCAGAGCTGAAACTTTGTATGGCCATATCTCCCAAACCAGAAAGGCTACTGAAATCCATAATATCTCGATTTCATATAACTTTTGAAAATCTATCAAAATAAGTTGACCGTACGTACGGTGGCTTGACCATACGTACGGTGAAGCCAACCGTACGTACATTGATTTTCACCATACGTACGCTGGTTTTCACCGTACGTATGGTGGTGCAACCGTACGTACGGTCTGCCAAAATTTCAAACTTCAGACAGCTGTTTTTAGCGTATTTGACACCGTACAAAATCCGTACGTACGGTATTTTGGACCGTATGTACGGTCCCCGCACCCCATGTGCGTATTTTTCGCCTATATCTTTGGGAAATGCCACGATTTTTGGATCTATCATCAAATATAGCTTAGATTTTCTGTTAGGATTAGATATAGAGAGAGAAAGTAAGTTAGATATAGTTTTTCCTTGTATTTTGTTGCATTTTCTTACAATTTCTTTGTAAGCAAACATCATTTTCTTCAACAATTAATGAGAAATCTTCAGTTCTTCATGTTTTCTTCCATGGAATCAAGCAGCTAGACATCTCTTGGATGTAATTGTGAAAATCTACCAAGAATTTGCATGGGCTTCAATGGAGGTATACGAATTCCAATGATTTATCCTATGTTTTCTCTAATTCTTGCTTCAATTAAGTTATAGATACATAGAACACTTAGATTCATAATTTAGGTTGGTAATTGCTATGCACAATCTTCTAATTGATATAGGAATTACACAATTGAGAATATAATTCTAAGATTCTTACAATAAACCAACAATCTACACTCAATTGGATTTGAATTCAAGTGTTTATGGTCGAAATCCTCTGGGTCAAGGCTTCTTGGAGTGAACCTTGACTTGAGTTACACAAAACTTTATTGAAGACTTTGTAAAGATTTGGTATATTGAAGCAATTGCATCCAAGCCCTTCATTAATTGTTACAAATTTAGTATAATTGTTTTCAATTTCAATCCTAATTAGTTTAGTTTAGTTTAGTAAATCACAACCTCTCACCATTCAATATTTTTGGTCTTATTTTTAGTATAGTTCCAATTTGCTAAGCAATTCACTAATTCATCTCATTTGTTGTTTGTTTCGACTTGTGTCACGCCTATATTTTGCTCAATCCTTTGGGAGAACGATTCCGGTCCTTGTTGGTTTTTACTTCGATTGACACCCGTAGTCTTGCGGGAAAGCTCAAGTTCAATTGCACATTTGAGAGCGATTCAAGTTTTGGCGCCGTTGCCGGGGATCAAAAGTATAAGGCGAACACCAACAAGATGTGGATTGGAGAAGCACTTGGCAAATTGCATGTAAAAAAAAACACAAAAAATAGCAAATAAAGGAGCACAAGAAAACTAAACGGGTGGGTGTTGATCATTCACCCTCGACGAAGGAATCCTCGGCTAAGGCCATGGGTAACTTTATTCCACCTTTTTGTGTGATAGCATGATAGATTTTAATTTTTGATTTTCTCTTTTATTTTAGGATTATTTTTGTTTGATTAACGTAGAATTTTTCATTACATTGAGAACTCAATTGGTGGATAGGCTTGCGTACTATTTGCTTATTGATGGTATTGCTATTGCCTAAGGAGATTGGAGGTTTCAGTTGATTTGAATTGAATTGAATTGCGAATTAGTGGTACATTTATATGAAGATTAGAGGGTTCGAAAGGCAAATTGGTGGAAGGGAACTGTGAATTGATTTGTTGAGGCGCGGATTGCCAATTTGTTTGTACATTACATTTATCTTCTATTGTGCACTTTATTATGTTTGGTGGCTCATTTTTACACACATCACCATCTCACCACATTGGCATAGGCACAATGAATTACTCTTCTCAATGGATTGAGGATGGTGGTGTAGACGCCCCTCCATGTTGGTCTCTTAGAGACTATATTCAAGCTAATGCAATGAGAAACCAAAAGCCATCCAACATGTCTTTTAGAAAGTGTCTTCAAGCCAATGGCCAAAGGGAGCCTCCTAGCCCACCTCTCAATCTCGGGTGATGTAATCAATCCAACCTTGGTAGGGGACATGAGAGCATATATTCACATCATTATCTAGACTCACCTCAATCCTACTAAGAGCCATTTGACTATTACCATGCATCACCTCCACTTTATTACTACCAAGAACCCTTTAATCATTCCCAAGCTTCACCACCAATTTATCCTTATCATGAGAACTTTAGTGAAGTCCATCCAAATTTTTATCCCCACCAAGAACAAGTTCATCCCACCTCTCCCCACAATGGCACAATAGAGTTCATTCTTGAGGATACACTAGAGGACACCTTACAACCATTCATGCAAATGCAAAATGGTGTAAACTCTAGGATAGATAAAGGCGTTGAACACAAAGGTTAACTTCTTGATGATATTAAGGGTCAATTGGTCTTATTAATGCAAACCTTAGGTGTTCAAGAGGGGGAAGAGATTTCCACTCAACTTCAACCTAATTCTCATAAACAAATGCTTGAAAGTGAGTCCAATCTAACTCTTCACCAAGAGCAAGTCTATCCAATTGAGCACATCCACCCTATCACTAACCTTGGGAATGAGAGCATCACTATTGATCAAACCTCATTTTCCCAAGCCTTTGAGTCTAAGGAAGACGTTCTTAAGGTAAGTGAGGACATTATTGAAAATGTCTCTAAGGATGAAGAATCTAGTGAGAGTGAAGAGGAGTCCAAGATTGAGGACCCTAAGAAAGAGGAGAGTGAGCCTAGGGGAGAGAAAGATAATAAGAGAAAAGAGGAGCCAAATAAGGTTGCAAGTGAGTCCAATCTCACCTTCCATTCAATTAAGCAAATCCATCCTATCTTTACCCTTAAGAGTGAGGACATCATTGAACATATCACCTTTCCCTAAGAGTGTGAGTTTAGGGAAGAAATTCTGACGATGAGTGAAGAAGTTGTTGAACATCTCACTAGTGATGCAGAACCCAAGAGAGAGGAGTCTATGATTAAGGTTTCCAAGCAAGACAAGAGTGAGGAAGATGATGATAAAGGAACTAGTGAGAGAGAAGAGAAGTCCAAGAAGGTCAAAAATGATGAAGCGCATATTGACGACCCTTTAGAGAGAACAATTGTCTTTGATGAAGGTCTTGAACCTTTTGATGTTGGGGATGTTCAAGTGAATGCGGATGTTGCTATTTTCAAGAATGTGTCCACCATGTTAAAGGGTCAAGCGACCTCTACCCTTAAACCTCTAGAATTTAGTCTTAGTACACCAACTCCTTTGAAGCTTGAACCCCCGCTTTTCGAACCAACTACCTTTCACCTAGGCAAACAACTAGAAAAAGAGGAGTTCAAGATTAAGGACTCCAAACAAGAAGAGAAGAGTGGGGATTTTGGTCTCTCAAATATTAGGGATGTGCATATTAAAGAGGATGATGTTGGTCTAGAGGTCATTCCTATCATATCTATAGGTCATGAGATCCATACATTTCTACCTCTAGCACCTAGTCCTATACCTTTGGAGCCGTTGGATCTCCATGCCCCAACATTAGAGCCAATTATCCTTCCCATTGCTGACCAGCAAAAAGAAGGGGATGGTCAATTGCCTAATAGCATGAGCTTCATTGGCATTTTTGTGCATAATCATTTTGCATTTTCTACATATCATGACACTTTTTACCCTTGTATGCTTACATGTTCTATTATTGAGTTCATCAAAGGGGTTACCGTGGTCTATTCTTATGTGTGTTTGAACTCTTTACAAGTTGCATGCGTCGATGTGTGGGATGTTAACAAATTTTCACTTTGTGGTATTAGGTGATCTTCTTTTCAAGTCTTGTAGGAGTAGGATTAGTTATTTTTGTTTCTTTGTTTTCTTAATTTGTTTTTTTCAACCTAGTTTGGGGGGGTGCATTCAACACCCTAACTCCTCTTCCTTCATATTTTCATGTCATTCTATGTCTTGTCTTCATGCATTGAGGATAATGCATTCTTCTAGTTGGGGGGAGAGTAGAGGTTTTGCTTCTATTTGTGTTTTTGTTTCTTTGATTTTGCACTTTGGTTTTTGTTTATTTGTGTTGCTCCCTATTCTATAAAAAAAAAAAAATCATGATTTCCTTTAGTTAGAGGTAAAGTTTAGATTGCATATATATATTTTGTTACACTTCAATCTCTTTGTGTTATAATGATTCTTCTCAGGTATTATATCGAATGATGATCTTTCAATTACTTGGGATCTTTGGTAAGAGGTTGAAGTATTTTATGGTCTCGGTATCATTTTCTTTTACAGTCTAGCACATTCTTTCCATATTCTTCTATATTGATGTCTAGTTTGCATGGTGGATGTGTTGACTCTTTGTTTCCGAGTACCATAACATAACTTGAGAGAGTGCTATTTGAAATAAGAAGAGAGGAACATGTGCTTTTATTTTGCTAAGATTGATGCATTATCTCTCTATACTTGATCTCGTTATAGATTGTGCTTCATTCATGCTTAAGTAGAGGAGACCACTTTATTGTGCACAATTATGATGACGAGCATCAATCGTTATTACCTCTAGCACATTCATCTTTATATTAGTGGAGATTATTACCCTATGAGCTTTTGACTTGTCCCTTCCACGCTCACCGCGATGGAGATGCTTGTAGTTTAAGTGGAGTACTCCCACTATCGTGTTCTCCCATGAGACCTGTGCCAATTTAGCAATAGGAACGAGTAGAGTTTAGAAATGTATTCAAATTGCAACCGCAAACTAAGAGTAAAATCGATTACTATGTTAGCTAAAATTTGACCGAAAATCTTTTGGTGTTTGAGGGTTTGGTTTACTAGCAACTAGGCAAGCAATTGAATTGTAATTGAAACCTACAACTTGATTCTAGCTAAAGTAACTTGATAATTATGAACATTCTACTACAACAACCACACTTATAACTAAATTAACTCTTAATTTAACCGGAATTTCAAATGAGCACAAGTAGAGATTTAAGGGGGTTTGGGTTCAAATGTTCTAATCTACCAATTCTAGCATAGAATTTGAAAAGAGGAGTTTCGATTAACTCAAATCAAGAACAGTCTAAAGGCCCTTGATTCGGAAAGCTTAATTTTGAAATTTTAGGGATCTCTAATTATTTTGGAATTAAGTTTTATCACAATTTATGGGTTCTTTAGAAATAAATCACATGTTATTAACTATGATTATAGATCTAAGAGTTCTACAACAATTAATTCCAACATAATTAGAGAAAAATAAGCAAAATAGATATTCAACAAGATTCAAGAACTCCCCTTTCATTTTCCATGCATTCCTTGGTAGATCTTCACATTTGCTCCCAAACAATGAGTTTAGCTTGAAGAATCCATGGTTGATAGCTTTCCAAAGTGTAGAGACAACATCTTGACTTTAAATCAAAAGTAAATATATATTGAAATGTGGAAAATGTGAAAGATTACACTAAATCAACCAAGAAATCTATCTAAATGCTTCATAAAGCCCTAAATACAACAAAGTAAAGTAAATCTAAGCAAAATACATCATTTTCCCCTATTCTCCCTCTCTACCCGCAGCAAAAACCCTAAAATCTCATATATCTGGCTTTTTTCTTCGACTGCTGGGTTGTAGGGCAAATCTGCGCTCACCGTCCGAAGTGCGTCCAAAGTACGTTCGATATGCGTCCGGACGCACCATCCGGACGGTGCCATAATCGTTCGGATGATTATTTCACCATTCGAACGGTCATTTCACCATTCGGACAGTCTTCGGACGAGAAAACTCGGCTCTGTATTTCTTTGAACTGAAAAAAACAACTCTGGAACGGCTTTGGACGGGAAATATAGACTCTGGAACTCCAATATCCCTCGCACCGTCCGAACGGTAATTCGCCCGTCTGAACGGTGCGTCCAAACGGTATAGGCGTCCGAATGGTAATTTATCCATCCGAACGCACCGTTCGAACGGTATAACCGTCCAAACGGTCCGTCCAGACGGTGTTCTTCTCTTTAAGCTCTTTTTTTCACCATTTTATCATCAAAAACCTACAATACATATAAAAAAAACACTTTAGATCAGTTTATTGCTAAAAATCTATACTAATACCTGTCGCGCCCAGATTTTTCGCACTCGAGGAATACTCACCCAAGCGGGAAAAATGTTGTACTCTCTCGTTAGAACTCACCCTCCTAGAAGAATGAGTGCGACTAGGTTTGAATTGAAAAATTGGGTTTGAATAAAGGGCTTTTGAAAAAGATTCGGAGTCACCACCTAACTTGATTAAGGTGAGTTAGGTCACCTAAAAACTAAGCATAATCCAAAGACTACACTTAGGGTTTTTGAAAAACGGTTTTGAAAATATCTCCTCAAGAGAGGGTTTTTAAGGAAAACAGGTTGTTTGGCAACCTTTGGAAAACATTTAGCCCTTTTTGAAAAATAACTCCGTTTGGTCTTTGAAATCAGTGATCCTAGGTTCGGAGGTTGGTTACGTGTAGGGAAGACGCACTAAGCTATCACCCTACCCCGCCCTTTCGGTACCTACATGTCAATCTACCCTAGATTCACCTATGAGAGTCTTTAATTAACATATGTTCAACCCTATTCACTTTAGAAAAACAATGTTTGAAAAGAAACATGATGCATGATATGCAAGTGCAAGTTAAGAGAATTGGAAAATAGAAATTGATTTGATTTGAAAATAGATTTGAAGAGATGGAATTGAAATTGGAACGTTTGAAAATTGAAACTAGAAGTTTGAAAATAGAAATTTTGAAATTGGAATTTTGAAAATAGATCGGAGATTGAGATTTGGAAAGATTTCGGAAGCCACACCCATGAGGGTGGAATTGAAAGTTTGAAAAATATTGTGACCGCACCTATGAAGGTTGCCTACGTATCCCTTTGGGGGAATCAGGTCAGTCGTAGTTCGGACAAGAGTCCGATTGAAAAGAGATTGATTTGAAAAGAGAGATTGGACTGGCAGAAAGAGATTGAATTGAAAATTGAATTTGATTTGAGATTAGAAAAGGAGATTGAATTTCAGAAGATTGGACTTGTTTTGGAAAGATTGATTTTGAAAAAACTTGGTTTTGGAAAGATGGAGGTTTAGGAAACCTAGACTTAGGAAAGGCTTGACTCGACTTGGAAGGTTTAGGAGATTAGGAAAGGTTGGATTTAGGAAATGTTCGATTTAGGAACGTTTCGAATTAGGAAAGTTTCATTTTTGGAAAGTTTCGACTTAGGGAAGTTTTTAAAAAATTGAAAAGTTTTGTTTCAAGAAAGGTTTTGAAATAGGAAAGTGTTGAATTTAGAAACGTTTTAAATTAAGAAAGTTTAGTCTAAGAAAGGTTCAACTTAGGAAAGTTTTGAAAATTGGAATGTTTTGAAAAATGAAAGTTTTGAATTTGGAAAGCTTTGAAAACAAGGAAGTTTTGAAAATAAGAAAGTTTCATTTTAGGAAAGGTTTGAAAAAGGAAAGTTTTCAGTTTAGGAAATGTTTGAATTAAGAAAGTTTCAACTTAAGAAAGTCTTAAATTAAGAAAGTTTTGAATTTAGAAAAGTCTTAGATTTGGAAAGATTTGAAGTTTAAGAGAGTTTAGAATTTAGAAAGTTTTAGGTTTAGAAAGATTTAACTTAAGAAGGTTTCAAATTTAGAAAGTTTTGAATTTAGAAAGATTTGAAATTTAGAAAGTTTAAGATGTAGAAAGTTTTTAGAGTTTTAGAAAATCTTGAGATTAGGAAAGGTTTGAGTTTGAGAAAGATTTGAAAGCTTGGATTTGAAAAAGATGTTTGAAAGGGGTAGAATTAGGAAAGGGTTGAACTAGGAAAGATTTGAAAGTTGAGTTTTAAAGTTTAGGAAAGATTTTTATGTTCAAGTTTTGGGAACTTAAGATTTAGGAAAACGGAAGTTTGGGAAGGATTTGAATTAGGAAAGGGTTGGATTTTGAAACTTAAGGAAAGGTTTAAAGTTTAGGTTTAGGAAACTTATGGTTTAGGAAGGTGGGAAATTAGGAAAGGTTTGGATTAAGAAGGGATTGGATTTTGTTTTGAAAAGAGAAGGTTTGATTTTATTTCCAAAAGCGGAGAATAGGATCTAGTTTCCTAAATGGGGAGATTGGATTTGGTTTCCTAAAGGGAAAGTAGGATTCGGAAAAGATTTGGAAAGGGAGATTCTAGAAACCCTAGATTTGGAAAATTGTTGTTTTGACGTAGAAAAGAGGTTTTGAAAACATGTATAGTTTTGATATAGAAAACAAAAGATTTTGGAAACCTAGATTTGGGACAAAGTTTGAAAATCATGTTTTTGGAAAGAAAACTAGGGTTTCCTAATTGTGGGTTCTAGGGTTTAGTTTGGGCTCTAAGGAAAGAGTTTTTTTTTGGAAAATGCGTTTCTAGAAACGAAGGTTTTCTAGAAGGGAATCCTAGGGAGAAGTTTTTGGAAAGTGAACTTGGAGAGGGAGTTTTTGGAAAAAGATTTTAAAGGGAAGGAGTTTTTGGAAAGCGTGTTTTTTGGAAACAAGTTTTAGAAGGAAAACCCTAGAGAAGAGTTTCTAGAAGGAAGATTTTGGGAAGAGAGTTTTTAGAAAGATTTTTAAGGAGTGTTTTTAGAAAGTGAATTTTGAGGGAAGAGAGTTTTGAAAAAAAGATTTTGAAAGGGAGTTTTTGAAAACCATTTTGGCGAGGAGAGTTTTAGGAAAGTATGTTGAGAAAGAGATTTTTAGGAAGGGATTTTTGAAAAGAGGGTTTTGGAAAGTATGAAAACGTCTCACTTTCTTAAAGCAATTCTAGCCATAAGAGGGCTAGAACCACTTTAAAAAAGTGGTTTTGAAAACAAGGTTTGAAAATATAGACCAAAAGGCCACTTTTAATATAACACTTTCCTAAAGCAACCTAAGCCATGGAAAGGCTAGAATCACCCTAGGCTTGTGATTTTGAAAATATGTTTTTGAAAAAGAGCTTTTGATGCAATTTTGAAAACAAGTTTGAAAACGATTTTTGAAAACAACTTTTTAAAAATGAATTTTGGAAGATGCAAGACTATGATATGCACAATGCAATTTGGGGTCGTGAACATACAAGGTTAAGGCTTCACCACATAATCAAGGGGGCTGGACCCACGTGGTCTTTGGTTAGGCTAGAGGAAAGCCCCCGACACAGTGACTCTCCAATTGCCCAATCCTACACATGAACCGGGAGTCCCCTTATTTCAAGCATGCAAAGAAAGGGCGGGAAAGAGATGGGGGATTAAAATAGAGAAAACCCAAGTGGGTTGGAGAGAGAAGAGAGAGGGGGAAATGCAAAAAATTAAATGAGGAGCCTACCTTGTTTCTTGTTTATTTTGCGCGCCGTGCAATCTTCGGTCTTCGGTCTTCGTCTTAATCTTCTTCTTCAACCTTCAAGGGTTGTCTTCAAGCTTTGGATGGCAGCTCCTCAAGTCTTCCAAAGATGGTTGAAGGCTAGTGTATGAGTGTATGGGGGAGTGTATGAGTGTATAAGAAGCTAGAGTTTGTGTAGGGTGGCTAGGGTTTGGGAAAACCTAAGGAGGCTAGGGTTTTTGAGATGCTCGAGCTCTGTATATCGAAATATAGGATTTTTAGGTTAATCGAGGCTCTGTATTTATAGAAGTTGGACAAGCCTGGCGCCTGTTGCAGTGGCGCCAGCGCAAAATTTATACTGGCGCCACTCCAGGCCATTTTTTGGCTTGGCGCCACTGCTAGTGGCGCCAGCCATTTAGGAAACAATTAAGGTCGGAAAGCAACGTATCTTTGACTAGATTTGGGCGCCTGTACTAGTGACTACCATGTAAACTTTAGCCTGGCTTCACTAGGAATGACTCCGGAAAGTCCGAGAATGATTTGAAGGAGCCAGGAGTGACCCAGAAAGCCGGAAAGGAGCAGGAACACTTGAAATAGTGTCCTGGAGGTATTTGACTTGAAAAGTGAGGATAAGATGTGTCGGAAAGGTCGACCGGGCCTTTAGGGGCAAAACGATCAATCGGACTAGGAAACTGTCGGGGCGAACCCGGATTGTCCCGGAAAAAGACTTGGAATCTGGAAACATTATTTAGAATGTTCCCAGATGTTGCCGGTTTGATACCCAGAGCCGGCGTGGTCGGAAATGGAGACCGGCCCACCAGGGGCAAAACGGTCATTTTGTACCGAGTTTGCCGGAACTGACTCGGAATGGTCCGGAAAGGTAAAGGAAGGTCGAGAACACTATAAAAAGTATTCTCGGGACATTACCGGTTTGATATCCAGAGCCGGTGTGGTTGAATAAGGAGACCGGCCCTCCAGGGGCAAAACGGTCATTTTGCACCGGGTTGGCCGGAACTGACTCGGAATGGTCCGGAAAGGTAAAGGAAGGTCAAGAACACTATAAAAAGTATTCTCGGGACATTACCAGTTTGATACCCAGAGCCGGTGTGGTTTCTAGGGCGTTCGGATGCCTAGGGGCAAAATGGTCATCTTGACTGGAAAAGGTCCAAAGGGTAATTTGGTCATTTTTCACCGAAGTGAGCTAACAAACATGGGTATTGACCTAGGTTTTGAGTGTTTCCGCCACTCAGACGGGGTTGAGTATTTCCGCTACTCGGACGGGGTTGACGATTTGAGAGTATTTCCGCTACTCTAACGGTTCTGTGAGTACTTCCGCTACTCTAACGGTTTTGTGAGTATTTTCGCTACTCTAACGGTTGAGTATTTTCGCTACTCGGACGGCTCCGTGAGTACTTCCGCTACTCTAACGGTTGAGTATTTCCGCTACTCGAACGGCTCTGTGAGTATTTCCCCTACTCTAACGGGTCTATGAGTATTTCCGCTACTCTAACTATTTTGTGAGTATTTCCGCTACTCTAACGGTTTTGTGAGTAGTTTTGCTACTCGGACCGTCTCGAGGAATAAACTGTCTCGATAGAGGGATTGGAAAGGGGTCTTACCGACTCCGAAGAGACGTGCCTAGATTGGAACCGTCTCGAGGAATAAACTGTCTCGAGAGAGGGATTGGAAAGGGGTCTTACCGACTCCGAAGAGACGTGCCTGGGTTTTGAGTGTTTCCGCCACTCTAACGGTGTGAGTGTTTCCGCCACTCTGACGGTTTGGTGAGTGTTTCCGCCACTCTGACGGTTTGGTGAGTGTTTCTGCCACTCCAACGGTTTTGTGAGTAGTTTTGCTACTCGGACCGTCTCGAGGAATAAACTGTCTTGAGAGAGGGACTGGAATTGAAATAAGAAAGGACAATGCCCCCAAGGGCATTTTGATCATTTTGCCTCTATTTGGGCCTGATAGGCCCGCGAAGCGATGGAAAGATGAAATCTGGACCTAGGGAATTGGTTTCGATAGGAATATGTCCATAATGAATTGAAAATAAGTTGGACGGAGTGTAGATTGCCGAGCGGTCAAAAATGGGGTGCTTACAATACCTATATAGAGACTATCAAAGACTTAGTTAGGGGACAAATATTACACTTATAGAGTGGAATCAACACCCCCCAACTTAGCTTTTGCTAGTCCCTAGCAAAAATGTATTATAGAAAGGAAATAATTAAAGACGATAAAAGAAATAAAATATGCACAACCCACTCAAGATATCAATGGACGCATCTCAAACCTCAAACACATGTAGGAGTTTATGCCAAAATTCATATACTAGAGAAGTTTGTGCGCGTGTGCTTGATAAGCCAATGCTAAGCAACATATAAGGAACTTAATCATACACTTCTGAACCGTAAAGTTTTGATTCAATCCTCACCGGGCATACACTCAAAATAAAAGACCCACAAAGTTCACACAATGATATGTTCAACAATAGAGTAAATGTACAAGGCAAAACAAGTGAACATATCTAAAATAAAGAACCAGACAATATGTATGTATATCGCCTTTGGCATAACTTCCTGAAAGAATGTTCATAGATGCATAATGATTCAAAGAATTGACAAGATAGAACTTTTACTCTAATGAAAATTATAATGAAGCATCTTTGGATCGATTAAGTAATTTGGAAGGCGAAGAGGTAAAGTAGGAATGATGAGAGATAAATACAAAACACATCACATGTCAATAAGGTGATGAAAAGATATCATATCCAACTCCCTTATTATATACCCAAAGATCCGAACAATGAACACTTTTTTTTTTTTAACTCCTTCTCTATAACTTTGATGCCACTTTGCGTTATGTTCAAAACTTCTTCTTCTTATATATAAATATATATATATATATATATTTTATCATATACCTACTTCTTTTTTTTCTTTTCTCTTACTCTTCTTTTTCTTCTTCTTTTATATATATATATATATATATATCTTTGCTTCCCAACATAGTAAAGAATAAGGATATGAAATACAAAAATTTCAATGATATCTTTCGAGGAAAAAGTTGGTGAAAAATGAAATGATAAATGGGTTATATGGTGAAAGACAAAAAGGATAATGGCTATCAAGAAGGAAATGGGCTTAGAATTACATAAAGATGCCAAATTATAATATTCCACATAGTAAATGTGTCAATGTCAAGATCAGAACTCATCTTATGAACCAAAAGTAAGCATAAAGAAGTTATTCAAGATAAATGAGGATGAAAGATCAATCCTTGAGCAAATGTAGACTCTCAAAAAGACGATAAACGCTCTAAAGCTCACAAGGTGATAATCTCCACTAAGTATGGACGAAAATGCAATGTAGAGTAACAAAAATATGTTGCGAAGCATAACTCATGTGAACGGTGTATAACTTTCTACCAATACATGAATCAAGCACTCTCCATGGAGTTAAAAGTAAGAAAACGAGTCCATCTCAATCTAAGTCGGGTTTTAATGTCAAAAACGGTGTTATAGTGCATCAAAAATAAGTCAACGCATCAATCGTAAAAGCTAGCCTAACATGCATAATAAGAGATGTAATTAGATGCATGAGAGAAATGAAGATTGAAACTGATACCATACACTACCAAAAATCCCCATCAAAATGGTACAGGCGAGTAACATAAACCAAAATCTGTGAACACCTGTAGCTAAAACATCCAACAATACAAGATAAAGAACAAGGGGATACAAAAGTAAATGATGTACAGTAAAGAAATCTCAAAATATAATCCACTATATCAAAACAATATACACTATGTCAAAACAATGTACAAAATCTGATGCAATGATATGCTATGTGTGTACAAAAATGCATCACAATCCTAAACTATCAATCATCTCTATTGTCATCTGGAGGCGGTGCAACAACAGACCTAAGGGCCTGGACCTCAACAAAAAGCTCCTCTATGATCCTGGTCTGGCCCCAGGTCTGACCCTGAAGTGCGATGATTTGCTCGGACTGGGCTCCAATCTGGCCCTCAAGTGCTGCAAAATGGGCTATATAGGCAGCCTCCAGTCTAGCAATGTCGGCAGATTGCTGTGCTGATCCCGCAACTAACATATCTAAGGTCTGCCGCATCTGCAATGTCGGATCGGGCATCGGTGGCGGCTGAAAGTGCTGCTGATGCTAATGAATATCAAGGTCGTACTGATCCGAGTCAGCAAGATCCGGCTCAGCAAGTCCCGGTTGCTGCTGCTGCTGCTGCTACTGTGGCTGTGGCTGCTGCTGCTATGGCTGTGGCTGGAACTGCTCCTGCTGCTACTCCAGTCTGCGAGATCTCAATCCCCGCTGAATGGTAGATTTACCAATGGGCTCCCTCGACTGCGGGAGACGAGGAAGTCCAATAGCAGGGGCCCCAAAAGCAGCCTCAATCACTCGAGTCAAAAGGACCGCGAAAGGGATGGATCCTTAAGCATGCGGGCTCTAAACTGAACTAGCGAAAGATCTATAGACCTACCCGCCCTAATAGCCCACAAAAGACTAGCCCTACTCCTCTTAACCTCAGAATGCCTAGCAATGGGGTAGACGGATTGACAACAAAAAAATATACAAGGGGGCGTAGATCAGAAGCAATGAGCTGACCGCCACCTACCAATGCAAACCCCAATCAGTGCCTGAGAAGCAAACCTCGTCGGAAACGACACTGAAGTCATCCGGGGCCCCCCTAGATGGGAAACTATACTGAGGGTCTGCCACCCTAGGCAGCCCATACACCTCTGCAAAAGTGGCGGGAGTGATCCCAATGTCAAACCCCCTAACCCAGGACGTGATCTGCTCGTGTCCTGGGGTAACGCAACAGGCTGTCATGTTCGCCATAAACTCGGCGAGTAAGACAAAAATGGCATCTCCCTTGAAGGTAGTGAGAGAGACCCAACCCCGAGCCTCAAAGGCCTCGGCCCACAAAAAACCAAGACCCCTAAACTACTCTAGGTCCATCTGGCGCTCAATCACTACACCCCTCTTAATCCAAGTCTGGGAGAATGCCTCGAAGGTATCCTCCGACACAAAACGAGCGACATCATAGGCTGGGGCTAGCTCAGCACCAGCTGCGCCAGCCAGAAGGGCACCTGGGGCCCCTCTGCCTGCCATGACTATCTAAAAACCCTAAAAAAGTCTCCTAGGTAAAGACTAAAATATGCGAGGAAGGATGCAGGAATACCTAGAGAAGCGTGAAACAAGGGGTGGAGGAGTCAAGGGTGCGTGCTTGGGCTCCAGCAGGGCTCCGCTATCGTCCAAGAACTCTCAAAACACTCAAAAACTCCCCGTATAGCGTCTGTAGTGAGTCTGAACTCAATACGGACGCTGCCTATTTATAGGGGGGGCCAAGAGGTTGACGCGCATCGGGATACCTTCCAGATGCTCCGTCCGAACGGGAAATAACAGTCCGAACGGTCAAAAATCCGTCCGGACTGTCCGATTAAAGCGCGTCTGGATACCGTCTGAACGGGAAATAATTACAAAATGGGCTGTCCGAATTCACCGTCCAAACGGACAAACGCGTTCGGACGCATCGTCCGAACAGTAAATCCCAAAAATTCGATTTATACACTGGAAAACCCAGAAAACTCAATAAACTAAAAAATAAAAAACTGAATTAACAACAAAAATTGCAAAAGAAATAAAACAAAACAAAACAACCTATACACTTTACACAAAAACCGAGCGCAAAACAAGCTCGCCCCACCCCCCACTTAAGAGGTTGCATTGTCCTTAAAGCAACACTAATTCGAAAGAGACCGGGACATCAACACGGGAGGGCGGGAGCACATAGGGGACAATCATCAAGTCAAGATTGGTGGATCAATGAGATCCACACAATCTACCTCACCTCGAAAAGGCTCGAAATAAGGCTTTAATCTTTGCCCATTGACCTTGAAAGGTGTGCCATTCTTAAGATTTTACACCTTAATAGAACCATAGGGAAAGATTTTCCTAATTTGGGAGGGGCCAGACCATTTACTCCATAACTTTCCCGGAAAGAGATGCAACTGGGAATTGTAGCGAAGAACTTTTTGACCAACATGAAAAGATTTGCAATGAATGTGTTGGTAATGACGGACTTTCATTTTAGCCTTTGAAATTTATGCATTTTCATACGCATCATTTCTTATTTCATCTAGCTCATTCAATTAGAGCTTCCGGTGGTCGCCGGTTTCGCCCAATCCCTCATTATATTGCCGAATAGCCTAATATGCCTTATGTTCAACCTCAACCGGGAGGTGACATGCTTTTCCATACACAAGACGGTACGGGGAGGCACCTAGAATGGTTTTGTAGGCCGTTTGATAGGCCCACAATGCATCAATTAAGCGCAAAGACCAATCCTTTCGAGACGGATTAACTGTCTTTTCCAAGATTGTCTTAATTTCACGGTTGGCTAATTCGACTTGGCCTTGTGTTTGGGGATGGTAAGGTAAACCAACTTTGTGAATAATGTCGTACTTTCTCATGAGTATCCCTAATGGCTTATCATAGAAATGGGAACCACCATCACTGATGATGGCCCGAGGCATACCGAACTGGGAAAAAATGTATTCTTTGAAAAATTTGACCACAACTTGGTGGTCATTGGTTCGTGCTGGTATTGCCTCTACCCATTTGGAAACATAATCTATAGCCACTAAGATATAAAGATACCCAAAAGAACTAGGAAATGGACCCATGAAGTCTATGTCCCAACAATCAAAAACTTCCAAAACAAGGATAGGGTTAAGGGGCATTATGTGTTTCCTAGAAAAGCTTCCGAGCCTTTGACATTTATCACACGCCACACAAAATGAATGCACATCTTTAAACATAGTCGGCCAATAGAGTCCACTTTGCAAAATTTTTGCCACTGTTTTCTTCGAAGAGAAATGGCCCCCACATGCATGAGAATGCCAAAATTTCATTACACTTTCAAATTCCTCATCTGGCACACATCGCTGTACAACCTGATCCGAGCATTATTTGAACAAATACGGATCATCCCAAAAGAATTGTCTTACTAGCCTAAAGAATCGCCTCTTGTCCAATGCGGACCAATGAGAAGGAATGGCTTTTGTGGCCAAATAGTTAGCCACATCGGCGTACCAAGGAATTGAGGCTTAATTCAAGGCGGTGCAAGACATAAGTTGCTCGTCGGGGAAGGTCTCACAAATAGGAGAGTCATCTTTGGTAGGGTGCTCAAAAGGGAGGCAGGACAAATGATCCGCGATAACGTTTTTCACCCCCTTTTTATCCCTAATTTCAAGATCAAACTCTTGAAGAAGGAGAATCCACCTAAATAATTGAGGCTTTGCGTCTTGTTTGGACAAGAGGTATTTAAGTGCAGTGTGGTCGGTGAAAACAATCACATGAGACCCCACTAAATAAGAGCGAAACTTGTCCAAAGCAAACACAATAGCCAAAAGTTTTTTCTCGGTGGTGGTATAATTTATTTGGGCTTCATTCAAAGTTTTGCTCGCATAGTGGAGCACATGAGATTTCCTCTCATTTCGTTTGCCCAACACGGCCCCCACAGCAAAGTCGCTAGCATCACACATTAATTCAAAAGGTAGGCTCCAATTCGGAGGCCGAATTATGGAAGCCGTAGTCAAATGTTTTTTCAACTTATCAAAAGCTAGCTGACAAGATGGAGTCCACTCAAATAGAATGTCTTTTGCCAAGAGGGCACATAAGGGCCTAGAAATGGAACTAAAGGATTGAATAAAGCGCCGGTAAAAACCGATATGCCCAAGAAAAGATCTCACATCTCTCACGTTCCTAGGGAAGGGTAGCTTTTGAATAAGCTCGACCTTAACGGGATCTACCTCAATGCCCCTCCCGGAGATGATGTGGCCTAAGACTATACCATGTGTCACCATAAAGTGACACTTCTCCCAATTCAACACAAGTTGCTCTCCTCACAACGGTTTAGTACTGACTTTAAGTTTTAAAGACATTGAGCAAAATTGTCCCCATATACAGAAAAATGATCCATAAAGACCTCTAAAATTTGCTCCACCATATCACTAAAAATACTTATCATGCATCTCTAAAAAGTGGCGGGAGCATTGCATAACCCAAAGGGCATTCGCTTGTAAGCAAATGTGCCAAAGGGGCATGTAAATGTGGTTTTAGCTTGGTCTTCCATGGCGATTGCCAATTGATTATATCCGGAGTAACCATCAAGGAAACAATAGTAGGCCCGTCCCGCTACCCGCTCCAAGACTTGGTCAAGGAAGGGAAGGGGAAAATGATCCTTGGTAGTTACGGCATTCAAGCGATGGTAGTCTATACACATACGCCACCCGGTTTGGATGCGAGTAGGTATCAATTCATTATTTGCATTTTTAACTACTGTCACTCCGGACTTTTTGGGGACAACTTGGGTGTGACTCACCCAGTTAGAGTCGGCAATTGGGTATATAATACCCGCATCAAGAAGTTTTTGCACCTCACCCCTCAAAACTTCCTTCATAGTTGGGTTCAATCGGCGTTGCATTTGGCGCACCGGCTTAGCCCCTTTCTCAAAATATATGCGATGAGTGCATACTAGAGGGCTAATGCCGTGCAAATTGGCAATTGTCTAACCTATGGCTTTCCGGTGCTTTTTGAGCACCTCCAGCAAGCTCCTTTCTTGAGCCTCCGTAAGTGATGAAGATATCACTACGAGATAAGATTCACCTTTACCCAAAAAGACATATTTAATGGTAGAAGGCAAAGGCTTCCTATCGGGCGTAGGAGCCTCTAGTTTGGATGGTTGGGGCTTGGTAAGGTTAGGGGTCAAAGGTTCAAAAGTGGTGGTCCATTGACCCACTGCCATGATAGGACACACCTCAAGACCGCTACCCTCATTAAAAACATCCCCCTCTTCCTCATCTCCCAAGTAATCTAGACCCTCACTCAATGTTAACATTCTCTCCAAAGGGTTTTCTACCATTTGCCTTTTGAAGTGCTCTTGCACTATCGAATCAATAAGATTCACCTCCTGGACGTCCTTTAAATCCCTCGGTTGTTTTTCTGCGTTAAACATGTTAAGTTCAACAGACATGTTCCCAAAGGACAATTTTAAAAGACCCTCCCCCCCCCCCCCCGCCCCGCGCGCACATGGATGATGGCGTCACATGTGGCTAAAAAGGGTCGCCCTAAAATGATAGGAATGTGGTTCCGGGCATGGGGATCTACAACTGGGTGAGTATCTAACACCACAAAATCGGCCGGGTAATAAAACTTATCAACTTTCACTAAGACATCCTTAACTATTCCCCTAGGGGCTTTGATCGATCGGTCCGCCAATTGGAGTGTAATCCTCATAGGTTTCAATTCACCTAGCCCCAATTGCTCGTACACCGAGTACGGCAATAAATTCACACTCGACCCCAAATCTAGAAGGCACCCCTCTATCCTATGGTCTCCTATGACACAAGTCATGGTAGGACAACTGGGATATTTGTACTTTGGTGGGGTTTTGACTTAGACAACGGAATGGACATCCTTAGCAAGAAAAGCGTTCTCCCTCACATTTAATCTCCTCTTAACAGTACATAAATCTTAAGGAATTTAGCATAAGAGGAAACTTTTTTAATGGCTTCAAGGAGTGGTAGATTTATTTTGACTTGCTTGAAAGTCTCATAAATCTCCGAACTTAATTGATTCTTGGGTTTAACTAACCGGTGAGGAAATGGAGCGTGAGCCAAGATCTCACGTTCCTCTCTCAAAACTTCCTCACCATTGGGCAAGGACCCACTCGGCTCTTTCTTCTCACAATTTCCTTCCTCCTTCTTTTCTCTCTCATTTTTTTCTTTCTCACTCCCCTCCTCCTTCTCACTTGGTACTCTCTCAACCCCTTTTCCTTTTCTAGACTCTTCATCATTAACACCCGACCCCTCATCTACCTTAGACACTTTTACCCCACCCTTAGGGTCCCTAGGAAGGATGGTCTTGTCGATAGTTTTACCATTCCTCAAAGTGGTAATGGCCGAAACATTCTTATGGCTAGTTGATGGTTGGGCCAAGGTTTCAGTGGAATGGACCTGCCTAGAAGGATTGGGTTGAGGTTGTGCAGGCAACTTACCCTTCTCAGTAAGGGTCAACGCTTGAGTAAGAAGAGTCAATTGACTCTTGATGTCATCTAAAGTTTTGTCGACCCGTGAGTTTACCCCCCCTTGGATTTGGATGAATTGTTGGAGAGTATCCTCCAACGGCTTTTGATGTGGGGGGTTGATATGTGTTGGGTTGAGCTTGAGGTGGAGGTTGGAATGGTTTAGGTTGGATAGGAAATGATGTGACCGGTGGAGGTTGGTAATGTTGTGGGTGCGATTGTGAAGGAGGGGCTTGATAAGATTGAGGGTTGTTATACCCTCCTTGATAAGCTTGGGAATTTGAAGTCCCCTCATTGCGCCATCCAAAATTAGGATGATCCCTCCATCTCGGGTTATAAGTATTGGAGTAGGGGTTTCCCCCACCTCAATTGTATTGCCCAATAGCATTGGCTTGGCCATGCAAGGCTTCCTTAATCCCCGGGATAACTGGGCATGACGTGGTGTCATGCTCTTTGGTCTCACAAACCGCATAACACATTCCCTTAGGCTCTTCACTCCCCATTGAACTTACATTCTTAAACTCTAGAGCCTCTAATTTTCTCGCCATTGTGGCAAGCCTAGCATTCATATCATCAACTTCTTTCAATTGATATTTTGCCCTTTGCGTGTTTGGTCTACCTTCGGGATTTTGGGTCCCGGTAGTAGCCCAATCACCAGCCAAATTAGCTAGGTAATCAAAGTATGGATAAGCTTCATGAGGTTGCTTATCCATAAATGTTCCCGCGCACATAATCTCAACGAATTGCTTGAGTTGGGGCGTTAACGAAGAATAAAAGATGTTGATAATGTGCCATTCGGCAAAGCCATGGTGTGGACAAGAAACTAAGAGCTCTTTAAACCGCTCCCAACACTGAAAAAATGATTCTCCCAACATTGAAGAAAATTGTGAGATTTGGCGTTTAAGTGCCTCCGTTTTATTTTTCGGGAAATTTTTTTTCAAAAACTCTCCTTGAAGAGTTTGCCAAGAGTGGATGGAAAGTGGTCTCAAATAATTGAACCACATCTTGGCAGTGTTTTTAAACAAAATGGAAAGATTTTAAGAAAAAAGATTTCCCGTGGACACGAGTTGTCCATCACTAATGAGCATGCATCCTCAAATTCCTTAATGATAGCATAAGGCCTTTCCGAATCAAATCCGTGGAATTGAGGAAGCAATTGCATCATGCCCGGCCTTATGTTCAAAGTGGCATAGTGGAGCGGAATAACAAGGCAAGAACTTGGTGCTTGCCGCGGTGGGTTTAAGAAATCCCTCATTCGGAATTGGGGAGCCCCCATGTCACCATGGTTGCTCGCATTTTCCATGTTCTCACCCCCTAAATCATGGGCTGGATGTAAAGGAGGGTGTTGTGGCGATCCACCCATCGGTGGGTTTGGCAAGATATTTGGATTAGGTGGAGCATCATTAGGTAGCCTAATTGCGGGATTTTGATCATCCATAGGAGGTGCACCTAGGTCAACCACTAATGAAATTCCGGGAGAAGGTGTGTTAGTCGGTGATGGTGGGTCAACTCTTAAAAGGCGTCTATTGTCAATTCGTGCCCTATGGGACATGCAAATGTAATGTGCAAATAGTATGCCTCAATCCTAATCAACACATCATACACAAACAATATATATATCGGACAACGGCTTTTCAACTCCAATCTCCCACTCCACATGCTAGAATACCACCAATTAGCAAATAAAGCACACACTAACCTAACTCCTGTAATGCTCCTAACAATATGCAATGCCACTAGTTAATCAAATAAAATAAACTATTGAAAAGGAAGAAAGAAAAATCCTAACATGGTATCCACATTGAGTTTAAAGAAATTACCTAGGCCCGAAGCCGTAGATGCTTCCCTCGTAGGTGGGTGATCAATTCCCACCTTATTTTTACGATTTGCAATTTTTTCGTTTTCTCACTTTGCTCGTTCCTTCAAGTCCCCGGCAACGGCGCCAAAACTTGACTCGTCCCTTCCACGCTCACCGCGATGGAGATGCTTGTAGTTTAAGTGGGGTACTCCCACTATCGTGTTCTCCCATGAGACCTGTGCCAATTTAGCAATAGGAATGAGTAGAGTTTATAAATGTATTCAAATTACAACCGCAAACCAAGAGTAAAATCGATTACTATGTTAGCTAAAATTTGACCGAAAATCTTTTGGTGTTTGAGGGTTTGGTTTACTAGCAACTAGGCAAGCAATTGAATTGTAATTGAAACCTACAACTTGATTCTAGCTAAAGTAACTTGATAATTATGAACATTCTACTACAACAACCACACTTATAACTAAATTAACTCTTAATTTAACTGGAATTTCAAATGAGCACAAGTAGAGATTTAAGGGGGTTTGGGTTCAAATGTTCTAATCTACCAATTCTAGCATGGAATTTGAAAAGAGGAGTTTCGGTTAACTCAAATCAATAAATGTCCAAAGGCCCTTGATTCGGAAAGTTTAATTTTGAAATTTTAGGGATCTCTAATTATTTTGGAATTAAGTTTTATCACAATTTATGGGTTCTTTAGAAATAAATCACATGTTATTAATTATGATTATAGATCTAAGAGTTCTACAACAATTAATTCCAACATAATTAGAGAAAAATAAGCAAAATAGATATTCAACAAGATTCAAGAACTCCCCTTTAATTTTCCATGCATTCCTTGGTAGATCTTCACATTTGCTCCCAAACAATGAGTTTAGCTTGAAGAATCCATGGTTGATAGCTTTCCAAAGTGGAGAGACAACATCTTGACTTTAAATCAAAAGTAAATATATATTGAAATGTGAAAAATGTGAAAGACTACACTAAATCAACCAAGAAATCTATCTAAATGCTTCCTAAAGCCCTGAATACAACAAAGTAAAGTAAATCTAAGCAAAATACAACATTTTCCCCTATTCTCCCTCTCTACCCGTAGCAAAAACCCTAAAATCTCATATATCTGGCTTTTTTCTTCGACTGCTAGGTTGTAGGGCAAATCTGCGCTCACCGTCCGAAGTGCGTTCAAAGTACGTCCGATATGCATCCGGACGCACCTTCCGGACGGTGCCATAACCGTTCAGACGGTCTTTGGACGAGGAAACTCGGCTCTGTATTTCTTCGAACGGAAAAAGATGACTCTGGAACGGCTTTGGATGGAAAATAACGCGTCTGGAACGGCTTTGGACGGGAAATATAGACTATGGAACTCCAATATCCGTCACACTGTCCGAATGGTAATTCGCCCGTCTGAACGGTGCGTCTGAACGGTATAGGCGTCTGAACGGTAATTTATCCGTCCGAACGCACCGTTCGAATGGTATAACCGTCCAAACGGTCCATCCGGACGGTCTTCTTCTCTTTAAGCTCTTTTTTTCACCATTTTATCACCAAAAACCTACAATACATATAAAAAACAATTTAGATCAGTTTATTGCTAAAAGTCTATACTAATACCCATATAAAGGCTATCAAACACTTAGTTAGGGGACAAAGATTACTCTTTTAAAATGGAATCAGCTTTAGAGCATTTATCGCCTATTGGAGCGTTTACATTTACTCAAGGATAGATTCTTCACCCTCATTTAATTCAATAGCTTCATTATGTTTGTATTTGGTTCATGAGTTGAGTTTTCATCTTAATATTGACACTTGTATTCTATGAAATGCTTCGATTGTACAACTTTGGAAATGATCTTATACCATATTCTTCTTGATAGCCATTAGTCTTCCATTGCCAAACCATACATTTTCCTTGACTCTTATTGATCTTTTGCTTTTATCATTTGAAAAATGCAAAGTAATTTCTTCTCTTGTTTCACAAAAAGACGCCTATGTGAGAAAAGAGGGTGTTGCTTCATTACTTAAATTGAAAAAAAAAAAAAAAAAGAGAGAGAGATCGATTTGGAAATTTCAACACAATAAATGTATCTTGAAGTATAAAAAAAGTAGATGTTGAAAAAAAAAAGGGGGGGGGGGGGGGGGATGATGAAAGAAAAGAAGAAAAGTATGAAAAAAGGAGTTCGAAAAAAAAAAAGAAAAAAAAAAGAGAGAAAAACAAATTGATGTAAAAATATTTCGAGAAAGGGCAAAAAGTAGAGAAAAGTGTATCAAATGATTAAAAAGGGAAAGAGTTATAGTTGCTTTGCATTTACCATTTCATGTCTTGATCATACATGATATGACCATTTACTATCTCTTTACCCTCATTCTTCACCTCTTCTACATTGCTATTTCCACATTTACATGGATTAGTGATCCAAGTTGTAATTTATTGAAGTTTTCAATAGAAAATAAGCTATATTTTGTCAATATCTCTGAATCAATTCCTAACTATGAACATTCTTTCATGGAGCTATGCTAAAGTCAATACACTTCTATCTTTTCGGTTTTTGTAATTGGTATGTTCATTTGATGTGTCTTTTTACATTTACTCCATTGTTGAACATACTATGGTGAGAACTATGTGGGTCATTTAATTGAGAGTGTATTCCTAGTGAGGTTTGGATCAAAGCTTTAAAAGATGGATTTATGTTTAGAGATGTTTCGAATTGAACTTTTCATCATGATATTTCACACACTCACTTAAACCTCTCTTTTGCATGGCGTGTGGCATGATCTTGTAAGTATTAAGAAGTGAGAGTGGAATGCATTGATTGAGGCTTGATTAGTTGTTATTCCTTAATCTCGTCTAAATGTTGCAACTCATAAAGAGATGTTTGTGGGTATCATCAATGGAAACCCTCACGAGACACCACTCGTCCACTAGGGTAACCTAGGGGTTTAAAGGCTTGATGTATAGGCTAAATGCATTCGGGACTCCCATGAAAACGAAGATTATCATTTGTACATACTTGTTTTAGCTTTAGTATTTTGCTAGGGACTAGCAAAAAGTAAGTTGGGGGGTGTGATTGCACTCCAAAAGTGCAATTATAACACTTTAATTTTCTATTTGTTAGCCTTAGTTTAGGAGTTTATATGTCTCTTTAATTAGATTTTAGTATTAATAAAGATATTTTGCTTTGTATAGGTTTTGAGCTTAATGTGGAGGGTTTCGGGTGCATTTTGAATGAAGGAAGAGTGTGTTTTTCAAAAGGATGCTGTCAATGTACAAGCTGTTAAAGCTGTGGTGCAACCAATTAAAGTACGCAGAGCTGAAATTTTGGAGGGCTATATCTCTCAAACCAGAAAGGCTACCGGAATCCATAATATATCGATTTCATATAACTTTTGAAAATCTATCAAAATAAGTTGATTGTACGTACGGTGGCTTGACTGTACGTACGGTGAAGCCCACTGTACATACGCTGGTTTTTATCATACGTACGCTGATTTCCACCGTACATACGGTAATGCAACCGTACGTACGGTCTGCCAAAATTCCAAACTTCAGACATCTGTTTTTAGCATATTTGGCACCGTACGAAGTCCGTACGTACGGTATTTTGACCGTACGTATGGTATTTTGGACCGCACGTACGGTCCCGGTACCCCATGTGCGTATTTTTTACTTATATCTTCGGGAAATGCTGCGATTTTTGGATCTATCATCAAATATAGCTTAAATTTTCTGTTAGGATTAGATATAGAGAGAGAAAGTGGGTTAGATATAGATTTCCTTGTATTTTATTGCATTTTCTTACACTTTCTTTGTAAGCAAACATCATTTTCTTTAACAATTAATGAGAAATCTTCAATTCTTCATGTTTTCTTCCATGGAATCAAGTAGCTAGATATCTCTTGGATGTAATTGTTGAAATCTACCAAGAATTTACATGGGCTTCAATGGAGGTATACGAATTCCAATGATTTATCTTATGTTTTCTCTAATTCTTTCTTCAATTGAGTTGTAGACATATAGAACACTTAGATTCATAATCTATGGTAGTAATTGCTATGCACAATCTTCTAATTGGTATAGGAATTGCACAATTGAGGATTTGATTCTAAGATTCTTACAATGAACCAACAATCTACACTCAATTGGACTTGAATTCAAGTGTTTATGGTGGAAATCCTCCGGGTCAAGGCTCCATGGAGTGAACCTTGACTTGAGTTACACAAAACTCTATTGAAGACTTTGTAGAGATTTGGTAGATTGAAGCAATTGCATCTAAGCCCTTCATTAATTGTTACAAATTTAGTATAATTGTTTTTAATTTCATTCCTAATTAGTTTAGTTTAGTTTAGTAAATCACAACCTTTCACCATTCAATAATTTTTTGTCTTATTTTTAGTATAGTTCCAATTTGCTAAGCAATTCACTAATTTATCCCATTTGTTGTTTGTTTCAACTTGTGCCACGCCTATATTTGGCTCGATCCTTTGGGAGAACGATACCAGTCCTTACCGGTTTTTACTTCGATCGACACCCGTACTCTTACAGAAAAGCTTAAATTTAATTGCACATTTGAGAGCGATTCAATATTATCACAAAACTAGATAATTTGTGCAAGGTGGATGAAATTTCATTTTCTCCCAGGCCACTCTCCCCCCTGGATCAGGTAACCCATTTTCCATGCAAGCCATTTCAATTTATGGGTATAAATTCAGTTTTTTTTTTCTTTCCAGTTTCTGCGGCTATTTATCTATTGGATCTAAGGTCCACAAATAACAGTTAAAAGCTTTGTTGATTACTAGCTACACCACATAAAATAGGGACAGTTATAATTTATCCCTTATTATTTAAGCCAAAATTGAAAGCCAACCACCGCACTCCACATGTCGCCTCCTATCACCACCATAACCACCCGCCATCACATCCTTGTCTTTCAGGCTTTGGGTCAAGTACTAGTAGGTAGGTAGGTATAGGATTGAATTAAGAATGGTAAGATTCAACCCAAAAAAAATGTATGATAATTTTTATATAAATAGTATTTATTAGAGATATACACAAATGAGCCAAAAATAAGAAAAAAAATAAAAATTATAATAAATCATGTAAAATTAGACAATATATAAATAAGTCAAATTTAGGTTTATGAGTTTAAATTGATCAATTATTGACCCCCCTATATTCAATACGCTTATTAATTGAGCAGTTTTAAATTGAATCCATTTAAGGTCAATTCTATTTGAATTCGCCCAAATTCGTTCATTTGTCATCCTAATTTATGTTCACATTTTTACTTCTAAGACTGTGATACCCGGCCAAATTAAATAGAAAAAAATGGATGGCATTTAATGCTTATTCCCAGAAAATCTAAGAATACTTGCTTCTAGTAAAGTCTTTTTGCTTCTTTAGTGCTAATTAAATGTTATGTAATTCACACTTCTTGTTTGCTGATCAGTATCAAATCCGTCTTAAACCGTGCATATTGGTCCAGTTTGCTGGCACTAAATGCATCTTATTTCATCTTTGTCCCCTATAAATATTGCTTCCGATTGTAGTGCCACAAAAATTGAGAGCTCAGGAATAACACAGGCACCCCAACTTATGGAAGCTCTTCTTAAAGTGGCCCTCTTAGTCATCCTCTTGACTACTATATTAGGTTAGTCTCTCTCTCTCTCTCTCTCTCTCTCTCTCTCTCTAACAAACAATAGTAGCTTTTGTTGTACAAAATGAATGTGATAGATTTACATTGTTTAGCAGATTTTCCAATTTCAGTGGTCGGAACCGCTGCTAAAGAGTTCAATGATACAAGTCATGAAAACGGCTTTAACAGTTGCAAAAGCGAGAATGACTCGAAAGACTCTACTGCCAAATTTGACATCCTTGGTATAAGTAATTGTACATCTCACGTTGACTGCAATAATATATGCAATGGTGGCCTATGTTGGCGTCAGAGTTGCATATGTCCTCCTTAGCTAGGAAATGCTAAATCAACAATAAGCATGGAATAATGTTCTTTTCTTTTCTTTTTTTCTGTTTTTTGGTCAGCGAATAATATTCTTTGGTTTATTAGCTATGTCAATCTTGGACCATTTCAGTTAAACTAGATAATTAAACTAACAAGTAAATGACTTTTGTATTTTTGGTTATTTATGTTATATATATTGTTTGTCATTCCTAACCACGCTACTAAAAATTATTTGTCTATACTCAGATTGTGAGAATTTAAACACCTAAATATAAGTACGGTGAAGTAACAGTTAAAAATAACTAAGTAAAAACAGAGTTAATTCACAAAAAATAGAGTTTTAAATTATGTGAAATGTCACAGTTCTGGATGGTAGGTACCATAATTCAACCCTAGTTAATGTGTTAGATACCGACTAAGTCATGCTAGACACAGAAGTGTCACAAATGATTTAAGTTGGAAACTAAACCAACCAGTTCGAATTTCACATCTTATTAACAAGATTTAAACAAAAATTATAAAAACAGTAACAAAAGAAAAAATATTTTGTTTTGAAAGGTTTGATGATTATTAAATTAGACTGCAAAATAAATAAATTAAAAATAGTTTTGGATCCAATTGATCCGATCATGTGACTTTCTTAGAGTTGATTAATACATGTTTACCATCTGTCAATCATTTGGCCCCCTCATGCCTCATAAGCCAACAAATGAGAATATTCAATGGTAACCAAATATTATAATATTACATTAAAATCATGAACTTTCACCATCGACTCATAAACACTAGGTAATGATTTATCAACGCATAAATGTAATAAGCATAATTAAAGGCACATGTTTTCAAAGGTCCTAGTCATATACTTATTAAATTATTATCGAACACCATTACTATCGATTTACATATACTAGCTGTTTTGTTAAGTCATAAAGTATTACAACCATAATTAAAAGTCTAAATTTCTAAAATAATCTAGATTTTAATTACCAAGAATATAAAAGCAATCCATTCCAGACTAATATTAAGAGCCTTAGGTTCTTAGCAGTGGTTTAAATATAAAAATATATCAGACAGAGGATCTGCATAAATTATACAAGCATCTGAAAACTAAAACATAAACCAACATTTATTTTACTTTACACTACTCTTATGTTAATTATGATACTCCTAAACTTAATTTTGTTTACAAAATACAAAATCATTACGTGCATAAAATATACGTGCCCTTACCTGTGTAAGCAATATGCTGAAGGTGCGTAAAAAAAGGATTTGGATTCTCTCCATTCCATGAATTGAAATGGAGATCTCCATTCCATAATCAATGGCCTAGATGTAATCGTATCACATGTCTTACTAAAATTACGTCGTTTTGTATTAAAATTTATTTCTTTATATATAACTATAAAATTATTTATTTTTAAATAAATTTTAAGTTAACTCATCTGAACATTTCATTTTTATGTTAGCTTACGTGTCAATATCTTAATCAATGAAATGGAGATCTCCATTCCAATTCATGGAATGGAAAGAATCCAAATCCTTAAAAAATACTAAGTTTTCGAATAAAATTAGAATGGAAAAACAATTCTTAATTGATCATCCCAATATCGTTACGTGATCTTCATAATTAGTTCCAAGAATAAAACTAGTTACTCATGATAATAAAAAAAACGTAATTTGAAGAAAAATGACTTCATAAATATAAAAATTTATTAAAGCAAAATAAAAATAATGAAAAGACTGAAAGAAAAAATTAATTGACCAAAAAACTACTAACAAACTAACTAAAATTTACTCTAAAAACAAACAATTGAATAGAGCTCTTTGCCGAAAACTCCTCTGGCTGAACTCTTTCCTCCCGTCCTTCCTATTTATAAGTATTCGAAAAGATGAATGCATAATTTTTTTTTCATTATTTGCTTCTTGTGTTGGCTACAGTCAACAATGGTCAAATGGCCTTTATTTAGAAAGTGTTAGACATTTGTTTTTTTTTTTTTTCATTTGATTCATTGCAATAAATTATTGCTCTATTTGCACACCTACACATATACACACACACATATATAATATGTAACAATATAATACACATATATATTATATATATTGTGGGGCAAAAGCATGTGGCCCAACCCATGTGGTTAGGCCCAAACTACGTGAGTTAAAATTGGGTTGCTTGACGGTCTAAATTCAGCATCGAAGTAACCCCTGCCCAAGCAGCTCACCTCATGCCAACCTTGGCCCAGACCGTGAGCGGTGAGCCCAAATCGCTAGCGGTCTCATAGCATTAAATGCAGAGTTAACCTGCATTAAATGCGTCAGCAGCTTCCCACGCGACTGTTGGTCCAATAGGCAACCCAAGAGGGGGGTGAATTGGGTTTATCGAAGAAGTAAAGAAAATTAATCTAAGCAATGTAACAAAAGACAATCTATATGCAATGCAATGTAATCAGAAGAAGTAAAGAAAGCAGAGCAATAGAAAGGGCACACAGATTTACCGAGGTTCAACCACAAACCGTGATCTACGTCCTCACCCCAAGACCTCTTTGAAGTTTTCTTCTACTATGAAATCACCTATTACAAGATGGGCCACTGATTGACAAAGTGCTCAGCTCATTATACAAAGGACTCCTCACCGAGCTCTCCAATCTTCAAGTGGTTTTGTCCAAGCTCCACTCAAACTTACAAGAGTTTTTGCTTTCACAAGAGAACTCTTAAACTCTCAATTACAAGTGTATAAGAATATACAACTAACAAACAAACTCTCTAACAAGAGTAAATTTTATAATCTGAGCTCACAAGAATAAAACAGGAAGAATGTTTAGGAATATCAGGTTGATCAGTGATTCTTGTCTCTTGTTATTTCTCTCTCTTGATTCTTGTACCTAAATGCAGTTGGAGGCTAGTATATATACCCTTGTATTGATTCCATTTATTGATGGAACCATTGAAATTACAAAAGATTGTACAATTATCATAGTCACAAGAATTATGCAACAAAAGAGATGTTATAACAGGGCCATGAGGAAAACAGATGTGATGAGGTGAGAGAAAATATGAGGTGAGGAGAGGTGATAGAGGTAAGGATAAATAGGATGAAAGGAGGAGAGTCTAGTGAGCTTCAGATTCAGTGGCCGAAGAGTCCTGTTCCCTAGCTTCTTCCCTTTCCTGTGCTTGCTCTTCTTCCTCATTAGCTTCTTTTTCCTCTTCTTCTTCTTCTGTAAATTTTCCTTTGTTATTTCTCAAAATTTGAACCTCCTTTTTGAGTTCTTTTATCTTTCTTTCAAAAATCATCATTCTTGTGTTTGCAATATCAGCCTTGTGATGTAATTTGTCCAGAGATTCCATAACTTGAGCCATAAAAGAATTTAAATCAATACCAAAATGCTTGAAAACCTTTGTTAAGAAAATTCTATATGGCAAAGTGATTTTGGAGATTGTGGCCTTATATATATGATCCAAAACAAACAGAGGCAAATCTATTCTTGTATTAGTTATGTATGCCCATAGAAAGAACAACTTCTTTTCCGAAACATAATCATATTTCCCAGTTTTAGGAGTAAATATGGTAATTCCTTTAACATAACTTCTGACAAACACTTCTCCAGATTCCCTTTCAGCATTTGAATAGAAATGAGCTACCAAATCAGGGTAAACATCATCCCTAAGTGTTGTCATATATTTCCACCTTAAGTTTTCAAATTTTACCCCAAAATCTAACTTGTGATTATCAAAGAATTTATAGTCTATCAATCTTCCATTGAATACTTTTCGAAGAGAGAAAATCATATTGTACCTCTCTTGGGCCTTGCCCTCACTGAAATATAGTTCATTCCATTCCAAGACTTTTAAGGATGAAGCTTCTCCAGTTTTACTCTTCTTGCGCTTGCCTTTGTCTTTGCTAGACCCTACTTTAGATTTTCTCTTTAGCTCTGTTGAAGCAGGGGCCAGTACTACCACTAGGGCTTTGGGCATCTTTTTCAGTTTAGAGGTTTTGGGAGCCATTGTAGGAGAAAAGAAGGTTGAGAGAGAGTGGAAAGTGATTGATTAGGGTTTATAAAGAGATTTAAAGATGAAAAAATATGATGGTTTGTGAGTGACGGTTGGGTTTTGGTGCGAACAGGTGAGCGGGAGAGAACAAGAGTGAGAATGAATGAGTGAGAGGGAAATTTTGAATGTTTGTAAAGTGGGCTTCGTCAAAGTATATAGCCCGAAGCATGAGGCAACTCATGAACTAAATGAGCCGACACATGTCTTGTTAATAAAATGATTTAAGTCCACTGATGTGATGAGGCGACTCTATGAAATAAAGTGTCGACTCTTTCACCCAGACTGAGCATGTGAATCACAAGAATTTCATGAAATGATCTTTTTCAATATATGTGATAAAAGACATTTTAATATGATTATATAATGCATCATGAATTCAAGAAAAGCATTTCATATGAATGATAAACATATTTAAACATTCAAAACACAAATTTCACTCAAATAAGATATATTTTAGGGAAAAGGATCACTCATCCCTAATTCTCTTCTTATCATACAGAAATGATCTTCACTTAAAGATTTAGTAAAAATATCAGCTAATTGCATATTAGTACACACAAAGTCAAATTATATATCACCTTTTTGTACAAGATCACGTATAAAGTGATATCTGATTTCAATGTATTTTGTGCGAGAGTGTTGAATAGAATTTTTAGTCAAGTTTATTGCACTAGTATTATCACATTTAATAAGAATATGATCAAACAAGATTCCATAATCTTCTAGTTATTGTTTGATCCACAACACTTGTGCACAACAACTCCCAGCTGCTACATATTCAGCCTTAGCTGTGGAGAGAGCAACTGAATTTTGTTTCTTGCTATACCAATATACAATCATATTACCTAAGAGTTGGCAAGAGCCACTTGTACTCTTCCTATCAACTCTACTCCCCGCATAGTCAGCGTCAGTGTAAGCATTTAGATTAAAACAAGTATTTCTTGGATACCATAATCCAAGATTTGGTGTGTGCTTTAAATAACGAAAAATTCTTTTTACAGTAATCACATGAGATTCTTTAGGATTAGATTAAAAGCGAGCACATAAGCAAACACTAAACATTATGTTAGGTCTATTAGCAGTTAGATACAATAGAGAGCCTATCATGCTTCTATAAAGCTTAGTATCTACTGACTTACCTTTCTCATCGCTATCCAATTTAGTTGTAGTACTCATTGGAGTACTTAAAGGCTTTGCATCTTCCATGCCAAATTTTTTGATTAAGTCCTTGATGTACTTGGCTTGATTGATAAAGATGTCTTCCTTTGATTACTTGATTTGAAGTCTGAGAAAGTAGTTGAGCTCTCTTATTATACTTATCTCGAATTCTCCCTGCGTACACTTAGCAAATTCTTCGCAAAGCGATTCATTAGGAGCACCAAATATAATATCATCTACATAAATTTGTACTACAAGCATATCACTGTTTTTGATTTTAATAAAAAGAGTTGAATCTATTTTTCCTCTAGAAAAACCTTTTTCAATTAAAAACTTACTAAATCTTTCATACCAAGCCCTTGGGGCTTGCTTCAAACCATACAAAGCTTTTGTTAGTTTGAAAACATGGTCAGGAAGTTTTGGATCCTCAAAACCAGCTGGTTGTTCAAAAAGATTACTTCAGTGATAAAGCCATTTAAAAAAGTACTTTTAACATCCATTTGATATAATTTAAAGTCTTTAAAATAAACAAAAGCAAGTAATAATCTAATGGCTTCTAGTCTAGCTACAGGAGTATAGGTTACATCATAATCAATGCCTTCTTTTTTACTATAACCTTGAGCAACAAGTCTAGCCTTGTTCCTCACAACAATTCCAGATTCATCCATTTTGTTTCTAAATATCCATTTAGTTCCAATAACTGGATGATAGTTAGGTCTAGAAACAAGGTGCCATACCTCATTCCTTTCAAATTGGTTTAAGTTTTCTTGCATTGCATTTATCCAAAATTCATCATATTCAGCATCATTAAAACACTTAGGCTCAATTTGAGATAAGAATGCAAGATGATTACATATATTTTTGATAGAGGAGTGAGTTCTTACACCTTGTGAAGGATCACCTAGGATTTGTTCCGTAGGATGGTTATGCACAAACTTCCACTCCTTAGGTATACCTTCATTAATTTCATGTTGGTTGGTAGGAACTCCTTGTACTTTTCTTTTCTTTTGTGGTTCCTCATTTGAGCTTGGTTGGAAGTTCATCTTTTCCATTCCAGATTCTAGCTCATCTGCATCATCGCTTGCAACATTCTTTGAAGAAGGATTAAGCTCATCAAAAGTGATATAGACAGATTCTTCAACAACTAGAGTCCTCTTATTAAAGACTTTATAAGCCTTGCTATGTGTTGAATAGCCAAGAAATACACCCTCGTTAGATTTAGCATCAAACTTGTCGAGATTGTCTTTATTACTATTCAATACAAAGCATTTACATCCAAAAGCTTTAAAGTATGAGACATTTGGTTTCTTTTCTTTTCAAATTTCATAGGGGGTTTTGTTCAAAAACTTTCTAAATAAAATTCGATTTAAAACATAACAAGTTGTGTTAACAGCTTTAACCCAAAAGTATTTTGGTAAACCATTTTCACAAAGCATGGTTCTACCCATTTCTTCTAAAACTATGTTTTTTCTTTCAACAACCCCATTTTGTTGAGGTGTTCTAGGAGCTGAGAAATCCATATACAATAGTTGAAGTGGCCTAGAGGTAGTGAGCATATTTAAGGATTTGAAAGAGATTCTAGTTTGCTTACCTAATTGGCAAACATCACAAACTCTATTTTTGTCAAATTTTATCTTTGGAAGACCTTTGACCAAATCATTTTTAGAACCTTTTAAAAGTATGCTCATACTAATATGATCAAGTCTTCTATGCCACAACCAACTTTCATCACTATTCATAGCAGCAAGACATTCCATTTAGCATGAGGATAAATCATTAAGATTGAACACATAAATATTGCCTTGTCTATGTCCAGTGAGAATTATCTTGTTATCACTAATGTTAATTGCATCACATTTAGAGGATTCAAATACAACCTTGCATCCTTTGTCACAAAGTTGACTAATGCTCAAAAGATTGTGTTTGAGTCCCTTAACAAGTAATAGATTTTTGATAGAGGTAAAGGAATTCTTACCAATACTACCTATACCGATGATCTTTACTTTGCTATTGTCACCAAATGTGACAAGACCTCCATCCTTTGGTGAGAGAGAAGTGAATTGAGCTTCATCTCCCGTCATATGCCTTAAGCATCCGCTATCCAAGTACCAATGGTCTTTCTTGGATTTGGCTTGAAGGCAAACCTACAAAAGGGTTTATCTAACCTTAAGTACCAAAATCATCTTGGGTCCTGGGGGGTTAGTCCTCAATGGTCTTTTAGAGACCCATGCAGTGCTAGGAACATTTGATTTTTGTAAAACATAACATTTACTAGCAATATTTCCCTTTTATGACAGTAAAATCATGATATCTGTGATTTTCCAATTGAAGTACTAACTCTGCCTTTTGAAAACTTCTTCCTTTTAAATGGATCAAAACCAAGGCCAGCTTTGTCAAGTGAGCAATTTTGTTTTCCTAAAATTGGATCTAGTTTTTCTTTTCCATTTACACATTTATGAAGACTTGTTTCCAAGTTTTTAACTTTATCAAGCAAAATGTGATTTTCTTTTGAAAAATCCTTTTGAAGAGAATTTTTCTTAACCTTATCTTTTAAGATACAGACTCCATTTTTCAAAACTTCATTTTCCTTTTGCAAATTCTCATTTTTAATAGTAAGGGTAGAAATCATCTTCTTAAGAAGTCCATTTTTAATTCCCAATTTTTTGAATTCACAAATTAAATCATCAAAGGCATCTTGTAATTCATTAAAAGTAAATTGAGAAGAATCAGATACCTCACTATCATCTTTATGAGCCATGAGACATAAGTTAGCCACTTCCTGTGGTTTGGTTTATTTTTCGGAGCTTGATTCTTCATCATCACTCCATGTCATGACTGCCATGGCCTTCTTCCCTTGATATTTCTTTCCTCTTTCTAAGCAGAGGGCAATCTGCTTTCATATGGCCAAGCTTCTTGCACTCGTAGCATGTTATGTTGGAGTCCTTGCTAGGTTCTCCTTTGGCTTCATGCTTCTTTCCACATCTCCATTTCTTCTTTATGAATCTTCTAAACTTCAGAGTGATGAGAGCAATCTCATCTTCATTTTTATCACTTTCAGATTCATCATTTTGATAGGTGGATTGGAATGCTACTACCTTTTTCTTCTTTTCTTCATCATCTTGGGCATGTTGTTTTTGAGTGAGCTCATGTGTCATTAAAGAGCCCAAGAGTTCTTCCAGTGGTAGGGTGTTGAGGTCCTTTGCTACTTGGATTGTTGTGACCTTGGCCTCCCAAGCCTTTGGCAAAGACCTTAGAATCTTCCTTATCTGCTCATTGTTAGGATACACCTTTCCAAGAGATTTTAAACCATTAATAATATCGGTGAACCTAGTGAACATTTCAGTGATGAATTCTTTAGATTTCATTTTGAACAATTCATAGTTATGTACCAATATGTTGATTTTAGATTCTTTAACTTGATTGGTACATTCATGTGTGACTTTTAGTCTATCCCATATTTCCTTAGCTGAATCACAATTGGAAATACGATTAAATTCATTAGGATTAAGTGCACAATATAAGATATTCATAGCTTTAGCATTTGATTGTAGCATTTTCAGATCATCTTTATCCCATTCAGATTCTGGTTTAAGGACAACCATTTGTTCTATCCTGGAAGTAGGAGTTTTAGGTCCATTTACAATAAATCTCCATAGTTCATAATCTACCGATTCAATGTAGATTCTCATTCTATTTTTCCAATAATTGTAATTGGTGCCATTGAACATAGGTGGTCTATTTGTAGATTGACCATCAACAAGAGAGCTTTTGAAATTGGTTGCCATGGATCTATTCCTAGGATGTTAAGCCTTAATAGCAGGAATACTAGCTCTGATACTAATTGTTGGTCCAATAGGCAACCCAAGAGGAGGGTGAATTAGGTTTATTGAAGATTAAAAGCAAATAAAGATTAATTAAAATTAATCTAAGCAATGTAACAAAAGACAATCTGTATACAATGCAATATAATCAGAAGAAGTAAAGAAAACAGAGCAATAGAAAGGGCACACAGATTTACTGAGGTTCAACCACAAACCGTGGTCTACGTCCTCACCCTAACACCTCCTTGAAGTCTTCTTCCACTATGTAATCACCTATTACAAGATGGGCCACTGATTGACAAAGTGCTCAACTCACTATACAAAGAACTCCTCACCGAGCTTTCCAATCTTTAAGTGGTTTTATCCAAGCTCCACTCAAACTTACAAGAGTTTTGCTTTCACAAGTGAACTCTCAAACTCTCAATTACAAGTGTATTAGAATATACAACTAACAAACAAACTCTCTAACAAGAGTAAATTTTACAATTTGAGCTCACAAGAATAAAACAGGAAGAATGTTCAGGAATATCAGGTTGATCACTGATTCTTGTCTCTTATTGTTTCTCCCTCTTGATTCTTATACCTAAATGCAGTTGGAGGCTAGTATATATACTATTGTATTGATTCCATCCGTTAGAGGTGGTTGGGTATCATAAATGCACGTCCAGTCCGTTATAACATTAAGAAAACTAGCCGTTATATCCAAGGAGTCCGCTCCAGGTTTGTGGAGTCGACACTTTCTGCTTTTGCATTTACCAGATGTAGTTCACTGACTTCATGAGTCCGCTCTTCATATCAATGAGGTGACTCTTTATTCATTCTGTCTTCACTTCTTTGACTTCTGTTGTCATGAGGCGACACTTCATCTTCAGGTGTCCGCTCATTGATCATATTATCTTCAAGCCTTTTACTTCTGCTGCCAAGAGGGGACTCTTCGTCTTCATGTGTCCGCTCATTGATCATGTCATCTTCAAGCCTTTGCGTCTGTCTCCATGAGGCGACTCTTCATTACAATGAGTCCACTCTTTGTCTATATGGTTTCCAGGCCTTTTTGCTTCTGTGATCAAGAGGCGACTTCTTATTTTCATGAGTCCTCTCATTGCCCAAAATTCTGTATTCTATCTTCCAATGATTTAGACCATCTTAGCATAAGTATAAGATCTTCAAGGAGTATGTCTTTGGGGTATGATGATCAAACAAATCTTCTTAACTTGTTAGAGTTAACTTCTATTCAATTTGGATTAAATCAATCATTGGATATTGATCTTCTTCTTGAATCTCAAACTGTCAAGGCTTCATTAGATCAATGTTCATCTTTTCTTCTTCATTTGCTCAGCTCCTTCTATCATTGTCGAATATCCTCTTTCAATGCCAAGCTTCCTCAATTGCGTAGAGCTTCTCAATGCTTGATTTCTGATTTCCTCTCTTTGCTAGCAATTTTTCATTTTCATTAAAATTACTTCACTAAGATCATTGCAGACATGATGAAGCTTTCATGCATCTAGTCTTCATGAATCTTTTATATTGTAGAAGAATTCTTCACTTGGACTCCAGGTAGGGATCAGATATTCATTGTGAGCCATCTTCTCAGCAACTTCAATTGCATTGTCTTAAATTAGTCTTTGCATTCTCAACAACTTCAATCTACACCAATGGATCGGCTCCGAGGAAGAACACTAAGGTTGGAAATATGAACTCCTACTGAAAGCCACCAAAAAGCACCAGACGAACTACGGAGGAACACAAACTATGTGAGGGACATAAATTTTTGGAGAAACCACCACCGAGACCTTGCCCCTTCGCCCTCCAGTGGGCGAGTCCCGAGTGAAGACACACTCCGCACGACAGAAAGGGAAATTCGGCGATGCGGCGAAAAGATTGCCTACCTAACTTCCCAAGTTCGGATCATGAGAGAGGCAATCTCCGGAAGAGATGGGCGTGGAAGAGAAATGTCCCCCAACCATGAAAGAATTGCTAGAGGCAAGGAAGATCCAGCGCCGCGAGTAAGAGGGAGCTACACCTCTAGTACTGGACGCTATGACAATGGGCAAAAAGATCGGTAGAGGGGAAGGAGTAAGACCCTGCTGAATGTCGACCATACGCAGGAAGATCAGCAGAGAATAGACTGGGATAAATAGTACAACGAAAAACTGGAGGATAGGAAGCAACAAACTAAAGAGCGCACAACCCATGACTTGGTTAAAAAGGCCTTAGACCAGATCACATCCTCACTATTCACAAAGGAGATTGAGTCCCACCCAATTCCTTGAAAGTTTACACCCACCAAAGTTCACTTTCTACGACGGAAAGGCCGACCCAGTTAACCATGTTCGTCATTACAAGCAGCTAATGGTGGTATGGTGCGGTGACCAAATATTGATGTGCCGAATCTTCCCTTCTAGTCTAAGGGACGTGGCCTTACGATGGTTTGACAAGTTGCCATCTAAGTCTGTGACAAATTGGAGGCAACTTCCTGAGCTGTTCATCGCTTGATTCATAGCAAACAGCCTACAGCCAAAGGAGGTTGATTTTATAATGACCTTGTGAAAAGAAGAAGGGGAAGGATTGCGGACATACGCACGATGCTACTGGGAGGCTTATAACGAAATTGACGAGTGCAACGAGCAACTGGTTGTGACTCAGTTCAAAATCGGCCTCCCCAGGGAGCATCGTTTGCGGCAATCCTTGATGAAGAACCCAGCCCTCACCATACAAGAGTTGATGTTAAGAATCGAGCGTTATGCATGATTGGATGAAGATATGCCCCAGCCAAGTTCGGCAATGGGTGACATTTTTGCCGATAAGGCCAATAAGAAGGACGCCAAGAAACCCTGATCAGAAGACAACAACCGAGGAAAAAAGGTGAATGAGGGGGTCTACACAGTCTTTAAGGACCCCGTTTATAAAATATTGCCCCAGATTCACGACAGGCCATTTTTCAAATGGCCACCAAAGTTAAGAAAGGACCCAGCAACCCGAGATCAGAAGAGATTCTGTTCCTACCACCGCGAGCAGGGACATAAAACGGAACAATGTCAGCATCTCAAAACCCATTTGGAAGATTTGGCCAAGGCTAGCCATCTCGACCAATTCATTGATCGGGACAAGACTAAAAATGAAGCCGAGCAACCGGGAGTGGAAGACGCACCCCCAAAGGATATTGAAGCAAGACCGGTCTGAGTAATCAATGTGCTGCACAGTTCGACTGAATCAGGAACCGTCAACCCATATAGATACCAGGCCGAGATACAGAAGGATGCGCATTTGAAGGAAGTAATGCAGATACAACCCCCAAGCAAGAAAGTCAAGGTCGGCGACTGCCCTACGTCCATTACCTTCACCGATGAAGATCTCATGGGGGTACAGACGCCACACAATGACATCCTGGTTGTAACACTGAGAATGGCGGACTGTGACATAAAGAGATTGCTCATTGACTAAGGAAGTTCATCCGAAGTCATGTACTTGATTACACCCTAAAAGTGTAATCATAAGCCCTTAATTTGTACTTTGTTAGACTTATATTGTAATTAATTATCTTATTTCAATTAGATATTTGTTTGAATATGTTTTGTATGTGTTTTATAGGTTATATAAGCCAATAAAGGTGAAAAGAAATCAAGAATAATCAAAGCGAACTCAAGGCGAATAATTTGTTAATGAAAATTCAGACCTATCTCGGTATTTTGGCAATAACTTTTTACTCTGATATCCGATTGAGTTGATTTTTGTGTCATTGAAAAGAAGACTTCAAGCTTACAACTTTGCCTCTAACGTGCATTAGCTAAATTGAGCTCTAGGATGATAAAATCAAGTTTCAAAGTTTTTACAGTGGAACAGTGTGAATAGTACCCGTTCGAACAGTTACTGTTCACCATTCGAACAGTTACTGTTCATGAACAGTGCCCATTCGGACGATGAACAGTACCCGTCTGCACTTCAAACGGTCGTTAGACGCACCATTCAGACGGTTACTGTTCATTCAGAATGCATTTTTTGCGTCCGAAGCGGCATTTTATTCATTTTTGTAGGTTTTTTGTTGAAGTAGGGTTAGTTTTAGCAAGGGGGCGGTGGGAGAAGCTCCCAAAAGGTTAGTTTTTCTATTTTTATTCATTTTTAGCTTAGATTTAACTTTGTAATGGTAATATAGGAGTAGAACTTATAACTTCCTTTCATTGTATTGTATTTTCTTTCACTTTTTTGCACTTTCTTGTATTTTTCTTATATCCAAACACTTTTAATCATCAAGTAAATTTTAGTTTAAATCTCTATATGCTTTCTTTCCATTTTACATGTTGTTAGGATGAATTTAATTAGCTAGTTTTTAGATTTGGTTCAAATGTAAAAATCACCCAAATAATCCAAAAAATTTAATGGAGGTATCTCATGAATTAATTGCCATAATTTTCTAGAATTCAAATTTCTAGTAATTACATGTATAATTTTAGAAAACTTAAATTATTGACTAAGTTTGGAAATTTTTATCACTTAAATCGATGGTATTAATTTATGACCCTTGATTAGACAAATACTTCAAAATTGCTAGAAATTCATTCTCATAAATTGATTGAAGATGCCTTAGAAAACTTAGGTGATTGACTATGTTTAGCTAATCAATGCACAAACCACAAATTTGGTATTGACTAAGTTGAATCGATGGTATTAACCTTTGATTCCTCATTGAACATGTATCTAATTTCAATTGCTTGAAGATAATTGCTTTTCAAAGCTAAATCTTCCGAATCAAATACACTTAAATGTTGTATTTGATTTAAGTTATAAACCCTATTAGAAATCTTGAATGAAATTGACTAGTTGGATCATTTGAGCTCAATTCACTTTTAATTGCTTTAATTCTATTTTCACTTTGCTTTACTTTAATTGTCTAGTGTTAATTGCTTTAATTTCTATTGCATTAGGTTAGTAATTCAAAATCATCATAAAAAATCCAAAACATTTTCGGTCCTTTTATTTTTCTTTTTATTTTAGATCCAATTCCCCTCTTTAATTGCAATTCTATCGTAGGTTAGGTTGGTGTGAGTTGAGTGCTAGAGCCTATATTGGGCTAGGTCCCTTGGGAGAGAACGATAACAGATATTCCAATTTATACTTCATTGCAACCCCTGTGCTCTTACGGGGTTACTAACTCCATTTTGTAGTTTTCGGAGCGAGTCAGTACTGCAGCTTGTTCAAGAAGCTGAAGCTCAAGGAGTCCGACTTCAGCCATCACTCAACCTACTGGTTGGATTCAGCTTAGATATAGTTTGGCCCATGGGGAAGGTAACATTTCCAGTGACTGCTGGAGGAATTACATTGCAAATCGAATTCCTGGTAATCAACGTGCCCTCCCCCTACAATGCCATCATGGGACGAACTTAGTTACACCTCATGAAGGCCATTCCTTCGTCCTACCATCAACTTATCAGATTTCTACCCCCCGATGGAGTGGGGGAGATAAAGGGAGACCAAGTGACTGTCAAACAGTGTTTCCTAATAGCATGCACGACGAAGATAAAGGTTGAAAATGTGCAAATGATGGAGCTACACGAAGACACACCCACCATTGATGACGTGGGACAAACGCCTGAGAATAAAGCCGTAGAAGACCTAAAGAAGATATACATTGACCGACAGAATGATAAGTACTTCGTCATAGGCACCTCTTTGTCCAAAATGGAGGAATATTCTTTGATCAAATTATTGACAAGTTACCTGGAGGTGTTTGCCTGGACTCCTTATGATATACCGGGAATTGATGCCAATGTTGCCTGCCATTGGCTAAATGTTGACCCAAAATGCCGACCTGTGGTCCAAAAAGGGAGAAGGGCAGCCACCCAGCATGTGGACGCCGTTATTGAAGAAACAGAAAAGATTTTGGAAGCTGGGGCAATTTGGGAAATCAACTACTGGAATTGGCTTTCGAACATAGTGGTGGTAAAAAGGACGGCAGGTGGAGGGTCTGCATGGACTTCATTGATCTCAACAAAGCATGCCCCAAGGACCCATTCCCCCTCCCCAAAATTGATCAGCTCGTGGATGCAACAGTTACCTTCGGGAGGATGAGTTTCTTGGATGCTTATCGGGGGTACCACCAAATTGCCCTCCACCCTGACAATCAAGAGAAGACGGCCTTCATCACTCCAAGGGGTATATTTTGCTACAAGGTTATACCCTTTGGTCTGAAGAACGCCGGGGCCACGTACCAGCAATTGGTCACCAAGATGTTCAAAAAGTAGCTTTGTAGTACCGTGGAGGTCTACATCGACGACATGGTGGTAAAAAGCAAACTCAATAACTCTCATCTTGAGGATCTAAAAGAGGTACTCCGCATCCTAAAAGAGTACAAAAATGCGGCTGAATGCTTCGAAGTGCGTCTTCAGAGTCAACTCGGACAAATTTCTAGGATTCTTGGTTACACATTGGGGCATTGAGGTGGATCCACGACAGATCAGTGTAATCTAGAGCGTTCAAGCCCCAAAGAATGCCAAAGAGGTACAAAAGCTAATTGGAATGGTTGCAGCGCTCAATAGGTTCATTAGTCGATCATTAGACAGGTACCGACCAATCTTCTAGCTTCTCAAAAAATGAGAACAATTCAAATGGACTCCAAAATGTGACTTAGCTCTCAGCGATCTAAAGAAATACTTGATCCAACCACCCCTGCTTTCCACCCCACTTCCGCATGAGGAACTCTTCCTTTACCTCGTGGTGTTAGAGCATGAAATCAGTGTCATAGTACTAAGGCAACAAAATACGCAGCAATTGCTTGTCTACTATGTCAGCAAAACACTTCTCGAGGCAGAAAGCAGATTCTTGCCCCTCGAAAAATTGACACTCGTACTAGTGGTAGCATCCCGTAAATTGGTGCACTACTTCAAAGCTCACACCATCAACGTACTCACGGACCACCAGCTCAAACCTCTTCTCAGGAGAGCCGACTTCTCTGGAAGATTGGCAAAATGAGCGGTGGAATTAGGGGAGTTTGATATCAAGTTCCAACTAAGATCGACAGTGAAAGGGCAGGTCCTTGCAAATTTCCTTGCCGAATTCTCCGTTAAATTGCCATCAGATGCCGACCAACCACCAGTGCCCGCTTAGCCGCACGATGACCTCCCTCTGGATCTTTGGAAAAAAACTGATCATTGGTAACTCTACGTCGACGAAGGTTCCAATGACCTGAGGGCAGGATTGGGCATAGTACTCATTACACCAGATGGTCTGACCATTGAACAAGCTATCAAGCTTGAGTTCGCTGCCTCCAACAACAAATCTGAATATGAGGCCTTGCTTGCCGGACTACACCGAGCCATTGAACTTAAAATTCCTGAGGTCGTCATTTATTCGGACTTCCTACTTGTTGTCAACCAGATTACAGGAGAATACGCAGCAAAGAATGACAGAATGACGTAGTACCTAGCTAAAGCCAAGGAACTACTCAGCAAATTCAACAGTTACAAGCTTCGACAAATCAACTGGGATAATAACTCTCATGCGGATGCCCTGGCATTGTGTTTATACTTGTACTGCATTTATAGACACTCCTTCACAGGTCCATACTTGCACTGCGTTTATCTAAATAAAGTGCAAGGCGTCCTATTTGAAATCCATGAAGGAATATGTGGAAGTCATGTCGGTGGAAGATTGGTAGCGCACCGAGCTATTTCACAGGGATACTGGTGGCCCTACATGCAGAAAGATACAGCCCAGTATGTCCTAAAATATGACAAGTGTTAGAGGTACACTTCCATCATCCATCAGCCAGCTAAAGATTTCGCAACTATTACCAGTCCGTGGCCTTTCGCTCAGTGAGGACTGGATATAGTCAGGCCTTTGCCCCGAGCTTCGGGCAATAAGAGGTTGCTCATCATGGCGACTGACTACTTCACTAAATGGGTAGAGGCGGAGCCTTCGTCAACCATCAGAGAGGTCGACGCTAAAAGGTTCGCATGGAAAAGCATAGTGACAAGGTTCGGAGTCCCTCGTGCCATTGTTTCAAATAGCGACACTCAGTTCGATGGCAACATGTTCAGGTCATTCTATGAAGGGCTTGGGATCATAAACTATTACTCAACACCAGCCTATCCTCAATGCAATGGGCATGCCGAGATTTCAAACAAAACTATGCTTAATGGAATTAAAAAGCGGTTGGAAAGGGCCAAAGGGAAATGGACGGAGGAGCTACCCAGTGTTTTATAGTCCTATTGAACAACCCCAAGGAGGTCTACTGGCCAAACCCCGTTCTCTTTGGCATACGGGGTGGAAGCAGTCATACCTTTGGAGGTAGGGCTACCAACTATCAGATCGGCAGCCTTCAACACAGGGCTCAATGACCAAACGCTGGCAAAGGATCTAGATCTTGCTGAAGAAAAAAGGGAAGCTGCCTTGATCAGACTTACCGAATATCAACGACAGTTAAAACGCTTCTACAACAAACGGGTTTGTCCGAGAAACTTCGCTCCAGAAGACCTAGTCCTACAAAAAGTACTGGGGGCAACTAAGAATGCCGCATATGGCAAGCTCGGCCCCAACTTGGAGGGCCCATATAGAGTGACATTTTAGGTCGGCGTTGGCGCATACCGGTTAGAGACAGTTGAAGAGGGAAGAAAGCTGCCTTGACCTTGGAATGTGAACAATTTGAAGAAATTCTACTAGTAATGCAGAGTCCCACATGATATAACAAATGTGTAAAGCCTTTATAACATCAATGAAATGTGAAGCTGTTCAAACAAATTTGCTCAGAGTACTGTATGACTAAAAAACCAAGTGTAAAAACTCGGTTCTGCTAAAGTTGGACAGGTTGGCCAAAGAAGACCACAAAAACCAAGTGTAAAAATTTGGTCCTATCCAAGTTGGATAGGTCGGCCAAAGAAGGCCACAAAACCCAAATGTAAAAACTTAGCCTTTTCCAAGTTGGACAGGTTGGCCAAAGAAGGCCACAAAAATCAAGTGTAAAAACTTGGTCCTGTCCAAGTTGGACAAGTCGGCCAAATGAAGAAAATCAAACAAATTAAGCAAACTCAAGACAGCCGATTAAAGAGTAATGTTAAGGCAAGAGACAAAACAAGCTTTTCATTAAAAATGGCAGGGTGATTACAAAAATATATTCAAAATAAGGAAAATGCTACAAGAAGGGTACATTCTTTCTTTACCAAACTTAGTTTTGTTTCCTTTTTCAAGTGTCGGTGTCCTGAACTAGGTTGCCTTGGGTGTCAGGTCGAGCCAAGCCCCGAATATCCAAAGAGGTGAGGGCAGCCATAAGGAAGGTCCAGCAGCATGATATCCATAGTCACAAAGACTTGGTCACTGCCGAGAGCTTGTCAAACTACTTGCTAGGTCCCGAGCCCACCAGAGAGGCCCTGGCTGCTGAACGTGAGAGGAGTGAGTGTTTAGTTATTTGCAGAGCTTTCCAACGTCGCCGAACTAACATCTGTTTTACTTGCAGTTGGTGTGGTCGTCGTTTCCAGCTCGGCCCCTGCTACTGTTCCTCAGACAGCTTCCCCTACTCAAGATCAAGATGTCGACGAGATGAGCTTCAACGTAGCCTTTTTGAAGAAGCAGAAAGCTGGAGGGTCCGAGCCCGAACCGAAGCAGACGAGAGTCGTCGAAGTAGAGCCAACCAGGAAGGATACGGCTCCAGCCAGAGTGCTCGAGCCGAAGACGATCGAAGCGCCTCAGGTTTAACCACCTACACCACAGACCAAGAGGAGGCGCAGTACAGTTGCTACAGTGGAGCAACAAGCCAGGGCCGAGGCCACCCCCTCTTGTAGGAATGTTTTTGAAAGCCCGGAGGAAGCACGGGCAAGGGCGGCGATCGTCGTGAAAGACGCTGACCTTTAGAGGATCGACAAATACAACAACAACCACCTGGTGAAAGATATGAACCACGATCTCCTCAGGGTACGTGCCTACTACTTAGTCCTTTCTTTTCCGTTCTTTTGCCTTGCTCTGACATGCAGCCTTTGCCAATTTGTCGTCAGGAACATCAAGATAGGCCACCGTTTGGCGGGCCTGGAATGGGCATTTAACCATGAGAAGAGTACTTGTGCAGCTCTTCTCACCGAGCTAAACGGTATGAAAGAGGAGATCACTACGACTCATGCTATAAAGGACGAGATCACCGTTATTCGCCCCGAGAGGGACACCTAGCCAAGGCCCAAGATGAGTATAAAAAGCTTAACGCCACTACCAGCAAGCTAGTGCTGGGTCTTTCGGCCGAGTAGGCCAAACGGAAGGAATTGGAGAAGGAGAAAGCGGCTTTGAAGGAGGAGATCAAGAAGGCAAAGAGTGACGCTGTGGAAGAGTTCCAACAGGGGGATGACTTTCAGGCCCTATTGGCGCCGACTTTCCTCCAAGGTTTCGAGCATGCTAGGAATTAGGCTTCAAGGAAGTTCCCTGGTCTGGACTTCTCCATTCTTGAGTTGTCTGAAAAGGCTCCTCCAAGTGGTGAGCAGGCCGCGACAGAGGCTCTTGCTTTTGCTGTTGAGACGGCCTCGAGCTTCAAATCGGCGCTAAGGGAGTGCCTCCTACTGAGGGTTCTGAGCCTACTGTTAAGGGCATCCGGCAGAAGGGCATTGAGCCTTCTTCTGAGGGAGTTCAACAGAAGGACAATGAGAATAGCAGAGGGGTGACTGAGGAGCCGGCTCGGACTTGATTAGTCTCCTCTTTTGTAACCGTTTTCTCTTCTCTTTGTTTTTTTTTTTTTAAAAGAAAATGTACTCCTCTTTTCATTAATGAAATAGACTCGTCTTCACATACCCTGTGCCTGCTATGTTTGCTGAGTGTTTGACTAGAATGACTTGTAGAACGCTTGTAAGTACTAATGAGGGCCTAACCAGCAACAATAGCTGAACAGATCTAATAACCAGCTCTGCTCGTCGTTTGGCCGAGCAGACTTAATTTCTATTCCATTGCCAACTCAAGGCCCTCCGGAAGTGCCGAGCAGATTCAATTTCTGTGCCATTGCCACTCAAGGCCCTGGCTCTGCTTGGCATTGGGCCGAGCAGATCCCATTTTTGTGCCATTGCCACTTTTAAGGCCCTCTGGCTCTGCTCGGCACTTGGCCGAGCAGATTCTATTTCTGTGTCATTGCCACTTTTAAGGCCCTCTGGCTCTGCTTGGCACTTGGCCGAGCAGATTCTATTTTTGTGTCATTGCCACTTAAGACCCTCTGGCTCTGCTCGGCAAAGTGCCGAGCAGATTCAATGTCGATTCCACGCAAATAGATAGATTCAAGGTCGATACATGTGGACAATTTCATGAATAGTCGCTTTTATTGATACACTGGAGAATTACAACTAGGAGACTTTCAAGAGTAGTACTTCTTTAGATGTTCTGCGTGCCACGGGTGTGGGAGCTCCTTGCCTTCTGAGTTCTTTAGCCTGTACGTCCCTTTCCTAGTACTACCGATCACCTGGTAGGGTCCTTCCCAATTAGGTTCGAGCTTGCCCTCTCTGGGATCCTTAGTGGACTGGTTGACTCTTTTCAAAACGAGTTCCCCAGTCGTGAAGTCTTTTTGCCGAACTCTGGAGTTGTGATACTGGTGCATCTTCTGTTGGTAGGTTGCTACTCTCATGGCTATCTGTAGTCTCCTTTCCTCCAATAAGTCCAAGTCCACATTCAGGGCCTCGCCATTGGTCGTGGGGTCGAACTGCATCGTTCTGTGGTTGGGGAGACCGATCTCTACTGGGATGACGGCTTCGGTGCCGAAGGTGAGTGAGAATAGCGTCTGCCCCGTGGACACTCTCTCCGTCGTCTTGTAGGCCCAGAGGATGGTATGGAGCTCCTCCGCCCATAGTCTTTTGGCCTTCTCCAACTTTGTCTTGAGGATCTTTAAGAGGGACCGGTTGGTAACTTCAACCTAGCTGTTTGCCTGAGGGTGTTCTGGGGACGAAGCGTGGTGGCTTATCCCTAGGTCGGTGCATAATTTGTTGAACTGTCTACCCTTGAACTACTTTCCGTTGTCCGTGATGACAACCTTGGGGATTCCGAACCTACACATAATGTTTTGCCACAAAAACTTCTTCATCTTTTCCTTCGTAATTGTCGGCAGGGCCTCTACCTTCGCCCATTTTGTGAAATAGTCGATCGCCACCACTGCAAATTTGGTTTGTCCTTTGCCGAGCAGCAATGGTCCCACAATATCGATCCCCCACTGCACAAACGGCCAAGGGGTCTGGATCGGGGTCAGCTCCTGCGAGGGTAATCTTGGGATATTGGCGAACCGTTGGCACTTGTCGCACTTCTTAACAAATTCCTAGGCATCTTTCTCCATAGTGGGCCAATAATAGGCCGTTCGCAAAATCTTCTTAGCGAGAGACCGAGCGTCGGAGTGGTTCCCACACACACCTTCGTGAACCTCCCGCATTATGTAGTCTACCTCTTCCTCGTTGGCGCAGTGTAGCAACGGCATGGTGTGCCCCCTTTTATATAGTATTCCGTCTTGTACGAGGTATCTGCTCGAACAGTATTGAATCCGCCTTGCCTCATTCCGGCCTTCTGGCAGGGCTTCGTTCTCTAAGTAATTCCTGATCTGGCTCATCCATGACGATTTGGGCACAATCTGGTCGACTTCCGGGCTCTAGATGCTCGGTGAATCAAGAATTTCAATCAGGACATTCGGGTCGGGCTCATTCGACGGGGCTATCCTGGCCAATCGGTCTGCCTCCTCATTCTCCAATCTCGGGACACGTTCCAAGAGTATCTTCGCGAATCTTCTAGCCAGGCTCTTCGCCACTTGGCAGTACGGCTTCATGTTGTCTTCTCTTGCTTCGTACTCTCCCTGAACCTGCTCCACTACAAGCTGAGAGTCGCTTCGAACAACTATCTGTTCGGCCCCCATTCGCCAAGCTATTCTGAGACCGGCAATGAGTGCTTCATATTCAGCGACGTTGTTGGTGGCCGGGAACGTGAAGCGGAGCGCGTATTCCATCTTGTAGCCGTCGGGGGTAACGAGGACCACGCCGGCACCACCGGAAGCATGTGTGGAAGAACCATCAACATTCAAGACCCAGTGACCGTCAGGTGGGTCAGCTTCTGGGTTGTTGGGGGCGGGTTAGTGAATTTTGCAATGAAATCTGTAGTAGCCTGCCCTTTGATCGCTAGTCGAGGACGGTAGTGGATGTTGAACTGGCTAAGTTTAACGGACCATTTCACCAATCGCCCTGATGTCTCGGGCTTGTGTAGGATGTTTTTGAGCGGCTGGTCGGTGAGTACCACAATCGTGTGGGCTTGGAAGTAGGGCCGCAAGCGCCGAGCTGTAGTTACCAGCGTGAGGGCCATGAGTTCCATCCTCGGGTACCGCTCTTCTACTCCACGCAAGGCACGACTGGTGTAGTATACTGGCTTCTGGATCCCCCCTTCTTCTCGGACGAGAGCTGAGCTCACTGCTGTTGCCGACACAGCCAAATACAACTTCTCCCCCGGGACGATTCGACTGAGCAGTGGGCCTGAGCTCAGGTATTGTTTAAGTTGACCAAAGGCTGCTTCACACTCCTCGTTCCACTCAAATGCCTTGCGTAAGATCTTGAAGAATGGCAAACACTTGTTGGTGGACCGAGAGATGAACCTATTCAGGGCAGCAACACGTCCTACCAAGCGCTGAACGTCCTTTGTCGTCCGGGGCGCCTGCATGTCAATGATAGCTTGAATCTTCTCTGGGTTGGCCTCAATCCCCCTCTGTGACACCATGAAGCCCAGGAACTTACCTGAGGCAACGCCGAAGGCACACTTGGCGGGGTTAAGTTTTATTTGGTACTTGCGGAGTGTTTGGAATGTCTCATCGAGGTCCCGCATGTGGTCGGTGGCCTCTTTGCTCTTCACCAACATATCATCCACGTAGACCTCCACATTACGGCCAATCTGTGACTTGAACATGAGGTTGACCAACCGTTGGTATGTGGCCCCTGCATTCTTTAACCCGAATGGCATGACGTTGTAGCAATAGAGCCCCCGGTGTGTAATGAAGGCCGTGTGCTCCTGGTCGCACTCCGCCATCCGGTTCTGGTTATATCCTGAAAAAGCATCCATAGAGGTTAGCATTTCATACCCCACAGTAGAGTCGACAAGGAGGTCGATGGTCGGTAGTGGAAAGCTGTCCTTAGGGCATGCTTTGTTCAGATCAGTGAAGTCAACGCACATCTGCCACTTCCCGCTGGACTTCTTTACCATGACAACATTCGAGAGCCAAGTGGGGTAGTGCGCTTCCCTGATGAACTTCGCCTGCACCAGCTTCTCCACTTCTTCAGCAACTACATCGTTCCTGTCTAGTGCAAAGTTCCTCCGCTTCTGCTTGACCGGCCTGGCCTAAGGGTCGATGTTCAAGTAGTGAGCCGTTACTCGTGTGTCAATACCAGGCATGTCTTCGTGAGACCAAGCGAACACGTCCACGTCATTTATCAGGAACGCCCACAGCTGTTGCTTCAACTCCTCGGGTGCGGCAGCCCCTATCCTCACTGTTTGGTCCTGCCTCGTTTTCCCGACCAGGACATCTTCCAGATCTTCCGCTTGCTCTCCCCTTCTAACTTCCTCCTCATCCCTCGGCTCGAGCTCTTTGATGACCAAGGTCTCCCTGCTGGGTTCTCCTTTGAGGGAGGCCATGTAGCACTCCCGTGCTTCCTTCTGGTCGCCCCTTGCGCATCCGACCCTAGTGTCGGTTGGAAATTTAATGCGAAGGTAGTACGTGGAAGCGACCGCCTTAAACTAGTTTAGGGCGGTTCAACCAATGATGGCGTTGTATGCGGAAGGGCAGTCCACAACTAGAAAATGCACCATTTTCGTTGTCCTTTGTGGTTCCTCCCCAAGGGTTACTGGTAAGGCGATGGACCCGAGAGGGGCCACCTGGTCCCTGGTGAAGCCGACTAGGGGACAGTTTACTAGTTTCAACTTCTCCAGGCCAATCTGCATTTTTTTGAAGGCTCACCAAAATAGGATATCTGCTGAGCTCCCGCTGTCAACTAGGATTCTCCAAGTTTTGAAGTTGGAGACCACCGCCGAGACGACCAGGGTGTCATCATGTGGTTGGTGCAACTCAGTTGCCTCTTCTTCTGTGAACATGATCGCGGGACCTTCGGTCTTCGTCTTCTTGCTAACCGCCCCGACCAGCATTACTACTGCTTCGGTCCGGATATCTCGAACGTGTTTCTTCCTCGCCGAAGAGGACTCCCCTCCTCCAGCGAATCCGCCAGCAATGACCCTTATCTCTCCAATGGGTTGGGTGGTTGTTTCGATTCTTGCTGGACTGCGTCGTTCCGCCCGTGCTCGATCTTGACCGGCCACATAACGGCTAAGCCTCCCCCATTTGATCAGATCTTTGATTTGCTGCTTCAAGTTGATACAGTCTTCCTTGTCGTGGCCATGGTCACGGTGGAACCGGTAGTATCGCCTCCTGTTCCTCATACCCGACAGCGTCTTCAAAGGCTCGGGCCACTTTAGGTCCGGGTCATCTCTGATCTCCATCAGTATATCCTTCAACTTCGTCGTGAGGGGGGTGAACGTTCGATCGAGATCGCGATAGTGCTCGCGCCTCTCCTCTCCTGTGTTCCTCACTCGGTTGTTATTTCGGCTTGTCTTGGTCTCCCTCTCGTCGTTCAATGTTCCTCTGGATCGCTTGTTCTTCGAGCGTGAATCGTCCCCTTCGTCATTATCTCTCCTTGCACTCATGGCATCCTCCGCATTCATGTGCTTCTGAGCACGGAGCATCAACTCTTCCATATCCTGGGCCGGTCTCTTTGATAGGGAAAAGAGGAGTTTCCCACTTCTCAGGCCGCTCATGAACGCTGTGATAGCCACCTTGTCATCTACGTCGTCCATGACCAAAGTCTCTTGGTTGAACCTCCCAACATACTTCCGTACCGTCTCCTCCTTCTTCTGCCGCACCGTCAGCAAGTATGCCGCAGGCCGCCTTTGCCACTGGGCCTCGATGTAGTGGCTCACAAAGAGCTTGCTAAGTTCCTTGAATGTGGAGACCGTCGCCGGTTTTATTTTGTTAAACCAAGTTTGTGCCGAACCCTTCAACGTGATGAGGAATGTTGTGCACATGATCTCGTCTGGCACCGCTTGTAGGTGCATGAGTGCTCTGAATGTCTCTAGGTGGTCCACCGGGTCCTTGAAACCATCGAACACATCCAAGGTCGACATTTTAAACTTTGGGGGGAGTGGAAATTCCATCACCTTCTGCCTAAACGAGGAGGCCGTTCGGCCAATGAGGGCGTCCACGGTGTTTGGAGTTTTTGCTTTCGCCGCTGCTGACACTCCTGCCATTTGAGCTTGCATGGCTTTCAATTGCTCGTCCTAAGCATGGGAGCTTTCCGGTTTGTCGCCTACCATCTCCATCCTCGATGGAATGGCGTGGCTCATTTGTGCTTCGTCGATGTTGGGCTTGCGGCGAAGTAGAGGGTCCTCAACCCTCCCTCCATTGCCATTTTCGCCGCCGTTGGGGAGGACAGACGGATCCTTGTCGACCTCCTGCTCCTGTTGTTCTTGGGCCAACGGGTTGGGTTGCGGTGGAATCTCTGGTGGAGGAGGAGGAGGAGGGTTTCGTTGAAGTAACTTCGCATTTTGACTGACCAGCTGCTGCATGTGGGCCATCATGTCAGCTACCGTCTTCTCCAAAGCGGCTATCTTTTCTACACTAGAATTGGCCATCGAAGTTCCTTCAAGGAGGGTGCTAATGCCAAACCTAGTCAAGAACATGAAATGCCATGAGAGAAGTCGTTCCCACAGACAGCGCCAGCTGATGATGCAGCAATCTCGTATTGGCTTGCCCCCAAGTCTGGGATAAACTCCTCTTTTGTCGGCCGGTGATCTCCTGCACTAAAACCCACCGGTGTGATGGGAGCCAATGACCCTCCGGTGTTCAAGTTAGATTCAAGGGGATGCCGGCATTGGAGGGAGAGATATTCAGGGTTGTGTGTATGCGTATCTATGAAGGGGATGAAGTTTTCCCCTTGTATGTTTGCATGGTGGAGGTAGGTGGTCTCTCCACACGGCAGCTTCCAATTGGTAGGTCAGAACGGTGTCAGAACGATGTCAGAACACTCGAGAGGACCATTCTTACACTCCAAGGTGGCGTGTGTTAGAACAGTGTTAGGAGTGTGGGGAATGGTTGCGAGTACACGCCACTCTCGCGCCCCTGAGGCGTCCCAAGGTGGCGAGTGTCAGAAGTGGGTCCTATGGGTGTGGTTGGGCGTCAACCTGATCGGCGAACTGACGGGTCTCCGTTCGGCTTATGGAGGCCAAGGGCGATCAGATGGGGACACCTGGTCGACCGGCAGTTCAGCCCCGGGCTGGTCGAGGAACCACCGTCACCATGCTGTACCAAAAATTTCCCAGGCGAGATCTTGCTTGTGAAATAAGGTGACCCATTTTGAATAAATTCTCACCTTCCATTGTAATAGCAGAGATAATTGCTAGAAAATCTCCTTCCGAGTGAATCTTTTGCAAGCCCAAATCCGCAGCAAACATGAGAGACTTTATTGCTCCCATAGCCTCCGCAACATCCACATCTGTTTCCTGAGGAATTTTCTCACCTTTGATGCAACCCTATGATCCCAAATAGCATAAATTATTCTTAAAACTAGAAGTGGAGGGCCTGAAGGCACACACGTGTGTGCCCCATTACTCTTACTTACCCCATTATTTCCAATAACTGGAATGGTACTTTTTGTGTACCAAGTAGTTAGCTAAGTTCTTTCAAACATGATGTTTGAAATTACTATCTTATGGGTTCATATATTGCTTCCTTTTTAGTATAAGTATAGATTCATATATCAACGGACTTCTTATCATCGCCCCTAGTCCAAAACCATCCAGTAACTTTCTCAACTATATTTATCCAATGGTTTGATTTCCCTTGAAAATGTTTTCTTAAAAACAAATGCTACTCTTTTAGAAAATTTATACAAAACTAGTAGTGATATTTTTGTAATTAAGGACCATCACAATGGGTATTTTGTTTTAAATTGAATGATTTATATTCAACCATATCATTCTGATAATAAATTTTGTATGAATTTCTCTATTGTATAGTATTGCCCTTTCTTGAATATTTCCTTCGACCATGAGTCTATGACTATGGAATGCGCGAGTCATCCAAACCTAATGGTTAAGTTGACATTCAATTTTGTTTTGTATTTTCTGCAGTAATATATTTCTATAACTCTTCTGTCAAAAAACTACGCATGAGATCCAAGTCATTTGTTGCCATGAAAACAAAGTATTATACTTAAGAATTTGTCAAGAAACCTACAGATCTCATTACCAGCACAGACAAGTTTCCACGAAGACCGATGCAACTATGTAGTAAAACAAGTTTGTCAAAAGAAAAAATTCAAACCTGGTTACCAGCAACACGGTGCAATACTTACCGCAGTCTCCACCACATGTCTAGGGTTGAGCCCTAAGCAAAACTTGGTTGGTTAAATCTAGGAGGGGAACTAGGATTTTATGTTGAGGGGCGTCAAAATTTAAAACATATTTTTATTTATGGGTATATTTTACTATATTTTAAGTTTTCTTTGCGCTTTCTAATTCGAACATACCCAAAACTAAATTTTTAAATGAAAAACAGAACCTATTTTAATTAAGTCTTCGCAAAATATTAAAAAAAATTTTAAATATTTTTTGTACATTTTTAATTTACTCGTTTTGTTAAAGTAAAACTCGAGATTATTTTAAATGCCAAAAGTCGCCAATGATTCATTACGTACTAAACTTCAATGCAATTTCTTTTTCAATGTATAAACTCAAAGAGTACCCTTGAGAAAATTATTCTTCATTTTGTTGCAAAACATAATTTTGAACACTCTATAAAACTCGAGGTTTTTTTGGGGTATATTTTGAACACTTTAGTAAAACATGATTTCAATATATCTAGTATTAGAAAAGTATCCCAAAAATATATGAAAAGATACTAGTAAAGATACACATAATGAGTTATACAAGCTTTTTTTAATAATTGATAAAGTCGAATAAGTTTAATGATCAATGATTTTACTATTATAATTATATATTAAGTCTAGAATTAATAATATGCTAAAATTACATTAAATTATATCTAATTTTTAATTGAGTTGTTTTTCAAAAGTATAATACGTAAAATGTTTAATACATGTACTAAACGGTCTAACTCAAAAAAATATATATTTTTAATTAGGTTTGAGATTTGGACGGAAGACAGAATTTTTTTTTATTTATACGTATGTACGTGTAGTATACGTAAATAATATGAGTATTTACTAACTAGGATTTCAGAAATGCAAGTAGAATAAATTTTTACAGGAATATTAGATATATAAACTATGCAAAAGAGGGTTGGCCAAAAGTTGTAGGATGCCATGGCACCTAAGGGTGTACAAATGACTAGTAGAATCGAGAACCAAACCGAATCACCTTGGTTCAGTTTGGTTTAGATTTTAGGTGACTTTCTTTCGGTCCTAGTTCTCATGTTTTTAGGAACCGACCATCTTGATTTGATTCTGGGTTTAAGTGACAGAAAATCGAATCAAACCGATCTAGAACCGTGCTATATATATATATAGATTAAAAAAAATATGCTATTCCTCCTCTACTGTGCCTTTGGCTCTATGGTTTTATTGAGTGGAGAGGTGATAATATATGCTGCAAGTTTTTTTGTTTATTGCTCATTGTGGGATGTGATTGTACAACAACATTAAGAAAAGTTTTGTGGCACTCCCACCAAGTGCAACTTGGGAAGAAAGGAGTCACTCCCATTCAAAGAAAACTCCTGCTATGCATTCAGTCCACTCCCTAAAAGATTCCCAAAGATCTCCAAGGATGAAATATGACTTGAATTCATCTTCATAAGTTCTCTATTCCCTCATGGTTGTCTTAGATATATTCTAAGCTGGAAAAATTTTAGTGGGCTCAAGAATACAATCCAAATCACTAAGATTTCTAGTTCTCGGTAATGTTGTGTTGTCATCGACAATCCACAATCATCTAACTCAGATTATCTTCTCAAACCGATGCCTCTCTTCTTGTGCAATTGCTTCAAGGTTTGGAGCTTCTTGATGTGATAATTTTATTAATCGCAAGTGCACGAATCGGATTGAAGTATAAGAATGTGAGTGTGAGATCGATCCCATAGGGACTTGTCAAATTTTAGAAAATAAATTAGAATAAATTTAATTCACCCTAACCTAGTTAAGAAATCTTGAGTTTGTTTAATTAATCTAACAATGAACAAAAATAACTAAATATAAATAAACAAGTAAACAATTAATCTAGACAATAATAATAAAGAGATGAGAGATATCAAATTAAAATGACTAAGGTTTTAGAATCCACACACATGCATTATAATAACTCTTCATGTAATTTAAATTATTTCTCTAACTCACTTCACAATAATGTCGTAATCAAACTTGTTATTATGGAAAATATAACATTACAATCACTTTAATAAATAAACCAATGTATACCTAACCTCAATGTTCAAGATAAAAAATTCATATGTATTCATTTGAAAATAAATCACATAAGAAATTCAATACTTGAAATTATACCAATAAATAACAGGGCTAATAATTAATTTAACAATCTCAAATTATGAAAAAAATTCATATCCAAAATTATTGACTTTAATTAAATCTAGACAAGAGTATTAAACAATTAAAACACGTATTTGGAAAATAAATATAAATCACATGTCAAGTCATTATAAAGCACAGAGTTTCATTCTCAACCCTAGTATAAAATATTAGCCACTCATAGTTTTAACATCCATTGAAAATAAAAAAATAGAACATAAAACCTGGACACAAAAAATAATAAAACTTTAAAAATTTTGTATTTCAAGTCTTTGCCTTCTTCTTCCTCCTCCTTCTTTCTTTCTTTCTTTTTCTCTTTGGCCTTTTTTTTTCTCTCTCCTGTACGGCTCTCTCCTCTTGCTGCGGCTGCTACCAGGTTATCTTCCCTAGGGATTTTTTAATCCGTTCTTATATGTTATTGGCCGGCACCCTCCCTTGACCGAACGGCTAGGGAGGTCTTTTCCTTTTTTGTAACTTTTTTCCTTGTTTTCTTTTCTTCCTTTCCCACTTCACACGTGCACCCTTCTCTATATATATACATATATATATATATATATATGAATCTGGTTCCATATACACAGTTTTCTTTATTGGTTGAAAGTCTTTCTTTTTAGTTTCCTTACTTGAATAGAATTGTTGAAACATTTGATTCTTTTAAGTATGTATTTCCTATTTGGACTGAGAGTCTTCCTTTTTGCTTTTGTATCCAAATTTGTAATAAAAACAATAATATAAATAAATAAATAATAACTAAATAATATAATTAAATGGTGAAAATATATAAATTATGTGACTTATCACACCCCCCAACTTACATTTTGCTTGTCCTCAAGCAAACCGATATTAAAAATAGAAAAACTAAAAGACAACTAAACTATTTAACTGACTAATTCACTTTTGCTAGAAATCTCGATTGCATTTAGCATATACAATATACATTTTAAACCCCTAGGTTCTCCCTAGTGGACGAGTGAAGTCTCGTAAGGGTTTGCAGTGAATATACCCACAAAATTCATGAATTTCTTTCATCAAAATCAATAATAATTCTTTCATTCAAATGCCAAGAGTTTAAGTCAGGTCATAAAATTTATTACATCAACAAAAGTAGGAATCACAGTTCAAAACACTAGCAACTATTAAAAACACCTCAAAAGCTTGTTAATGAAAAACTTTCATACCCATTTACAGATGATTATAATTTTCAAAGTTCACTTGACTCAAATTCTATCAGAAGTATGCTTTGACTCAAATCTCACAAGATATTGCACTCAACAAATAAATCACTCTGAATTAGGTGCATGTAAATAGACTCTCATGTATACGAGCAAAATTACTATAAGTCAAAAACAATTATCTCGTATACGTCCTTTTGAAAAACGCTGTTAGAAAAAGAATATTTCAGTCCCATGAAAGGAATGCCAAATACTGAGATATAAATAATAAATATCACATAGTTACTTCAATGAATACACGTGTATCAAGAATATACCAACATCTAAGATCAAATAGGACTTTATTTAGGTTGTAATGCAAGGATTATGAAGAAAAAGGTAAAAATCAAACAATGTATATACAAATGATTGGGATTCCAACACAAGAACATAGGGTACTTTTGCATTCTACTCATTTCTTTTTTTTTTTCTATTTTTTTTACTATTGGTTTTCTTTTTCTTTTGTTTTTTTTTTCTAGTGCTATTTTTTCTCTTTTTTCTCTTTTTTTTTTTTTTTTTTTGAAAAATAGAATGTCCCTTCAACATAACATATCTTAACATATCACAAAACATATAGGTTATGAGGTTTAACAAAGAAAGGCTAAATAAGGTTAGACTTGGCTTCTAAAAAGTAAGGATGCATGAATAAATGAAGGCTCAAAAAGACAAAGATGGCCTAAGATCATCTCTTAAAAGTTGGCATACTCTTTCAACTTGCATAAATTCAAAGAAGTCATAACATGATTACAATGTAACATTTCTCAGCATTCAACCAAAATGAATGAATTAAAGGGACTAACAACAAAATTATGCACTTTGAACAAAATTGAGAGTAAATGCATAATATCCCTCCAAATAAAGAATGGCTCAATACTCACTTGGGCATTCAGTCTCCACATTTTTTTCCTTCAAAAAATGTAAATCAAGTTCACTTATCCGTTGCAAATCACATCTATCGGGCATTTTGTAGGTGTACCAGTATAAATGTAATGAGATACTTTAATGAGAAATAATATAACAAACTTCAATTCAGTACTCAAGCCAAAGCAATAAATGTCATAACTAAACTCATGACTCAATGGCATCGCATGAAAGAACATTATTCACTTAATGGTAGAAATTTGTTTTTTTTTTGGTTGCTTTTTATCCACTAATTCCACCCCCCCTCCCCCCCAACTTAAATTAAACATTGTCCTCAATGTATGCAAAATAATAATCATAGACAATGAAAGAAGGAAGAGATAGCACCTGAGAAGTAGAATCCATAGTGTAGACACATTTACTACACCTTAAACTTCAATTCCATCATAGAGTAGAAGACGAAATAAGTGAGGATTTTTCCAGTGAAATAAATATGAAACATAAAATACTAGGATTATATCATGATGAGAACAATAAGACAAACCACTAGTGCTATTCAAAATATTCAAAATATGCTCATCAGGTGGGATCCAATCATAATCTTGGAACAAAGGGAGGAATCTATACTCCTCTAGATCGAAAGCCCATATCGTGGTGTAGTGGACTCTTAGGGAAAATTACCATTGTCTATCATGAAAAATGGAGCTTCCATCCTGTGCTACACTTCCATGAAAGTAAAAACAGGCGGGCCCATAGGTTAGAATTTGATGAATTAATAAAAGAGAAATAAACTAAATAAAATAAAACAAAACGGAACTTAAAACAAAATAAAATAAAACTAACTTAATACACACAAACAATTAAAAGAGATCGAGTAATAAGTTAATCTTGATAAAAAGGATCCTCTAAGAGGATTTTTCCAATTTCTGGGCTTTTCAGCTCTACAAAGGGTTTCAATCTTTGCCCGCTAACCTTAAAATTTTCTCCATTATTCGGATTGTGAATCTTAACCGCTCCATATGGATAAATAGCATGAACTATAAAAGGGCCAGTCTATCGAGATCGGAGCTTTCCAAGAAACAAATGAAGTAAAAAATTATAAAGAAGAACTTTTTGACCAAGTGTAAGAGATTTTCTTAATATGTGTTTATCATGAAATATTTTCATTCCATCTTTATATGTTTTAGCACATTTGTAAGCATCATGTCTAATTTCTTCTAATTCACTCAATTGAAATTTCCTATTAGCTCTTGCCTTGTAAAGGTCAAAGTTTAGTTGTTTAATTGCCCAATAAGCTCGATGCTTCAACTCAACTGGAAGGTGACATACTTTTCCATAAACAAGTCGATAAGGAGACATTCCAATAAGAGTTTTAAATGCAATACGGTATGCTCACAATGCATCACTGAGTCTTAAAGACCAATCTTTTCTATTGGGATTTACTGTTTTCTCTAATATTTGCTTAATCTCCCTATTAGATATCTCGACTTGACCACTAGTCTGTGGGTGATAGGAGGTGCCAACTTTATGAGTTATAAAATATTTTTTTTACTAAATGCTCAAAAACTCTATTACAAAAATATTTTCCACCATCACTAATAATAGCACGTGGAGTACCAAAGCGAGCAAATATATTTTCTCTTAGAAATTTAGCCACAACCTTATGATTATTAGTTCTACACGCTATGGCCTCTACCCACTTGGACATATAATCTACTGCAACTAGGATGTAAAGATTCCTAAAGGAATTTGGAAAAAGGGCCCATGAAATCTATGACCCAAACATAAAAAATTTCAACTATCAGAATTGGCTTTAGTGGCATCATATTTCGTTGAGCTATACTTCCTAATTTTTGACATTGCTCACAAGCCGAACAATATGTGTATACATCACAAAAAATAGAAGACCAATAAAATTCACATTGTAAAATCTTTGCAGTAGTTTTTCTAGCACTAAAATGTCCTCCACAAGCATGATCATGATAAAATGAAATGACATTTTGTTGGTCAATGTCAGGAATGCATCTTCTTATAATTTGATCGGGACAGTATTTGAATAAGTAAAGATCATCCCAAAAGAAATACTTAACTTCAGCTAAAAATTTGGACTTATCTTGTTTAGTCCAATGTACTGGCATTTAACTAGTAACCAAATAGTGCACAATATCGGCAAACCATGGTACAGATTGGGAAACATTCATTAATTGCTCATCAGGAAATGTCTCCAAAATAGGGTCAGACTCACTAGTGAAGTTTACAATCAATCGAGATAAATGATCAGCTACAACATTTTCAGATCCTTTTTTATCTTGAATTTCAATGTCAAATTCTTGTAGCAATAATATCCACCTAATAAGACGGGATTTAGCATCCTTTTTTGCCAAAAGATATTTCAATGTAGTATGATCTGAGTAAAATATAACCTTAGACCCTAACAAGTAAGATCGAAACTTGTTTAAGGCAAAAACTATGGCTAACAACTCTTTCTCTGTTGTGGAGTAATTGTATTGTGTATCACTAAGTGGCTTGCTAGCATAATATATCACATGAGGAAGTTTATTAACCCGCTACCCCAAGACAACACCTACTGCAAAGTCAAAGGCATCATACATAATTTCAAAAGGTGCACTCCAATCAGACAGTTGGATGATGGGCATGGAGGTTAGTGCATTTTTTAATACTTCAAAAGCATGACAACACTCATTATTAAATATAAATGGTGCATCTTTGGCAAGTAGATTACACAAAAAGTTTAGCTATCTTACTAAAATCTTTAATGAATCTTTTATAGAAACCAACATGACCCAAGAAAGATTGAATCTCTTTTACAATTCTTGGACGTGGAAGATTAGACATTAATTTCATTTTAGCTTTATCAACCTCAATACCTCTATGTAAAATAATATACCCTAAAACAATCCCCTGTTTGACAATAAAATGACATTTTTTCTAATTAAGTACCAAGTTTTTCTCTTTACATTGGGCTAAGACCAATTTCAGATGATACAAGCACTCATCAAAACTAGAACCAAATACTGAGAAATCATCCATAAATACTTTTAGAAAACGTTCCACCATGTCAGAAAATATACTAATCATGCAGCGTTGAAAGGTGGCTGGGGCATTGCATAATCCAAAAGGCATGCGTCTATACGCAAACGTTCCAAAAGGACAAGTAAAAGTAGTTTTCTCTTAATCTTCTAGTGCAATAGGAATTTGATTATAACCAGAATAATCATCGAGAAAACAATAATACTTGTGTCCTATCAATCTTTCTAACATTTGATCTATGAATGGTAGAGGAAAATGATCTTTGCGTGTCATAGAGTTCAACTTCCGATAGTCAATACAACACGCCACCCTGTTTGGATACAAGTTGGAACTAATTCATTATCCTCGTTTTTCACTACTGTAACTCCTGACTTCTTAGGTACTAGTTGAACAGGACTCACCAATTCACTATTAGAAATGGGATAAATCATACCAGCATCTAAAAGTTTAAGAATTTTAGCTCTAACTACCTCTTGCATAGAAGGATTTAGGCGTCTTTGCAGTTCTTTTGAAGTTTTTGCATTTTCCTCTAAATAAATTCTATGCATGACTATAGATGGACTAATTCCTTTAATATCATTAACAGACCAACCTATTACTTCCTTATGTTTTTTAAGGATGTTCAATAATTTTTCTTCATGAGACTCATCTAAATCCATTGCTATTATAATTGGTTGTGTCTCTGAAGGACCAAGAAAGACATATTTTAATGTGTCTGGCAAATATTTCAATTCTAATTTGGGTGCATCCACTACAGATGGGCTTACTGGTGAGGAAGAAAGTACAAGAGACAATACTTTAAGTTGTCATTTATTCGTATCCAACACATGAGTTGAATCTAATAAAGTATTAACTTGATCAATAGAATCCTCAATATCAAAGTTATCTCCAAAATAAGTTAGGCAAGCCTCTAAAGGATCTTTATAACTATTTTGAATAAATATCTCATGCACAAGATTATCAATCATACATATTGTCCCTTTCTCTTCTTCATCTGGTGGATGTTTACTAATATCAAAAATATTAAGCTCAATAGTCATATTTCCAAATGAAATCTTCATTATACCATTCTTACAATTAATTAGAGTATTGGAGGTAGCCAAGAAAGTACGCCCTAAAATAACAGGAATTTGTCTCTTAGAGTTTTGAACAGGTTGAGTATCTAGGACTATAAAGTCAACTAGAAAGTAGAACTTATCAACCTGAATCAAGACATCTTCAATAACACCTCTAGGAATTTTGACAGACATATCGGCTAGCTGCAGTGTTACTGGTGTGGGCTTTAATTCTCCAAGACCTAATTGTAAATAGACTGAATATGACAATAAATTCACACTAGCTCCTAAATCTAGCAAAGCCTGCTCAATATGATGATTCCCTATTGTATAAGAAATTGTAGGACAACTTGGGTTTTTGTATTTTATCGAAACTTTACATTGAATAATGGAATTGACTTGTTCAGTCAGGAATGCTTTTTTTAGGACGTTTGTCTTTCTTTTTATAGTAACAAGGTCTTTCAAAAATTTAGCATACGATGGCACTTGTTGGATAGCATCTAAAAATGGAATATTAATTTTTACTTGCTTAAACACTTCCAAAATATCCCCATATTGGGCACATTTCTTAGGAGCTACTAATCGTTGAGGAAATGGAGCTTTAAGGACAAAATTTTTACCAGATGGGTCAATCTCCACTGGTTGTGGAGAAAGAGACTCTTGATCTTTTATTTGTTTCCTCTGAATTTTATTTTTCGTAGTTTTTTCTAGATGTTCTTCTTTAGGTGTTTTTACTTTATTCTTAATTTGTTTTCCTGGCCTAAGAGTGATAATAGATTGAACTTAATCTTTCTCTTTTAAATAACTAGAATGGTCATTTATGACAAATTGCCCTTATGGATTAGCTATAAGTTGACTAGGGAACTTTCCCTTTTCTCGTTCTTCCATTTGACTAGCTAACTGACCCATTTGATTTTCTAATTTTGCAATGGCTTGAGTATTCATGTGAGTAAAATTCTTTATTTTAACTATAGATTGGTCTGTTACTTGCATAAATGCCTTGAGAGAATCTTCTAAAGATGATTTTTGTTGTTGTGGTGCAGGAAACTAAAGATTTGATGGAAGTGAATTATTAAAATACTGTTGAACAGGATAGGATTGCGTAGGAGGGCGAAAACCATGTGAAAATTGATTTTGAGATTGCAAGGGTTGGCCACCTAAATTAGAATTATTTTGATTATTTCTCTATGAAAAATTTGGATGGTTTCGCCAACTTGGATTGTATGTTTCTTTAAAAGAATTTCCAAATTGTTTTCCATAATTATTTAGTGCATTTGCTTGCTTAGAATAGCATTCGGAATATCCTATCATGGATAGACACAACTCTGTAGTATGCATAGGACTTGCACATAACGAACATATATCATTTTGAATTTTATTGGCTAACTCTATAGTCTTGTTCATAGCTAAAGCTTTTATCTTTCTTGTGAGACTATCTAACTTCATTTTAATTTCAAAAGTCTCTTTTATCGCATATAATTCTCTTTTTTTAGATGAAGTAGCTGATTTATTCCTATTAGATGTGAAATCCCACTGTTGGGAACTTTTAGATAATTTTTCAAGAAATTCATAGGCTTCATCATCTCTAAAACTTAGGAAGGCCCCACCGTTTATGGATTTAATCATGTTACGGCATGATTGTGTTAAACTATTATAAAAGTATTGCACGAGTCTCTATGTCTCAAAACCATGATGATGACATTTCAACATTAAATCTTTCCCAACTTTCATAAAATTTTTCATCTTCATGTTGACAGAAATCAGATATCTCTCTTCTTAAGGCATTAGTCTTAGTCATTGGAAAAAATTTGGAAAGAAATTTCTTCATTAGACTCATGAAGTGCCTGAGTCAAATGATAAAGAATTTAACCATGTCTTTGCTTTATCCTTTAAAGAGAAAGGAAAAAGATGCAATTTCACAGACTCGTCTGAAAAATTTTGGAATCTAAATGTAGCGCAGATTACAAGAAAATCTTTTATATGCACGTAAGGATCCTCTCTTTCTAACCCATAAAATGTTAGAAGAAGTTGTATTATGTAAGGCTTTAACTCAAAATGCTTTGCATTAGTTGTAGGCAACACTATACAAGAAGGAGGATTCGTGGTTATGGGAGCAAATAAATCTCTAAGAGATTTGGATTCATTGACATTCTCGAAGTTATCCCCAATGTTTGCTATTTTTTTATTTGCTTTTATTTGATGTCCTAATCTTCTCCTAAATATATTTTCAATTTCCAGATTAAATGGTGATAACTCTAAATTTATCGATCGATAATCGAGCATACACCAATTAGAAAAGGCAAAGTAGACAAGAAAAGTCTTATTCGCAATTCAAGAGATGGATTTGAACTAAAACGGCCTAGACCCGACCTAACTAGAATATCTAGAAGATGTAAATAAACGAAATAGATGAAGGGAAAGATGAATTATCAAGATTTGAGGAAAAATCTCGAATTTGTTTTTTAAATTTTCTATGCAGCAGTCAGTATTTTGACTGTATCTTTCTCGTCTAAAATCAGATTGAGCTAATTCAAGTTGAATTCGAAAGCTAACTGAATTCTCTACAATATTTTTAGAAATAAGAATTTTTAAATTATGATGTTTACTAGCTAAAAAACAGCTTACAATTAGAGTCTAAAAATTAGAAATATTTTCTAAGCGAATTTTTTATTTTTTTAAATTAATTTTTATTTTTTATTTTTAAGAAACTAATTAAACTAGTATAAGGGTTTCGTAAATCTGAATCTAACTTGTTTTCTAATTAAGTCCCTAGTAACGACACCAAAAACTTGATGTGATAATTTTATTACTCGCAAGCGCACGAATCGAATTGAAGTATGAGAATATGAGTGCGAGGTCGATCCCATAGGGACTTGTCAAATTTTAGAAAATAAATTAGAATAAATCTAGTTCACCCTAACCTAGTTAATGAAATCTTGAGTTTGTTTAATTAATCTAGCAATGAACAAAAATAACTAAATATAAATAAACAAGTAAACAATTAATCTAGACAATAATAATAAAGAGATGAGAGATATCAAATTAAAATGACTAAGGTTTTAAAATCCACAAACATGCATTATAATAACTTTTCACGTTATTTAAATTATTTCCCTAACTCACTTCACAATAATTTCGTAATCAAACTTGTTATTATGGAAAATATAACATTACAATCACTTTAATAATAAACTAATGTATACCTAACCTCAATGTTCAAGATTAAAAATTTATATGTATTCATTTGAAAATAAATTACATAAGAAATTCAATACTTGAAATTATACCAATAAATAACAAGGCTAATAATTAATTTGACAATCTCAAATCATGAACAAAATTTATATCTAAAATTATTGACTTTCATTAAATTCAGGTAATAGTATTAAACAATCAAAACACGTGTTTGAAAAATAAATATAAATCACATGTCAAGTCATTACAAAGTATTGAGTTTTATCCTCAATCCTAGTATAAAATCTTAGCCACTCATAATTTTAACATCCATTAAAAATAAAAAAAGTAAAACATAAAACTTGAATACAAAAAATAATAAAGCTTCAAAAATTTTGTGATTCAAATCTTTGTTTTCTTTTCCTTCCTCCTTCTTTCGTTCTTTTTCTCTTTGGCTTTTTCTTTTCTCTCTCCTGCGCGGCTCTCTCCTCTTGCTGCGGCTGCTACCAGGTTATCTTCCTAGGGATTGTTTAATCCCTTCTTACATGTTATTGGCCGGCACCCTCTCTTGACCATACGGCTAGGGAGGTCTTTCCTTTTTTGTAACTCTTTTCCTTGTTTGTTTTTTCCTTCGTTCCCCACTTCACACGTGCACCCTTCTCTCTATATATATACATATATATATATATATATATATATGAATCTTGTTTTACATAATTTTTTTTATTGGTTGAAAATCTTTTTTTCTAGTCTCCTTGCTTGAGTAGAGTTGTTGAAACATTTGATTATGGCTAAGAGTCTTCCATTTTACTTTTGTATCTAAATCTGTAATAAAAATAATAATATAAATAAATAAATAATAACTAAATAATATAATTAAAAGATAAAAATATATAAATTATGTGACTTATCACTTTTACCCTTATTTATCTAGTGGGAACGCCATATGAAGGACAAAGTGCTTAGTACTCTTTTGCTATTATTGTCTTCACTTATAAGAGCAAATCAAAGATGAATGGCAGCTTTTTAAGGATTGTGAGTGTGGAGAGATTTAGGTTTCTTCTTTCTTTTTAATTGGATTTATGGGGGTTTTCATCTTTCTTTTTTTTTTTTACTCAAAGGAAAACATCAGATAGATAGATGGAGCTGCTGGTTTTGTTTTTGCCTTCTTATATAATAAATCTTTTCTTGTTTAAACACTTTTTTGTATTGCAAGAAAATGTATTTGTAATTGTACTGTAGAGAGGAAAAGGAACACCCAGCAAATGAGTGATAAGTTGAATCAAACAAGACTTTCCATGGCCTTTTTTTAGTAGGCAATGTAACTAAGTCCCACATCTCGTAGAATCAAGTGATTTAGTTCCTGTTTCTATTATTTAAGGGCGTCACGTGGTCGCATTGCTCTGGTGGGCCAAGTGCACTATTTTGGGCTCTGATTCTTCACAAGCCTGCTTGGTAATGAATGAATTGAAGTTGGTAACTGCTAACATATAAAATTTTGATGGGCTGAATCGAACCGAACCAATTATTATCGGTTTGGTTTGGTTCGATTTTCCTTTTTAATGGTTCGGTTTGCGTCCAAAATTATGGTTCGGTTTTCCTTGAAAATAGTTCAGTCCTGGGTTCAAAATTAGAGAATTGATCATGATCGGTAACATTTTGAATTGGTAGGTAACTCGAACCAAACCGACTTATGTGCACCTCTAAATTGGCACCCCTCCCCAAAACATAGGTTCTTCCCGATGAAATCTATGTTTTGCAAAAGATCATGGCAGCCTCCAAAACCGTATAGGGAAAATTAGAATAGTGTTCCGCTCCACAAGAATCAAATGTCACTAAACAAGGGTGACAAAGTAGTTCACAAGTCACAACCAATCAAAGCGACTGAAATTGGCTAACACCAGAATAAACCTCAAACAAGATTCAATCATAGAAAATCAGCTAAAAATTTATCAATAAGCAGAACAATTCGGAGAAGGAAAACCCAGCGGCTCTGATTACCATGATGTTCTTCATTAACATAGGCCCTGAAGCCAAACGTTAGCTTTAGTCGTTGAGAACTTTATTTAAGGTCACAAGATGGATTTGTGTGTGTATATTTGTACTTTTAATTCATGGGCAATGCTATTAAAAAAAAAACAAAAATGCATATAGAATTTACAACTAGAAGAATGTTGTTGGATAAGAACTTTCAAACAAAACACTTATTATAATAGATCTTAATTACAGTAATGTCACTGTCATATCATTCTGATAAACTTTTTTGTATAAAAAATTTTTTAAAAGAATAGCATTTCCTTTAATTTGTAGAAAGTGTGCATTGAAGGCGCATGATTTTACTTACAATAAGTGAAGTCCCAAATAATAAAAAGACAGGATTTTCTAGTCATATAACAGTAGCATTCATTATCCACTGTAATCCAAGAAGATCCCAACTTTTTCAGCTGTACTTACCCAATAGACTAATCTCTCTTCAAACTATTCCTCTACACTCGTTCGGACTATGACAATGTGGGTAATCCAGACATTCAGTCTCTTTGTGGAATTTTTTTTTTTTTTCTTTGTGGGTATATTTGAGGGCCAAAATCCTAAGAAAAAGGTTGATGAGTCGAACCCATAAGCTCATAGCTAGGGTGGAAGCACCACTATCACTGAACTAATTATCTTATTCCTACCATTTTGCAAAATTGAAGACTAACAGTTTATGAAAAATTCAGTCTTTTTTTTTGGATTTCTCCATTAAATGTAACTAGATATGTGCATTAAAGGGATATGATTATACTTGCCCAAAATAAAATCACAAGACGTCAATCCAACGTAATGCCATTATGCCATTATAGAAATGTAATCCGTCTGTAATCTGATATCTCCATCTATATATAGCCATTACTCATCGCTGAAAAGAAATAAAACACCATAGCTTAAGGAGTTACTGCAGAATCTAATATGGATAAATCTTCCTTCAAGTATTTGGCTTTCCTGGTCGTGCTCTTGGTCATTGCATCTGGTTAGTCTCTCTCTCTCTCTCTCTCTCTCTCTCTCTCTCTCTCTCAAGTTGTGAATATGTTTTAAGCAAAACTACTTGCAGGAGTTCCAGGAGCTCATGCTAGAAGCTTGTATATTGATACGCATTTTAATTGCACTAGTGACGAAGCTTGCCAATCTTATAACAGTAGTTTTTTCTGTATCAATGGGAAGTGCGATTGTCCGCGAGACCATCGACATATATGTTTCGTCAAAAGCGATGACAAAAAATCTGTTCCAATGAGTACTGAAGCAAAGAATTTTACTCAGATTGCCGGTTGATAGCTATGAAAAGGGCAAGTGCATAAGTGGGTGTGAATAAGAAGATGCTAGACTATCATCCTTCAATATAGGCTCTTATTAATTTTAAAAAAATTTCTCATTTTTTTCCTTTCATTCCCCACTTGGTTGAATCAATGAGGCAAATGAAAATAAATAGGGATTTTTTCTTCCCTTTCCTAAGTTCCAAATAGGCTCTTATATAATAATTTCAACAATACTATTGTCACAACTGTTGAAAAAATATTGTATAAAGTTTTCCATATAAACTGTAAGCATAATAAAGTGAAATGAAACATAATGATAAACAATATTAAATAATATGTGTGTGAAATAACGTAATATGGTATATTCAACAAATCATATATGTTAAGATAATAAAATATGTAATAATAAGGAGATCAAGTCGAGTTTTGCACACTCTTAGTTTAAGAAAGATTCGTTCCCCACACAGGTGCTCATGGGATTAATGGACGTCTATCTCCAGGATAAAATGATCACAATCTTGAATAAGTAGCACTACAATATTCAAGATTCAGCGAATCAACCTTATGATTCTATTCTCTCAATGAATGGAATAAATGTAACAAGTATGACATAAAATAGTGAGGAATTTCTGTTTAATTTTACGCAGAATTATGACATTTAATTCCATATAAAAACCTATGGCGTTTCTAGTAAAATCAATATGATATGAAAATGAACATGCAGTAGTTTCTACAAATAAAAACTGCAGTCATTTTGTAAAATTTCAACGCTGAAATTTACTACAGAAATACAGAAGAACGTGATGTGATTTCACTGAAATTCATCACACAGAATATATATAAAAATTAATAGGATAAAAACCTTGATAGTAATTCGTGCAGAATTTCTAAGTTAGAAACCTAGATAGAATAGTCAAAATCTGCCTAGAACATTCGCCGAAAATTAGGCAACACTTCACCAAAAATGCAAACGGAAGTCATCGTCAGAGACAGAGAAAGAGAGAGAGAGAGAGAGGACGGAAAAATTATCTAAAAATCGTATCTATTTTGGAGAGGAATTCTTTCTATATATAGAAAGAATCGCACCCCTTCGAAACAGTGCCAGCCAAATGCGCCCTTAGGAAGGGTCGCAACCATTGGAATTTAAATTTGAACTGGTTTGGTTCAACCCAGTCCACACTGTTATGGTTCAAATCGCGTCCAAAAATATCAAACCGGCCCAAGACTTTTTAATATTATTTTAATCGCACTCGCACCCGAACCGAGCCTGCCGGATAGACGGGCAGGCGGCGGCGCGCGCGTGTGGAGTATTAGGTCAACCCATGTATTACATAGGTTCTTCCCCTTCCACAAAAAAGGGGTACCCCTTGGGGCCCAAACCCATTTTTAAACCTAGGCTTTATATACTCATCATTTTTTCCATAAAAAATCAATGTGGGACAAGCCTTCAGTTCCACCCAAAAACCATACTCATGGTGCCTACTTTGAAAATCATTATCTCATTCAAACCTTCATGGATTTGAGCAAGTAGATACTTGTTCTTCATCTCCTAATGGAGGAGACCACAAAGCATCTTGGACCCACTAAAAAGGACATGTGGGTCCCACCTTAACAATTGCTCAAAATTGGTATTTCACACCAAATATTTCAATAATCCCCGCATGAATGAGATTGGCTGTTAAAAAATAATGCACAAAGAAATGCAGATGCAAATATGTAAAAGAAAAAGAGTAAAGTGGAAAGTTGCTGCATCAAGAAAGGTGACTTTTGACTTTGAACATTCCTTAGTGAAATACTATCGGGTTTATTGGCTGACCAGTGAACATGATGTCTTGAACTATTTTGTTGTTTGTATAAATCGAGACAATAGCACTCACACGGGTTTCTTCCCTATCTAAAGTTGTCCTCGGTTGTGTTCGTTTTGGCTATGAACTGTCCTAATTTCATGAGTGCTCTAGAGAATTGAAGCCTTTACAATTCTCATAAAAGTGGTCCCCATCACACTCATATAGATGATTTCTTATAGAGTAAGCAGTTATACATACTCCACTTGGTAACCAAGTAATAAGAATCATTAAAAGCGTAGGCTTATTAATACGAGAATCCTGTCATACTCGTTCTATATTAAAAGTTGTAACTTATCCTTACACTATTCAATTAATCAATATTTCACCATAGAATTAGGCAGTGGAATAGAGTTCCTCATTGATTTATACTAAGTCGACCTTAATTCGGTTGTCCCTTTAAAACTAGATCTTGGGATCTCCAGTCAATTAGGTTGGGTTGCCATTAAGGTAACTTTTAGAAACTAGGCTTTAATGCCTAATCCCCTCGATGAATAAATTTTGATATCTTACCAGGCCTAATAGTAAGATGATCTCTCAATATCCTTTGATTAAATTATTAATCATTGAATAGTACATTCCTGCGAATAATGATCTTTACCAGGCATGTTTATCGTGCTTTGTCATTATCGGGAATTCTCTGTGTCTTAAGACATTTAAGAAGTCATTTGATACTTCTTCCCTAGCTCTTGATTCTTGCGTAGAATCTGGCTGTTTATTTCTATTGCGAGAATGTCCTAAGAAATTAAATCACTTCTTGTCAGACTTATCCATTTATAGATTTAGCGTCTTCTGATCCATAAATCCAGTTTTCACGTTGTACGCTCTCTAGTACTTTTGGATGTATATGTGATCAATGCTCATTTCTAGCACAAAGCTATCACCTTTTAGTGGATTAACCCTGGGTTTGAATAAAATATTTTATTCCTGCCAAGATATGTTTACCCCTGTCACTTACATGAACTTATATCATGAAGTCACAACTACTAAGACTAAATCTCGTCACATATCTATTAAATATTTGAGTTTAGACTCTACTCCTTGAACCATTTGGATAACCTCATTCTTAGATCTATCAAGCCGATCGTCTGTTACCCATTTAGTTTTACCTCTATGTAAACTATTATGGTTTAGATATAACGAAACTCCGTACATCTCTTTACTTTACTAAAGTTATCGAGGCTGCACTTAATTCCTTTTCTCTTGAGGTTTCACCTCTAACTTTGAAAGTTAAAACCATTCGGATCAGTCATTCTCTCCTTTTTATATCTAGAACTATTCTTCCTTCCAACCATAGGCTTAAAGTCTTGACTCTCTCACTTACTCATAGAGTCTACAAGACTCTTAGGATGGAAAGCAAATGCACAAGGAAGCCCATTCCCAAAGAATGTCCCACTTCTAGATTTCGAAAATATTCTCTCGAATGATTCTATAGTATTAGACGGATTATTATCTACCACGGCATTCACATGCATAACTGTGTTCATGCGGACTGGGAAATACACACTCACACTGTTTCACAACTTAGAATATAGATAACCCAATCTATAATTCTGTTGGTATTAACACAGTGTTTTGTGGGGTGTCCTAATGAGAACGTGTGTTTGAGAAAACAAAGCTTCCCCCACAGTTCTTGGATTATCTAGAATTTAACAAAGTAGTACACATCAACTCAATAAAGAGTTGGATTTCATTTTTCCAGCAATCAAGTTACTGAATCAACTAGGTATTTATAGACAAGTGAATTTGGACATTAAGCTACTGAAACTACATCATCACCATGTCTAATTCATTTTTCTCGTTTATTACATTCGTTCTCATACTCATTTGAACATTATAACATGTGCGTTGATAACTTTAAGTATATTATTCCAGTAGTACCACTAGGAACGTGGATAACTATAAGTATAATCTACGATGGTACCTTCTTAATTTCATTATTTTTTAAGGAACACTATGAAATAGAATCAACACATGACAATTAACATAAGTTAGATATGTCATTACCATCACAAACATAGATATACAAAAATACATATATGGTCACTAAAAGTGTTCCAAATTAGCAACTAAATAAGTTATCGTATAAACACATTAATGATACTAGAACATAATACGAAACTAGTAAGGACCAGATGATCCTCCTGAAGAGGAATTCTTAATCACTACCAACACAGAATCAAGCGTCCTCTTCCGCGCATGCTCGAGGGTGTTTGGCCGATAAGGAGAGTCCACATCCTAAGAACCCTCGGGTTGTGCTAGAAGCCTAAACCTTTGGAAATAAGCGGACACGAAACGCTCTTGCGAGCAGTGTATCAAATCTTCACATAGTAGTTTCGATAGCGACTCGGTCCTGCCTCATTCGGTTCAATCACCTGCCCTCGCGGAATAGGCAATGCCATTGGCCTAGGAAGAACAACGTCCTCTGGACCATGAAGATGATATATCGTGTGTAACATAGGAGGATTTGCTGGTTGTGCAAGAATCTCTGACTCATCCTCCCCAAACCAGTTCTGACCCACCTCTTTCCAAATATCCACTATGTGAACTGCAAACACATTGTAATATTCTTATGATTAGAAACTATATAATAACACAAATTTAATTTCTTACAAGAAATTAAATACTCTAGCAATTAAATTTGTTAACACACAAAGTATCATATGCCCATATTCTTAAGGTTAGAAACCTTAGAATAGCACCATTTTAATTTCTCAAATGAAATTAAAATCTCTAGCAATAAAATTGCTCAACCATAAAGTCATATTTTCACAAACAACCACATAAGCATGGCAAGACAAATAACATGTAGCATTTAAGATACATAAAGATGTACTGATACAACTTATCATGCTAAACATGCAACAGAAATAGAACTTTAACAAAATAACAACTACTATGTAAATTAAGTTCATCACAACATTAGGATTCATGTCAATTACTATACAATACGAAACTCAAGTTTCTAGAATTGTAACAGGTTCATTTCAGAGATGAACATCCGCTTTCTCAGCGGCAAATAAAAATTAAATTTAGTACCTTAGAACATGAAACCTTTATGTTAGCGTCAAATTTGAATTCACACATGATTATGAACATCCTCTACTCAACAATACACAACCACATGCCATTTCACAGTAGTACTTGACACGCCTCCAGATGTGCTTCAACTGGAGTCACTTCGCAAGGGTACGGAGGTCGCGTTTGTAGTAAAACCGGAGGATCCAGTGTCGTTCTCTCCTAAAGGAATTCTGCAAATATAGCAACAAAGCTCAACTAGCACGGGTACTTATCTTAATGGATTGCAAATGAAAATTCTTAACATAAAAGAGACCGAAAATATGTTGGTTTGGAGATGATAATGGTTCTATGCTTCACGCAATAATTTAGTGATTATTAAAGACAACAAAAGCTAGTTTTATGTAATTAAGGAGAAAAGCTTGGACATGGTTGTTTTGATCCACCAATTCACAACAAGGGTTTCCAATGAGAGGTTTATAACTCAAATCAAGAATCACACCTTGGATTCTTGATTCGGAAAATGTCGATTATAAAAATGTAAGTTTTGTTTGATTGAGCATAAAGAGGGAATCTATAATTGGTACCCTAGAATCAAACCTTAAACATGTGCAATACCTATACCAAATATTGATTTGTGCATAAATATTGCCAAAGGGTTATGAATCTAAGTTTTTCTAACGAATCTCATGCTAAATCAAATGAAACCATATAATTTTGAGGGTATGACTTTGAAGTTCATACAACCTATTTTCAACCCTTTGAAGATCCTTGGTGGATCTTCACAACCACATCTAAGAGGTATTTAGCTACTAGAATCCATGTTAAATAACATAAAAGGAGTCAAATCTACCATTAAACTATAAAGAACTAGTGTTTGGTTGCCAAAAAAATGAGGGAAAGTGCCAAGAAAATGAAAGAAAGTTGCTAGAAAAAGTAGAAATCATTCACTTCATATATATATCAAGCATTCATTACAATGATCCAAAAGTAATAAATGACATTAAATACAAAACATTAAGAGCAAATCTAACTTAAAAACCTTACAAGATAACAAAAACCCCTTTTTGGAGCTCCTTTCCCGTCCAGAATCTGCAGAAAAATGACCTATATCCTTTTTGTCTCGAACAAAAGCTTTTATACTCTGCAGAAAAACAGAGCCTGTACACACCGATCGATCGGTGTACGACCGATCGATCGGTCGATCGATCGCCCGATCGAACGGTCAAGGCGATCGAACGCCCGATCGATCGCAAAACCGACCCCTCTGAAGTTTGCTTTTGTGTAGTCTGTTGAGAGAATTCCGACGTCACCGATCGAACGCTCGATCGATCGGAAAAACGCCCTCCCTGAAGTTTGCTACAGAAGGTTGAACAGAGCATCACCGATCGATCGCAGGATCACTGATCGATCAGTCATACTCAAGATTGCCCATTTGCCTTAGTTTAAGCTCCAAATCCTGCAAAAAGTGTACAAAAAGAGTTTTAACGCGTTTTAGGAGTTAGAATACTAAATTAACACCAAATTTAACTAATCAACTAACAATTTAAGCCAAAAGATTACTATTTCTAAGAGTAATTAGTATTACATATGGAAAACACATACAGGTAGAAACAATAGATCTGTCTTAAGATTGTTGGAAAAATATTGTATAAGTTTCTCATATAAATTGTAGCCATAATAAAGTGAAATGAAACATAACGATAAACAACATTAAATAATGTGTGTGTAAAATAACGTAATGTGGTATATTCAACAAATCATATATGATAAGATAATAAAATATGCAATAATAAGGAGATCATGTCGAGTGTTGTACACTCTTAACTTAAGACAGATTCGTCCCCCACACAAGTACTCATGAGATTAATGGACGTCTATCTCTAGGATAAAATGATCATAATCTTAATAAGTAGCACTACAATATTCAAGATTCAACGAATCAACCTTATGATTCTACTCTCTCAATGTATGGAATGAATGTAACATGTATGACATAAAACACTGAGGAATTTCTGTCTAATTTTACGTAGAATTATGACATTTAATTCCATATAGAAACCTACGGCGTTTCTGATAAAATCAATATGATATGAAAATTAGCAGGCAGTATTTTCTACACATAAAAACTGCAGTCATTCTATAGAATTTCAACGCTGAAATTCACTGCAGAGACACAGAAGAACGTGATGTAATTTTCACTGAAATTCATCACACAGAATATATATAAAAATTAGTCGAATAGAAACCTGGATAGAAATTCGTGCAGAATTTCTAAGTCAGAAACCTGGATAGAACAGTCAAAATCTGCATAGAACATTTGCCGAAAACTGGGCAGCACTTCGCCGGAGATGCAAACAGAAGTCGTTGTCGGAGACCGAGAAAGAGAGAGAGAGAGAAAGGGACGGAAAATTGTCTAAAAACCGTATCTGTTTCGGAGGGGGATTCTTTCTATATATAGAAAGAATCTCACCCCTTCGAAACAGTGCCAGCCAAACGCACCCTTGGGAAGGGTCGCAACCGTTGAAATTTAAATAATTTGAACCGGTTCGGTTCAACCTGATCCACACTGTTATGGTTTAAACTACGTCCAAAAATATTAAAATGGGCCAAGACTTTTTAATATTATTTTAATTGCACCCGCACTGAACCAAGCCGGCCGGACGGCGGTGTGCGTGTGTGTGGAGTATTGGATCAACCCATGAATTACATAGGTACTCTCCCTTCCACAAAAGTAGGGTGCCTCTTGGAGTTCAAACGCATCTTTAAACCTACGCTTTATATACCCATCATTTTTTCATAAAAAATAATGTGAGACAAGCCTTTAGTTCCACCCAAAAACTATACTCATAGTGCTTACTTTGGAAACTATTATCTCATTCAAACCTCCATGAATTTGTCTTTTTATAAACATCAAATACGCAGTACTAGCTTTGTAGAGCAACCAGTGTCGGCTGTAAGCCTAGGTAAGCAAGGCGCTCGCCTTAGGCCTCCAATTTCGAAGGCTTCCAATTTTTAAAAACTTTATATGTTACACTATAAGTTGTATGTAATTTTTTCATTTTTTTTTTTACAAAAATGCCCCATTTTAGATGAAAACAAATGTTTATTAGAAAAAGAAGATCTAAAATCAACTACACTAGTCAACCTTAGGGAAAAAACACCACTTTAACCAATAAACAAATTGAAGGCCTCAAATTTTTTTCAAACCTTGCATGGTATAATTAAAACCCTATATGGATTCTACAATTTTTTTTTCCTAAAAAAAACTTCCCAGTCCAGATGAGAAAAAAATGCCCTATAAAAAGTAATCCCAAAATAAACTACACTAATTACAGTATATACAAAAAAAAAAAAAAAAAAACAACTATGGTTCAACCCAAAAAATTGAATCGTTCAAAAATTTTTTTGAAGGCAATGCAAATATCAATACGGATTGGAGAATGAAGTCCTTCTTGAAAAAAAAAAAAAGGGTATATTCCAAATAAAAAAAAAGCCAATTAGAAGAAGACCCAAAATAAGCACACTAGTGAATTTCATAAGAAAAATATTGATTTAATCAAAAAAGTTATTATAAACTAAAAAAAAGTTAAAAAGCCTCAATAAATTGCTTGCTTAAGGCCTTAAATTATCTCGAGCCGGTCTTGAGAGCAACTATTCATAAGATGTGAAACTCTTAAAAAAAAGGCTTCCGAATCAATAAAACAATTACTTTTTGTTTTTAAAACATGATAAATATATTTTTATAAAATATTTCCAGACTATATGAGTGGGCCTGCAGGGAATTTTGTTTTTGTTTTTGTTTTTGTTTTTTTTTTTTCTGTCAGGTTAGTAATGCAAGTGTATGCGGACAAGTCTTGGGTCAGTACTTGGTTTCTACATAGCTTCGAGTCTTGACTGCACTCAACATGAAAAAAGCTAGGAATCAATTCTAATAGATGTGCTCATTGGTTAGCGGCTCAGCCGCTTAAGCTACGGCAGGTTCTCTCAATCGTCAAAATATGAAACCTTTGCGATTATATCATTCCCAGAAAATCTTTGTGATTGGGTCAATTTAGACCTTTTAGTAGTCCTCGTGCTTATTTTTCATCTCAAATAAATAAATAAATAAATAATCTATATTCTTCATAATTTTGAGATTTTTTAAGATTGGTTAAAAACTAAAAGTAAAATTGTGGGTTCAAAATTTTCATCTATACCAAAAAGTGGCTTGGCAATTTCATAAAATATGAAACCGACGGTTATCTTTTTTTTAGATAGGAAATTGTGGTCTAAAATTTAATGACTGTTCCAGTCGCCCAAACAACTTAAGCAAGCAATTTTGTTTAGCTCTACAGTGTAGTACAACAGTTAGTGACGGAGCCAGTATTTTGTTTCGAGGGGCCAACGGTCAAGCTAGCACAAGTATATAAAAAATATACACAACAATACAAGTGTGTGTGATTTTTTTGTTTTTGCAAAAATGAATTGTTTGAATTTTGATTTACGATCAAATGGATAATTTAGTGCGTATTCCATTGTCATGCTCCAGTGAATTATGCAAGGGAACCCTTTCAAGAGAAATCAGATCCCATTAGCTAAGTATAATATTGTTCTGATTGTTTTCAAATGATGCTAACAAACAAAATATTTATGTAGAAGATTACTAGTAATGCTATATAATAAAAAAAAATCATATAAAATTTTGTGGAGAATCATGTGGTGGCAATAGTGGTGGGGAATGGTGGTGAGGGGTAGTGGTCGCCAGTGGTGGTGGTAGAGGCAGTGGGCATTGACGGTGATGGTGGTCGTGGTGGGGGTAGCGTAATGGCATAGTGGTTATGGGTGATGGCGATGATGTAACATCATATCTAGATATTTTAAGTTTGAATTTGAATCTATAAATTTGCAATAAAGGGATTTGGTATCACTCACATAACAATTATAGCCTTCAAATCAAGTTAATATTTTAGATGTAAATTTCAAGAATGGATCTAAAAGTTTTAGATTGTTGAATTTAAAATAATAGGATAAATATAGTTATTCGAAACCATTTCAGGAAGGATTTTACTCATGTAAGGATCTTTACAAAGTGTATCTCTCTCCACTCTGATCAATCCTCCACCTTATACCCATCAATTTACCTCTAGTACTACACATGCCTTCAATGGTATAAAATTTATCTTCAAATCCTTCATTTCAAATCCGCTCATCCAATTGGAGCTTAAAGGGCCATTTGATTTGGCTTATTTTGAGTTTTTTTTTTTACTTGGTTTTTTTTTTTTTTTTACTTATTAGCAAAAAAAGTTAAGATTTTGAAACTTTTTTGTTTTTCTTTTTTTTTGCTTTTCCGCATATTTTATCCTATTAAAAGTAAAAAAAAATTTAAAAAATCCTAGTTCTTTTCTTTATAAGTCAAAAAAGTAAAATAAAAAAACTATAAAAAGGTCAAACCAAACTGGGCTTAAATGCAAAAGTACGGACTTTCATTGTACATATGTCGTGACGTTAAATGGGTGGACCAATGTAACAGAACATTCTCATCAGGAGACTGGATATCAAACTTGTCAAAACCATATAATAATCCCAAGGGGTAGCCTCAAATAGAGGCAGGCATGAGTTATAAACATAAACATTTAGAATGTGAAACTCAGACAACTTTTTAGGAGTCTGGTCATTACAAATTTTTCTTTCATGAATTTCGTTATTTAGACGTAGATAGCCTTTTTAATCTAAGGAGAGAATTAATTTAAGTACGTATAAGTTAGTCTAGACACTCATCACATCATACCTAGTCAAATTTGGACTAATTATCATAATTTTTTTCGCAAGAATTTTCATACTAAAAATACTGTGCTCCTTTTATGTGATTATTTACTCTTTGTTCACGGCCCGCCTATGATTATCCACTAACACATGTTCTAAAAAATTGATTAAGATCTATTTACCCTTCTTCCATTGGCAAATTGTAAACAATAGAATCTATATTACTAAGGCACAATAATTTTCATAGCCCATTTATTGAAAATACGATCATTCTTAAAAGCAAGAAATGTTAACCAAAGGCTGTATTTTTATTCCATTTATTTCTCTATTTTTATTGAAGGATATAGAAAAAGAACGGATGGACCTAGCATCATCTTCTTCTTCACACCCATTCATGCACTTTCCCTTTCAAAGGCATCAACCAACAGTTTGAGCAACAAATCTCTTATGGTCTGGACATTTTACACCCTTTTTGCAAACGCACAACGTATTGACGCACACATAATTGTGAATGAGAGCTTCGCACTGAGCATCGTTAGTGCAATGTACTGGCTTCAGTATCTCGCCACTGGCATAAGCTCTTGGCATTCCTGTAAACCAGTTGCGTTTTATTAGTCATGTATTATAAAAATGTCTCCACCAACGTACGTATTGTTTGAGAGAGAGAGAGAGAGAGAGAGAGAGAGAGAGAGAGAGACTAACCTGTTGCAATGGTTGCTAGCACGACCAAGAAAGTCAAGTACTTAAGAGAAGAGTTATCCATAGTTGCTTCAATTGTAGCTCCTCGTTTAATTAAGATGGCTATGATGTCTAGTTCCTTTACACTAATGAGTTTATATATATATATATATATAGATGGTGTTATGGAAATCAGAACGCAAAAATAGAATTTTCTCAGTTTACATAATATCCAGTTACTTGTCCACGTCCGTTAATAAATGCTTTTTACCTACTTATATATGTCTAATGAATAATACTCTGCAAATAAAATTTTTGTAAATAATTTTTATATAGAACGAAGGGGTTATTTCTAGTCCTTTTATTCAAATCAAAACACTTGTAATTCTTTCTCATAATTGAAAATTACCATTTGTATACTGTAATACGGGTAGTACTTGCCTAGAATTCACTTATTATATCACCTCTAAAAAATCATTCATTATTTTAACTCAATAACATTACTTGGGAAATCATGTCCCTTCTTTTGATTTTGGTTAGTAAATTAGTGTGCCTTTAACACTTTTGTTGACATTATTTGGGTTCATGATAAGAAATCATTTATTAATATAAATTAAACATTTCGTGCATTACATGGGAAATCAAGTCACTTCTTTTGATTTTGCATTACATGGTATTATTAGCTTATTGAAGTATTTAGTTATGATGTAAAACAAGGAAAGTCATTTAAGTATATTCATCATCCCAGAGACTTAATTACAATTGGCCCTAAAAAATTTTGTCCGGTAATGTTCTGCGGAATTTTGATTAAGAGTAATTCGGTTAAATACAAAAGCGTTAATTGTTTGGATTCCGCCATTAAATGTAGAAAGATATGTGCAATAAAGGCTCACGAATTTACCAACCCAAAATCAAAAGAAGGGACATGATTTCCCAAGCTCATGATAGTAACACCAAGTAAGGCAAGAAATATTTAGTTTCTATAACAAATGATTACTTAAAGACTTTTATTATGGAATATAAAAATTTTAAAATTTGAGGCCTTAAACAATTGAAAGCCTAAAGCAACCGCCTCATTTGCTTAGGGGTTGAACTGGCCTTGATTTTCTACTATGCATAGAATATAATCAATCCAGGCCTGGAAAATTGACATTCAATGATTTTTGGAATTTTGATTAACAATATTTCCGTTGAATACAAAAGCGTTAATTGTTTTGATTTCCTCATAAAATTTGAAAAGATATGTGTTTTTTTTTTTTTTTGGCTAACCAAGTGTCTGAACCAGCTTGCTCGCACCTCGACTAATTTTGTGATCTGCGTAATTCTCCGGTCACATACAAACTAAGTAATTACCAAGTCAAAAGTCTTGAAAGAACTCTTGCGTTTGGCAAGAGTCGAACTCCTAACATTTCCTTTAAGAGGTCGTGAGTTATGACCAACTAGACCTGCCCAATTAATTAGATATGTGCATTAAAGATATGTAAATTTACTTATCCAAAAAATCAAAAGAAGGGACATGATTTCCCAAGCATCTGACTGTAATACCTACCTATTAAGTAACGCGAGGAATAGTTAATTTCTGTAATAAATTGTTTTTTAGCATCGTGCAAAACGTCACACATACAATTTCATGAAGAAAATTCTATACTTGGAAAAACATTTATACTAAATCTAAACCAGAATGGTGTAGGAGTGGTAATTTTAAAATTATTAACTAAAATTATGAGTATTTTTGTGCAAAGAGGGTAAAAGATGTACAGAGATGATCAGCGATGGTAAGAGATTTGTTGATCAGATTGTAGGTTGATTAATGTGAAAGGGCATGCAATTTTGCGTATGTGGGTGTGTACAAGATGATGATTGATCATCAGCTTTTTTTTTGTTTTCTACACCCTTTAATATGAATAAAGAAATGGAATAAAGCCTTTTTGTTATATTTTGTTGCTTTTAAGAGATTATCTTTTAATAAATGGGATATACATATGTATACCAGGTACATGCATTTCAAGTCACAAGATATGTGAAATGAAATCCTGTACTTTTGGATTTAGGCTCCATTTGGATGAGTGGATTCGAAATGAATGATTTAAAGTTAAATTTTAGAAATTATTGGACGGTTAGTTACTAGAGAAAAATTGATGGTTCTAAGGTGGAGGAGTGATTAGATGGAAGAGTGAGATACATTTGTTGAGATTCTTACACAAGTTAAATCCTTCATGAAAGGATTTCAAATAACTATGTTCATCCTATGTTTTCCAAATCTATGAATCCGAAATTTTTAAATCCATTCGAAATCTAGATCAAACATATTACTTTGATTTGAAGGCTAAAATTTTTTATATGAGTGATACCAAATTCATTTGCTGCTAAGTTATAAATCCAAATGCAAACTTAAAAGTATTAGATCCTACAAAATGATGTCAAGATGACAACTTTGTAATTAATAACAATCTTCATAGGCATTTTTATTTTAAAACGACAGGACCCCATTGCGTTACATGCCTTTGCACGAAAAATTATGTATAAATTTTTTCTAATTGTTTGCATAGCATTTCTCTTCTATATAAATATAATGTTTGTGTAGCATTACTTGAAAACACTCGAGCACATGTACAGTGGATATTATTTTCACAATTAGTGCTTTAAAAAATAAACTCAGAACATACAATAAGAAATGAAAAATAACATATAGCAATGGAATTCCAAAAGTATCAATATTTTTATTTATATTTAGCTAATTGATTATACGGTAAAAGTGTAATCATAAACTTTTAATTCGCATTTTGTTAGTCTTAGATTAGTATTAATTTTCTTATTTTAGTTAGATATATGTTTTATTATGTTTTGTATGTGTTTTGTAGGTTATAAAAACTAAAAGAGGCAAAAGAAAGTAAAAATAATCAAAGCAGGTTCAAGGCGAATAATTCGGCCATGAAAATTCAAAGTTGTCTCGGCATTTTGATCATAACTTTTTATTCCAATGTCCGATTGAGCTGATTTTTAAGTCATTGTAAAGAAGACTTTCAGAACTACAACTTGCCTCTAATGTGCATTAACTGAATCAGCCTGTAAAGTGGTCAAAATCAAGTTTCAATGTGAATGGGTGACTATTGAACCGTTCGATTGGTCTATCAAACTTCAGAGAGGGTGTTTTACCGTTCAATTAGCCGTTCGATCGCTGAATAGTACCCGTTCGATTAATGAACAGTGCCAATCAATTGGTGACCGTTCAAATGCTATAGTGACCATTTGACCAGGGTACAGATTTAGAGTATAAAAGTTGTGTGCGGAAGAAAAAAATAAAGGGAAGATAGTTAGGGTTTGTAACAGCTAAGGCGGCGGTGTGAGAGGCTCCTCTAAGGTCTTTTTTTTTGTATTTTTGTTTATTTTTAGCTTAGATTTATGTTTGTAATGTTAACATAGAGTAGAACTTATAATTTTCTTTTATTGTAATGTATTTTCCTTCACTTTTTTGTATTTTCTTTGTAGCTAAACAGATTTATTATGGCAGCAAAGTTTAAACTTAATTCCCTTTATGCTTTATTTACATTTTTTGCATGTTGTAATAATGTATTCAAGTAGCTAGATTTATATTAGATGTGATTGTGAAGATCTACTAAGGATCTTCAAGAATTTCAATAGAGATTTATGAACTTAAAAGTCTTATTCCTAGATTTCTATAGTTCTATTTGGTTGAATGTTAGATTTATTCGAAAACTTAAATCCATAACCCCATTTGATAATATTTATGCAAAATTCAATAATTGGTATAAATCTTGCACATTTCTAAGGTTTGTTTCTATGGTTTCATTAATTGTTTTAATTTAGACACTCAACTAAAATATAAACTCAAGGTTTTATCGTCAAAATATTCCGAATTAAGAATCCACGGTATAATTCTTAATTTGAGTTATCAAAATTCTCTATTGAAACTCTTGTTATGAATTGGTGGATTGAATCAATCATATCCAAACTTTTCCCTTTAATAACTCTAAATTTAGTTTTAATTTGCTTTTAATTTAATTGTCTAGTTATTACTTTAATTTTCATTGTATTAGTTTAATAAATCAAAACCCCTATCAAAAATCAAAGGATTTTCAGTCTTTTTATTTTTCATTTTATTTTAGACCCAATTTTTCACATAATTGCAATTCTATCCTAAGTTAGGTTAGTGTGAGTTGAGTGCTAGAGCCTATATTTGGTTAGGTCTTTTGGGAGAGAACAATACTGAATTACTGATTTATACTTCATTACGACCCATGTACTCTTGCAGGGGTACTAACTCCACTTAGTAATTTTCGGAGCGAGTCACTAATGAGATCTGATTTCTCTTGAAAGTGTTCCCTTGCATAACTCCTTGGAGCATGACAGTGGAATATGTGAGTCATCTAAAGCTCATGGGATAATTGACAAGCAAGCAGAGGTAGAACTAGGATTTTTACTTAATGGGGTCACCGTGTTGCCATCCCATTAATTTCATTTATAATCAGACAATGTTATCGAATGAAATTAAAATCTTGACCCAAGTGCGAATGTACCTTCTGCAGGAAGAAGACTTATGTATTAACTCAAAAAAATCTAACCCCTTTAGACTATCTTCTGGAAGGCAAAATTTCAGAACCCAAACCGATAATTGGAAGTTGATTACCATATATAAAACTGAAATTCAATCCTGTCTGTTTATTTTCTTCAATATGTTTTTGTCATTTCATCTTTTTAATAGTAATAGTGGAGGCTGCCCTTGCAAGGCACGGGCTAACTGTTTTGTGCAAGACTTATATAAAATATAACGCAAACATAAATGACCATTGAACCTTCTATCGGCATCTTTCACAAACTGGAAGATGTTGATAAGGGAGTCTTAATCACATACTCCTAGATTCAGAGAACATAAAATCTAAATTTTGATTGGCTGTGTAGTAGAATTGAGACATGTTCAAATGATACTTTCTATTAAACACACAAACTGCATAATAAATAGTTGAACTAATACTCTACAAAATAAATATTGAAAAGTACATCTTCTTTTAATACTGTGATCCACAAATCAAAGGAGTAATTTAGATATTTATAGCAAAGCTGTTTAAATTTTGTTTTTGTACAAGAATGTAGTTGCTTATATAAGTTACAGTTTCGTAGGTTGGACGAGAGTGTTCTACGATGCTTTTCACTTGACTGAATGTGGAGCCAAAGAGTGTTTTGAGGCTGCTATAATTTTTTCTGGTGCACATCCTTTCATTGTTCTATTTTATCCTTTGTTTGTGTGTTCCTCTCTAAGTAAGGTATCAGTTTGTTGCTATCGTTGTGCGTTCCCATGCCTGTGAATCTTTAGCTGTAAGTTTTTCAGGTTCAGAAAATGTTGTGACAAATTTATTGTGTATTCTATTAGCTGAGGTGAAAAGGAGCTTTATTGCAAATAGATAAATTATATATAGCAGGCAAAATTATGCCGGGTAAAATATATCAAAGCGCAAGTTAAGAGCATGTCATTAATTTTGAGTAAACGAGAAAACTATCGTGGCTTTTCAAGTGAAAAATAGCTTAGAACAAGAATGGATAATGAAGTGCAATGTGAAATTATAACAACATTCATCTCAAGTGGTTGTCGGGCAAAACATGTTCGTGCAGTAAGAAGATAATTTATTTTTAGTCCACAACCTTCCAAAGAAGTGAAGCAGTATTATAAGACATTTAATTCAATATTGTTGTTTCAAAGAAACTGCCTTAAGTTACTACGTTATATGGACTCATAAAGTACTTTGCATTGATGCTTTGCCATGGCTAGTGTATAACAATTCAAGCAGAACCAGGATAGGGTGCTAAGTTTATTTTATTTTATTTATTTATTTTTTGTATCAGCAGAAAATGTATATATAAAATCTAAATAGCGCCAAGAGCAAGTCATGAAAAAAAAAATATACAAATTCAAAAGAGCTCAACTCATAAATTGAGCTCATTTAAAAGGGCTTTGCTACCCACAGCCTTGCTTGCTAAGTAGGCATCGGCTGATGGGTAGCACATTAGCCCGGCCCCACCAAATACAAGTGGCCCCAGGTTGATGTGTCAGTCATCAGTTGGCCGACTTTGGGTAGTTTTTTTCCATCTAAAAATCAACTAGACAAAAGGAGGATTCACGAAAATTTTCTTTACACAAAAAATAAAAAAAAATTGTACGCCACAACTTTTTAGCTTGTGAATTGGCAAGTCAGTATCTTCAAAAGTGTGAACTCAACATTATATAAAAGGAAAAATAGGTAAGTCCCACAATCAATTGCACATAAATTGTAATATTTTGTTAGGTTAAAACCTTTCAAGGGTTTTAAATTGAGGGTGCTAGTTAACAAAATTGTGTAGGTGGCAGTATAATAAATATTTGTTGGAACATCAAATAATATACTGTATATATAGAGGGTTTACACCAAAGCTGCGGTTGCCATGACTCCCTC